>CM069459.1:45544799-45870912 GCA_035610835.1 Ophiura sarsii | reverse complement strand
TAACATTATTACCTTGATGGGGATTTGTATATACCATTGGGTATACCATATACAGGGTGTACCAAAAGTGTCGATTACCTTTTTAAAGCTCTGTATTTCCCTGTGTACGTCGCTGTAATCACGTGTTGCAAGTTCCTATTCGTGTGAATTTGTGCAAGAAGGCTCTCACTTATAACATGATTATAATAAGGATTGTTTCAATTTGAAATTAAAATGAATCAATGTGGAATACCTTTGTCCACTTCACTACACCTTTCTCTGTCACTCCTTTCACCTCATTAAAGCTAATTTTATCACGTGTATATATATGATAGCGCAGTTTTACTCCATCTTTACTCTGGCAACACAGATAACTGTCGCATCTTGGGGTTATAACAATATAATGCTTTATAATTTCGGTAACCAATTGGAATCGCTGATTATCGAATAAGTACCATTTCATACAACGTTTAAACGACCTTTCTGGGGATGATATTCATCGTGTTTAAACACGTGTTTTGTTAAACTTTCTATGAGTTTAGTTAGAGACGGTTTTAAGCTAAGATTGCGTTTAACACGAGAATACGACCCCTAATGTTTAAAAGGGGATCCTTACGGACTATGGACCCAACATTATATTTTTGTTCAGCGTGTGCAAGAAAAACGGCAACTTATTTTGAGGGTGCTCGATTTTCACTAGCACACCACATATTGTACTTATGTTTGCACATTCTGGAAACCTTAAACTGTTTCCGTTTTAGTATGAACAACAATCCAAGATTACAAAATTGATTTTACAAATACACGTGGTTGGTCGGGAGTATGTCAGTAATCAATTCAACCGACTTGACGAAAATCGACGGTGTTGCAGGTGCAGCTGTGCAGCCCGGTTAACCATTTTATATCGTTCGACTCGCAGTATCACTCTGTTTATCCGTTTATGATTGTTCATAATATTTGTTTTTCATGAAATATTAGGCCTAAGCATAGAACATATTTGATTAATATTTTTGTATTCAAGTCTTTTCAAATTAAGACGACAGATCACAAGTCTAATGAGTTCTAAGACTCAAATAGTATACATTACTGAATGGATTTTGGTGTTACGATTTGAACCTGTATTTCGTTGTTTTAATAAACAATGCTTTGGGAAATAAAAGACAGTACTGGATTTTGCAACCCTGAGGCAAAACCCTTAGTTTCACAACAAACAAACTTATATTCGATCGCTGTTTTTGAGGGGAAAAAGATGCCGTGTGGTCTAATTGGAAACACGTATAATGACCTTTGGATTAGTGAAACACTGATTAAATCCACATGATGAATTCAATACAATATACATTTTGAAATTTCCCCGTGTTTTTTTTTACTCCTGTAATGGATGAATTTATAGTAATCCGTGGTCAATTACTTTATTGATTCGTCGGGAAATGAAAACACGGCCTTCCGTTTATCTCCCCGTTTAATAACGTACAACGTGATTTCAATTATAGCTAGCTGATCAAGAGCAATCTGATTGCATGCAAAGCTGTAGGTATCAGCAGTGTTTGGAGAACAATTCTGGTCACCGCTCTGGACACAAACAAAACGTTATCCTTTAGAATTGAAAAACAATGGAGAATAGGAATAGTGAAATGGAATCATCGACGGTACCTTATTTTCCAAACAAAACCGAACAGTTCAGTGAGCAAGATTGGTATGACTTGCCTATCTGGACAGTGAGTGTAGTGTGTGGTCTAAGCCTGGTCGGTGCTATCGGGAACTTTACTGTGTGTTACGTCATAAGAAGCACAAAGAGACTGCACAACGCAACCAACTATCTCATCGCTAATCTTGCTGTTGCCGATTCACTTGTCTGCGTTTTTTCTCCTCTTAAGCTAACATTCGACGAACTTAGCATATGGCCTTCTACATTTATCGCTAAAACTCTTTACTGTGTTTTTATTGATTCCGGTATGTTTGTGTGGATAAGTTCAGGCTCTTCGTCTTTGGCACTGGTATTGGTGTCATTCGAGAGATTCATCGGCATAGTGTATCCCTTACACTATCCGCAGTTTGTCACCAACACCAGACTCAAAATGGCGATACTTTTGCAGTGGATTATGGCTCTCTCAATCCAGCTCCCTTGGTTGTCTCAGATATTCTACGATAACCATTCTGATAAATGCAAAAGAAAATCTTCACCTACCGTTATGGCGACCGTGGTATCATATTTATTCGTTGGTTATGTATTCCCGATAGGAGCGCTGATATACCTATACTGTCAAATGTTTCTAAGTTTAAGAAGGAGTGGCAGTTTGGACCAAAATCACGCATCATTTCTTTTACAGCGAGCACGCAAGAATGTTATCGTCAATCTTTTTATCGTCACTGTTTTGTTTATATTGTTCGTGACGCCCGCTATGTTCGGGACGATAAACAATATTTTAAACTCGCATGGGTTTGTGCCCGCTAAGAGTGCTCCTTTTTTGTATCGCATAGTTTCGATAATGGTTCTTGCCAACTCTGTTGTCAACCCGTTTGTTTATGCATTCCGATACACGAAGTTTCAAAAAGCCTTACGTTTCGCATTCCGTTGCAAATTGCTTTGCACCAGTTATGATGGTAATTAGACAGCCAGCAATAACTGACCAGCCCACTAAATCCAACTTGTTTCGATCGGTCCCAAAATCCCACATAACAACTATCACCATGATCAGGGGCATAACCACCTTTGTAAGCTGAAAGAAGGGGGAAATGCTACACACATTTTCTCCAAAACATTGGCAAAGGTACGAAAATTCGCAATTAGCCGTCGTAAAAACCAAACCCACCTGTTTTATGGCCCGACCAACCCTTTTTCGAATAAAATAAATATATAGCCTATATAATTTTAAAAAAAAGAAAAGAACAGTTGAATCATTTGCGAATTTGTTTTACAAAATTGAAGAAAAAAATTGAAAGTTTTGAAACAAATTTGGAACGTTTTGAATATTTTTGGAAATGTTTGAACTTTGTTGGACACTTTTTTTTAAAATTTCTAAAATGATTAAAAAGTCACCAAAATTCCACGGATGTTAAAAAACACCTGTCTGACCGATCAATCGACCCTCCCTGCAACTTTCTTTTTATCTTTGATTTCAAACACGAATATTCGCACATTTACTCGTATAACTCTTACGGGTTAAATTTACTCTAATTTACAACACGACTTTTCCCGTTTATGTTGATTGTTGAAACTATCAAAGCAATAATATGTGATTCTTGGTAAAGTTCATCAGGACTGTAAATAAGATGATTGATATATTCTTTATATCTAGTCCAAGGAAAACCTCACTGCAAACATGTTGAGTAAAATTAACATTTTAATCAACCTTGAGTAACTATGCAACAGTTCAACAGTTGAGTAAAAAATGCCCACACCGTTGGCTAAAATGGTTTATCAACAGTTGGTCAATCAATATTACTCAACAGTTGCACAGTTTTAATTACACAACAGTTGGGTATTATTAATTAACCATTTGTTGGGCATTTTAATACCAACTGTTGCTTAATTTGTGAATTGTTTTCATTATATATTGAGAATTTTTGTATAGAAACTGTTGCTTAATTTATCAAATGTACCCATATGTTGGGTGTTTTAATGCCAATTGTTGCTTATTTGTGACATGACGAAATAAGCTTATTCCCATGGACGACTACAAATATTTAGACAGCTCTATCACATCATCTTCTTGACAGACCAAGCTTCAAACATTCAAAACCGGACTCACAAAACGCCTGTCAGATGTCACAAACTCTGATGTTGATGCGGATTAATTTACCAGACTATAATTTATCCTTATCCCACGGCTGTTTGACTGTCCGATTTATAATTAAAATTATGGAATAAAAAAAGATAACACAGTGGCCCAGTTATGGTTTGACCTGAATCAGGTAGCGCTAATGAATACGAGTATACGGTGGAAATTTCACGAAGATTGTGCGAGCCATTTTTAAATTATCGGCATTTTCTACTTTACACACATTTTACATGTAACTCTATGGGAAATGAGGCCGATGAGGGCGCTATTATAGTAAATAATAATAAGCAAAGCTCTATTTCTCAGAAATGGCACCAACAAATGTTCTGAAATTTCTACAAAAGATGAACAGTATATTCAGGTACTTGAATAAGTTAAACCAGAACCGGGCCAGCAAGTTATGGTGTTCTCAGAATAAAACGGACTAATTATTATTATTTGGACAACAGTTGCCTAAAATTCACATGTGCTTATCTTTTGCGAAGTTTTAAAATTGGTATATTATACTGAAAACAATAAATTAGTTGGATTTTTGAGAAGAGAATACTCTTTATTTTATAGTTTGGGATATGTATGTCAATTTCTAGTCTGGAATCATATATATATTTCTAATGGATTTGTTTACTGAAAATGTGACGGAGATGACTCTATCGTGTGACCTACCTATAAACAATCATGGGAAAAATCAATTAAATATTCGTAAAGATTGTGCCAAATATGTTTTTAATATGTTGCAGATGTTCATCTTTGTAAAAAAAATATTCAAAGCTAGAAAGAAAAAAAAAGAAAAAATTTAAATCCGAGTTTCTAGAAACTTGAAATTTAACATTTACCGAAGAATGACCCTTCTACGTTCAATTTACAAGAGCTATGATATTGCTCTCATTTATAGATTAATTTATATTCTATAAGATTCTGTTTCAACAAACGTGACAACAATTATGTAAACAATTGTAATCATAAATCGATTGCATTGTCCTTGGCTTTCCCTAATCGATACACAGTGAACTTGCCCTAATTCATCGGTTTTACATACATGACTATAACAAATAAAGTATTCAACCGATGGTAGCAAAATTATACATTTATGGAAAGCTCTCAAATAGAGGAATTTAAAAATGCCGTTTAAATTAGGAAAGGGTGCATACACGAACAAATATATATGTAAACTCGAATAAATATGAAATATAAAACATTTGTGATCATTTGCATCTCGATATGGTATATTTCAACAAGTTACCATTGACAACTATTTATGTTCTGATGGGTAATTGCATGAGGAACTATTCTGATGGGTAATTGCATGAAGAACTATTATGCATAGTAAAACTATGATTGGGATAGGTATAACAATATTATTGAGCTTAAATCAAAATATGAAGAAGAAAAAAAAATCGATATTTTTTGAACATTCTAAATCACAACATGTTGCCATTAGGTCGTATCTAAATTCCAATAGCATATTGGATTCCTTGTAAAGATTACCGTTCAGAAAATATATACTATTTATGGGGTAGAACAAGTAGTTATTGCGATATGCTAATTCGAATCTCAGATGGTGTAAAATGTAAAAATCTGTACATGCAACGGTAAGGATGGCAAGTTCAAAACATATGGCCGTAAAGCAAAATACATATACGTACAACTTTCGGATTGCTTATAGTCGGCAATATGATTCAACACATAGAGCGTGTTTCTGCTGGGCAAGTAACCGTTAATAAACGCTAATTTTGCCCAGTAGAAACAGGCAGAACCGGGCAATAATCGGTATTTTTGGTAATCCCAAAAACCTTCACAGAGCAAGGTTTGGAACCAGCAATAATCGGCAATAAACCCAATAGAAACAGAAAGGCGATTCTTAGCGGTTTGCGCCGTGAACCGTGTCACGCTGGGTTATACATATTATTGTGAAGCAATCTTTTTCAGGTGCGGTGGCATTGTTTGGTTTTAAAAAAGGTCAAATGTTGTGGCCCATCGACTAGGATCGATAAACCTAGCGGTAACTTTTCGCGAGTAGAAACAGGGGGGATTATACAAATACTACATGATAGAGGGGAAATAGAGCACACTATTTTCCCGAGGTACTGGCTACGGGCCTATCACCCTTCGGGTTCGGGGTGATAGGCCCGTAGCCAGTACCGAGGGAAAATAGTGTGCCCTATTCAGCGTTCGAAATAAGAAAAATATATTGGTCATCCACCGGATAACCTAGGTTGGGATTTTGGTCTTCCGCCAATATTTTTGGTTATCCGCATTTTTTCAGTGGCAAGCTCAAAAATCATATTTTAAGCGAGTCTTCATATATACATACATATAATTATTGACAACTCCACATTAACCTCTACGCTCCATAAACAACTTTCTCTTTATTTTACAATCTCCTCTCTTTTAACTACTATATTTCTTCAGTCACTTATTTGTTCTAGTCGTCACGGTTTTTTTTAGTACGTCTCTCAATAGGACGACCAGCTGTAAGCCCTGAAATAATGATATTCTTATTCACTCGTATCTCCCGACTCCATTGGATCTGTATCCAGGTCATCCTCATCTGACTCAGCATCAAGTTTCACAACTGCAGGGTCGGTGTCGTCCACTGTGTCAGTGTCATCCTCATTTACAGCTTCTAATGCATCCTGATGATCCTCTTCTTCATTCTCATCTCCCAACTCCATTGGATCTGTATCCAGGTCATCCTCATCCGACTCAGCCTCAAGTTCCAGAACTGCAGGGTCGGTGTCGTCCGCTGTGTCAGTGTCATCTTCATTTGCAACTTCTAATGCATCCGGATGATCCTCTTCTTCACTTTTATCTCCCGACTCCATTGGATCTGTATCCAAGTCATCCTCATCTGACGCAGCCTCAAGTTATACAAC
The DNA here is from genome assembly GCA_035610835.1 of Ophiura sarsii. NCBI lineage: Eukaryota > Metazoa > Echinodermata > Ophiuroidea > Amphilepidida > Ophiuridae > Ophiura > Ophiura sarsii. Next base: position 45,864,278 of record CM069459.1, on the reverse strand, counting down.
TGCAACTGCAGGGTCGGTGTCGTCAGATGTGTCATTGTCATCCTCATGTGCAGCTTCTAGGGTTGGTTCATTCGCGACCATGACTTGTTCTTTCAGTACGTCTCTCAATATTACGGTCAGGTCTATAGCCTCTAATGCATCCTGGTGATCCTTTTCTTCACTTTTATCTCTCATCATTTTGGTCATCCGCCGGATGATTGGCCAAGAAAAACTGGTCATCCGTTGGTAGATTTGGTCATTTCGGATGACCGGATGGCCGCTATTTCGAACGCTGGCCCTATTGCCACGATCATACTATGTAGTATTTGTTTTATTACACCTCACTTTGACTCTGGGGATGAGGTTGTAGGGAAATAGTCAAAACTAGGGAAATAGTACTTGTGATAGGAATTGGCCATTGAATTGCCATGATTAGTTCATGAATATTTATATATGAGGTGTAATAATAAAAACTTACCGATTGAAACTTAGCGTTTGTTAGCGCTAACTTTGTGCATGAATATTGAAATACGTTGATAAACCACGTTTGGCTTAATATCTTTGCGTATATTTATTGACGTATACACTACTTATTTCCCGGATAAGAGTGACTGGATTGAATAAAACAACTGATTTACTGAATTATGATTAATAGATGTACGTGATGTACCCAAATTTGATCGAAATATCACAAAAAACCGGCAAACATTGATGAAAAAAAATCATAAAATATTATATTTATATTTGAAAAAATCAGCAAGACTAGGATTCGAATCTCCGCCATGTGAATGCTTTAAAGCGAACGAGCCAATCCATTAGGCCACAGCGCTGAATGACATTTGAGTGATGATTTTAAATGAATATGTAACCACCCATATATTACTGGTTACTACTCTCATCCTATTTGATGCACAACTTTAATGACTTAAGTAAACTTCACTCAGAAGTTTGCCCCATTGTGTAATTGTTAAAGGGAGATATGAGTCATCTTTACATTATGTTCCCACTCCCTTAACACGTTTGGACCGGTGATTTGACATTTCACCGGTAATAAATCATCTAAGGATATGTCTATTTCCCACTATGGGATCCAATTAAAAGACTGCAAAGGACATAATTATCCTTCATAATCCTGAAAATGGGTGTTACAGCACCTGTGTATGCCATTAAATAGTGATAGCGCCATCACTAATGTAATGAATGTCTGCAGAATAGAGGGCTCACTATTAATGACTGAATATTGATGAGACTGTTGCATGATGGGACTGAATATTAACGAGACTGATTGCATCATGGGAAAACATTCTCTGTAAGCTGGGCGGCCATCTTGACCACATGTGTGGCATTGACGTTAGCTGAAATGGCTGAAAATATCATCATTGAGCCATGTGTGCAGGGCCACACAGAACTGGTAATGTAACGGAATGTTACTCCATCATCTTGTGTACAACATGGATGATGTACTGTGGCGGTAAGGTACCGTAATATTTGATTTAGAAACTGTCGCCGATAAACTGGTCGAACTGTACCGGTAATCAAAATGGTGACCCATTGACACGTCATCTTGCAAGCAGCAACGATGATGAAATATTATCTATTATAAGTTGGAACTGTAGCTGTCCTGTCGTCATACGTCTGTCCCTGTCCCCTGTCCCTTCTACGCAAAGAATAGCGTTGGTTGTGTTTACGCAGCAGTTGCAAAGTATAAGAGCTCTCAACTCTTCCGTCTACGCATCGAGAAAGGTTCTCAATAATCTACGCATCAATTCAATGGCATGCCACGGCCAGATGTTCGCCATACTCGCATGCTAGCAACAATTATTAACCAGAGCTCTGGGGGGTGATATACATTGTATCCTTGCAATTGCATTATTATTTATATGTGTGATATTTTGTTAAACATGTTATATAAACCACTTGATGTGCTTGCTAAGGCAATAAACTGATTTAATCTCGCAATAGATTGAGATTATGGAAACTACTTTGATTTGATATGCATCTTGATATTTAGTCCGTCATCTTGACGTTTGTTATGGCTTTCTGAGTCGTGGTCGTAACAAATTGGGGGCTCGTCCGGGAAATTCTCAATTATCAAAATAACTTTGAGAACCGAATTTGAAACTCGCAACCTCTCGCAAGTGTGTTTATATAAATGTGAAAACAATATTGTGTTTAACATTGACTTTGATATAATGTACTGTTATGTAATAACAATGTGCCCATTGCTTATGTAGGTAAGGCCTATTTGTAATAGGCCTCCAACTGGTTAACCATACAATTTACAGTTAACTTATACAATTTACAAAATGGAGACCTATGGCATGCAATGATATTGTAATATTCATTCAGTAGTGTGTGTTCAAGTGAAAAAGGTAAACAAAATGTCGTTCAATCCAGAGAGTTTCATGGAAAGTGGTGAGTTTGAACAATTTGATTCATTCAAGAAAGCCTGGTTGCAAGTTCTTGCGGAACATGTAGGCATCAAAATCAAACCTGGTGAAAGAAAACAGGTGTTCAAGAACAAATTGATTGAATATTTTGTGATGTCAAAGAAATTTGATGTATCAATTTTGAACAAGAAAGTTGAGGTAGAAGAAACACCAACTAGTGAATTTGAAATGAAACTTCAAATCACATTGAAACAAATGGAATTTGAACATGACTTGAAATTGAAGGAGATGGAAACTGAGAAAGACCTTCAAATGAAACACATGGAATTGAAAATCAAAGATTTGGAAAACAAGTTCAAGCATGAAAGCAAAAAGGTAGTGTTTGATGTTGCTAGATATATGAAACTGGTACCAGAATTCAGGGAAGTTGAAGTTGATCAGTTTTTTCAACACTTTGAGAAAACGGCAATGTTGCATTCTTGGCCACAAGATCATTGGGCTATTTTGGTTCAACATAAATTCATTGGTAAAGCTCGTGACATATATGCTATCTTCAATCTTGATCAATGCAACAATTATGAATATGTGAAGCATCACATCCTGAAGGGTTACCAATTTGTTCCTGAGTATTATAGACATAAATTTAGGGATGAAAGAAAATCTGGTGAAACTCAAACACATGTGGAATTTGCAAGAAAACAAGAACAATTGTTTGATCAGTGGGTCATGGCCAAAGAAATTGGTAACAGTTATGACAAGCTGAGACAGCTTGTTTTGACTGAACAGTTTAGGAACTGTGTTCAGGGAGACATTAAAACTTATTTGGAAGAAAATAAAGTTGTTAATATTCATGACGCAGCTACAAAAGCAGACGAGTACTACATGAACCATAAATGGAAATTGACGGGACAAAAACAAAAACAATATAGGCCAGGTTCAGGGAAATTTCACTCAAACAGTGAAAATGGCCAGAAGAATAACACTGGGGAAGACAAAAACACTGACCAGGATTATTCTGGTAGGCCAGTGTTTAAATGTTACAAGTGTGGAAAGCCTGGTCATAAAAAAGCTGACTGTAAAGTTAGTGATACTCTGTAAAGGGAAGTCGGCTGTGCCACGAAATTGGGTAAACAATGTGATAATGTTGTGGGAGGGTAAAACCTTCAAGAACTGAATTTAAAAATCACAGTGATGAAGTCAGTGGGAAATTCAGACCATTTCTCAGTGAGGGCATAGTGTCTTTGGGTACGAAGCATGGGGAAATCCCATTAAAGGGATACATGTTCGGGACAGAGTATGATATTGGATACGAATCATGGGGAAGTCCCAATCAAAATTGTGAGGGATACATGTTCGGGATAGAGTACAATGAGTATGATATTGGAGGGGATCCTAAAATTTGATGAACAAAGTGCCACAGGAAACCATGTGCTTGTAATAAGGTATTGATATGGAAGTGGTGAAGGTTCCCTTTCATAGATTCACAATAAAGTCGGGTTTGGTGTCAGGGTCACTTGTTCTAGGTAGATGTTCGGAAAGAACTTCCTATTAAAGGGGTTGACATACTTTTGGGGAATAATTTAGCAGGCGATAGGGTACTGCCTGTGGAGCCAATTGTATATGGCCGTGTGTTTTGAACTCGCCACCCTTACCGTTGCATGTCCAGATTTTTACATTTTACACCATCTGAGATTCGAATTAGCATATCACAATAACTATTTGTTCTACCCATAAAAAGTATATATTTTCTGAACGGTAATCTCACAAGGAATCCAAATATGCTATTGGAATTTAGATAAGACATAATGGTAACATGTTGTGATTAGGAATGTTCAAAAAATATCGATTTTTTTCATATTTTGATTTAAGCTCAATAATATTTTTATACCAATCCCAATCATAATTTTACTGTGCGTATTTAAGTTCCTCATGCAATTATCCATCAGAACATAATAGTTGTCAATGGTAAACATGTTGAAATACACTATATCGAGAAGTAAATGAGCACAAACGTTTAAATTTCATATTTATTAGAGTTTACAAGTATATTTCTTTGGGTATACACCTTTTCCTGATTTAAACGGTATTTTTGAATTCCCCTATTTGAGAGCTTTCCAAAAATGTATAATTTTGCTATCATCGGTTAAATATTTCTTTTGTTATAGTCATGTATGTAAAACCGCTGAATTAGGGCAAGTTCACTGTGTAGTGAATAGGGAAAAAGCCAAGGACAATGCAATCGATTCGTGATTACAATTGTTACGTAATAGTTGACACGTTTGTTGAAACAGAAACTTATAGAATATAAAACAATCTATAAAATGAGAGCAAAATCATGTTTGTACCATACACAGAAGAGAAGTTATTGTAATTTTAACGTAGAATTGGGAACATTTTCTATATTCCCCATAGGGATTGTAAACAACGCCACCGCCACCGCCGCCACCGCCACCGCCACCACCCCTGACTTTCACAACATAATCAATCATATCTCAGCCAAAAATTTATAGAAATACCTGATTTATTCACACAATGTAGCTAAATAAATAGGCTTTCACATGACACCTCAACCATAGCTCTACCATATTTAGTTGTTGAGTTAATAGAGGGAGATGGATGATTCGTCACCAAAAATGCAACGCCACCACCCTTTTTGGGTGGTGAGTTCAAAACACATGGCCATATGACAAACCTTGCTTTGAAGATAAAGAAATTTTTCAATGATGTTATATTCCCATCATGTGCGGGTACTCGTGCGATAAGTAGAATAGCCCATGTTGATCAATGGACTGATTCTACACGTGGCACTGATGAGGAAGTAAAAATGGGGGAAGGTCCCATATTTGATGACGATCCAAGGATAACAAAGTACATGTAATCGTGAAGAGTGTGCACCTCTATAAATGAATACATGTACAATTTTGAAAAGACATTTTCACCAAAGGGTTAAAAAATGAAGCACTGGGTGAGAATGGGGTAATTGAGGATAGTTGGGATGTGATAACGCGCGTAGAGCTGATAAAACAGCAACATTCTGACCTTGACTTAGTGAGGACTGCCGAAAGAGCAGTGAACACTGAAAGAAATGCACAGTGAAGCTGTGTGTTTTATCCTCAAAATTGAGTATTGATGAGGAAATGGAGACCACCAAAATCAAAGGTCGGGGAGGATTGGTGGGTATTTCATTAAATAGTGGTACCTAGAGTGTACCAATCTGAGGTCTTAAAAATCTGTAAATTTGGGATCAAAGGGATACACTTTGTATTATTTGCACCATCTAATGTTGGGTTGCTAGAATATGTGTCCACATTTAATTTAAGATAAGACTAAACAGAGACTTAAATATAGCATGGCAAAACCTGAGACAGGGTCAACAAAGAATTTAAGTATGTTATGACAAACATGAAAAAACAAGACAATTTAGTCCTGGTGATAAAGTACTTGTGTTGTTTCCAATTCTGGGTAATCCTTTGCAGGCTAGGTTTTCAGGACCATAGTAAGTCAAGGGAGGGAGACCTAAATTATGTGGTGAAAACCTCAGAACGTAGGAAAAAGACACAGTTTTATGTCATGTTATGCTCAAGAAATATGTAGAGAGAGAAAACTCTCTAGAAGGTAAACCTGTGTGTGTGTGTCAATGCCAATACCTGATAAAATTACCGTTTTGACACCACGGAAAGTGTATTTGGGTTTGGGAAATGTGAAAGTTCATGTGAATCAAGTACACATAGTACAGTATTTTGAATGACAATATTGTAAAAACATTCATTTGGACTAAGGAATGTGAAACTTGTTTCAGAAAGTCAAATCACTTCTGATTAGTTCACCTGTGTAGTTCAAGTTGGCTGTGGATATGAGTGATGTGGGATGTGGTGCGATGCTGTTTCAGGAAGGTCCCGATGGAATAGACCATCCTGTGTGTTTTAACTCGAAGAAATTTAATGATCACCAAAAGAATTACAGCACGATTGAGAAAGAATGTCTTGGAATTATTCTTGCTGTTCAGCATTTTTGACGTATATCTCACAGCAGCCACATTCACATTCCTCGTATTCACAGATCACAACCCACTCACATTCCTGCACAAAATGAGGAAAAAAAACCCAGAAGAATCATGAGATGGTCAATTTACCTTCAGGAATTTGATTTGCAAATTCAACATATTGCTGGGAAAAATAATATTATTCTTGATGCGTTATCTAGAGTGTAAGCAATAGGTGTTGTTTGTATGATAACTACAGAATTTTGAAACAAAAACAAAATGTTATGTGTAGTTGTATTTTGACCATTGTATAGGCTATGGTACTATAGGCTATACAGTGTGCTGAAGGTGTTAAAATGACATTTTTAACACTGTTGAAATCATATTTGTTCAAAAATATGATAATGGAAGTTTGTTGAAAAGTTTTAAAAAATTTCAACAATTGGGATTTTGAAAAAACCCATTATGTTGTGTAATGATGATGTACATGAGGTTTAAAACCAAGAAAGGTCTTTAAAAGGGATCAACTTATTATACAGATTTGTTAAATGGTATTTTTTCATGAACCATAACGGTTATTTAATCATAACGTTATTGAATGATTATGTAAGGTGCTGTTCTATGTATACAAAGAAGCTTTCCATATATGGAAAACTTTAAGGGGGAGGGTGTTACAGCACCTGTGTATACCATTAAATAGTGATAGCGCCATCACTAATGTAATGAATGTCTACAGAATAGAGGGCTCACTATTAATGACTGAATATTGATGAGACTGTTGCATGATGGGACTGAATATTAATGAGACTGATTGCATCATGGGAAAACATTCTCTGTAAGCTGGGCGGCCATCTTGACCACATGTGTGGCATTAACGTTAGCTGAAATGGCTGAAAATATCATCATTGAGCCATGTGTGCAGGGCCACACTGAACTGGTAATGTAACGGAATGTTACTCCATCATCTTGTGTACAACATGGATGATGTACTGTGCCGGTAAGCTACCGTACTATTTGATTTAGAAACTGTCGCCGATAAACTGGTCGAACTGTACCGGTAATCAAAATGGTGACCCATTGACACGTCATCTTGCAAGCAGCAACGATGATGAAATATTATCTATTATAAGTTGGAACTGTAGCTGTCCTGTCGTCATACGTCTGTCCCTGTCCCCTGTCCCTTCTACGCAAAGAATAGCGTTGGTTGTGTTTACGCAGCAGTTGCAAAGTATAAGAACTCTCAACTCTTCCGTTTACGCATCGAGAAAGGTTCTCAATAATCTACGCATCAATTCAATGGCATGCCACGGCCAGATGCTCGCCATACTCGCATGCTAGCAACAATTATTAACCAGAGCTCTGGGGGGGGGGGGGGGGGGTGATATATCCTTGCTATTGCATTATTATTTATATGTGTGATATTTTGTTAAACATGTTATATAAACCACTTGATGTGCTTGCTAAGGCAATAAACTGATTTAATCTCGCAATATATTGAGATTATGGAAACTACGTTGATTTGATATGCATCTTGATATTTAGTCTGTCATCTTGACGTTTGTTATGGCTTTCTGAGTCGTGGTTGTAACATGGGCCACATAGTCAGCGGTTGACAACATGTTAGATGATTTATTACCGGCGAAATGTCAAAATCACCGGTCCAAAAGTGTTAAGGGATGGGAACATAATGTATATCTATACAGCAACTCAAGTCTGTTCAACTACCAGGTTGCCATGTGTCTTGGAGATTAAGCCCATTTGTAGCATAGTGTGTGATTGTTGTGCATTGATCCGCCCGACAACACTCTCTTTCATCCTGACTCCATCTGATGAACACCCTATGATCATATAGCTACAAATATATTGTATTTTTCTCCATAAAATACAGGTAAGGGCTTGTTCTTTTGCTAATAAAATGTTAAATGTAAATATATGTAAATACTATGTGACTTTTGTGTCATGTCAGTGGTTAGATGTGCCATTACTTTTGGGTTTATTTGTGTACAGTACAGCATCTTCCATGATGTATACTTCATGTGCTTTAATACTTGTTGTTGACACGGAAACTTATTTCTTATAAACTCATCTAACTAACTGTAAGGCATAACTACTCATGAACTTAGTCACACATATAAGATGTATGTAATATCAAGGGAATGTTGATGATCAGATATCATATGTTTTGAATGATCATTTAAGTAGTATTTTAGATGTAAAATGTAACTACCATAAGATGCAGCGTATCTTATGTTAGTCCGAGAGTGCCTGGCCTGTAGACCTTTGAGCCATCATGTGTGTGCATAGTCGAATTGCATTGAGCCATGGCATTCTCATACCAAAGAAATATTATATTGGGCTACAAATCTAGGTGTGGCTAAATCCCTAAGGGATTGATGAAGGTCGTTATAGTTCATTCACTTGAACATGCCATGTAACCCATAATATGATTGTTTGTTGTTGAACTATTTGTAACTATGACCTCACCAGGAAATGATGTGAGACAAATTCATATTTGTGCAAATGGACTATTATAGTAGTGAATACAAATACAGGATCATTTTAGCTTAGCTTCTACCTAGGTGGTACAATAATTCTCTTTGTGGCATTACACGCAAAGGGTATAGGACCATCTCATTGAACTGTGTTTATATATAAACAAATTCTGAATAATATGGTTAGCTAGCTGAGTTATTGCAAGGTGCTTTGGATTGTTCATAGCTTATTCAATTGGAAACATGTAGGTAGGCATTGGTACAAATGCCTAATGGAATCATGTTACTATGGGAGTTAATACTTAGTTGTTTACATATTCATGAGATATATAGTAATAACTTATTTACTTGTTTACAAATATTGTGTGTTGTATATATTTTACAGAACAAATACAAATGCTAATGATTTAAGCCTAAATGCATTATTTGTTTTATGTTTGCTTTGATGTTTTGGAGATACTCAATTAAATCATATTGATTAGATTTTAAGTTGAAATTATTATTTGGACTTAGAATAACATTCTGGATTTGATTAAGTTCATGTACTAATTAAATGTTACACAAATTATGTTTATATTATAATTTGTATGACCTATGTTTGGATATTATCAATTAATGTCAAGTGCAACTCTTTTGGCATCTAAGTTGCATTCCATTATTTTGGATTTGTCAAGTATCACACTTTTAATATCTCTTGTGAGATTTATTAATTACACATCCAAATTCAGTTGTTTTGTTTTATGACTGAGATCATTTATTATTCAAATATAATTGTTACTTGTTAAAGTAAAGGTTTCAAACATTGAGAACATGTTATAATTAAATACTTGTTTGGGACAATTACATATTTTAAAGAGATACCTTATTCATTAATGGATCGACAATTAATGAGATATATTAAACCATAGATGTTTATTAATACAAAAAGAGAATATTATTTATCGTAGAAAATTTATATATGTTTTGATTAGTTCAATATAAAAAATGGTATTTCACGTGTTTAGAGCACACTCTCTTTCATCCTGACACCATCGGATGAACACACTATGATCATATAGCTACACATATATTGTATTTTTCTCCATAAAATACAGAGCCCCAATACGTGGATGAGATGCTGTTTTAATGAGAGAAGATCCCCTTTGCCCCTTTCCCCCTTTCCCCTCAACGTTCTGCTGAACTAAAGATAAAGTGACAACACCCTGCGTTGGATATATGCCCGTGATGGATATTGCATAGACAATGACAAATAAGGGGTGCACCCCGTGTTAATAGAACACATTGACGCGCAGACAGCGAGCGATGCCGCGTTGCGCATGCTGCGGTGTATACATTTGAGTTGTAATTTTTTGTAAATAAATTGTATTATATATATTTGCTCTGAATTCCAAAATCATGTGTCAAATAGTTTAATTGTTTCGTACTCCGACCATATATTTCGGACCCGACCGTCCCACATCCATTATGTGTTGTGAGGCACGGCTACAAATACAAAACTATTACACAATACCGGACGCGACTTGTTGAATGCCTGAATATTCATACAATTCTCGCTCATATTCATACAATTCTCGCTTCATTGATTGCTAAATCGCGTGTCGCAACTGTTATAGAGTGCGCTATTTCAGAGCCAAATCTGAACAATGGGCAAATTACGAGAAGCATCCGCCTGAGAGAGCCTCCTGCCTTTTCAGTCTGTTCTCGGGGTTTAGTTTAGTTTAGTTTTATTTGGCATATCAAGACACAGAGATACAATACATCAGATAAAATATACAAATCTTAAAAAATTACAACAATTAACACAACATAAATAAAACATTAATGCCAAGGATAGCCCAAGAAAGCTCTAAAAAGGGCTTATTTCCATTGAGGTCCTTCATATATTAAAACAGCACATTATAAAAACATCATATATATTTGCACACAAAATAATATTGCACTTTTTATGAAACAACTGCATATAAAAAAAATGGATGAAAAATCAAGATAGAAAGTGACTCTTTACTGCCTTTTTGAACTGCCCGTGGGTTTTGGATGTTTTAACCTGAGTTGGTAGCAAGTTCCATTCCCGAATACTAGTAAAGAAAAATGTATTGCACTGCTGACCTTTAGCTTTGGGAACCAGAAAATTTGTTGCACTGCCCCTGGTATTGTATCTGTGGGTGTTGGTCAATTTGGTAAAATGAGAATTCAGGTACTCAGGTGCTATTTCATTATAGATTTTAAAAACATGATTGAGTTTAAGTTGTTTAACTCTGTCTTCAACTTTCAGCATTCCCAGCTTCTTAAATTCTACATCACCAATGTGGGACCTGGGCTCCAGCTTCAAAATAAAGCGAATCAACTTATTTTGCACAACTTGCAGCTTATTTTTCAACTTTGCAGAAAGTGAAGAAAACCATGAAGAGCAAAAATAATCAAAATGACATTGTATAAGGGCATTGCAAAGGGTCTTACGAGATCTTTCATTCAAAAAATGAACTTGTCTGTATAAGAAACTTAATCTACCACAAGATTTTTTGACAACTGATTTTGCAACAGTTTCACCACTGAGATTTTCATCGAGAGTAATCCCAAGGTATTTAACAGAGTTGGTAGGATTTATAATTTTTCCGTCACAATAAACTTCAAACTTGTCCACCCTGCTCAGTCTAGGTTTAGATCCAACAAGAATAGACTCTGTTTTGCCCAGGTGTAAGGACAATTTGTTGTCGATCAGCCATTGTCTACACGACTCAAGTTCTCTACTTAAAGTGTCAGAAATTACTTTTGGGTCTTTATCTGAGAAGAAAAGGGCACTATCGTCAGCATATAACAAAAGATTACAGTTAACGCTTGATGACAATGCCTTATACAATGTCATTTTGATTATTTTTGCTCTTCATGGTTTTCTTCACTTTCTGCAAAGTTGAAAAATAAGCTGCAAGTTGTGCAAAATAAGTTGATTCGCTTTATTTTGAAGCTGGAGCCCAGGTCCCACATTGGTGATGTAGAATTTAAGAAGCTGGGAATGCTGAAAGTTGAAGACAGAGTTAAACAACATATTGTTAACATAACACAAGAAGAGCAGCGGCCCTAAAATACTACCCTGTGGAACGCCACATGATATATTCATGGGTTTGGATTCAACCTGATTTACATTAACAATCTGTTTTCTGTCAGATAAGTATGATTTGAACCATTTAACAGAGTCAATGTGAATACCCATAGCTTGCAATTTGTTACAAAGTATGTCATGGTCTACTGTATCGAATGCCTTCTGTAAATCTAAGAGCACCATACCTGTGTATTTACCAGCAGCCATCTGGGATTTAATATAATCGGTGAGGTAAATAAGGCATGTATCAGTAGAGTATGAGCCTCTGAAACCAGATTGCAGGCTATAAATCAAATTATTATCAGAGAGGTACATTTCAAGTTGGTTATACACTGCTTTTTCAAGAATTTTTGAGACAATGGACAATATGCTAACCGGTCTATAATTGCCAACATCGGATCTACTGTTCTTCTTGAATAAAGGGTTTGACAAGTGAACAACACACTTATAAAACTCGCCCATTGCTTGTGTGTTGGATTTCGATCGCGACAGGAGCATGCGCAGATGCGATTTTTGTGGTCTGTGATTTTGTCAATATTAGATTTTTACTGTGATTTGTCGATCTGCATTAAATGCAAAATGAAACGCCCCCGGGTGGACTCGAACCACCAACCTTTCGGTTAACAGCCGAACGCGCTAACCAATTGCGCCACGGAGGCGGTTATTAGCTTGGCTGTTTTGGTTTGTCATGTTCATCCCCGCTACGTGCCCGTACACTTCCTTGCATAGCCGGGCATCGTTTTTCAAATGTTGCCTGAATATTGTTGGTGCTGTGTACCTAAAACCTTTTGCTGTCTGTTGAATATGGAACCAATCTTTAATTTGAACCGTCTATTTTGAATAAAAAAATAATCCAATTCGGGAAAAAATTCACAAAAGCGCTCAGACAACAAATAAGCACATCATTTTACTCGACCTAGAATTTCAAACTTACAAATTTGGCGTTCCGAAAATATCGGAAGAAGATTTTTGAAAATTCTGTTACTCTCGACTGGCTTGACCAATTTTGATCCGGTAAAAAGTATGTTGATATATCAATTCGCGCCAATACAGAAAAACTGACACGAGGGCAATCAGTGGCTAGCAAAATCTTCTGCGCAGCCGTTCAATGTACGAAGTCAATTTACCAGTGAATCGATTTGGAATTTTCCGCTAACATCGGGAAAACCCCGATGATCGAGTGACGTCATTTAATGAGCGGCGCCCTTCACGAATTAGCTCATTAGCATAATTTATGTCCGTGAAATGTATCACGCAGTTTGATAAGTGCAACATATGCATTTGTACATAGAACGACAGAGAAGGACAGCGCTTTGAAGGCGCCGAATCTTCGCGCTTGTTTTGTGCACGAGAATACGGACCATAGTGTATAGATGCATAGACAATCGACACAGGGATGTTTAAGTGGGTATTTTGTTTGAAGCTACAGCCAGTAGGGATGTCACGCTGCATGTCATATTTTGTTATACGCAAGAAAACAATGGAGTCTTAGTGACAGCAATATTTGCTAGAAATAGCTTCGGAAAATGGTCTATTTGGGCATCTCAAACTAAGAAACGTGTTAAAAATCATGTAGAATTTTAGAGGAGGGTCAATAACATCTGCAGAACGGTAAAATGTATAGTTTTAAACACGTTTGGTGACCAAATTTATGTCGTACAAATCCGTGGTCTTCAAAATTACAGGAATCCTAACTCATTCTAAACCTCACCAAATCATGAAATGAACCCTCGTCTACAAAAAAGTCCATGTACGTATTGCTCTATCTGCTTGGAGATAGCGAAGACCACGGAAACCTCATAGCTTTACACCACGGTATGAAATCTGCCATAGACATTACATGGCGAAAATCGTACAGATTTGCACTGCAGACCTCTGTGTAGGGAGTGTTGACAATAGCATGACAATAGCAAGGTCGTTTGACTATTGTGTTTGTGCATGTTTGTGACGACTGACCCCGTTTAACAATCTTCATAGCTTTCATGGGCTTGGGTGACCTAACTATTGACTGGCTATGTGTGTTTCGGACCAAGGTCGCTCAACACAAAAGCCGATGTAACCTTTCGCCCTGTCTTGAAATAACTTCTTAACATCCATAAATAATACGCCACTCTCGTTCCCAGATGCATGAAATCGCTAGGAATCGATTTCAAAAGAAGTGGTATTGTCCATCGCGCTCATCATGGGTTCGAGTTTACGTGTAATAGAAAACTGGGTGAAAAAAGTGACTATAAACTTCACAAATAGCGTTACATCTATCGCATCGGTGAATGCGTGTATTACATTGTTATGTTTCAAATATTAGAAGTATCTTAACTTTCACCGTTGCTTCTTTTATCAAACTAATTTTATGTATCCCGTTAGCTAGCATTAGATACTATAGTTGCCGCAATAGACTATCAATACCCGTTCTGTTTACCGGGCATTTCAAAAATGCTACAGTGCAACAGAGCATAAATTTCCAAAAATTGAATTATAAATATAGTGCCTCCTGATTGTTGTACAACAATGAACATCTCAATCCTAAGTATGTGTATCATATATAATTAAAACAGCTTTGTTTTAAAGTACTATTTCGTGTTCTTGTATGATTATCAGCATTGTTACATTTCTTATTAAACCTGATTTCGGATTGGCCAATACTTGATTATCCATACACGCTAATCCAACCAGCTACTACCTACTTCCTTTCATGGCCTTGACTATTTAAACATTTCTTTTTTATTTAGACTTAGTGCAGGCCTTTAACACGATACCTGTTTGTACACCCATGCATGTCAGCACACGGTCACCTAAAGTAACATACACCATTATGACTGCACACTGGCGAATTGCATTTCAAATTTCTTGTAGCGCGAATTTTAAACCACTGGTCCCTTTAGCATGGGCATGTCCTTGAATATTCCTTCCATCGTTTTCGTGCATGGCTGCAGAAGTATTAATAGACTTTTGCCAAGTCTGTGTACAGTTGTATGAAATAGTGGTTACATGTGTTTTTCTCTTTTTAAATATACTAAATGTTTGGAGGACGATATTTTAAATACTAAAGGGATATTAAATTATCTGCTCAGACCATTCTTTTACGCACATCTTTACCTTTAATTTGATACCATGCAAGTCTGGTTTGGATACACAGTATTACTTAATAATTTCAACGAGTTTGGTAATTAATTAAGCTTAATTAAGACAGATTTTGGGTTTTTGTTAAAAGATAAATGTGAACTTTTTCTCAGACAGTATTGTTGGCAATGATGGGAACTTTATTTCCTGTAACTTTGGTGTTAATAGCATTTATAGTTTTTGCTGGAAATTCCAAAAAGCAAAATGTTAATGTATTTCTTTTTAATATGCTAATCATATGCAAATAAGGTCAAACCATTTTTTTTCTATGACATTAAATCACCAAGCTGTATTCTATAATATAATAATGTCTCCTTGTCTTACATATGTTACTTTTTGAATTAGAGCGTATAATTACAATAACATGCACTTTTGGAAATGTATGCTCTGTTGCACTGTAGTCATACAGGTGTTTGCGAAACAGACATAGATAAGCTCCGCACAATATTTCAATAGAGATAATCCGGGACTTAACTATCCGTGGGTCGATTATCTATGGTAGTTGTCAATAAGCACATCGGGTCAGAAGTCACAAACTGGTCAAAAAAAAAGTTTCACTTCTAATAATGTTGAGAAATGCACCAATTCTGATTAAACGGGACAAAACTTAAGTTTTACATACTTAATGATCCACAAACTATATATGTTTTTTATTTTTGCAAAAAAGAATCAAATTATACAGGGTGTGTACAGTTTTTACAGGGTGGAACATAAACAATTTGATCGTTTTTGCTCCTCACAAAATAGTTTGATAGTTTGTACAATTAGGGTTTAGCTGAAAATAGTCACCAAAATCAGAACAACCGTAGAAGGTGCTACCAAATTTGCTAAGAATCATTTGCCCAAAATGTACACAGGAAAAGTACAGGGTGTCTAAAATTATGATGAAATAATGCATACAATGAATGTTTGTATATAATATTCTATGAAATTTAGTTAGCATGGACCATTTAATTTAAAAGAAAATGGTTATCAAAATGAACTACATGAATATCGTTAAAGTTCCTTTTATTTTGAATACAGGGTGGTCCAAAATAGGTCTAAATAGCAAATTTTCCATAAATCTATGAACAATTCTGTGAAGAAACACTTCTGGCTTTTTTAGTTAAATGTTTTACTACCCAGGGTAGAAAAGGACTGAAGAGTCACACAAATGAAATAGAGAGACTGCGATTTGGCCATTGTTTAATCAATAAAATGAATAAAACTGTGTATTTTTTTACATTAAAACACTCCCTGAATTGAACATCATATTCTAGTAGAGAATGTCTAGATAACAATTCAATATTAGTATTCATAGTAGCAGGCACATGTTATTAACACATATAAGAAGTTTGAAAACTTTCCTATGTATACTTTTAAAATGGTATCAATTTCAAAAGTTCTAGTTTTCCGCTATTTTGTGTACAAACCTATGGGCGCCTCATCCACCGGCTCCTCGTCCACCGCTCCCACCCTTGACTCACTCGACGTTTAGATTGATAACTTCACTGTTGCTAAACATGTGGCTTTAATTCTTTTTTTATTCGGTAGCTGGATAAATTGTCTTTAATATGATACCAAAAATGTTATGTTTTTTTGACAACTTCTATTTAAAATAGAGACACGTATCACGATTTTAAGGATTTTTTGAAACGATCCCACCTTATTTGATATACCTATTAGTGACTTGTGACCATCAGGAAATAGGGAACCAGTATTGTAAATCCACCACCGCCTTTGTGTGTAGGGGTGTACATAGTCTACTCGTACGGCCTTGTATAATTTCACTGTCACACAATCGAACAACACCCCCTGATACTTCCCATCCCAGAACCGACCAAATACAAGGTCTACTGGCATTGGATTTACAAAAGAACTGTGCTTTAAGCACACTAGGGATTACTAGGGACGATGCTTTTTATGCGTCACGATAGTATCACACCCCTTCATAACGCGCTAATAATGAATTTGCTGTTTGTACATCTAGAAACGCGTGAAGGTGGTATTTCTGTGACTGTGTAAGAGTTTCTAGTTATCGTAAAAAATTATCAAATTATTTGTCTCTGTTTGGACGTAAACAGATTTTTTATTACACGATATTGAAAGATAGGAAATAGCATGGAAATAGTCACATATGCGGAAATGTAGCTATATCTCCGACGAAGATATTTTGGGAGAGGACCAATGTCAAAGATAACCCCTAAAGTGTGATTTTAGACCGAAACGGCGGCTATACAGTGCCAGAAAATCGACATTTTGAATTTATCAAAGTGAACAAGATTCTTCTCTCTGCGAAGACGGTATATAAATATTCATATAATTCGTATTTATCGTGTCTGCCATTGGTCAATTTTGAACCCCACGCGAACAAATTGCTCATTACGTATGCGTCCAATTTTTGGACTAGCACTAGTGTAAAGGTATACGGAGGTCAGCAAGGTCAATCCAATGCAAGTATACCTTTTTCCGGGGGTGAGATCAGAGGATGGGGAGCGGTCCATGGGGAGTGAGCCCTCTATCGGTACATGTTGATAGAGTGACAAAGAAAAGGAAAAAGGTATACTATAGTTGACTAGGGTGTACATGGCATATGCACACTATTGCTAACGCGCCAAATTCAAATGAACATTCCCTGTGTTCAATGCCAGGTGAATCACTTGTTTATATACAGATAAAGCTATGAGTATTAATGATGTTTTTAAAAGGTAGCAATAAAAGACAAAAGTGGAAATCATAATATTTGGCTGATCTAGTTTGTCTTAAGCATGATTTTAGCTTGAATTTGACACCTTATTTGAAAATGTAGAAAGTGGTTAACAAATCACCTCACCAACGAACTCATTCATTATGCGCATAAATTAAAAATAAAACAAAAATTCAACAATTTTCTCAATCAGAAATCTTATCTTCGGTTTTACTAAAGGTTCACGTTTGGCGATCATACCATAATGTATTTATTGAGAAGGAAAAAAAAACACCTATTTTTTTACGTATTTCTTTACATTATGCATAAATGCGTTAAATCTTAGATCAAATTCGTCGTGCTGAAAAAACATCATATGAATGGAAAATGTGGTGATTTTCGAATGTTGATCTTGTTTTAATGCGAAATGTCATGCAATTGTATGTAAAATGCACTATTGCACATTGCTCTGTGTTTCTAAAACACAACATGTTGTAAAATAATGTTTCGCGACCTCTACAGATACTTAAAAGAAATGTTAATAATAATAAATAACGGTGTGCTATGTTTTAAAACAAAATAGTTGTTGCTCTATATTAGAAAAATGTCACATTTTAGACTTGACTTGACTTGACCATAATGAAAAAAGAAATGTCTCCCTCTAAAGATCAATAATAGAAATGTATTATTTGAAAACATATCAATTCTTTATCACGTGTTCGACCTGTAAAACAACAAATTATAGGAACACTTAATGATTTCGCCAATGTCAACTTTTGCTATGCGCTATTAATGAGAGCATAATGTTACCTGCGTTACCTACGAATAACTATATCTTCTGTAATGGATTGCACTTGCTCGAGTTTAAATATAACTGTCAATAAAACTCTGCAACTCGGTTTTCAGAGTGTCATTTTCAGATAAATCGTTACCAAAACTCGTCTCGTAAATCAGTACCTGTGTGTTAAATGGTGTCTGTACGTGGCACGCGTTTACAATGGCGACGGCACAGCCAAACAAGCGCGAATGAAGGACAATGCTCAATAGATGGCGCTATCCAATATTATAGTTCAGCCATCACTTAGACCTTTTGGAAGTTATGGTAACTTGTAATGCACAGATGCAGGTGTACAAATGCAAAATACGTATGATAGATCTTATATATGGTTATAATAACTACTTTTCTTTATAAAATGTAAAAAGATGAACCCTACGGAACCAGGAACAAAACGCACCAATGATCAGAAAACTGATACAAGAGGATATCTCGAAAATGTAAAAATGCAAAGAGTAAAAGCAAAATATACCAACTGGGTGTGGGGAAACAGGCAATGACAAGGGAGAATAATGCGATAAAACAGACAAATGACAAATAACCACAACACACGGAAATGCACTGGGACAAGCAATACAAATTGCTGTGCAATAAAACAACAGAAATATAACGTAACAATAAAGACCGACATTTCAAATGGATTTACCACCCTTTATCAGGGACAAAATATAAAAACAAAAGTGATACGAACTATAAAAAAGATAGTGAACTCCACAAATTCACCACTATAATTATAGCACAATGTCAGTAATAGATGTTGCCTACTGGACACCCAAGATTATTTTTCTTTAGTCAAAATTTATTCCAAGGTAAATCATTGAGCTAGTCCGGGGCGTAAACCCCAATTTTGACCATAACCCAAATATACCATCCACACAAAATGTTTAGATTGTTTTTATATCTCTGAACCCTGTAGATTCAGAAACTGCGTGATGCCATCTCTGAAACCTTGAGCAATTTTGGTAATCCAAGATGGCCGCCGACTATACAAAATGGCCGCCGTGACATTCAATTAAATCATACATAGCTCTTTCTAGGCTTTATAAGAGCTTCCTACATGACTAAAACAATGGTTTTAGTAACTATTTGCCAACATCATGTGTCAAGGATAATAAATGTTAGCAAACAGTTATTTCAAACATATGCATATGAATTTGTCAACACGTTTAGAGTTGATACAAGTAGAAATCGTATTTTACTAGGTAATCTAAAGGCAAAAACAGTTGTTTATGTATATTTACACTAACAAGGCAGCCATTTTGGCTATTTGGCGGCCATTTTGTTTAGATGGCGGCCATTTTGGAAATTCAAAAATGAATTATTTATTGTCCATGACTTATTCCATTGGCAAATAGTTATAAAACAAATGTTTTAGTTATGTAGGAAGCTTTTATAAAGATAGATAAAAGTGTTAAACATTCTCATTTTCAAAGTCTAAAAGTCAATTCATTTACCCTATTTCAGCCGCCATATTGTATTTATAATCAAATAAATAGCAAACAAAGTTATTTTAAACATCTACATATTAATTTGTAAACATGTTTAGAGTTGTTACAAGTAGAAATCATATTTTACTAGGTAAAATATAGGCAAAAAACATAGTTATTTATGCACATTTACACTAATAAAAGTGCTATTTCGCCTATTTGGCGGCCATTTTGTTTATATGGCGGCCATTTTGGAAATTCAAAAATGTATTATTTATTATCCTTGACTTATTCCATTGTTAAATAGTTACTAAAACCATTGTCTAAGTTATGTAGGAAGCTTCTATAAAGCCAAGTAAGAGCTATATATGATTGAATTGAATGCCATGGCGGCCATTTTGTATAGTCGGCGGCCATTTTGTATTAAAAAAATTGCTCAAGGTTTCACAGATGGCATCACGCAGTTTCTGAATCTACAGGGTTCAAAGATATAGCAACAACCAAAACATTTTGTGTGGACGGTAAATTTGGGACTAAGTGTAACAGAGGTACTTGCTCAGAATCATTTGATGGATTGATTAGGGGAGGTTGGGGCAACTGGTCCGGTTAAGCATATTTCATGATATATAAGATTAAAGCTCGTGTAAATATTTATGGAATTGCTATGAAAATATCACCCATGTAACTGTTTACATATAACATATAATCAATGTTAAAAAATGTCTAAAGAAAAGGCCAATTACAACTAACTGAAAACTTTACTTGGCACGGACCAGTTACCCCATCATTGGGGCAACTGGTCCTATATGTTCCAACGGTTAGAATACACAGAAATCAGTGAATGACAACACGGAAACTAAGCAGTATTTTGTTTACAAACACATTTCCATATTATTTAATATTTAAAAAGGATACATGTCTCATGAAACCCATGTTTTATACAGTTTTCGTGGTTAACGTGTAAATAGCAGTATACTAATGGTGTGCAAAGCAAGCGATTTCGACTGCACATTTATTAGATAAAACGGTATGAACCTAGTTAAATGGTTACATGGTTGTGATATTCAGATGCCCCATACATTTGTCTATTATACCCCTTTCTTTAATGATTTTATTTACTTCATATAATCATCATTTGGTACTTATAATAAACCATCTTGATATTTAGCGAGCTTTTCATGTTACAGGGAAAGTTAGTCAATATGACAATGATGACCCAACGGTTAATATACACAAAAAGCAGTGGATAAAATACATAAATCATGATATTTTGTCATTGCAAATACCTTTACAGACACCATTCAAAATATAATAAAGATGTAATTCATAATACCGAGGTTTAAACCATTCTAAAGCAATTTCATGTCATATTGTAATCCTCAATAGCGGAAATAGTGGTATTAGACCCAAAATGTCTAAGAACTAGAAAGAATGTGAATTATTTCATAATCTATTCACATTTCAATACCGAGTCATGTTTTATTGAAACTAACAACTAATTTTCAAAATGAATTTTACAATTTTGATTAAGTTTTTGCAGGCGGACCAGTTGCCCCATACCCCTTTGGACCACTTGCCCCAACAAATTACTTCGCACTTTGTCGAGATGAAACATTATTCAAACACGCCTGTGACGTAATAAATTGTACGCCAAAATGTTTTAAAACATACCACCATTTGTCATAATAATCAATAACACCAATACATTTCAGAAAAAAAGGCAAAACTGCATTTTTGTTTTTAGCCATTACACAGATTTCTGCAGCCAGCGAGTATCTTTGAATTCGCAAATATTACGGCTTTCGGGTCCTACAAGTAGACGAGTGTCTTTAGATAAAATAAGAAATGGTGTACTTTGTTATTTGCAAATTCATAAACTAATAACTCTACCAAATGAATACCCGTGATAATGATTTAAGTTGAAGCATTCTTTAAATGATAATATTGATCGCAAATCCAAACTACCAATGTCCCATGTTAGCAATATGCGCCATTTTACGGTTTTCAACCACAACCTATGGTTTTAATCATATTTCGGAAAGTTCCTAAGGACACTACAATATAGCACTCATCAAATGTAATATGCACCTAGCATCTTCAGACGACTGTACTGCATGTATATATTTACTGTTGCATATCTGTCAATCATATAAAGTACATTAAACATGATCTAAACCCATCTTCATATATCGCCCATACTATCTGTGAATTTTCAATCAGTCACTCAAGGAGGTGGCTTCAAAGATCTGGAGAATATCACATGTGTAAATACCCTAAAGTTCCAAATGTTTTGGATTGTAGAAGGTAAGGATATAATATGTCAAGTTTCAACAAAAGTCGTACTGTTCAAAAGAAAGCAGTATGCCCATACAATTACAAAATCCTTCATTTCGGACCACTTGCCCCACGGACCAGTTGCCCCATAGTCCCCTACTGGGTCTAATAATTATTCTCGCAATGTGTAATAATGGCGCAGACAGGTAAACCCCGGAAAATGTATCTAATTTGAACTATTCCCATAATTTCATATACATCTAAATGTATCACTCCCCCCCCCCCCCCAATGGTGCACAACCACTCAAACAATGATTCATGCCTAATCCTAATCGTATTTTTAGTGGTATCTTAGGTTTAAATGAAAAGTCAATTGAGGTTGCACGGCTCGCTACAAATCATGCAAGCAAAATGCTTATTTGCATATAATTAGCATATTATAAAGAAATACATTACAAATTTGCTTTTTGTAATTTCCAGCAACAACTATACATGCCATTCACACCAAATTCACAGGATGTGAAGTTCCCATCATTGTCAACAATTCTGTCTGAGAAAAAGTAAAAAATATTTTTACTCTTTGAAAAAAAGCCCAAATCTTTCTTAATTAAGCTTAATTAATGACCAAACTCGTGTGTATTAACTCGTGTGTATTACTATGTATCCAAACCAGACTTGCAAGGTATCAAATTAAAGGTAAATATGTGCTCAAAACAATGGTCTGAGCAGATAATTCAATATCCCTTTAGTATTTAAAATATTTTCCTCCAAACATTTGATATATTTTTTAAAACCACAAATGGTGTTTTTGTATTTTTCTCATGAATTAAACATGCAATAAACACTATAATCACAGAGAAAGATGTTTATGGTTAGCCATACAAATCTGTCAAGCCATTCGTTAACATGTTTGCTGTGTAATTAATTTATGCGCGTAATTAATAAATTAATTAGGCGTTAAATGGAATAATTTTGAACCACTTTTTGTATGCCCAGTTAAGTTATGTAAGGTTTCAAATTAATCCTTAAATTATGCTTAATAAAATGGTCAAGCCACATTTCTCAATTTCGTTAGTCTTTTTCTGTAATATTAATCAAAACTTAAGATACATTAATTTTGCAACTTTTCTTACAATAACAATGTATTTCATACAACTGTACAACTGTGCACATACTTGGCAAAAGTCTATTAATATTTGTCCAGCCATGCACGCAAACAATAGAAGCAATCTTCAAGGACATGCTCACGCTAAGGGACCAATGCTTTGAAATCCGCGCTACAAGAAATGCCATTCAGCAGTGTGCAATGTGCAGTAAAGGGTTTTAAGCATCATGGTGTATGTTACTTTAGGTGACCGTGTGCTGACATGCAAGCCTGTATATACAGGTACCACCACAAGGCCTGTAGTAAGTCTCAATAGTCAGGCCATAAAAGCCAGTAGCCAGTAGCTGGTTGGATTAGCGTGTATGGATAATCAAGTATTGACCAATCCGAAATGAGGTTTAATAAGAAATGTAATAATGCTGATAATCATTCAAAGACACCACAGAGACCTTTAAAACAAAGCAATTTTGATTATATATGATACACATATATACTAAGGATTGATATTTTCATGGTTGTACAACACTCAGGAGACACTATATTTATAATTCAATATTTGGACATAATGCTCTGTTGCACTGTACTCACTAGTAAGGTATAATCTGGTGGCCTCCAACAGGATAATGACACTGTGTACTTACGATTTTAGGGGTCATCCAAAGACAATACCAGATGCAGGTGTCTTTGGATGAGAAAAAACCATTTTATGACTGCTTCTTTTTTATGATTATTACACCTATTTGGTTATATAATCAAATATGAAATTATCAGGGAGTTGTGTATTAGCTATATGTATAGATGTAGAAATTGCTGGTAATGCAGGATTTAGAATTATACAAAAACGGGGAGCTTTTATTTCATTGCTAAAACAGAAATAGGTATATATACAGGGCCCCCATTGAGTTGTTTAAAAAGATTCTCCTGGAAACAGCTTGGGCCACTTTTGGTTAAATCTTTTGATTTGTCCTTTGGAGGCCTATTATCCTATTGAATCACATTGCGGCCAAAACGATCGGTAACAGGTCAAAAATAGCATCAGGCGAGGTTTCTCCAATGTTCAAACTGGATTTACATTGATAAAATTGAATTGGGCAATATTCCATATGTGTTATTATTTATTGATTTCGAAAAATCCTATCACAAAGTAGATTGGTCATTTATTCAGAAGCGTCTTGATATTTTCGGTTTTGCAAATGATTCGAAGCAATAATTAAAGTCGAGTAACTTATTTTCTATTTTACTCAACCCTCCCAGCTCGACAATACAATATTATTTTTCTAGTATTGTCCGATTTTGGAACACCAAATTGTGTTCCAGTATCGAGCGATACTGGAACGTTTTTATGTTCCAGTATCGAGCGGCACTGGTAGGCTACACATGCTACCAGTAGTGATTTGTCTCAGTGTTTAACGATAATTGTAAATTGTGTTCGTCCGGTACTGGAACACCCAGTATTGTCCGTTACTGCAATATTTTATATGTTCTAGTATCATCCGGTAACACTAACTATGTACCTTTGACGATACTATACAGTCCAGAATCTGGGACCTCAATTTGAGACGAATATACCTTAGGGAAGCGCCCATTCCCGGGACCCATACATACCATTCATGTGCAGCGATCCAGGTCTGCTACGGTATTGTTATAGTTGATGGCCAATCGATACTATTCCAATTTTTTATTCTTGTAATTCTTCATTTTCGGAATTTTCACCAGTTTCAGAGGATTCAGTTTAGAGACATTATTATGAAATCTTCTTCGACTTCCTGTAGTCTTAATCCAATTCCTACATGGTTGCTTAAGAAATGTTTGGATGAGCTATTACCAGTCATCACTAAAATAATTAACATGTCTTTTCAAAGTGGTAAATTTCCTGATGTTTTGAAATCTGCTCAGATCACTCCTCTTTTGAAGAAACAAAATTTGGATTGTGAGATTTTGAAAAATTATCGACCTGTTGCCAATCTTTTTTGCCAAAACCATTGAGCGTGCTTGTGCATCTCAAATCCACCACTACTTATCATTGAACAATCTTTGTGGTACAACGCAATCTGCATATAGATCTTGTCATAGTATAGAAACTGCTCTTTTACGTGTATATTGATTTATTGCTAGACGTAGATCAAGGTAATGAACTTGTTTTAATTCTTTTATATTATTCCGCAGCTTTCGATATTATTAGTCACACTGTTTTTCTAGATCTATTATTTCATAGATATGGTGTTAACAGCACTACCTTGAATTGGTTTAAAACTTATTTTATGAATCGTACACAATCTGTTATCATAAATGACTCGCTATCTAAACCTCGTGTACCAGGTGTGAAGGTCCTCAGGGATCAGTCATCGGCCCTTTATCTTTTACTTTGTATACCGCGCCACTTGAAGATCTTATTGAAGCTCATGGTTGCGGTAGGCCTACGGTAAAATGATATACATGTTATTTCGAGAAAAAAAACCCCTGACCATTGAATGATCACCAAACTTCAAAGATGTATTAATGATATCAAGGCCTGGTCTAATGCTAATGAGATTAAAATTGAATGAGGACAAAACTGAAGTTATTCATATTACATCTCGTTTCAGAAATTCCTCTCATTTATAACCTATTGAAATTGCCAATATTCCCATACACCCTGTAAAAAGTGCACGTAATCTCGGAGTAATTTTCGAGAGTGATCTGAAAAAATTAATGACTATGTAAATAATATTTGTCATTCAACTTCGTGTGCTGTATACAAGATAGGTCGTATTCGGAATTTTCTCAATCAAAAATATACGGAAATACTTATTCATGCTTTTATCACGAGTCGCCTTGATCAATGTAACAGCCTCATTTATGATCTTCCGAACTTACACATTGCAAAATTACAGAGAATACAAAAATCTGCTGCAAGGCTTGTTACACGCACTCGTTATTATGATCACATTGGTATTCATCACATTACACCAGTTCATACAAATGCATCCATAATTTGGCACCGGTTTATCTACAAGAACTCATTCAGGAATACAAACCCTCTCGAAATTTCAGTTGGCTTCAAAACAACAACTTATCATTGCCTCTGTGTCAACTTTAACTTATGGTCATGGTTCATTTTGTTTTGCTCCAGCTGAACTTTGGAATCAACTTCCGCTTCACATCAAGAACTGTAAAACTCTTAGCCATTTCAAATCGTCTCTAAAGACACACTTATTCTTTGCTGAATTGCTTTTAATGATTGATTTTCCCTGTTTACAATGTTTTACATGTTCATCCACATATTGTATTTTTCTTATATTGTAATGTAATTTCAGTGTTGTTATGTTATCTGTTAAACGCTTTGAGACTTCGATGGGAGGCGCTTTAGAAGCACCGTTTTATTATTATTATTATTATTATTACTCACCATTCAGTAAAATCTGTAGCCCGACCTAATTGTTTTGAGTTAGGGGCGCACAACACTAAATCACTCCTCGTTTTGTGTAATTGTAGTAAGTTCCGGCAAAAAAAAAATGAGAGTGAGGGTAGCATTTTATAATTAAAATGAAAGATAATCTCTTGTACTTGATCAGGATATTGCAAAATTTTGATTTTCTATTTTACCGAAAATGTATCACGTGTATGAACACACGAACTCGTAAGCGGTCAGAAGGCGAGCATCCGGACTGAAAATAGGGGTGTGCTGTTTAAATGATCATATCGTAAAATCTAATCTGGAAGCCGTAACACTTCTTGACGATGTTATGAAATGTTAGTATTTATTTATTAGAATGAAGCATTCGAGACTTCCCATAAAAAGTTACTAATGCCCCAAAATCGAGACTCTTTTAGCCCTATTTTAAGTGTAATCCAATGGGACGCTTATTTAGTGCTGTGCCCCCTTACCGCTCTATTACGAATCCAGTGTTGTCCACACGTGTATAACGATTTGTTTTTTGAACACACTGTAGTATGGGATGCTTCTGGCAAACATACGAGCGTACTGTGATAAGATTTCGAAAATGGTATATATATTATATATCTAAATTGCGAAAACTATGGCTTTTCAGAAGAAGTATGCACATTCAAACCTACTATGTATTCATGCATTACTTCATGAATAATCGCGATAGCTGCGTACCAAGTGCTTTCCAATACAATTAATCGTTAGATGAGAACGCGCACGCCGAGCGCAGGTTACTGATAATTGCCCGAAAGTACTGCGCCAAAGTGTTCGATTGTTTTGCTCATTGACCGACCAATCGAATGAAAACCTCACGCCCCTAAGCTGAATATTCAATAAGTTATGAGAAAACACGATTAAAGGTTATTTCTGATTGGTTGAATGATAAAAATGTTAAAAAAATAAACAGAAAACGAATTTATTATTAGCGCGATTATATCGGTACAAATCCACGATTTGGATAAATATGCATCTTTTTCAGTAATGAATGAGAATAATAACTGCTTTACAACTGTTTTCTTGAATTTGTTTTGAAATCCTCGGTTGTTGAGGTCGTGCTAAACTGAATGATGATAATCGATTGGACATCAACTATAACAATACCGTGTTAGACCTGGATCACTGCATATAATATAACAGGAATGAATAGTGATTCAAAGTTCTTATCCCTTTAAGGATATTCGTCTCAGCCTAACTTGTCCAAGAATTTTACGTCGCATTGCCCAAAACATAGAAATAGCTGATATTAAAACAACCTGATTGTTGCAGGGTAGGTCAAGAAAAATGTGTAGAATCACATCAAAAGTGTGTGCTACAAATTTTAGAGCCAACATTCCAAAATGGCCGCCAATACAGGGGCCAACAATTCAAATGGCTTCAATTAAGCTGACAAGCATACCAAATTGTTCGTCTGAGCACAAGGATTCTGATGTTTGGTTAGAGAGATATTGAGCAAAATGTGAAAAGGTCGTTGAGTCCGAATTTGAACTTGATCTTGACAAACGATATCTGAAATTGTTCGTCTGATCACATAGATACCAGAAATAGTAGTTTTACCTTCTAAGATATTTGATGTGTATTATACAGGAGTCAAAGGTCAAGTTCCATTTATAGGCATATGGAACTTGACATTTTGACCATTGTATGAGACTGGCACACAAACTAACCAATGCGGTAAAAATTACTATTTCTGGAATCCTTGTGATCAGACAAAGACAATTTGAGATATAATTTGTCAAAATCGGAGCAAGTTGAAATGTTGACCCCAAATGCAAAGGTCAATTACCTTTTCACATTTTTGCTTAAGGGGGGACTCAAGAAAGTTACACTTTGAATTTTGTGAGTGCTGTAATAATTGAACTTTAATTTTTTAAACCTAATCTAACATTTTTTGAAATTTTGACTAAAAGGTTTCCAAAAAAAAGGTTTCCATTTTTTTCACTTTTTTGGGCACTTTTTGGTCAAAATTTCAAACAAATAGGTTAAAAATGAGAGTTAGTTAGTGTCTTTACATCATAATCAATTGATTTGGGCATGTTTTACTCCTAATTATTTTTATTATATTTGTTAAAAAAAATTAGGTCAAAAAAGTGAATTTTGTGATTTTCTCAAAATATCAACATTTGGTCAACATTGACGCCAAATTTGGATATTCTGATCCATTCACTTTCCAAAAATGGATACTTTTATGCGCAATTGAATTATAATTGAGTTAAATAATTACAGCATTAATTATAACGTAATATTTTGACCCTCTGTACATGCTGTATGGAGACCATTTTGGGTTTTTGGCTCTTAAAAAATGTAGCACACAAGGGAAACGTAGGGACTTTTAATATTTGTTCCTGATATCATTGGGGTATCCTGAAAAGTTCAGCTTTGTATGATTTGTTTCTGGGTAAAACCTAATGCTCTTGGACTAAAAGTACACTGACTTTGTCCCGTTCACCACAATGATAATAACCCAGCATGCGATTATATTTTTATTTGGCTGCTACAGTGATAAAATGAAATCACGCTGTTCAATGACACCAGCTACACTATTAATCTGAGTTCAATAAAATTTAAAAAAAACACCAAAAAAACATAAAATGATTAAAAAATATCAGCATACGGCGAATGCTCAACGCTAAAGTATGACAAGGCCTTTAAGAATTACGATTTGTCAATTTCAATTGATCAGTTGTCAGATGATTTAACCGGAAGGTGAAGTTCATGAATCAACTCTAATTTACACTATTTTGAGATTTACGCGCACTAATGTGAAGACAAGTTTTAGTCGGTATTCGAATAAATATTACTATTTACTAGTTCAAATGTTATATAGCACTTTACAAAGTGCTTTTGGCCAATTATTTTTGCTATCATCATGAATCCATCAGAATTCTTTCGCTTCATATTATAGGCGGCTCTAGGCCACGCGAATAGATAATTGCAATTAGCCAGTAGTCTCATAAAGTAACTTTGGCACTCTATCTACAGGAGTTCCAATTTCACCAAAGACAAAAGCAATTGTGTGACATTAAAATCGCGGTCGATTTCCTAAAACAAATTACGAAAATCAGACAAGTGACGCTACTTCCTCAGTCTAGGAAAGGTACGTTGTTTTCTTCAAATATCCTCAATATTTGTGTTCAAAAAACACAGGGATTGATTGTGACGGTTACTATTTGTCATTTTAGTGAAAATTCAAATTCGGTCGGAAATCTAGTACTTTAAAGATAGTACGATATCCTATCGGTTCCAAACCATACCATACACAAATAATACGGACCCTATAGTAACTCACGGAAATATATTCAAACAACAATTTTAAGTCTGCAAATTGTTCTGCAAAAATGTGTTATTAGTGATGCAAGAGGGTCATAATTGACAATTTGACGAAATTGAGCTTTAAATGGATTATTAAAAAATAGGCTTATACACACACTTCATACTATTTTTGAGTTTTATAATCTTTTTTTTAGTTTCCGAAATATTAAAGAAATTGGTGTCACAAAGGTGACAGTTCTTGGGAAAAGCCAAAATCTATTTACAAAACTACCGTTTTGACATCCACAAAACCAAATCTGCGTTAACTGGCGGGCCAAAATTCTGGAACCTGTTACCTCGTGTAGTAAAAACGTCATCAAGTGTAAATACTTTTAAAGAGAGCCTCATGTTACATCTAAAAAATCAATTGTAATCTATCATGACATTTTCATGGTGCATGTTTAATCCCATTTTTAACCTTTAACCCCGTGGAGCATAGAGATGGAGCATGATAGATACGTCATGTGTGCATGATTAGCATGCACCATTAGCATTATGCATACAGTTACGTGTGAATGATTAGCAAATGCAGCAATAGCATACTTAGATACAGTCACGTGTGCTTATTAGCATATGCATTGGCCAATGGCATCAGACAGCTTATATAGCAACTCCGATCGGTTGCTCCTGTTTCTCATTGCAAGTATTCTGTTGAAATACACGTTGTAGATTCATTTGTATTTTAGGCCTAAAAAAAAAAGGTTTGATTGGCGTAACATAGAGAAGAAAAAAATAGGGTAGGTAGGTCGGATTTTTTAATTTTTAAATCTATAAAACGTCTATGAAATGTTATATACCAGCACACATATACCATACAGACATAAACAAATGGCACAAATACACATTTTCACTGTGGTTTTTTCTTTTTCTCACACACACAATTTTTTTAATTTTTTAAAATTAAAAATTAAAAAAAAAAAAAAACATGTTTAGGGCCGGCGGTAATAATAAGGTCGGTCGGGTTACGCCAATCAAACCTTTTTTTTAGGCCTTATGGTTAACTGAAACGTATATATTGAGAAGAAAAAACATAATATCCAATATCTGACTGATTTGAGTAGAAGACGGAAGTTGCTCACTGTAACAATTGGATTCGCCAACAGGTAAGTGTGTTAGATTGACAATATTTAATTTAAGAAACTACGTGAATGTATTGGTCTAGTATACAGGGATGAGGAGTTATTGTAAATTGAACGTAGAATGGGGAACATTTTCCCCATAGAGATTGTACACATGCAGCGCCGCCGCCACCGCCATCGCCGCCACCGCCACCACCCCTGACTTTCACAATTATAATCAATCATATCTCAGCTAAACAATTATAGAAATACCTGATTTATTCACACAATGTAGCTAGATAAATAGGCTTTCACATGACAGTGACACCTCAACCATTATAGCTCTACCACATTTAGTTCTTGACTTAATAGAGAGAGATGGATGAGTCGTCACCAAAAATGCAACGCCACCACCCTTTTTGGTTGGTGAGTTCAAAACACATGGCCATAATAATAATTTACTCACATTTGAGCGTAACGTTTCATGCTCAACTAAAGCACAATTCACTAGTTGATACATGTTCTCTACACGAGGATAGCTCTATTATTAGTCCGACGAGTCTATACTCCGATGTCTGTATAGTACGACCCAAGTAAATTCATAAACGGTTCTTTTAAACAAAGGTTCCTAGTTCGAGTTTTCAAAAGGGTTCTCAAGTCCGAAAAGGTTTCACTGTTCTTTAATCTGAATATTTAAAAAGGTTCTTTAGTCCGAATATTTAAAAATATTTTTTAGTCCGAAATTTGACAAAGTGTTTGTAATTGGAAAAAGAAAAAGAGAAATATCGATCATAATATGGGAACAAAGGAGAATTATGTGCGAATCGGTGTCAATAACTGAAAAATGAACAAGGAACATGAAGCATCGTTGTTGACGGTGAACATATGGTTTACGATTGTTCACGGTTAACGAGATTTACGTGGAACCACATGAAAAATACTTCATTGAATTGGTCACTTTTCTAGCGTAAGCTGGGTACATGTAGTATTGACGGGAAAGCTCCTTTATGAATATTAATGAGGCGAGAATTGCATGGGATTTCCCCATAGAGAAAATAGCGACCTCGGAAAGATATTTATTTTGAAAAATGTGTAGGCTACAAGGTCAAGGAAAGATGTATTTATGAATGAGAAGATATTCAGGCACCAATATAAATAGGATTTGACCTTCGAGGGCTTAGAGGTAGAACTGACTATGTCCATTTTGACTTTGTCCAGATAATTGTACAAGTAACATGGATATGAACTTTCTTTCTGTGGAAAAGAGTGTCTATGACTATGTACCCCTCCTTTTGATTATGTCCGTGAAGGTGTTTTTAGTTTTGTTACAAAATGTCCAGCAGGTGTATGTCCAAAAAGTCAAAATGGACATAGTCAGTTCTACCTCTAAGCCCTCGCCTTGATATGGGTAAACTTACAAGACTGTTTGGGGAATAAGTTCTCTCGATGGTGTGCGCAAGCAGTTCCGGGCGGTACTCACACATTTTTAGGGAACCAATCAGAGCACGAGGTCGTCTGGATTTAATGCGCACCACGGTCACGGATGTCCGTTGCAGTGTTTTGGGGGTGAGGTTGACCTCGCATACTTTTACGCGAGGTCAAATGTGTAATTTAATGTGCACTTAATTTAAAACAAACGTGTCAACAATTATTTTACAAAACTGTTACTCACGAAAATAGTGCATTGTCCTTGGCTTTCTCCCTATTTGCTACATAGTAAACTTGCAGTAATTCAATGAGTTTATATAAATAACTATAATACAAAAAGTATTCAATCTGTGAGGCCAAACAAAAACAAGTTTGTTCCAGTAGTGCGCGCGCATTTCACTGAGACGCTTGATTCTTGTGCATTCATTCTTTTTTAATAGAAAAAAAACGGGACAAATTATGTTTACGGGGCGCCATCTTTTGGACCAAAATTGTATCCAACATGTTTCAAGATGGCGATAGGACACATACAGCAAACACGTAAGTGAAAATCCGCGGCGAAAAACACATTTTAGCGAGCATAAGAGTAACAAAAATGCACAGAATTGACTAAATAAAACCATTTAAAGTGAATCTCCACTATGAATTTGAGCTAAAAAAACAAAAACAACTGCATTTAGCATTTGACTCTTCAGGCTTGCTACTGGAAACCCACTTTTTCTTTCAGCCTTATAGCAAAAGTATACATTTTTGGAAAGCTCTTAAATAGGGAATACAAAATGTAGCTTAAATCAAGGTAGGTATACCTTTTTATTTTATTTGTAAACTCATTTGAAACTTAAACCTTCGGGCTCAGTCACTTCCCGGAATAGTATATGTTCTAATGGGTAATGTAATGAGATACTCAAATATGCACAATACAGTTGGATTGGGATAGGGGTAAAGATTATATATCGAGCTTTAATCAAAATATGAAAATTTGATTATTTAAAATAAAAAAATTGTCAATCATAACATGTTTCTATACATTATAACTTTCAATAGCATAATATTTGGATTCCTTGTGAGATTTCCGGTCATAAAATACACTTTGTATGGGGTAGAGTAAGTAATTGTTGCGATATGCTAATTCGAAACTCAGATGGTGAATTTTTAAATCTGAAGACGCAACGCGAAAGAAATGTTTGTCTTTGGTTGGTTGTACTTTCCAATGACATCAAATTGATCATGGTTCAGTGATTTTAACATGAGAGTCCTAGTGTTACACTGTTTTAGTGTTGTATCGCTGCTTATCATTCACCGGGGTGGAATCTACATGGATGATAGAATGGTTCGGTTCGATATAATACTTATGTATCCATTTTCTTTTTCTTACCAGCGATCTAGTGACTGTCAATAGTTGTACATCATGAAGAAAACGGCATTAATTCTTGTATTCATCCTTGTCTGCGCTTGCTGCGTAGCTGCAGGGGAGCCACGGACTAATGAAGTAAGATCCTCTTTATCAAATCATAACCGTTGGACCTGAAATATTTCGTGAACTATAGCATTATTATATATTTCGTCGCTGTCTTGTCAAAACGTCGTATTTTTTTCCGGCCCTCAGCATGTACAAAGTGCACCTGTCCAATGATAATGCACAGGAAGTCTTGCTTTATACATGTTCAGGGGCAAGAGCACTTACGTAACAGGTTTTGATATATGGAATTTTGCTCGAATTTGAAGAGGTTAGGGTTGTGTGACTGGGCCGTTTATTTAAAACAAGGGCTTACCGAACTGACACAACCTGAATTGGGGTCTTTTGGAACTGATGGCATCTTTGAAATTGGGGTCTTGGCGAACTGCCCAAGGTTGAAATGGGGGTCTTGGCGAACTGCCCAAAGAAACGTATTCGGGGTCTTCCTACACACAATCTAACACAAATGACTGTGACGCAACTGGCATTAGATTTTCCCCGGGGATCTTCTTTTGAAAATCCTCGTGTGTATTAGCTATCGCAAGCAGACTCGAGACTCGAAAACGATATGCTTAGAGAACGGGTCTACATGATTTCCGGGCTAATGAACGGGGTATGACAACGCCCGAACGGGAGAGTTTGGATTGTATAGCTTGTGGAAGGGGGTGGGGTGTGGGGGGGGGGGGGGGGGGGGTGGGGGGGGGGGGGGCAGTGAACATGCCAAGCGGGTACGCATCCGCGTCCAAAAGAAACGTCGAAAAGGGTCCAGATTTCAGTCTTTCTAGAAAAGGGGTACTTAGTAGGGGGCATCTCAATTTAGGGTATCCATTACAGCATCGAGGTATCGACGTTATGGGTACTAATTGTTGAATGTAATGTCCGACTGTCCATGTTCAGTGTTTACGCCCTCTATCCTATCTAAGGTAAAGTGTTTCAGATCGATTGGATTCAGTGTTTCTAGAAGTATAGCTTTGTTGTTGAGAAATTGCCGCTTCCGAAGGAACAGGCGATATCGTCTTACGAAAAGTAAACAGTGTAAACAAAGTCAAGTTTCAGTGAAAGGAAGAACGATATGATTATCCGTAGTTGATTAAACGATTAAGTAATGCACTTATCAGTTGCATCCCCGGCGGGGATTAGGGCCGGGACGTACAAATTGCCCATGTGACGTCCCGGGTACAATCGTGCACGGTCCCCGCAGGGCCGGGCACCATTTTTTGTACGTCCCCGCTACAGTCCCGGCCCCCCTTGTATTCACGCGGCGACAGTCCCAAGGTCGCTTGTTTCTTTCTGCAACCATAACGGAATGCATTTTTATGAGTTCCCTATGTGTTATCAGGCTTATTTCGTCAAGCGCATCGCATCTCTAGCTTATTTTTAGCAAGCGCCCGGGGTGCACATTTGTGTACCTTAGCGTACGTCCCCGCTACACGCCCCGGCTAGCGGGGGCACAGTTTGTACGTTCGCGTACACCCCCCCCCCCCCCCCCCCGCATAGCCGGGCATCGTTTTTTGTACACTCGTGTACGGTCCCGCATGGTCCCCGCCATGCCCCGGGTCCCCGGGGGCCGGGCTTGCAATTGATAAGTGCATAAGGCTCAAGAAACAAACTTGTAACTGCTTATTGTCATTGCGTGTTGCATGGTTACCTTTTGGGAGTGCTCAACCACCCTCCGTATTTAGAACGCAATGTAAATGCTTTCTCCGTGTAAGCACATTACATTGTATGTTGACCTTATACGATGTTTTCTTTTGGATTATTTTTTCAATTGTGAAACCTAAGAACAAGACAACAGTATTGGGTACAGTAGCCCCCAGGACTAGCCCGTACAGTAATGTGAAAAATAATATAATGTTAGTATGCATGCAAAATTGATATACTTGCCAATTTGTTGCATTGTCACAAGTGTGGAAATTATTTTGCATGCATTCTACATCATGCATATCACATGCATATCTGTTTGAATGTCACATGATTAAGATTATTCTGAGCATTACGTATTACGTCATTTAGGGGTGCATTACTGAGTGTTGGTAACGCCCTTTAGGGTATGGTTTGTAAGTGATACGCCATTTAGGGGTATCAAAATAGTGTTCTGGTTTACGCCATTTAGGGTCCATGTCAGAGGTGCTTGGACTCGTTGCCAATGTCATGCATTGTCACAAGTGTGGACATTATTTTGCATGCATATCACATGCATATCTGCATTAATGTCACATGATTATGATTAAGATTATTTTGAGCATTACTTATTACGCCATTTAGGGGTGCATTACTAAGTGTTGGTAACGCTGTTTAGGGTTGGGTTTGTAAGTGTTACGCCATTTAGGAGTTTTCAAAATAGTGTTCTGGTTTCAGAGGTGCTTGGACGCGCATGTCGCGCATGTGTACCCGCTTGGTATGTTCACTGACCCCGGGCTTGTGGAATGACTTATCAGTGAAATGAGATGTTTATGAGCGGCTGACAGGCCGTGAAACGGCACATACCCGTATGGCCAATATTATACGTGAGTACCGCCCCCCCCCCCCCCCCCCCCCCACCCCGTTTTTTTAGCCCGGCCGTAAACAAGTTCAGAGCAGATAATTGCCATAAGGTTATACGCAGGAAT
This sequence comes from Ophiura sarsii, assembly GCA_035610835.1. NCBI lineage: Eukaryota > Metazoa > Echinodermata > Ophiuroidea > Amphilepidida > Ophiuridae > Ophiura > Ophiura sarsii. The sequence continues at coordinate 45,827,625 of CM069459.1, read as the reverse complement.
GAGGAAGTCAGTTACTTTATCATGTTTATAACGCATGCTTAAAGTGCCGGATGGAGATACGTGGTTTTGACAAAACCGCGACGATTTCCAGATTTATTTTTAACTTATTGATATAGATTTTGCTACGTGTATAAAATACTATATATTGGTTTAAACAATGTACTTGGTTTTAGACATGAAACTTTTCCGGGCCCGGTTTCTTGTGTTCTTAACGGCGGACCCGTTAAGAGCGACTTTTTTTCTAAGTTGACAAACTTTTGGACACGCCATCTCTTGGATTTTGCCTAAAGTTTGGAGGTGAAAGACATTTAGTAGTTATGTAAAGATATGGTATTAAAAAATTCAGCAACCCTCTGTTGCCATGGTAATGGGCCTATCTTGTTTTTGCTCATTTTAGGGGGAAATCCTCCTAATTATACTGATTTCAGCAACGAAAAAAGTACAAAGTTTGGCAGAACCCTACACCAAGGTGGTAGAATTTTTGCCCAAACTGACTTCATGAATGAGTTGCCCTATCTTTGGTCTAACAAACAACTGATTTAAAAAAGTAAGTGTTGCCAGATTGATACCCTGTTGCCATGTTCAAATATCACATTTTGCGGAAGTTGAAAAAGTCAGATAATACCTAACCGACTTGAAGTTGCTACAGTTCCTCTCGAGGTGATTTGTTTTTCTTTGTGCTTTGTGTTTACAACAAAGACCTAATACCCTTTGAGTTTATTTAAGAAAAAAAATGGGCAAACCTGGCGCTTACGTATCACGTGACCTGAAGTCACACGATCCGATTTGAGGAAAATTACATAGTTGGGTATATACGGGGGTTACCGTGCACCCCCAGGAATCCCCCAAACCAATTTTTTGTATTCCTTTCATGGTCCTTAAACATATTCAGTATGTTACCAAAAATATTGTTGGTATGCTAAGGGGTTATTTAAGATGGCGTCGAAAATGGCCGCCAAAAGGTCAAATTTCCTAAAATGACATATATCAATCAAAATTGGGATCAAAATGTATGGTAAAAGTATAGTTTTAATAGTGGGATGTATGTATTAGACCACTAGGCACTTATATCCAGTACTTTGGCTTTGTTAACATACCTAAATCCAAGATGGCCGCCAAAATGGCCGCCAAAATGCTAAAATTCCATATATTGGCATATATCAACCCAACATGTATGATCAGAGTATAGTTTTAACAATGGGATGTATGTGGTATACCCCTAGCAGCTGATATGCAGCAGTTTTGCTTTGTTTACATACTTTAAATACAAAATGGCCGCCAGAATGATGGCCAAAATTCCATGATATGGCATAATAATAACCAAAATGCATGATGAAAATATAGTTTTTAACAATGAGATGTATGTGTTATATCACTAGTAACTTATATCCAGTATTTTTGTATGTTAAAACATACTTAAAATCCAAAATGGCTGCCAAAATGGGTCCCAAAATGGCTGTGAATTTTTTCAAATTCCCTAAAATAGGATAATAGCAACCAACATGTACGATGAAAATATAGTCTTAGTATGTATTAGACCACTAGTAACTGCTTGCTATCCAGTATGTTTGTTTTGTAATAACATGGCCGCTAAAATGGCCATTGTAATTTAGTAAATGTAAACAAATAGTTTATTAGAGTGTGTATTTAGCATCACATTCTCCAAATAGTATGTTCTAAACTGCTAAGCTATTGCATTTATATATAAGGCGCTTTATAAATGCTCATTTGTTTTGTATATTGTATTGTATTGTGACCTGTAGGCTGTAAGTATTTAAGGTAACATCCTGAATATGTTTTGGGACCATGAAAAGAAGTCACAAAAGTTGGTTTTGGGGAGTCCTGGGGGTGAATGATAACCCCTGTATATAATACCCGACTTTGTCGTTTTCCTTAAATCAGATAGTGTGACTTACAGGTCACAATACATTGGGTGTATCAGAATGAACTATACCGAGGCAATATGATTTATTACGGTATGAATTCAATCGATATTGTTCAAACCGTTTTCACATAATTTTATATCTTACCCAAACGCCCAGCTTTCATAAAATTTTTAGATTTTTGGAAATCGGACATTTCTTATGGAAAATACAGACTTTCTGGTAAAGATGGTAGATTTCAATTTTGGTCGAAATGATCAATTTAAAAAATAAAAGCAGTTGACATAAAATATGCGTAAGATGAAACCATGCGTTAATCATATTTGCCGATGGCTTTTCAAGGTCTGTGAATTCTTTGAGCTAACAAATTGAAAACACATTTTTCATCGATCATGTTCACCTTCATATTGCAGGTGTTTAAATTTAAAACAATAATCATTTTGTATTTTTTATATATTTTAGAAACACGGTATAGTTCATTCTGATACACCCTGTACAATACAATATACACTACAAATGAGCATTTATAAAATACTGGATAGTAGTTACTAGTGGTCTAATACATACATCCAATAGTTAAAACTATATTTTCATCGTACATTTTGGTTAATATTATGCCATTTTATAGATTTTTGACCAATTTTGGCCATCAATCTGGCAGCCATTTTGGATTTAAAGTATGTAATGAAATCAAAGCAAAAAATGCTGCATGAGCTTCTAGGGGTCTAACACATACATCGCATTGTTAAAACTATACTCTGATCATACATGTTGGGTTGACATATGCTAATTTATGGAATTTTAGCATTTTTGGCGGCCATTTTGGAGGCCATCTTGGATTTAGGTATGTTATCAAAGCAAAAGTACTGGTTATGAGTGTGTAGTGGTCTAATACGTACATCCCACTATTATAGCTATACTTTTACCATACATTTTGATCCCGATTTTGATTGATATTATGTGATTTGAGGAAATTTGACGGCATCTTGAATAACCCCTTAGCATACCAAAATTATTGTTGGTGACATACTGAATATGTTTTAGGACCATGAAAGGAAGTAAAAAAAAGTTGGTTTGGGGGAGTCCTGGGGGTGCACGGTACCCCCGTATATACCCGACTATGTAATTTCCCTCAAATCGGATCGTGTGACTTCAGGTCACGTGATACGTAAGCGCCGGGTTTGCCCATTTTTTTTCTTGAATAAACTCAAAGGGTATTAGGTCTTCGTAATAAACACAAAGCATAAAGAAAAACAAATCACCTCGAGGGGAACTGTAGCACCTTCAAGTCGGTTAGGTATTATCTGACTTTTTCAACTTCCACAAAATGTGATATTTGAACATGGCAACAGGGTATCAATCTGGCAACACTGACTTTTTTTTTAAATCGGTTGTTTGTTAGACCAAAGATAGGGCAACTCATTCATGAAGTCAGTTTGGGCAAAAATTCTACCACCGTGGTGTAGGGTTCTGCCAAACTTTGTACTTTTTTCGTTGCTGAAATCAGTATAATTAGGAGGATTTTCCCCTAAAATGAGCAAAAACAAGATAGGCTCGTTACCATGGCAACAGAGGGTTGCTGAATTTTTTAATACCATATCTTTACATAACTACTAAATGTCTTTCACCTCCCAAACTTTAGGCAAAATCCAAGAGATGGCGTGTCCAAAAGTTTGTCAACTTAGAAAAAAGTCGCTCTTAAATGTCGTATTAACTATGTGACCGGCGATGTGACCAGCGATCAAGTAAAATGGCTGGCTGAAGTCGAATATTTTACCTTTTTAATTTTCAACTTGACGGTATAAGTTATCTAAAATGCTATATTTTGCCGATCAATCAACAATAATTAATTTAACATGATGCCTTTTGTTTCTTCAATTTCGTTTTGATTAACAGAAGAATGCGTTGCGACGGGGATTCGTAGCCTTGTTGAAACGACTACAAGTGGTGGAGCAAGGCATTAAGAAACGGTCTAACCTTACCGAGAGAGTTGAAAGGATAATCATTGAAATGTTGGGCGTTGACCAGGCGGAAATTGTGGTAAGAAATTGTTCATGAACTACTGTTGGGGTTGGCTTGAAAACGTTGATGCTCGAACGTTGAAGAAGAGAACAACCCTCTAAGATGGATCATTTATTTTCTTTCGTCCCTAACACTTTCCACGCGGCAGGCGTCTGCAGACAATATTTCAATATTTCACAAAATGTTTCAAAAAATGTCAAACTTATTGAATTGCATTACCATATTTGGAATCACCATGAGGAATGCATTAAAATAAGAACAAACATGCCTAAGAATTGGTTCAGTAATCCTTGAGATAGATTTTGAAAATTGTGAAAGGTTTCTGAAAAATCTGTTTTATATAATGGTAAAACTAATAGCCTCGTGGAAAGTGCTGAGATAGGCTGCACTTTTTCTAAGTCCTTCTTAGGTCGACACGACCTTTAAAAAAAAATCTGACGAATTTGTAAGTTCCAAAAACCTCTGGCAACGTTTTAAAGACATTAACCCTAACCTTCCTGGAACCTACAAAACCCGACAGTGCTACATTCTTGTACTGTGCGGCGGCTCCATCAATCTCGTACCACGTTCAGCGCGGAGTTCATCTTGTGAACAAAACTTGAATCTCACCCGTTTAGCTCAGTCGGTAGAGCATCATCAGACTTTTGGCCAATTTTAGGCGTTTGTTGTCAAATTTGGTCTAGATTAATCTAAGTTGGTAAGAAAATGCGCGCAAAGCTTGCAAAAAATAGCAATTTTTATGATAAAATTGTCAACTTTTTTCTAGGTTTTAACTTAGGGAGCACATCAAAACTCGACCGCGCGGCAACCGCCGGTTCCGTGGGGTTCCGGGCGGTTGCAGCCGGTTTCTATTGTTCTAAACAATGATATGCGGTCCAACCGGGCGGAACCGGCGGTTGCCGCGCGGTCGAGATTTGATGTGCTCCCTTAATTGATTTTGTTTTGTTTTGTTTTGTTTGTTTTTTTGGGGGGAGGGGGAGGGGGAAAAGTGGGAGGAATAAACATCCCTGTGGCGCCGCCACTGGCGGAGACTGATGTACCCCTCAAATTGTACCCGCTTTTCTCCCTTGATAGTTTAATTCACCAAAACGCGCCCGGGGATTTAGGGTTAAAGATTAAAAAGATAAACAATAAATGGAATTAGCCTATATTATATGTATCAGCATTTATTTATGTACGACTAGAATTATAAATACATGGCGCATCATTAAGGGAAGACGTCAAAACTCGACCGCCGGTTACGGGCGGTTCCACCCGGTTCTCTCAGGTCAAATGTTTTACTGGTATATGAATATTCGCGCATGCAACACTGAACAACCGCCGGTTGACTTGATGCTGTAACCGGACCAATTTACACTATCAATCTGTTACTTTTCGGTCATAATAGCTCTCTCTATAATCGTTCTATAAAAAACAAACATTCATAGACTTTCGGTATTGATTTAAAAAAGTTAATTGAGCTATAAACAGATTGAAAAAGCCAACCCCAGCGAAAATCAATAGCTGTATTGTACTGGTAGTCAACTGAGCCCATAACTGAGCCTATTACTTCAAGATTTTTTTGCTCACGCGTGTGACGAGGCACTATCAACCGGTCGTGTTCACCAGAGTGTAACTATTTGACCTCATTATGTGTGTATATTATAACAGACGACTCGTTTTGTGAGAACCGGGCGGAACCGGCCGTAACCGGCGGTTGCCTGGCGGTCGAGTTTTGACGTGATCCCTAAGGCCGTGTGTTTTGAACTCGCCACCCTTACCGTTGCATGTCCAGATTTTTACATTTTACACCATCTGAGATTCGAATTAGCATATCGCAATAACTACTTGTTCTACCCCATATAAAGTATATATTTTCTGACGGTAATCTCCCAAGGAATCCAAATATGCTCTTGGAATTTAGATAAGACCTAATGGTAACATGTTGTGATTAAGAATGTTAAAAACATATCGATTCTTTTCATATTTTGATTTAAGCTCAATAATAATTTGATACCTATCCCAATCATAATTTTACTGTGCATATTTAAGTTCCTCATGCAATTACCCATCAGAATATAATAGTTGTTAATGGTAAACGTGTTGAAATATACTATATCGAGAAGAAAATGAGCACAAACGTTTAAATTTCATAATTATTAGAGTTTACAAGTATATATTTTTTGGCATGCACCCTCTCCTGATTTAAACGGCATTTTTGAATTCCCCTATTTGAGAGCTTTCCAAAAATGTATAATTTTGCTATCATCGGTTAAATATTTCTTTTGTTATAGTCATGTATGTAAAACCGATGAATTAGGGCAAGTTCACTGTGTAGCGAATAGGAAATAAGCCAAGGACAACGCAATCGATTCATGATTACAATTGTTGCACAATAGTTGTCACATTTGTTGAAACAGAATCTTATAGAATATAAAATAATCTATAAAATGAGAGCAAAATCATGTTTGTACCATACAGGAATGAGGAGTTATAGTAAATTGAACGTAGAATTGGGAACATTTTCTATATTCCCCATAGATATTGCACACAGCGCCGCCGCCACCGCCGCCGCCGCCACCGCCACCACCCCTGACTTTCACAATATAATCAATCATATCTCAGCCAAACATTTATAGAAATACCTGATTTATTAACACAATGTAGCTAGATAAATAGGCTTTCACATGACACCTCAACCATAGCTCTACCACATTTAGTTGTTGAGTTAATAGAGAGAGATGGATGATTCGTCACCAAAAATGCAACGCCACCACCCTTTTTTGGGTGGTGAGTTCAAAACACATGGCCTTAAGACTTGTTTGGATAATCCACTAGTGGTACAGTGTAAAACCCGAGAAAAGTGCTTCCCGTAAGACATTTCGTGATACCCATCGTGTTGGAGCATGCGATTGGTATAGACATGTGGGGTATTGTCTCCTCGATAAGAATATCGCTGTTGGCATATTAAAATCGTGTGCTAATTAGCTTTAATTAAGCAAAAATAACGTGCAAATACCTAAATTGAGTGCAGTATGTACTATTATAGCAACACTTCTCTATTGAATTCATGGCGAATCCATTAACGCGTGTCTTTGTGTCGTTATTGAATTGAGTTGCCACCTCGAGTTCGATTCCCATTGATCATGACTATTTTTGGAGGAAATAGACGCGAGTCCGTTTTAGGAATTTACTCCGGAATGCAGCTATTCGCTCGTAAATCCAAAGTCATTAGTCATAGCACGGTATTCAACTATGTGTGCCGAAGTGTGGCACGGAGGGACTGGAGTCTCTGATGAAATGTACGCCAGCTAGTTATGGACGAGATCGGACTGTCATTTGTCTGAATAATTTTAGAAGCCTGATCAAGGCCAGTTGAAATACTGTTTCAAGTTTGAAAAACGGACGGAGTGACATTGAATTAGTTAATAAGTTAATTGTTTAATTATCTTTTATTGCCTTTATTTCAAAACAAGTGGTCGCAACCAATATCAATGCATATCGAGGATTGTGCATTTAATTATTTTATAACATATTATTGTCATATCTAAGTAATAATCCCGGGAAATAATACAATCGTATTCTTTGTTTGTTCATAATCATCTGTTAGAATCAAAGTAATAATGCAAATGAAAGCGGGTGGGAAACAGTACGTATGTCTATAGGTCTAAACTCAAAATTAATTTTAATTGACCTAACACATCATTATATTTATCAACTTTGTTTTAAAATTTGAAATGTGTGTATTTATATTGTTTAATACATTATTCGTAGATACGACATCGTTTGGATATTTAAAAAATAATTTGTTTCGTGTATGCCACCTATGCATATTTGTAGCAATCTTAGCCACATTATATTAGTTTGTTTGTTGTGGTGTGTTTTTATGTGTGTGTTTTTCAGTTGAAAATCCTAGACAAAAATCTTAAATGCTGTTTTAAGACCAAATATAATGTCGCGACTGACAATTTGTTAAAGAGGTTAACTTGTCTTCAAGATAATTAAATGAAAAAGGTCAACGTCAATACAGTGGCAGAGTCCCTAGTGCTAAAATCACAACTGCTAAATAAATATAAACATATTTTTTTCACATCGCAGTTTCAGGAAACGTTATATGTGGTAAATAAAACATTTTAATTTTCTGTAAAGTTAAATAACGGTAAATAATTATCTGATGACAATAGTAATATATCGGTGCTATCTACTGAAGAAAGCAATGTATATAGTATATGGGTGCTATCTACTGAAGAAAGCAATGTATACAGGGTGAGTCAAAAAATTGTGCACGATTCGAAACCATTATTTTGTCAGTGTAAAGCGGTGTTAATCTAGTTTATCCTCCCAAAAACAAAAGTAATCGACTGAAGAATAAGCAAACTGTGTCAAGTTTTGTAAAGTGACCGTGTTTTTGCCATTCCTATGGGATTTACACATAAAGACATGCATATTACTGCAGCATGATGGTATGAAGTGAGATTGAGAAACCGCCATCATCCTAAACAAAGGAGGATGTGGCATCCTAAGTGCTCTGTAACAGGTGATGCTTGTATTCAGATTTGACTTTTCATTAGACAACTCGGTATCAGACGATTAACTACTTATCACAGAGTGAAAGAATGATTTTTTCAGGAACATTTTGCCAACTAATATGATTAATGTGAGTGATAATGACCATTTAGCAAAACCAATTTTACTGTGTGTAAATCCCATAGGAATGGCGAAAAACGCGGTCAGTTTACAAAACTTGCCACCGTTTGCGTTTTCTTCTGTCGATTACTTTCATTTTTGGGGAGGATAAATTAGATTAACACCGCTTTACACTGACAACAAAAAATAATGGTTCAATGCACGCATCAAGGTCAAATGGCCGTGTCAAATCGTGCACAATGTTTTTTTGACTCACCCTGTATAGTATATGGGTGCTATCTACTGAAGAAAGCAATGTAATAGGCCGCTATCTGCTGAAAAAGCAATGTAATTTATGGGTGCTATCTGCCCAAGAAAGCCATGTAATATAAATCTATCAATATCAATGCATACCAACCACTCCCCATAAGATTTAGCAGCGTTGCTCCTTACCATGCTTACAGTGTTGCAATGCCAGTTCATGCCCTTTAATTTGCCAGCACTTGCTGCTAAGACAGAAGCTTCGTCCATGCAGCCTGGAACAGTCTTTCAGACAAGTCTTTCAGTCTTTCAGACATGTTGTTGGCAACATCCTAGAGGAAGAACTCCCATCTTTTAAGTGTTGGCTCTCGATGTTAATGATTTCCAGATATTATTTTTCTTCTCTTAATTTTTTGATGTTGTTCTCTATGTTTGGGTTTTTATCTTATTCCTGTCACACGCCACTTGCATTGAGGTTTTTTACCAGCCCAATTGTGTTTTAAAACTTGTATTTTGATTATTTTCTAAGTTGCAGTGAACCAATCGATTGGCCTACCAGAGCTCTCTGTAGAGAGTTACCCAGTTGATTTGTAATCACTCAGTTCGTTGTTCGTTTGTTAGGCTATTGTTCACATTTGCTTTATGCACATCAAAAAAGCTATCTGCTGAGGAAAGCAATGTAATCCCTACCCTTAAAAAGTACAAAATAAGGAAATCTGTATATTATTAGAAGTTCGGCTAATCTTCCTAAATGTAGGCCTCAACAATATCACACAATAAATGGCCGCATTTATATTTGTCTATTCATTGATATTTGCCACAAGAATTTCTTAAAACTTATAATATACCTACCTGTAAAACTTGGTACCGTACATTATCATCATAACGACAGTGTTATGGCGTAGTTTTAAGCAAATTCGCTCAATAAGGCCTTCATGACATTACCCCCATCTCGAGTCCGTGGTTCATTGACCTCCAGCAATGTATTCTTCTTTTATTTAGATGGATATTGTTCTCTATGTCAGTTTTTTCATCTTATTCTTATGTTACTTTCATTGTCACTTTTAACTCATGCCTATTATTTGTGTTTCTTGTATATTTTATTTTGCATGTTTTCTTACAGTTGCATGCACTTGAACCATAGAAGAAGATGGGCCCATCAGACTCTTTGTTGGGTTACCAGATTGATTTCTATAATCACTCAGTTCATTAACCTCGTAGATGTCTGTTTGGCTATAACTGTTCACGTTTGCGCTTTTTATACACAAAATACAAAAACAAAAACAAAACACGCAAAGTTATATCACGTCATTATATACAGGGTGGTCCAAAAAAAACTATACCCAAATTTGGAGGCCATTTTCTCCTAGATGATAAAATATTTTAGTAATTTGGTTTGCATATTATTAAAGCATATATCGTTGAGCATTATTGGTGAAAATAGGGAAGATATTACATTAATATTTTGTGAGATATTGCTATTTTTAGCGAGTATGTGTAAAAATGGCTTTTCCACGGGAGCTGTCAATGCATCAACATGATATGCACTTTTATGACAATATGATATGACACAATAATGTAATGACCCAAGACCCATTATAAGCAGTTAAGGATTAAGTTTAATAAGGTGTGCTTGTCATTGTCAACTGTGCAATGAATACAAAGGTGTGTCATTGTCATATCATATTCAAACATGTTGATGCATTGACAGCTCCCGTGGAAAAGCCATTTTTACACATACTCGCTAAAAATAGCAATATCTCAAAAAATATTAATGTAATATCTTCCCTATTTTCACCAATAATGCTCAACGATATATGCTTTATTAATATGCAAACCAAATTACTAAAACATTTTATCATCTAGGAGAAAATGGCCTCCAAAATTGGGTATAGTTTTTTTTGGACCACCCTGTATAGGCCTGGGTGGATTTTCATTATCCTACAATATGAACTATATGTGGATTCAAAACAGCAACACCCCTATTCAATTCCCTTTTGGCTGAGACTAATATACCTAGGTATATTAGTCTCAGCTTTTGGTACCGATTCTCCCGCCGATTCTGTTGACATATTTAGGCGTTATTGTATGATTTCAGGTATTAAATCGATTTCTCTAAGAATGTGTTCAGCCAATATCCTTGATTCCAAAGCTATGAAGTGGCAACCCATCATCCCATTTCAATAGTGTCTTTCGAAATAATAGACAACGGATAAAGGAATCGATATACAAATGACGTTCATTGAATGGACAGTGATGCTACATTTGGTATATGCTATAACTAAGTTTAGGGACTGATGTTTTGTTTTACGTAATTGGGGTATTTAGCACACATTGTTAATATGCCAACAGCGGTATTCCTACCGGGGAGGACATATACTACACGATTACATGAATCGCATGCTCCAACACGATGGGTATCACGGAAATTATGTTAATGAGCTACCTTTTCCTGTACCATAGACCACAGGGACTGTGTTTTCATGGATACTAGACGATCGAGCACTTATGTATACAAAGTCTTTGTTGAAAGCCTCAAGCGGCCGAAATACATAAGTAAATATTAACAATTTATGGTGGCCTATAAGCATGATTCTAGCAGAATCTATGACGAGCGAAACTCAATTAAATACACGCGAGGATCAATAAATTGGAATACTTTCGGAAAGGGAACATTCTTGGCTGCCCAAAGACAGTTTTGCATATCCCCCTTTTCAATCATCATGTTTACTTTTTCCCAAAACAGTAACATATCATTAAAATGTTGCTTTCATAAAAAAGTGGCAATTTTAAAGATCCTATTTACCATTTTCCGTGGGGTCTTGTTGCTTTTTGTTTTGCTTTTATGATTCATATGATACGATTTATTTATGCTTGCAGTTAAAGAAAGAAGAGACTTTCCTTTTAAGTGAAATGAACAATCGACATCTAAAATAAATTCAAAATGTACTGGAGACAAATTTTGTAACTTATTTGTTAATGATCTTAAAGTCAGGGTGTATCAGAAAGAACTGTACCGAGGAAATATGATTTATTACGGTATGAATTCGATTGATATTGTTCAAACCGTTTTCATATTTATCTTGCGCAAACGCCCAGCTTTCATAAGAATTTTAAATTTTGAAAATCGGACATTTCTAATGGAAAATACAGACTTTCTGGTAAAAATGGTAGATTTCAATTTTGGTCGAAATGATCAATTTAAAAATCTGTGAAATTACTAGCCCTACCTGAGATATCCATCTGTCCATATAATAGGACAGGGTTTTTTTTTGGTCGCCATATCTCAACTTTTCACATCACTTGTATAACTTTGTATTATTTGCATACTTTTGTGGATGAAATTTGGAGATAAATTCTGATTTTTAATCCGCAAATAAACCAGGATTTGTTCTGCTTGAGTGGTTTTAACTTTCTTTTCTTTGGCGGGAGCTTTGAATATTGCTTATGTGGTGTGGGCTACATTGTTTGAAATGTTGGGTAAGTGGTAGTGAGGATTGATTGAAATTGAAAATACCTTTTTAATCGAATCTTGCCACACGAGAACAAAAAGAGATATCTCAGAGATATCTCAATGAAATTAACATATAACATAGGAAACATGTTAACCTTTATATTCCAGGTAATTAAATTTAAAACAATAATCATTTTGTATTTTTTATGTATTTTAGAAACACGGTACAGTTCTTTCTGATACACCCTGTACACCTTTTCTGAAAACATCATTTTAGGGAAATGTGACGATTTAGGGAAAAGCACACATAATATTGATATGACACCGGGAAACTTATCGTCGGTAGCCAAGTGCTTTCCCTTTTCAAGGAAGTGTTTCAATTTCTCAAAACATATGTGTGGAGTTACGCAAACAAGCGTGATCTAATTGTAGGGGTTGGGGAGACTTCTTTAGAACCATTACAAAATGAGCTTATTATATGCATCCTTTCGGACACAAAGTGCATTTTGACACATGCTCAATATTACAGACTTACTTTAATTTCATATAAAAAACCCCCCTGGTAGTACTCAAAAATATTTAATTAACTAAAGTCCTTTTGAATGCCGTCCTCTTTGCGTAAAGATGGTATATTTTCTAGTGTAGTGCACTCTTAAAGGTGTATAAGTAATTGGCTAAAGATTTAATGATACAAACTGACTGTCTAATGTTCTATTTCCACAGCCTAGCGCCAGTTTTGTGGATGACCTCGGAGCGGATGAACTCGATAAAATGGAGCTAATCTTGGCGTTAGAAGAAGAATTTGGTAAGATTTTTTTCTTCTCGTGACGAATGCATGGTAAACTCACTAAAAATCACCCCGCGTCTTTGGTCAAATGTGGGTCTATTAAGCTTCCGAAAAAAAAATGCCGATGTGAATACGTCTTTTTGTGAGTACAGTGCAACTTACTATATGCCCTTTATTTCATCAATTTGTTATGCAATAGACCTATATTGGATTTAAACAAACACATTATGGGGGACTGGTATAGAAATCCACACACAGACCTCCTGTGTATAACCATGTGCCACTGCACATATTTGACATAATGTACTGCTAAGGCGGTAAATTAAGATGTACGTTCCCTAACTGGTGACAAAGTGTGTACATAATGTATACACACTGCCTATAAATAAACTCCAATATATCGTAATACACCTATCAGTTGTAAGACGCACTATACGACCCCCGGGAGTGGTGCGTCACTTTACCGAGGTGCGTCAACTTCTCATGTACCATGACGCACCCTGTGTCAAAAAAACGACGGACCATTGCCATCCAAATACGCACCCTCAGTCAATTTTTTGACACACCATTGGTGGATTCTGACGGACCATGACGACGCACCCCGTCGTCAGATATCGTTGACTAAACTGGATAAAAATAGATGACTACTGAAAATAAAACTACCTTTGATTCACGGGGGATCTGTCCTTTATTCAATGTTGTCAACCCTGGCCGTCAAATAATTATATAGACCCCGGACCGGGACCGGGATGGACGGAACCAAGAGGAGAACTTTTATATGCACAACAATGTCTGACTGGTCTAAAATTTATAAAATATTTAACTGATTATCATAAGGGTCAGGATGAGCATGAAGCAATTTCGAGAACATTTCCCATTCTGCTTCGACCCGTTCAGTGGCGTAACCAGGAGGTGGGGTGGGTTGAGGTGGGGGTTGGGTCGGGGGAAGGGGCATCCCTTGTTATACATGTAGGCTTGCGCCTAATTACAATAAACGGGAGGTAAGTAGAAAATTGGGTTCTCGAAAGTGTATTTTAACCAAAATTGGGTTCTCGAAAGTGTATTTAAACATTTGAACTTCTTAAATGAAATTACACCTTCTATAAACCATCAAAGAATTTAAGGGGGCATTTAAAAATACCAAAAATATTTCTGATTTAATCAATACCACCCATATAGAAAAGGCACCCCAAAAGGCGGCACATACACGTATACCGCTATTGTGATAAGTCCCTCGGGGCTCCACCCCCCCCACACCAAGATGCCCCCCAAATGAAATTACAAACTCGAAGTAAACCTTTGTATACTAAAACAAATAGTGAGATTTTTGATAAAGATGTTCCTATATCCTACTCCTAGCTACATAGTTTTCATGTACAACACTACAAGTAATTTATGGTGAAAGCTGCCAAATGTTGATCCTAAACATTTTATATGTTTCCAAACGTATGCAAGAAATCTGTACAGGCGTCACACCACCAATTAATTCCCCTTTAGTTTACATGCTAAGAGGTCAAATTAAAGTCTGATTTTTCAGCTATTGAGCGACTGGTTTGTTCAAATCTTGGTTTTCTTTGAAGATACTGATGTCTGCTATCAAAAAAACACCCTTTTTTTGGGGGGGGGGGGGGGTTGACCAGCAATTTCCTCCGCAACAGGACATTGCAAGTATATTTTCAAAATCGCTCTCTGCTAGATATATTCGGTGCATTGGTCGTAGAAGAAGTGAAAAGAGAAAAGTTGTGTCAAATCTTACTATAACAGAAAACACCAGGGTTATTTGGATAATTATTTGAAATTGTTCGAGTCGTATAGAATGTTTTTAGTTCAAAATAAAATAAATAAATTGTTCAGAATTGTTATTACTTTGCATTAGTTGCTAAATACTTTGCTCCAAACTAATATCCAGTTCCAAAGCATGATACATTCCTTTTTTTACTGTTTTGTTTATTTCTATAAACTCATCATTTACATCTTCTAGTGCATTATTTGTATCTGTCAATGTATCAAATATTGCTTCTATATTTTGTTCGCCCATTATTAAGAATATATATTGTTGTATGAACAACATAAATTTAAATTTAAATTGACCACTGGCCTGGTTGCGCTGTATAGAGGAGGTTGGTCATAGCTTCTTGCTTGCCTTTCTCCACACCTTTTTGTTCAGCCTCTTCACTAATCTGTTGCTCTCGCTCGGCACTCATTTCTTTAAGTTCGGTGCGCATCTTTTTTTCTAATTTGCATTTTGTGGTCGCGGTAACTTTCTATTTCTTGAAGTATTATTCCTCATCA
This sequence comes from Ophiura sarsii, assembly GCA_035610835.1. NCBI lineage: Eukaryota > Metazoa > Echinodermata > Ophiuroidea > Amphilepidida > Ophiuridae > Ophiura > Ophiura sarsii. The sequence goes on along the minus strand of CM069459.1, from coordinate 45,812,321 downwards.
CTGATTTCGTTATCTTTTAGAGCTTCTGTTGCTAGTCCATTAACTGATGACAGCTTGGCCATGCGATGCATTACTTTGGAAACTGATGAACTTGCAACACTTATGGTTCCCGTTGTAACTGAAACAGTTCCAAGGGGAAGGACAGCAAAGACTCCTATACCTATACCAAGTGCTGCTGTACCGGCCCCTATAGTCGTAATTCCCAAACCGGTATTAATAAAATCATGTGTTAAACATTGCTTTATACCGACGTCTCAGACGCCCTCTATTTTCACTTTCTTTTTCTAGAAAGTCTCTTTCTTGTAATCTAAAACCTTGAGCTTCAAGACCGGGTATCTCATCATTATTTGATAACGATGGATACAATGGCGTGGCTGTTGTTTTTTTACTAGGCATGATATATTAATACAACATATTTTTTCCGCCGAAGGCGGACTATATTCGAATTGGCGACTGTAGGAAGGCGCATTTGGGCGGTATATTTTGCGTGCTACATTGATAACAATAGGGTTAAACAGCAAAAACACACCTTATTATTTGTGTTAATGGAATATAAATAAGTACAATGTATACGATACCTGAAAAGGTGAAGCTGTCACAGATTCGTTTCATAAGTTCCCTCAAGCTATTCATAATGAGATTTACTATACATTTACTTCATAGAATATCAAATGCATATATGAAGCAGCTAATAGTTCCATTGACGGATAGAGGTGGATTTCTTGGATTTCTGGGAAATCTCATTCATAACGAAGGGTTGTGCCAATTCAGTCGATCGATCGAATAATCGATAATCGATTATCGATAATTTCCATTTCCAGTTGATTATTTTTACAGTGTCTATACAGGTTGATAAAATAATGTCTTAATATACAGGGTGGTAGAATAAAGACCTTTTCAAGTAGAAAAAAGAAAGAAATGTGTTTTAAAGACTTCTCATTTATTATTGGAATGAATGTAGTATAGTCATTTCCAGTGGATTTCCTTTCAGTGTCTAGCTATACAGGGTGATAAAATAATATCTTGCTATACAGGGTGGTAGAATAAAGACCTTTTCAAGAGTTTACATAAAACATGTAATATATACCCAAGCTTGTGTAAATTCCTATGCAAAAGCTTAACACAACTGTTTACATAGTATTATGGAGTTCTATTTTTACACAGATTATGTATTTTTTACATAATTTGTGTAATTGTTTTACATAGTGTTATCTGTGTGTACTTTACGTTAGTTTACGTTTCGGTAATTTACCTTAGGTTACCTTACGTTACGTCACTTTACATTACTTTACGTGACTTTACGTCACTTTACGTTACGAATAAAAAGAAAGCTTCACACATGCCAAGACAAAATAATGTTTACACTTTAACAGCTTTAACATTTCTTTTGAATAATTTATGAAAACCATACACCCAACCTCATTGAAACACAAATCTTTATTTGTTTAAGCTGAGGCGTTGTCTTTTTAAATACATTTATTGTTGTTATTATTGTTGTTCTCGACATGACCCGTACTTGGAATTATTGTTACGCTATAATAGTAATAACACTATTACAAGGTATGGGTCGCCCTAAAAATTGGAATATAGGTGTTTACACGGGTAGTTGCTCCCGACGCGTCCACGTGAACACTACGGGACACACTATAGCTACGCTTACATCCGATGAGTAACATCCGATGAAGACTGGGCAGGAGTAGGCTTAAACTCTTTTTGCCAAGACCAAGCGCCCGTGACAGGCATGCAAAAAGTGCGGGAGCGTGGAACACCGCTCCTAGGAAGAGACAGTTAAAATTGAGGAAATAATGCCTTTTGAGAAGTAAAATAAATGAGGAAAAAGGAGGAAAGCAAGATAAAAAGAGGGGAAGAGAGGAGAGAAAAATGAAAGAGGAAAAATGAAAAGCGGAGAAGAAATACCTTTTGGCACCCCTGAGGACACCAATGGTTTTCTTAAACGTGAATGACCTCCACGCAATATAATTAATATATGATTTCTATTAATTTCATGTTTTTCCTCCTCGTATATTAATTTTGACAAATCAACATGAAGTGAACATCTGCATCGGCACGGTTTATAATCAAAACAAAATAATTACGTTTTCAATCATTATTAGAAAATGAAATGTTATTAAAAGGTGGTTCAGTAGTAAGGGCATTAACGTAACGCGTATAGTGTAAGCTACAATCAAGGAAAATATAACTATCCCTGTGCTCGCAATTGAGATCAGACTTGGGACATAGCACTGTTTAATAGAAAACAAAAGTCTCCCCCTTTCTTATATCTTTCCCCACCCCCCCCCCCCCATAAATTAATGTTGGGGGAACTGCCAAGGCTTCTGATAATATGACTCGGATCAACATTGCCTCCGGGGAGAGGGGCGGTTTTTTTCCGTAATTAGGACAAAGTGTGCCAACCTTTTTTTCCTTGATTGTCTGAGTCATTTGCTAAAACAAATCATCTGTGTTAAGTCTTTTGGCTATAACATGAAATTAAACAAAGATTTCTTCACCAGATTTGGAGGACAGATAGGTTATAACATTGGTCACGTGTTCAAACATTATGCATCAACGTACTTTTAGGGACCGGTCACTTTTAAATACGGAGGTATGTTTTTCACTTAAAATGCCCGTGAAACTATAGACATGACCAGTTATTTAAATTCAGATGGATGCTCGTCGTTTATATATATCTCAAGACCAGTACCTATATCTATATATCTTAATACCAGTGTCTATATAACTTAAAAAATATAGACCCAACATGAAATATGCCTGTTTTGTTTTGAAAATAAATAAAAGTTTCCAAGCCATGCGTCAACCGTAACATTACGCCCATGTATAAGAATGAGTACATCAGCACTCTTTGAATTAACATGATTAAGTATAACAACACGGTATCAAAATCAAGGACATTATGATTATTCATGAAATAGAAGACACAATGATAGTACTGATTAAAACAAATAATGCAAATCATGATTGTTAGAAAAAAGAAGCAACAAATAATTAATTATCGAATAGAAGCTTAGACAAGGATTCGAACCCGGGGCAGCGGCGCGCAAGTCTCATACATTAACCACTACACAAACCGGGCGTGTGTGCAAGTTATAACTGAATTATACGCTATCAATGCTCGTGTATTGTCATCGCAATGGTGAATCAATATCAACGGTTCACCATAAAAATATCATCAAATTTGTCATTGTTACGAAATACAGAACTGATTTTTCAATGGATAAGGGATTAGAGGACAAATACCGTTCGTATAGACCCCTTTTAAGCAAAGATAAATCACCGCATACCTACCTTTGAACGGTTCACCATTGCTGAAATAAAATAAATCTATAGTCATATATGTTTTATTTCAGCAGGATGAACCGTTAAAACATACCGAAGATGCGACTCATTTCTTCTAAAAGATAGCCTATTAGTTTCACATTGTCCACTAAACACTAATCCATTGAGAAAAAACGTTTTGCATTTCATAATATTGAGAAATTGGATGAGTTGTTATGCTGTACCGTTGCAATGATTCACCGCTGCAATAACAATGCACGTGTATTGATAGCGTATCATTCAATTACAACATGCACACACGCCCGGTTGGTGTAGTGGTTAACATATAAGACTTCCACACCTCTGCCCCGTGTTCGAATCCTTGCCCAATTAAGCTTCCATTTTTCTTCTTCTTGTGTGTGCTTTTAAGCTTATTTCTAAATGATCATAAAGTCCATTTTTTAAATAATCGGCACGTTATCTTAGAGTTTTGTCTTCATGGCACATTATTTGATATATGTGACTTTATTTATTTTCCATAATTTCATATTTTAATGCTAAGAACATAACATGTCATCACTGAAGATAGTAAATTAACATTATGTTTGCATGAACTATATCAGTGGCAAGGCCTATTATACACCTATAGTCGCACACAATTAACTTACAGAGACAGCTGCGTTAGTAAATAATGACCAGTCCCTAATACACAAAGTGACTTTTCGTTCTTCTATCTTTGTTTGTATTAGCCATTCTGTTTATGTGGCTTTATTTATTTTGTAAATAAACGTTATTATGATTATTTTCCATGATTATATATTTTAATGCTAGGAACATTACATGACATTGTGTCATTAATTGCTATCTTCTGATAGTAATGTTTGCATGAACTATAACAATTGCAAGGCCTATTATAGACCTATAGTCGCACACATTTAATATACAGGGACAGCGTTAGTAATTAAAGGCCAGTGTCCCTAATACACTTTTGTCTGACTTTATATGCCGTTTATCAAATGTTGATTATAAATAAATTAATACATATACGAACTCTAATTGTTCTTCAACATTTTGTTTCACATCCTTGAAAATAAATTATAAAAATTGACTGACCAATCCCTAAATGACGTAATTGATACTTGTAACTTTTAGGGAATGTTGACAATATACCCTACAATAATCGTGCAAAACCTCATTAGTATTGGACATTTGATTCTAAATTTATAGCCAAAAGAACAATCCTAGATGGTGAATTTAGGATTCCGCTCAGACAATCAAGGAAAATAATAGTTGGCACACTTGACGCAACTTATTACAACTATCCCTGTGCTCGCAATTGAGATCAGACTTGGAACATAGCACTGTTTAATGGAAAGCAAAAGTCTCCCCCTTTCTTATATCCTTCCCCACCCCCCATCAATCAATGTTGGGGGAACTGCCAAGGCTTCTGATAATATGACTCGATCAAAATTGCCTCCGGGGAGAGGGGCGGTTTTTTTCCCGTAATTAGGACAAAGTGTGCCAACCTTTTTTTCCTTGATTGTAGCTTGGAAAGAATCAACAAACTCCGATATGGATTTCAAAAGCTGAAAACTGTGAAAATACAAGCATGAGACGTGACATTGAATATTATTAATGGTCGTTTATAGAAGTCAAGGGTAAGCATTAATAAAGGCCATATGTATGACAAGCTAAATGTTCAACCGGACCTCTAAGCGACCCAATCCAGTCAGATATCAATGGCCAGTGGCCTAGTTCTATACTCAGGCCACTCATAATCGATGTGAAAAGATACTCACCGTGAATGTAACTCGACTTAGAAGGAAAGACTGATTACCATAAAAATTGAGATACTGACAATATACTATTCATGATATAAAGTTAAATTTCAATCAAATCTAAAAGGAAACGTGGGATCACGTATGAGAGTTATACGCTATTGATTGAAAATAAAGTTTTGAGAAGTGTGTGTGTCTTTGGAAAATCATTGAAATGATTGGATAATGAGTTTTGTTTTAATGAAAAAGACAGCATGTTATAATATTAACACGTGTCACATTTTACTGCAATGTATTTAATAACTTTAGGCGTTTTGTTTAATTAAAATGCCAGTAAATAATCATAATGAACACGTGGCATATTCTGCAACAGGGACTCACAGGGATCAATAATATAAAACTATAACCATATGTTTGAACTCGCTATCCTTCGCGTTGCATTTCCAGATTTGTAAATTTTACACCATCACCATAAAAAGTATATATTTTCTAAACGAAAATCTCACAAGAAATCCTACTACTGGAATTTAGATAGGACCTAATGCTAACATATTATAATGAACAATGTTTTGAAAAATATGGAAATATTCATATTTTGATCAAAGCTCAATAATATTTTATACATATCCCAATCACAATTTACTGTGCATATTTGGGTTCCTCATGAAATTACCCATCGGAACATAATGGTTTTCAAGGGTTACGTTGTTGAGATATACTATATCGGGAAGTGAATGCTTCCAAAAATATGTACTCTTGCTATTATCGGTTGAATACCTTTTTGTTATATATACATGTAGTAATTTATAATTAAAAAAAAGAATTAGGTTCTCTGTAGCGAATAGGGAGAAAGCCAATGACAATCCAATCGATTCATGATTAACAGTTGTTACATTACTGTTTGGCATTTTGTTGAAACAGAGACAGAATATAAAACTAGATATGACTCCGGTCTAAGACCAGGGGACCTTGATTTTTGTCTTGTTCCTGACATTTGCCCCGAGGTCTTGTTTTACTTTTCTTATTGTCTAATGAAAAGAGATCAGATGCATTAAGTATGATCGAAATCGGAGCACGTCTTGGATTATTGATCCCTAGTGACCCCCATATGACATGTCAATTTTAATCGCTGGACACCCAATAATGTCGCTGTGTGACCTTTGACCCCAAACTGTGAAGACCCTATATGTAAGTCAGGTAGGGGGTCATACTGACCAAATCTGGTGATTATAGCATGTAAACTGTAGGAGGAGAAGCATTTTAAGTTATAGAAGTAAAAATTAACATTTTGACCCCTAGTGACCCCTTTTTGACCTTCGACCTGGTCAATATGATTGACTTATTTTCTTGGCTCATCAAATCAAACAAGATGCAACAAACCCGGTCCAAATCGGAGCATGTCTTAACTTTTATCTCTGTAAAGTTCAATGACCCCTAGTGACCCCTTCTTGACCTTTGACCTGGTCAATATCATTAACTTATTTTCTTGGCTCATCAATTCCAACAAGATGCAACAAATTTGGTCCAAATCGGAGCATGTCTTAACTTTTACCCCTGTAAAGTTCAATGACCCCTAGTGACCCCTTCTTGACCTTTGACCTGGTCAATATGATTAACTTATTTTCTTGGCTCATCAATTCAAACAGGATGCAACAAACCCAGTCCAAATCGGAGCATGTCTTAACTTTTACCCTTGTAAAGTTCAATGACCCCTAGTGACCCCTTTTTGACCTTTGGCCTGGTCAATATGATTGACTTATTTTCTTGGCTCATCAATCCAAACAAGATGCAACAAACCCGGTCCAAATCGGAGCATGTCTTAACTTTTACCTCTGTAAAGTTCAATGACCCCTAGTGACCCCTTCTTGAACTTTGACCTGGTCAATATTATTGATTTATTTTCATGGCTCATCAATCCAAACAGGATGCAACAAACCCGGTTCAAATCGGAGCATGTCTTAACTTTTACCCTTGTAAAGTTCAATGACCCCTAGTGACCCCACATGACATGTCATTTTTAATCGCTTAAGACCCTATATGAGCATGGACCTAAGGAATCTTTTGACCAATTATGAAGGTCATGAGTCATTTCCTCTGAGACAAGAAGCATTTTAAGTGATCGAATTGAAAATTTACATTTTGACCCCTAGTGACCCCAAATGATTTTTAATTTTAAAAACCTAACTATTATACATGCGTACGGTCATAAGGAATATGTGGACCAATTTTGATGATCCTAGGTCATTTCACTAAATTGGAAATGCGTTTTAAGTGAAAAACACGTTTTGACCCCTAGTGACCCCTGTGTGACCTTTGACCCCAAACTGTGAAGACCCTATATGTAGGTCAGGTAGGGGGTCCTACTGACCAAATCTGGTGATTGTAGCATGTAAACTGTAGGAGAAGAAGCATTTTGTAGAAATATTGCCAGAAGAAGAAGAAGCACTAGATATGACTCCGGTCTAAGACCAGGGGACCTTGATTTTTGTCTTGTTCCTGACATTTGCCCCGAGGTCATGATTTACTTTTCTTATTGTCTAATGAAAAGAGATCAGATGCATCAAGTATGATCGAAATCGGAGCACGTCTTGGATTATTGATCCCTAGTGACCCCCCATATGACATGTCAATTTTAATCGCTGGACACCCAATAATGTCGCTGTGTGACCTTTGACCCCAAACTGTGAAAACCCTATATGTAAGTCAGGTAGGGGTCATACTGACCAAATCTGGTGATTATAGCATGTAAACTGTAGGAGGAGAAGCATTTTAAGTAATAGAAGTGAAAATTAAAATTTTGACCCCTAGTGACCCCTTTTTGACCTTCGACCTGGTCAATATGATTGACTTATTTTCTTGGCTCATCAAATCAAACAAGATGCAACAAACCCGGTCCAAATCGGAGCATGTCTTAACTTTTACCCCTGTAAAGTTCAATGACCCCTAGTGACCCCTTCTTGACCTTTGACCTGTCAATATGATTAACTTATTTTCTTGCCTCATCAATTCGAACAAGATGCAACAAACCCGGTCCAAATCGGAGCATGTCTTAACTTTTACCCCTGTAAAGTTCAATGACCCCTAGTGACCCCTTCTTGACCTTTGACCTGTCAATATGATTAACTTATTTTCTTGCCTCATCAATTCGAACAAGATGCAACAAACCCGGTCCAAATCGGAGCATGTCTTAACTTTTACCCCTGTAAAGTTCAATGACCCCTAGCGACCCCTTCTTGACCTTTGACCTGGTCAATATGATTCACTTATTTTCTTGGCTTATCAATTCAAACAGGATGCAATGAATTCGGTTCAAATCGGAGCATGTCTTAACTTTTCCCCTTGTAAAGTGCAATGACCCCTAGTGACCCTTGCTTGATCTTTGACTTGGTCAATATGATTGACTTTTTTTCTTGGCTTATCAATCCAAACAAGATGCAACAAACCCGGTCCAAATCGGAGCATGTCTTAACATTTACCTATGTAAAGTTCAATGACCCCTATTGACCCCTGTGTGACCTTTGACCCCAAATTGAGAAGACCCTATATGTAGGTCAGGTTGGAGGTTCTACTGACCAAATCTAGTGATTGTAGCATGTAAACTGTATGAGGAGAAGCATTTTAAGTAATAGAAGTGAAAATTAACATTTTGACCCCTAGTGACCCCAAATATTTTTTGATTTTAAAAACCGAACTATTATATATGCGTACGGTCATAAGGAATATTTTGACCAATTTTGACGATCCTAGGTCATTTCACTAAATTGAAACGGCGTTTTAAGTGAAAATCACGTTTTGACCCCTTATGACCCCTGTGTGACCTTTGACCCCAAACTGTGAAGACCCTATATGTAGGTCAGGTAGGGGGTCCTACTGACCAAATCTGGTGATTGTAGCATGTAAACTGTAGGAGAAGAAGCATTTTGTAGAAATATTGCAAGAAGAAGCAGAAGAAGAAGCAGATGAAAGAAACGGCAGAGATAGAGTACCTCGATTTTTGAAAAAATCAAGGTAACAATCTTTAAAATAAGGCCAAGTTCAAGTTTGTACCTTACGGGGCCGGGATCAGGAGTTATTCTAAATTGAACAGGAAATCTTTTCCATATTCCCCATAGAGTTTGTACACACCGCAACTGCCGTCACCCTTGACTTCCGAAACCAACCATGTCTCAGTCAAACAGTGATAGAAATACCTGAGTTATTCACACAGTGTAGCTAGATTAATGGGCTTTTACATGACACCTCAACCATTGCTCTACCATAATGTTTATGCAGTTGTTGAGTTAATAAAGAAAGATGGATGAGTCGTCGTCACTAAAATGCAACGCCGCCAACCTTTTTGTGGTGAGTTCAAAACACATGGCCTTATAGACACCTTATGGTTAATCCAAATAAATACACAAAAGCTGATCTATCTTACGTCCATGATACGTTTTTAGCAATAGTAATACGGTATATTAAATTTAGAGTGTAATATTTCACTACGAGTTGAACCAAATGAGTTGCTGAATCTCTTCTCATTAATAAAAAATGTTTCCTAAGATATCTGCTCATTCAATTCCATGGAATTTTAGAAACATACTTCATATCCCCATACAAATTTCCCATTGGAAATAGCTTATGAATACATAATCAACCTTTGGTTGTCTCCGCACGTAAATGTAGGGCCGCCTCGTGTTTTTTGTTTTTTCCGTTTTATTTTTTTGAAATTTAAAAACAACAATAACAAATAACTTGTTGCCATATAAATAATTTTGGATGACCCATATTTGACCCGAAATAATCAGCACAATACCCCATGACCTATAACATAGCACTGGTAACTTATAACTTGAGATCCTATTACTATAGTAATTTTTTATTTATTCTGATCAACATTTTTGAGAACCGTTTTCTGTATAAAAATACAATTTATTTCTAAAGCAACAACATCTAAATTCAATAGACATTTTGTTTTTTAGATAAATATGGAAATAGAAATGTTGCCTGTGGCATGATATAATATTAGAAATATTTCATTAATTAATTTTGATGATTTTTTTATTTCATTTTTATTTTTAAACATTTATTTTGAAATTCAAGTAAATCAAATTACTGCTTCAGTTCTTATGCATGTGACTTGGTAATAACATATGATAGATGTAATCATGATGGATATAATAACACACGTGTTTTGAATGCATCTCAATATCTTTAATGCACCGGTTTACCATTTTTCGTTACCAGATCACATGAGTGTGATCTAGAATAGTTAACGTTCTGACTTGAATTTCCACAAACAAACAAAATCAAATATTTTTTATTATTTTATTGTTATATAAAGTACACACATATCTTGCCATATTAAATGAGAATTTACTGAATTTAGGTATACTACTAGCGGCACGCCGGTCCTTCGGACGGGCTCCCGCTAGTAAGAAGGGCCTACCAGATAGAACACCTACACAAGTTAAGGCCTACCAGATAGAACACCTACAAAATGAAACAACACATACATGTTGGAAAAATAGCACAAAATTGTTAAGAGTACATTTATTTTCTGACCTGAAATTAAATGGAATCAACCCAGTTCCAGGCAATGTAGCATCTTAATTTTAACGCGTACATAGCTATATCCCATGGTTATACTTTTTCCGCCGAAGGCCGACTATATTATTCGAATAGGCGACTGTGGGAAGGCGCATTTGGGCGGTATATTGTGCGTGCTACATTGACAACAACAATAGGGTTAAACTGCAAACACATACCTTATTCTTTTTGTTGATGGAATATAAATAAGTACAATGTATACGATACGTGAACAGGTGAAGCTGGTGGCCTGAAAAGTCATGATTAGAAACTTTCATGTTCATTATAGGGAAATTGGGCGGATTATCAAGACGTGAAGTGGGTGTTTTGTTTGACATAAATAATGTCTTGTTATACAGGGGGGTAGAATAAAAACCTTTTCAAGTAGAAAAGAGAAAGAAATGTGTTTTAAAAAGACTTCTCATTTGTTATTGGAATAAATGTAGTATAGTCATTTCCAGTGGATTTGTTTCTGTGTCTAGTTATACTGGGTGATAAAATAATGTCTTGTTATACAGGGTAGTAGAATAAAGACCTTTTCAAGTAGAAATGTGTTTTATGGAGAAAATAACTGTCTAATGAGAATGTTTACAAATGGGTTCTTTTCTTTAAATATTTATACAATTTCTTAATCCCAATTTCAAAATTGAATTTGCATAAAATATAAATTGTTTAAGCAATTCATGGGGTAGGGGAAATTTATGTACGGAACGTACGTTACTTTACATTATGTTACGTTACTTTATGTTACATTACATTACGTTACGTTACTTTACGTTATTTTACGTTACGTGACTTTACCTTAGGTTACGTTACGTTACGTTACGTTACGTTACGTTACGTTACGTTACTTTACGTTACTGTACGTTACGTTACGTTACCTTACTTTACTTACACACCCCCCACACACACATTTATTTGGGCGGGGGGGGGGGGAGATAAAAAGAAAGCTTCACACATGCCAAGACACATTTATTTTACACTTTAACACCTTTAATATTTCCTTTGAATAATTCGTGAAAACCATACACCCAACTTCATTGAAACAGAAATATTTGTTTGTTTAAGGCGTTGTCTGTTTTAAAGACATTTCTTGTTTTAAATTAATACTTCATCGTTTGTAAATTGTTAACGTGATGGTCTACGAAATGTTGAACTATTTTCATTTTGTTCAGATCTCTGTCGTAAAGACTCACTATACCTAATTATTCTATTCCCATTTGGATATCAGTTACTGAATCGAAGTCTATATCATGTTGGCTAACTTGTTGACCATTTATCCATACAAAAAGTTTATTTGCAACACATTGCAAACTAATATGAATAAGCTCTGCGGTGTCTACATTGTGATTATAAACATTTCCATTAGTATTTAAAGCTCTTTGCTTCCCATATCATATTTAGATATTTAAAAGTTTGACTTGCAATTGTAGAGTTATAAAATGTTAAAAAATTATTATTATTTTCCTCTGGTGGTGATTCTCCAGGTCGTGCGGAAAAGAGGAGAGTCCATGGAGCTGCCATGTACCACAGAGGTTGTAATGTAATCGTAGTATTGAGTTTAAATTACAAAATACCCAAGTCTCTACCGGTAGTCCGGGTTAAAACTGAGGGAGGTGCCACCTGGAGAAGGAGAAATTCTCACGTGGTTTTTCTAGACCATTTTTTCATGGGGAACAAGAATATCTGAGGTAAACAGGCTGTATCCTGAGAACTTTTCTGTGAGGGCGCTTTTTTCAAAATGGCCGCCAAAATCCCATATAAAGTGTGTATAATGGGTAAAATAAGTATCTATGAGGCATGTTTGACCACTTTTTCCATTAGTTTTGATTAGAGTTATTCATAAAGAAGCTACGTTTGTATTACAGAATCTATAAAGAGGTCCAAAATGAGGGCGCTTTTCAAAATGGCCGCCAAATTCCAATGATTTCCATTTTATGAAGGAGAATTTCGCATATAAAGTGTGTATGGGTTAATTAAGCATCCATGAGGCATGTTTGACCACTTTTTGCATTCGTTTTGATGAGAGGTATTCACAAAGAAATCTAGGTTGGTAATACAAAATCTATTAAGAGGTTCAAAATGAGGGCGCTTTTCAAAATGGCCGCCAAAATCCCATATAAAGTGTATATATATGGGTTAAATAAGCATTTTATGCGGCACGTTTGACCAATTTTGCATTAGTTTTGATTAGAGTTATTCAAAAAGAAGCAACAAGTGTAACACATAATCTATAAAGAGGTCCAAAATGAGGGCGTTTTTCAAAATGGCCGCCAAATTCCAATGATTTCCCATTTTATGAAGGAGAATTTCGCAGTAATGGGAAACCTGATAGCTGGATCTGGTTTTGATGTAGTATTTCAAGCAGATATATATATGCTCTTCTGGTTGCCTTCATGTAATTATAAGTGGTTCACACTACAACCGCTGCTGGGCCATTCACAATTTGTTTTACGAAGCTCTAGAGACTAAATGAATGCACTTATTACTGATGAAATTCGCAGCTTGATGAGTGTGAATGAGTGATCAAGAGTTTGCTTTTGCTACCTGATGAAGAGGAGGTCCAGCAATTTCTTGATGATTACGAGAACTTCAAGTCCAATGTGCGTGAAGGAACGTATGGAAGAACGGCACAGTTTTGGTTGCTGTATTATCTAGACCTGATGAAATGTCAGCACATGGTTCACACTGCAGTTCAAGAGAACAACTATGACCTCAGGAGGTATGGATGGGAGTTCATGTTGCCATTCTACTTTGGTCTCAACAAGACTAATTATGCCCGGTGTGGAAGCTACTATATCAAGTGCATGGAGAATATTGAGTCTCTTTATCCTGGTAATCGTCAGGAAAAAAGGTTGTCACTTTTCAGTACAAGGTCAGAGTAGATATGCATTGCGAACAGCAGTGGATCAACGTGGAGAACAGACCATCAACAGAGATGCCAAAGTTGCACGTCGGGGTATAAAATCATTCTCTACAGATGACAAGTCAATCCTGAAATGGACACTTATAACCGTGCACAACCTGAGCTCTGGAACACCGGTCAACAAGGACATTGCGGATTGAATATTTCAAGTTCTTCCAAATGGCAAGTCAGCACACGAAACTTTTGTAAAGGACAGACTCGAGTCAGCAGTAGTGAAGTTTCATGACCCTATTAAGCGTAACAAGCTCACTCTATTTTCAAATAGTGGTAAAAAGCCCAACTGAAGGCACATGGAAATGTCAAAGATTGAAGCTAATCGAGATGTATTGGAAAGCTTCTTGCCACTTCAACAAAGCATGGCAGAATTGTTGATTTCAAGAAAGCACTGGAGTATCCGCTAACCCCTGTCCAACTAAGTCTGGGGAATGCCGAAGGACAAGACGAACGACTCAGAAAAGTGTCCTGATGGATATTCTAGTTGAAAACAATTCAAGAGATACAATGGATCCTGAGAGTATTCTGCCAGCAAAAGAACATACTATTGCTTATGTCGTTTACCTGATGGCCCTCATCAGAACTTTCACATCGTATCCTGATACATATGAAGGTCTCGCCAGCAAAATATTCGCCAGCATCCCCAAGACTGCTGAGAGAAACAAGAGAGGAATGGCACCCAAAGTTATCAAAGCTCAATACAATCCAAGTTGCCATGTGACTTCAACAAATTCCTGGCTAAAGGCGAGAACAAGACCAGACTGATTGAGCTCGTTCGCAGTGTGTTAATAGAAAAGAAAGAAAGCATACTAGCTGATCTGAAGTGTGACGGTGTCTACTTTTCATCGTATAGAGAATGCTTTCTTGTCACAAAAGATGACGTTGTTTTGGTTCCATATCTTAACAGTAGTCAGGAAGAAGCAGACACGAAGGTCGTCTTGCATGCAGACCACGCCTTGAGCAGTAACGATGAAGGCATAGCAACCATCCGTTAACATTCTAGTGACACGGACATCACTGTTATTGCAATGTCACATTTCAACGAGAATGGAGACAGACTGATACTTGACACAAACACTGGTAAATAACAATAGGCATTCAGGTTGATTGACATCGACCTAACAGCAACACAGAAGTTATGTCTTGTTGGATTCCACGCTTTTACAGGTAACAATTACAACTCGGCCTTTTTTCGCAATGGCAAATGTATTTGCTGGAAGCTGTTAGAGACAAAGCCAGTACAAGGTTTGTGGACACTTTCTGTCATATTGGTGAATCAGACGTTCTTTCAGCACATTTGTATGAGAAGCTTGCAGAATATGTATCACTGTTGTATGGGGTGAAGACCAAAAACCTTAATGAAGCAAGGTATGCGATCTTCGACCGCAAGTTAACGAAGGAGCAAAAAGTAACAGATATAGCATTATCAAACACTGCAGCTTCATAAACTCAGAGCGTATTTCATAGCTAGAGAACGGCGTTCAGCAGGCATCAACAATTATGAAGGCACAGATGCTTGTGAAAATAGTTCGAAAGAAGAAATGGAGCCTAAGTGGATAGAGACAATGATGCCTGAAGATGTGCAGGAACTGTTTATTGACAATGAGTGCGAGGACTTTTCAGAATGCAGTGAGCTGAGCGACTCTGAAGATAAACTATAACATTTATGCAGAAAACATTACATGGACAATTCAGTAAACTCTTTTTACGCTTTTAGCATCTAAAAAAACTGTTCTTCAATGCACATTTTTTATTAAATGTTGGTGGCCAATTTAAAAGCGCCCTTATTTTGAACCTCTTAATAGAGTCTGTATAACCAAAGAAGCATCTTTGTGAATAGCTCTAATCAATACAAATGCAAAAAGAGGTCAAACATGCCTCAGGGATGCTTATTTAACCCATTTACACACTTTTATGGGATTCTGGTGGCCATTTTGAAAAGCGCCCTCATTTTGAACCTCTTAATAGATTTTGTATTACCAACCTAGATTCTTTGTGAATACCTCTAATCAAAACGAATGCAAAAAGTGGTCAAACATGCCTCATGAATGCTTATTTAACCCATAGGCCTACACACACTTTATATGGGATTTTGGCGGCCATTTTGAAAAGCGCCCTCATTTTGGACCTCTTTATAGATTCTGTAATACAAACGTAGCTTCTTCATGAATAACTCTAATCAAAATGAATGCAAAAAGTGGTCAAACATGCCTCATAGATACTTATTTAACCCATATACACACTTTATATGGGATTTTGGCGGCCATTTTGAAAAAAAGCGCCCTCACAGAAAAGTTCTCAGGATACAGCCTGTTTACCTCAGATATTCTTGTTCCCCATGAAAAACTGGTCTAGAAAATCCACATGAGAATTTCTCCTTCTCCAGGTGGCACCTCCCTCAGTTTTAACCCGGACTACGGGGTTTGGTAGACAAAATGTATCATACGTTGCTGTAATAGTTTGTGGACGGTTATTAATGTACGTTTCATTGCTACCTGTATTGTCGTATATTTTGTCTCGCTTTAACGAAGAAGTATACTTTCTCATCATCGTCAGGTAACACAATATCGGCCGAGTGCACCAATGACGGGTAGCTGAAGACTAGCGCTACCTCGCTAGTAACTGAGGCGTAACCCAACATGTTGAGAGCGCCAATGCAGGGTAGCTACTAGGCTAGTAACTGGCGGGTAATTCACGCTAAATGTTATACCTGACCGGACCCAAGAGTAAGTTGGGGCATAACGTGTTATGCCACAAGTCAGTCGATTCTAGCAGTAGTTTAAATTCGTTGTGAACATTGGAGGGGATGATTCGCTGATGCTGAAGGACCAATTGCACTCGCATGCCCAGGGGTGTCTATTTGAAGTGGAATGTGACCCCTCATAAGCTGAAAGATTTTATATTTTTGAAAATTCATTCATGCAATTTGGTGATTCTTTTAATCAACATTTAGATCAACTCCTTTTTGCCCATTCAACATGTTCAAACACTAATCGCACCGACTTTGGGTAATATTTTGACCAACATGTACTAATTGCCCAAGGATCTTAAATAATGACTAAATAAATAAACTTACTATTGTTTTTATTAATTAAAAACTGATAAAGCCAAGTTTCAACATTATTGTGAGTGGAAGGGTAGAACTAGAAGAACGAAAAAAGAAAAGAAAAGCATATCGTGCCGTGCGTGGTCTGGGGATCGATCCGGGGTTCTGCGGTTAACAAGCGAAGGACAAGGTATGCCACGGAAGTATTTGTACGGTGTACTACATGTGCATTTAAAGGATTGTTTTCATTTTATTTTTGCCAATTTTATTTTATTTTTGCAAATGTTGTTTTATTTTTGCTAATTTTAGAAAAAGGTGGCGATTATGATCCATACCATGGCAAGTACATATTTCAGGAACTGGGTTTGCAGGACAATTACACACATATAAAATAAAATTTATCGAACAATATGTTAATGAAGGTTTTACTCAAGCGGGTGTAGCTAGAATAAATGATTCTATGCGCACATATGAATGAGCAATTTTGGGAGCGCAAGCACTGGCAAGATCTTCAATTTTAGGGAAAGGCAAAGCGTTTGATGCTCGAAAACAATTTCTAGCCAATGTTGAGGATGCGATTAATTCAGAAGTAGATCTTCCAAGCTCGAGTGAACGATATCAGTCTACATTGCAATATGCAAACAGTAGGGTTGATTTCGTTGTTGGGATTGGACTTTATATGATTCCTAGTGATATAGAACTTCATATCGATAATTGTTATAATAATTTGATTGTGATCGCTTCGGATGATTTACATCTGGGTTATAATATTGTTAACGATGAACAACCAATTGTGTAATAAACGTTTGATCTACCCCAGATACATTTGATACACCTCAAAAAATGTTAGATCCATCGCAAGAAACATTTGTTCCACCATTAGTAAAAGATCCAAAACCTGAAATTCAAGGTGAACCTACACACGATGACCGGGAATTATCACTTATGCTTGGAGGTGTGATTATCGGCATTGGTGTTTGTTACTCATTTGTTGAAAATCGTTATTTGTGGCGTAGTATCTGTGAGGTCACGAGCTGTTAGTCATGACAGGACCGAACCAATCAACTTGCTCTACCCCATAAAAAGTATATCTTTTCTGAAAGGAATTCTCACAAATTCAATCCAAATATGATATTGGAATTTAGATATGACTTAATGATAACATACATACATACTACATACTGTTATACTGTACACAGCGCCCTACCTCGGGCATTAACAGTACAGTGCCCCTGAAACCTAGGGACATGAGTTTTTGTGTACACAGACCGGGATGATCCCCTACTCTTTACGAAGGAGTCTGTGTGACCTTTAACGTGCTCGGATTTTGCTCTTCTGATGCACGAGACCACCATTTCTACGTGACTTCTGAACCACGAGGCAATTGAGACTAAGTACCTTGCCTAAGGATACAAACATGTTGGCCGTAGCGGGGCTCGAACTCACAGCCTTTGTATCGTGAGACCTGCGATCTATCCGCTAGACCACACACGCTCTCATGTTGTGATCAAAACATATTGATTTTTGTTCATATTTTGATTTAAGCTCAATACTATTTATACCTATCCCAATCATAATTGGACTGTGCATATAAGTTCTTCATGCAATCAGAACATAATGGTTGTCAAGGGTAACTTGTTGAAAAACACATATATCGGGAAGTGAATGAGCACAAACGTTTACGTATTTTAGTTATTAGAGTTTACACATATATATTTTTTTTGGCATGTACCCTACTATACTGATTAAAACGCGATTTTTGTAATTCCCCTATTTGAGAGCTTTCCAAAAATGTATGATTTTGATATCATCGGTTGAATACTTTTTGTGTTATACATGTAGCCATGTATGTAAAACCGATGAATTTGGCAAGCGAATAGGGAGAAAGCCAAGGACAATGCAATCGATTCATGATTACAATTGTTACATAATAGTTGACACGTTTGTTGAAACAGAAACTTACAGAATATAAAAGGTCATGTGTTATTAATAAGCTCGCCTCCTTTTGCGTTACACACGGATTTTGGCTTTCGCGACATGATTTTAACTTTACACATTTATATTTGCTTGTATACCCCCTGAAGGGAAATAGCATGAGGAAACTGAATATGCCATTGAAATTATAGTGCGACCAAGGAATAAAATGGTATGATGCACAATGTTGGGAAAAATATCAGAGTTTTTATTTTTTTATTTTGAGATCCATATAAACTGCTCACACAAAGTTAGGAAACTTTTTTTAATCAAGTATATTTTTATTATTTATTACCCTCTTGTATTATATTGCATATAAATAGAAAGCTGAAGTGTTCTTCTTTAAAATGATACCAAATATGCAATGATGGCATGTTGCTGGACTTGGCCACATGAATGAGAATGAGGCAAAATCACAAATCAAATGTGCCAAAATTACCGTTATCTGTACTAAACAGTCAATAGGTAATGGCACGGGCTCTCTCCAAATCTGTTAAACGCGGCATTTTGAAACTGCAAAACGTTAACCGTGTCTCAGAAAAAATGTACAAGTTGTAGGCCAAAACCTTTCATCACGTACCTTCATGACCTTCCACCTGGAGTCATTGTTAACCCAGTCTTGCAAATACCCAAATAATGGTTTTCTAAAGAGAGGGGGGTTAACTTGTGTGGGTTGTGCTCACTGGTGCAAATCTTTGTGTAAACCATTCATGGTTCTCAAGCATGACCGGTTTGATTATTGATCATTACCTATTGCCTGTTTAGCACAGATAACGGTAATTTTGGCACATTTGATTTGTGACTTTGCCTCATTCTCACTCATGTGGCCAAGTTCAGCAACATGTACTCATTGCAAATGTGGTATAATTTTAAAGAGGAACACTTCAGCTTTCCATTGATATATAACAGATACAAAGAGGGTAATAAATAAAAAAAATATACTTGATTAAAAAAGTTTCCTAATTTTTTGTGAGCAGTTTGTATGGTATTTCTACCCCTATAATTTTCACTTTAAATATTTAAATTCCTCATGATATTACCCTTCAGATGATATATATTTGTCAAAGGTTACTACGTCGGTAAGGTAATTTTACCGGCTAGTGAATATCTCCAACTTTTATTTTATATTTTGAGAATTTTCAGAAATATTTGTTAATGATGTACCCATCCCTGATCTAAACTGCATTTCTGAATTCCTTTAGTTACAAGCTTTCCAAAAATGTATACTTTTGCTATCATAGGTTAGGTTGACAACTTTTTCTGTTATAGTCATTTTTATAAATCCGGTAAATTGAGGCTGATTATTCATGTTGACTGTGTAGCGAATAGGAAGAAAGCTGATGAACATGGTCTTATCCATAATTAATTAGTTGTTACAAATAGTTGACAAGTCTGTTGAACCACATACTTAAAGACTACTAAATATCCTTTAAAATGGGACCAGAATGGTGTTTGAAACATTAGGGGATGACTAGTTATTGTATAAAGAACAAATCATGGGATTATCCCCATTGAGTTTGTACAGGCGGCACCCCTTCCGGCACTACCCCTGGTTCCCAAACTTCCAACAGCTGTATCTCCCCTTCGTTATTAGATATTACAATGCAGGCAGATAGCTAGTTATTAGGGCTTTAAAATGATACCAAATTTGTTGAGATAGCTTTTGTGGTTTTAAAAATATTTAAGGAATATGACAGCATGAAACTAAAAAGTGTAACAGCACCACCCTATTGGGAGGCGAGTTCATAACGCGTGACCAAAACAATCTATAAAAAGAGATCCAAGTCATGTTTGTACCATTATACAGGGATGAGGAGATATTGTAATTTTTTCTTCATTCCCAATAGAGATTGTACACAGCGCCGCCGCCACCATCTGATTTATTCACACAATGTAGCTACATAAATAGGCTTTCTAATGACACCTAAACCATAGCTCTACTACATTTAATTGTTGAGTTAATAGAGAGAGATGGATGATTTATCACACCCTTTTTGGGTGGTGAGTTCAAAACACATGGCCATATAGCTTAATGGTTCAATAATGTTGGCTATCTATTTTCATATCTAACCATTTAATTAAGGCCATGTGTTTTGAACTCGCCACCCTTCCCGTTGCATGTCCTGATTTTAACATTTTACACCATCTGAGGTTCCTAACCCAATCATAATTTTACTGTGCATATTATTTCCTCATGTAATTACCCATCAGAACATAATGGTTGTCAAGCTTGTTGTTATATACTATATCTGGAAGTGAATGAGCACAAACGTTTAATTTCATATTTATTCGAGTTTACAAATATATTATTTGGGGTATGCACCCTATCCTGATTTAAACGGCATTTTGGAATTCCCCATTTTGAGAGCTTTCCAAAAATGTATAATTTTGCAAAAGTAGACATTTGGTAAAAAAATCATGCAAAAAGGTTGTACGGTTCTCAAGATGTTGTCCATTGAATATTGGAAAATATGACCGGAAATCTGCCAAAAAGTGCCATATATGGTCAAAACTGACATTTTAGCAAGTTTACACCCTTCTAATTATAAAACTATGTACATACATTAGCTACAAAACACAGATGCAAGATACTGGCCATAGGTTTATCCATTTCTATTAAAATCAGACATGATATTTATTTCATATTTGTACAGCAGACTCCAGAATATGCCATTTTATTCAAAATTCATTATCGCAACTCTGAAAATCGTCAAAAATGACTAAGTCCAGCTAATTAATATGCGTAACGTGAATATCTGAAGTTCTACAAGCAGTAGAGAGATGAGCTTTGGTATACTGTTTACCTGTGACAAGACGTATATTAAAATGTAAAATTTAGTTAATTATCTCGTAAAATATGCAAATGAGCTCATTATGTATTCAAATTTTGCATATATGCAAATTATGTCAGTTTGACTCGCATTTTGTTTACATAAGTTTATTCCTGAACAAATTCTCTAGCCATTTCCAGTATGTTGCTATCGATCAGTGCAATTGCTGTGGAGAGGTCTGCAGTTGCTTACTTGCTTAAGGCGTCCCGAAGGGACGGACTTCTGTGATGGCCTTCCATACTGGTCTTTCAAGCATGCAGTTTTTCATGTCCTGCCTAGTTAGTCCTGTATCCTCTGATAAAAGCTTGATGTAATTCTTTCGTGGTGGTCCTCTAGCCTTGTGTCCATGCTTGGGTTGCCACAGGAGAACTTTGGAGACTGCTTCTTCTTCCCTTCTGGCACAGTGGCCGGCAAATTTTAATCTCCTCCGTCTTAGCCTCTCTGATATTGGTAGCAGGTTCCCATATAGATCTTTGTTGGTGGTGTGAGATTGCCATGATACATTAAGTGCTTTTCTTAAGAGGCGAGTGTAGCAACCATCCAGCGCTTTTCTCATTTTAGCTGTTAGTGTCCAAGTCTCGGCTCCATAGGTCAAAACAGATTCAACAGTGGTGGTAAACAGCTTTATTTTCAGGTTTCTTGGGAGTTTACTGTTCCATATTTTTGTCATGCTGTTACAGGCTTTCCAAGCTTGAGCCTTTCTTATGTTGAAATCTTGTTCACTACTAGCAATCCAGGCACCAAGGTATTTGAAGTCTTGGACAATTTCAAGATCATTACCATCCAGTGTTTTAATTGGTGTTGGAGCTTCTTTGTACAGCATTGCCTTTGTTTTTTTGGCGCTCATCCCAAGACCAACTGTAAGCGCAGCTGCTTCCACCAGATGTAGTAGTTCCTCTGCATCCCGTAGATTGTCAGCAAGGAGAGCAATGTCGTCTGCGAAGTCGAGGTCTGTAATTGTCTGCGGCCCTATTCTTCTACTTTGCCTGGGAACAAGTGTGAAGCCTAGTTGCTCTTCTTTTCCTGCCAATGCCTTCCTCAGTACATAGTCTAGGATGATTATGAACAAAAACGGTGCTAGTGTATCACCCTGAAGAACCCCTGCTTGTATTTCGAAGTCCTTAGTGATGCCATCTGGAGAAGTAACATGTGCTTTGGTTTGTTGGTATGTAAGTCCAATGGCAGCCACTAGCCTCTCTGGTACACCATAGGCTCGTAATATATCCAACATCTTATCACGATGGACGGTATCAAATGCTTTTTTGAAGTCTATGAAGACCAATGCTGCAATGAGGTTGTTGTTCTTAATTTCCTCTACTATCCTTCTTAATGCCAGAATTTGAGACACTGTTGATCTACCTGGGCGAAAACCATTTTGATTGATTCGTAGAACCGGGTCTAGGTGAGGTCGAATTCTGTTAAGGAGCAGCCTGTTGTAAGTTTTTGCTACAATGGACGATAAGCAGATTCCCCTATAGTTCTTTCCTTCTCGTAAATCTCCACTCTTTGGAATTGGGATGAGATTTAGTATGGACCACTGGTCTGGTTTTCTCCCATTTATAAGCGCATCATTGCTGAAGTTAAGAATTATATCATCCAGGTCACATCTTTTGAGAACTTCCGGTGGGATCTCGTCTTCACCGGGGCTTTTGCCTTCAGTAATATTCTTCTTGGCAGCGTTGTATTCTTTCTGATCAAAAGCGTCTGTTCGTATGTTAAATTCCTGAAACAATTGACTTATTTCTTCATCCTCATTTGTTATGACAGGGGGATTTCCGAGTAGTTTCTGAAAGTGGGTATGCCAGGATTCCAATCTTTCTGTCTGTGTTTCACCTTTGATCTGTCCCTTTTTAGCTGTTTTACGCCCACTGATCTCGTTGATAAGGTCCCAAGATGCTTTATGCTGACAGTTTATGTTGGAGTTTTCTACTTGCTTGATCTTCCTTCTTAGGATCTCTTCATTTACCATCTGGTATGTGCTGCTTAGGCGGTTCTTCTCAGTTTGCAGCTCCGATCTTGATATACATGATCCCTCCTGGATGTCAATGAGCTGAGCCTTTTGCAGTTTTTTCCTGGCCTGCAGTAAGCTACCATAACAAGCTTATTCTGTGTTTTGGGGTCTTTTTCTGGTGTGATGCATTCAATGGATATACAAACTAAGCATATCAGCCAAAAGTAGAGAGTTTTTACTAGCACCTGGTACCTTCTACCTTTCAAATTGGGCCTTCAAATTTTCAAATCAGGCAATTATATCAAAATTTAGAGCAAATTCCCAAACATTATGTAACTAGCCACAACTCAGCCGAATAACATTCGATTGATATGTATGACGCAGGGTCATGTACAGAGAGGTCATAGCTACCATATATAGCAAGCTCAGTGCCAAATAAGGAGTGCATCATAACAGAATGGTCAATTATTGGTATGGGTGTTTTTCAATGCTGAGCTGCATTGCTTAGTGTGGGCTGTCAATGGGACCCAAGTGTGTGACTTTCAGGCAAGGCATAAAAAGTACTTGCAAAGATTTAAAAAAAAAACCAACTTCCAGGTGTAGAATAATCACCAAACTTTAGATTCAGATAGAGAAGAGATCAATCTAATTAATGGTGAAGAGTGTACATTTATAAATTATTAAGTTTTTTCAAACCAGTCCATTAGGTTTTGCCTGAAAACAAGTAAATTCACCTGAGTGTGCACACACTCTGTGTGGCAGACCCTAGTGTAGCGAAATGTGCTATACCTACTCTTAGGGATAAGAAGCGCCCATTCCCGGGGCCCATACATACCATTCATGTGCAGCGATCCACGTCTGTTACGGTATTGTTATAGTTGATGGCCAATTGATACTATTCCAATTTTTGATTCTTGTAATTCTTCATTTTCGGAATTTTCACCAGTTTCAGAGGATTCAGTTAGAGACATTATTATGAAATCTTCTTCGACTTCTTGTAGTCTTGATCCAATTCCTACGTGGTTGCTTAAGGAATGTTTAGATGAGCTATTACCAGTCATCACTAAAATGATTAACATGTCTTTTCAAAGTGGTCAATTTCCTGATGTTTTGAAATCTGCTCAGATCACTCCTCTTTTGAAGAAACAAAATTTGGATTGTGAGATTTTGAAAATTTATCGACCTGTTGCCAACCTTAAGTTTTTTTGCCAAAACCATTGAGCGTGCTTGTAGCATCTCAAATCCACGACTACTTATCATTGAACAATCTTTGTGGTACAACGCAATCTGCATATAGATCTTGTCGTAGTATAGAAACTGCTCTTTTACGTGTTTATAATGATTTATTGTTAGCCGTAGATCAAGGTAATGAAGCTGTTTTAATTCTTTTATATTATTCTTATGGTCATCGTTCATTTCGTTTTGCTTCAGCTGAACTTTGGAATCAACTTCCGCTTCACATCAAGAACTGTAAAACTCTTAGCCATTTCAACTCGTCTCTAAAGACACACTTATTCTTTGCTGAATTGCTTTTAATGATTGATTTCCCTTGTTTACAATGGTTTACATGTTCATCCACATATTGTATTTTTCTTATATTGTAATGTAATTTCAGTGTTGTTATGTTATCTGTTAAACGCTTTGAGACTTCGATGGGAGGCGCTTTAGAAGCACCGTTTTTTATTATTATTATTATTACTCACCATTCAGTAACATCTGTAGCCCGACCTAATTGTTTTGAGTTAGGGGCGCACAGCACTAAATCACTCCTCGTTTTGTGTAATTGTAGTAAGTTCCGGCAAAAAAAAAAAAAAAATTGTGATTAATGGGTTCCTTTCGGAATCAGTTTCGCGTGAGGGTAGCATTTTATAATTAAAATTAAAGATAATCTCTTGTACTTGATCAGGATATTGCAAAATGTTGATTTTCTATTTTACCGAAAATGTATCACGTGTATGAACACACGAACTCGGTGGCGGTCAGAAGGCGAGCATCCGGGCTGAAAATAGGGGTGTGCTGTTTAAATGATTATATCGTAAAATCTAATCTGGAAGCCGTAACACTTCTTGACGATGTTATGAAATGTTAGTAATTATTTATTAGAATGAAGCATTCGAGACTTCCCATAAAAAGTTACTAATGCCCCAAAATCGAGACTCTTTTAGCCTTATTTTGTAATCCAATGGGACACTTATTTAGTGCTGTGCCCCCTTACCGCTCTATTACGAATCCAGTGTTTGTCCACACGTGTATAACGATTTGTTTTTGAACACACTGTATTCTTCACAACCAGTCACACCCCTATTTTCAGCCCGGATGCTCGCCTTCTGACCGCCACCGAGTTCGTGTGTTCATACACGTGATACATTTTCGGTAAAATAGAAAATCAACATTTTGCAATATCCTGATCAACATTACTGTCATATTGTGTGCTATCTGAACGAGCCAGATGAATGAGTCTTGAGTGATAACCGCAATGTGATACATTTTCGGTAAAATAGAAAATCAACATTTTGCAATATCCTGATCAAAATTACTGTCATATTGTGTGCTATCTGAACGAGCCAGATGAATGAGTCTTGAGTGATAACCGCAATTTGCGGGACAAAGGGTGTGACTGGTTGTGAAGAATACAAGTCTTAGCTGATTAGCTGTGAGTTTTTTCAGTGCGTAATCACACACAAATCAATGATTTCCTATACCTAGTGCAACTTTGCTGTTGTTATGCGCGGTAATTGAAATCGCCATAACTTTAAAAGTCTCCATTCGATTTTGTTGAATGAGGTATCAAACTGCGGAGAAGAAATTTGCCCATTTAATGTATATCTCAGATTTGTGGTACCGATTATCTATTTTGAATTAGCTAACCTCAAAACACCTGGTCAGGGACTTTATATGCTAGGTGTAGATAATTGCAATTAGCCAGTAGTCTCATAAAACAACTTTGGCACTCTATCTACAGGAGTTCCAGTTTCACCAAAGACAAAATCAATTGTGTGACCTTTACATCAAGGCCGATTTCCTAAAACAAATTACGAAAATCAAACAAGTGACGCTACTTCCTCAGTCTAGGAAAGGTACGTTGTTTTCTTCAAATAGATTGTTTCTGACGGTTAATATTTGTCATTTTAGTGACAAAATGGAAATTTAAATTCGGCCGGAAATCTAGTACTTTAAAGATAGTATAATGCAAGAGGGTCATAATTGACAATTTGACGAAATTGAGCTTTAGATGGATTATTAAAATATAGGCTTATACACACACTTCATACTATTTTTGAGTTTTATAATCTTTTTAGTTTCCGAAATATTAAAGAAATTGGTGTCACAAAGGTGACAGTTCTTGGGAAAATCAATTTACTTTTACAAGAGTGTCGTTGAGACAATATAGAAAAACATTACAGTTTTTTATTCAATATTACCAGTTTATTTGTGTTTTATAATGCAAAAAAAGCACTTACGACCTTCTTGCATTGAAAGATTTTCAAGCGACAGCGTAACATACAGATTCATTTCAAAAACCCCGTGGAGCATAGAGGTGAAGTATAGATACGTCATGTGTGCATGATTAGCATGCACCATTAGCATTAATACATACAGTCACGTGTGAATGATTAGCAAATGCACCAATAGCATACTTAGATACAGTCACGTGTGCTTATTAGCATATGTATTGGCCAATGGCATCAGACAGCTTATAGCAACTCCGATCGGTTGCTCCTGTTTCTCATTGCAAGTATTGTGTTGAAAGACACGTTGTAGATTCATTTGTATTTTAGGCCTAAAAAAAAAAGGTTTGATTGGCGTAACATAGAAAGAAAAAAAAGGGTAGGTAGGTCGGATTTTTTTTTTTAAATCTATAAAACGTCTGTGAAATGTTATATACCAGCACACATAATACCATACAGACATTAACAAATGGCACAAATACACAGTTTCACTGTGTTTTTTTCTTTTCTCACACACAAAAAAAAAAAAATGAAAAAATGAAAAAAAAAATGTTTAGGGTCGGCGGTAAAAATAGGGTCGGTCGGGTTACGCCAACCAAACCTCTTTTTTTTATGCCTTGTGGTTAACTGAAACGTATATATTGAGAAGAAAAAACATAATATCCAATATCTGACTGATTTGATTGAGTAGAAGACGGAAGTTGCTCACTGTAAGAATTGGATTCGCCAACAGGTTAGTGTGTTAGATTGACAATATTTGATGAAATTTAAGAAACTACGTGAATATATTGGTCTATTGCATTCGAAATTCATATGCCCACTATGGTAGACATTTCCTTAATCGTACCCACAGGAGTGTGAATTTCAAATGGTGGTTATCTGCATGGGCGACTCTTGAACTCTTCAATCCTTATAAGGATTTCCCACAGAAAAATGAGACAAACTAAAATGTATTACCTTATTTAGATAATATAGAGACTCTAGCATTTAATGATATCTACAACGGTTATGAACATTATTATACAAGAAATGTTCTAAACTTTTTTCTTTAGGCTACTTAATGGTGATCAGTTTTTCATACTCTATGACAAAGATCACCGCCAATCTGGACTGATCCAGGTCACTAATCCAGAAAGAAGCGCTAATAGCTCCGTTGTTTTTAATTTTGAAAGAAGTATGGGGATCAGCAACGTACAAGAAGTGTTACGCTTGTTGCGATGGTGTTTTCTGACTATAACTCCATGATGGATGGAAAGGATAAGGCCAGGTGTTTTGAACTCGCCACCCTTACCGTTGCATGTCCAGATTTTTACATTTTACACCTTCTGAGATTCGAATTAGCATATCGTAATAACTACTTGTTCTACTCCATTAAAAGTATATATTATTTTCTGAACGGTTATCTCACAAGGAATCCAAATAATTATGCTATTGGACATTAGATAGAACCTAATGGTTTAAGGAGGGAGTTTGACCTACGGCACATATCCTCCTGGCCATAGTCAGACACACGCGAGCGCACCCCGATCAGTCCACTGAGCATGCTTGATAAATACTCACACATTTTCCGGGAACCAATCAAAGCGCGAGGTCGTCCTGATGTAATGCGCACCACGGTCACGGGTGTCCGTTGCAGTGTTTTGGGGGTGAGGTTGACCTCGCATACTTTTACGCGAGGTCAAATGGGTAATTTAATGTGCACTTAATTTAAAACAAACGTGTCAACTATTATTTTACAAAACTTTTACTCACGAAAATATTGCATTGTCCTTGGCTTTCTCCCTATTTGCTACATAGTAAACTTGCCCTAATTCAATGATTTTATATAAATGCCTATAAAACAAATAGTATTCAACCTGTGAGGCCAAACAAAAACAAGTTTTTTCCAGTAGAGTCGCGCGCATTTCACTGAGACGCTTGATTCTTGTGCATTCATTCTTTTTTAATAGAAAAAAACGGGACAAATTATGTTAACGGGGCGCCATCTTTTGGACCAAAATTGTATCCAACATGTTTCAAGATGGCGATTGGACACATACAGCAAACATGGATGATAGAATGGTTCGGTTCGATATAATACTTATGTATCCATTTTCTTTTTCTTACCAGCGATCTAGTGACTGGCAATAGTTGTACATCATGAAGAAAACGGCATTAATTATTGTATTCATCCTTGTCTGCGCTTGCTGCGTAGCTGCAGGGGAGCCACGGACTAATGAAGTAAGATCCTCTTTATCAAATCATAACCGTTGGACCTGAAATATTTCGTGAACTATAGCATTATTATTTATTTCGTCGCTGTCTTGTCAAAACGTCGTATTTTTTTCCGGCCCTCAGCATGTACAAAGTGCACCTGTCCAATGATAATGCACAGGAAGTCTTGCTTTATACATGTTCAGGGGCAAGAGCACTTACGTAACAGGTTTTGATATATGGAATTTTGCTCGAATTTCAAGAGGTTAGGGTTGTGTGACTGGGCCGTTTATTTAAAACAAGGGCTTACCGAACTGACACAACCTGAATTGGGGTCTTTTGGAACTGATGGCATCTTTGAAATTGGGGTCTTGGCGAACTGCCCAAGGTTGAAATGGGGGTCTTGGCGAACTGCCCAAAGAAACGTATTCGGGGTCTTCCTACACACAATCTAACACAAATGACTGTGACGCAACTGGCATTAGATTTTCCCCGGGGATCTTCTTTTGAAAATCCTCGTGTGTATTAGCTATCGCAAGCAGACCATCACCTCGAGACTCGAAAACGATATGCTTAGAGAACGGGTCTACATGATTTCCGGGCTAATGAACGGGGTATGACAACGCCCGAACGGGAGAGTTTGGATTGTATAGCTTGTGGAAGGGGGTGGGGTGGGGGGGGGGGGGGGGGGGGGGGGGAACACTTTATCTAAGGTAAAGTGTTTCAGATCGATTGGATTCAGTGTTTCTAGAAGTATAGCTTTGTTGTTGAGAAATTGCCGCTTCCGAAGGAACAGGCGATATCGTCTTACGAAAAGTAAACAGTGTAAACAAAGTCAAGTTTCAGTGAAAGGAAGAACGATATGATTATCCGTAGTTGATTAAACGATTAAGTAATGCACTTATCAGTTGCATCCCCGGCGGGGATTAGGGCCGGGACGTACAAATTGCCCATGTGACGTCCCGGGTACAATCGTGCACGGTCCCCGCAGGGCCGGGCACCAAATTTTTGTACGTCCCCGCTACAGTCCCGGCCCCCCTTGTATTCACGCGGCGACAGTCCCAAGGTCGCTTGTTTCTTTCTGCAACCATAACGGAATGCATTTTTATGAGTTCCCTATGTGTTATCAGGCTTATTTCGTCAAGCGCATCGCATCTCTAGCTTATTTTTAGCAAGCGCCCGGGGTGCACATTTGTGTACCTTAGCGTACGTCCCCGCTACACGCCCCGGCTAGCGGGGGCACAGTTTGTACGTTCGCGTACACTCCCCCGCATAGCCGGGCATCGTTTTTTGTACACTCGTGTACGGTCCCGCATGGTCCCCGCCATGCCCGGGTCCCCGGGGGCCGGGCTTGCAATTGATAAGTGCATAAGGCTCAAGAAACAAACTTGTAACTGCTTATTGTCATTGCGTGTTGCATGGTTACCTTTTGGGAGTGCTCAACCACCCTCCGTATTTAGAACGCAATGTAAATGCTTTCTCCGTGTAAGCACATTACATTGTATGTTGACCTTATACGATGTTTTCTTTTGGATTATTTTTTCAATTGTAAAACCTAAGAACAAGACAACAGTATTGGGTACAGTAGCCCCCAGGACTAGCCCGTACAGTAATGTGAAAAATAATATAATGTTAGTATGCATGCAAAATTGTTGATATACTTGCCAATTTGTTGCATTGTCACAAGTGTGGAAATTATTTTGCATGCATTCTACATCATGCATATCACATGCATATCTGTTTGAATGTCACATGATTAAGATTATTCTGAGCATTACGTATTACGTCATTTAGGGGTGCATTACTGAGTGTTGGTAACGCCCTTTAGGGTATGGTTTGTAAGTGATACGCCATTTAGGGGTATCAAAATAGTGTTCTGGTTTACGCCATTTAGGGTCCATGTCAGAGGTGCTTGGACTCGTTGCCAATGTCATGCATTGTCACAAGTGTGGACATTATTTTGCATGCATATCACATGCATATCTGCATTAATGTCACATGATTATGATTAAGATTATTTTGAGCATTACTTATTACGCCATTTAGGGGTGCATTACTAAGTGTTGGTAACGCTGTTTAGGGTTGGGTTTGTAAGTGTTACGCCATTTAGGAGTTTTCAAAATAGTGTTCTGGTTTCAGAGGTGCTTGGACGCGCATGTCGCGCATGTGTACCTGCTTGGTATGTTCACTGACCCCGGGCTTGTGGAATGACTTATCAGTGAAATGAGATGTTTATGAGCGGCTGACAGGCCGTGAAACGGCACATACCCGTATGGCCAATATTATACGTGAGTACCGCCCCCCCCCCCCCCCCCTCCCCGTTTTTTTTTTGGCCCGGCCGTAAACAAGTTCAGAGCAGATAATTGCCATAAGGTTATACGCAGGAATGAGGAAGTCAGTTACTTTATCATGTTTATAACGCATGCTTAAAGTGCCGGACGGAGATACGTGGTTTTGACAAAACCGCGACGATTTCCAGATTTATTTTTAACTTATTGGTATAGATTTTGCTACGTGTATAAAATACTATATATTGGTTTAAACAATGTACTTGGTTTTAGACATGAAACTTTTCCGGGCCCGGTTTCTTGTGTTCTTAACGGCGGGCCCGTTAAATGTCGTATTAACTATAAGAGATGTGACCAGCGATCAAGTAAAATGGCTGGCTGAAGTCGAATATTTTACCTTTTTAATTTTCAACTAGACGGTATAAGTTATCTAAAATGCTATATTTTGCCGATCAATCAACAATAATTAATTTAACATGATGCCTTTTGTTTCTTCAATTTCGTTTTGATTAACAGAAGAATGCGTTGCGACGGGGATTCGTAGCCTTGTTGAAACGACTACAAGTGGTGGAGCAAGGCATTACGAAACGGTCTAACCTTACCGAGAGAGTTGAAAGGATAATTATTGAAATGTTGGGCGTTGACCAGGCGGAAATTGTGGTAAGAAATTGTTCATGAACTACTGTTGGGGTTGGCTTGAAAACGTTGATGCTCGAACGTTGAAGACGAGAACAACCCTCTAAGATGGATCATTTATTTTCTTTCGTCCCTAACACTTTCCACGCGGCAGGCGTCTGCAGACAATATTTCAATATTTCAAAAAATGTTTCAAAAAATGTCAAACTTATTGAATTGCATTACCATATTTGGAATCACCATGAGGAATGCATTAAAATAAGAACAAACATGCCTAAGAATTGGTTCAGTAATCCTTGAGATAGATTTTGAAAATTGTGAAAGGTTTCTGAAAAATCTGTTTTATATAATGGTAAAACTAATAGCCTCGTGGAAAGTGCTGAGATAGGCTGCACTTTTTCTAAGTCCTTCTTAGGTCGACACGAAATTAAAAAAAAATCTGACGAATTTGGAAGTTCCAAAAACCTCTGGCAACGTTTTAAAGACATTAACCCTAACCTTCCTGGAACCTACAAAACCCGACAGTGCTACACTCTTGTACTGTGCGGCGGCTCCATCAATCTCGTACCACGTTCAGCGCGGAGTTCATCTTGTGAACAAAACTTGAATCTCACCCGTTTAGCTCAGTCGGTAGAGCATCATCAGACTTTTGGCCAATTTTAGGCGTTTGTTGTCAAATTTGGTCTAGATTAATCTAAGTTGGTAAGAAAATGCGCGCGAAGCTTGCAAAAAATAGCAATTTTTATGATAAAATTGTCAACTTTTTTCTAGGTTTTAACTTAGGGCGCACATCAAAACTCGACCGCGCGGCAACCGCCGGTTCCGTGGGGTTCCGGGCGGTTGCAGCCGGTTTCTATTGTTCTAAACAATGATATGCGGTCCAACCGGGCGGAACCGGCGGTTGCCGCGCGGTCGAGATTTGATGTGCTCCCTTAATTGATTTTTGTTTTGTTTTGTTTTGTTTTTTTTGGGGGGGGGGGGGGGGGGGGGGGAGGAGGGAGGGGAAAAAGTGGGAGGAATAAACATCCCTGTGGCGCCGCCACTGGCGGAGACTGATGTACCCCTCAAATTGTACCCGCTTTTCTCCCTTGATAGTTTAATTCACCAAAACGCGCCCGGGGATTTAGGGTTAAAGATGAAAAAGATAAACAATAAATGGAATTAGCCTATATTATACATGTATCAGCATTTATTTATGTACGACTAGAATTATAAATACATGGCGCATCATTAAGGGAAGACGTCAAAACTCGACCGCCCGTTGACCGCCGGTTACAAGCGGTTCCGCCCGGTTCTCTCAGGTCAAATGTTTTACTGGTATATGAATATTCGCGCATGCAACACTGAACAACCGCCGGTTGACTTAATGCTGTAACCGGACCAATTTACACTATCAATCTGTTACTTTTCGGTCATAATAGCTCTCTCTATAATCGTTCTATAAAAAAAAAACATTCATAGACTTTCGGTATTGATTTAAAAAAAGTTATTTGAGCTATAAACAGATTGAAAAAGCCAACCCCAGCGAAAATCAATAGCTGTATTGTACTGGTAGTCAACTGAGCCCATAACTGAGCCTATTACTTCAAGATTTTTTTTGCTCACGCGTGTGACGAGGCACTATCAACCGGTCGTGTTCACCAGAG
Source organism: Ophiura sarsii (assembly GCA_035610835.1). Lineage (NCBI taxonomy): Eukaryota > Metazoa > Echinodermata > Ophiuroidea > Amphilepidida > Ophiuridae > Ophiura > Ophiura sarsii. The sequence continues at coordinate 45,778,768 of CM069459.1, read as the reverse complement.
TGTAACTATTTGACCTCATTATGTGTGTATATTATAACAGACGACACGTTTTGTGAGAACCGGGCGGAACCGGCCGTAACCGGCGGTTGCCTGGCGGTCGAGTTTTGACGTGATCCCTAAGGCCGTGTGTTTTGAACTCGCCACCCTTACCGTTGCATGTCCAGATTTTTACATTTTACACCATCTGAGATTCGAATTAGCATATCGCAATAACTACTTGTTCTACCCCATATAAAGTATATATTTTCTGAACGGTAATCTCCCCAAGGAATCCAAATATGCACTTGGAATTTAGATAAGACCTAATGGTAACATGTTGTGATTAAGAATGTTAAAAAAATATCGATTCTTTTCATATTTTGATTTAAGCTCAATAATAATTTGATACCTATCCCAATCATAATTTTACTGTGCATATTTAAGTTCCTCATGCAATTACCCATCAGAACACAATAGTTGTTAATGGTAAACGTGTTGAAATATACTATATCGAGAAGAAAATGAGCACAAACGTTTAAATTTCATAATTATTAGAGTTTACAAGTATATTTTTTTGGCATGCACCCTCTCCTGATTTAAACGGCATTTTTGAATTCCCCTATTTGAGAGCTTTCCAAAAATGTATAATTTTGCTATCATCGGTTAAATATTTCTTTTGTTATAGTCATGTATGTAAACCCGATGAATTAGGGCAAGTTCACTGTGTAGCGAATAGGAAATAAGCCAAAGACAACGCAATCGATTCATGATTACAATTGTTGCACAATAGTTGTCACATTTGTTGAAACAGAATCTTATAGAATATAAAATAATCTATAAAATGAGAGCAAAATCATGTTTGTACCATACAGGAATGAGGAGTTATAGTAAATTGAACGTAGAATTGGGAACATTTTCTATATTCCCCATAGATATTGCACACAGCGCCGCCGCCACCGCCGCCGCCGCCGCCACCGCCACCACCCCTGACTTTCACAACATAATCAATCATATCTCAAACATTTATAGAAATACCTGATTTATTAACTCAATGTAGCTAGATAAATAGGCTTTCACATGACACCCTCAACCATAGCTCTACCACATTTAGTTGTTGAGTTAATAGAGAGAGATGGATGATTCGTCACCAAAAATGCAACGCCACCACCCTTTTTGGGTGGTGAGTTCAAAACACATGGCCTTAAGACTTGTTTGGATAATCCACTAGACCACAGGGACTGTGTTTTCATGGATACTAGACGATCGAGCACTTATGTATACAAAGTCTTTGTGAAAGCCTCAAGCGGCCGAAATACATAAGTAAATATTAACAATTTATGGTGGCCTATAAGCATGATTCTAGCAGAATCTATGACGAGCGAAACTCAATTAAATACACGCGAGGATCAATAAATTGGAATACTTTCGTAAAGGGAACATTCTTGGCTGCCCAAAGACAGTTTTGCCTATCCCCCTTTTCAATCATCATGTTTACTTTTTCCCAAAACAGTAACATATCATTAAAATGTTGCTTTCATAAAAAAGTGGCAATTTTAAAGATCCTATTTACCATTTTCCGTGGGGTCTTGTTGCTTTTTGTTTTGCTTTTATGATTCATATGATACGATTTATTTATGCTTGCAGTTAAAGAAAGAAGAGACTTTCCTTTTAAGTGAGATGAACAATCGACATCTAAAATAAATTCAAAATGTACTGGAGACAAATTTTGTAACTTATTTGTTAATGATCTTAAAGTCAGGGTGTATCAGAAAGAACTGTACCGAGGCAATATGATTTATTACGGTATGAATTCGATTGATATTGTTCAAACCGTTTTCACATTTATCTTGCGCAAACGCCCAGCTTTCATAAGAATTTTAAATTTTGAAATCGGACATTTCTAATGGAAAATACAGACTTTCTGGTAAAAATGGTAGATTTCAATTTTGGTCGAAATGATCAATTTAAAAATCTGTGAAATTACTAGCCCTACCTGAGATATCCATCTGTCCATATAATAGGACAGGGTTTTTTTTTGGTCGCCATATCTCAACTTTTCACATCACTTGTATAACTTTGTATTATTTGCATACTTTTGTGGATGAAATTTGGAGATAAATTCTGATTTTTAATCCGCAAATAAACCAGGATTTGTTCTGCTTGAGTGGTTTTAACTTTCTTTTCTTTGGCGGAGCTTTGAATATTGCTTATGTGTGTGGGCTACATTGTTTGAAATGTTGGGTAAGGGGTAGTGAGGATTGATTGAAATTGAAAATACCTTTTTAATCGAATCTTGCCACACGAGAACAAAAAGAGATATCTCAGAGATATCTCAATGAAATTAACATATAACATAGGAAACATGTTAACCTTTATATTGCAGGTAATTAAATGTAAAACAATAAGCATTTTGTATTTTTTATGTATTTTAGAAACACGGTACAGTTCTTTCTGATACACCCTGTACACCTTTTCTGAAAACATCATTTTAGGGAAATGTGACGATTTAGGGAAAAGCACACATAATATTGATATGACACCGGGAAACTTATCGTCGGTAGCCAAGTGCTTTCCCCTTTTCAAGGAAGTGTTTCAATTTCTCAAAACATATGTGTGGAGTTACGCAAACAAGCGTGATCTAATTGTAGGGTTGGGGATACTTCTTTAGAACCATTACAAAATGAGCTTATATATGCATCCTTTCGGACACAAAGTGCATTTTGACACATGCTCAATATTACAGACTTACTTTAATTTCATATAAAAAAAACCCCTGGTAGTACTCAAAAATATTTAATTAACTAAAGTCCTTTTGAATGCCGTCCTCTTTGCGTAAAGATGGTATCTTTTCTAGTGTAGTGCACTCTTAAAGGTGTATAAGTAATTGGCTAAAGATTTAATGATACAAACTGACTGTCTAATGTTTTATTTCCACAGCCTAGCGCCAGTTTTGTGGATGACCTCGGAGCGGATGAACTCGATAAAATGGAGCTAATCTTGGCGTTAGAAGAAGAATTTGGTAAGATTTTTTTCTTCTCGTGACGAATGCATGGTAAACTCACTAAAAATCACCCCGCGTCTTTGGTCAAATGTGGGTCTATTAAGCTTCCGAAAAAAAAATGCCGATGTGAATACGTCTTTTTGTGAGTACAGTGCAACTTACTATATGCCCTTTATTTCATCAATTTGTTATGCAATAGACCTATATTGGATTTAAACAAACACATTATGGGGGACTGGTATAGAAATCCACACACAGACCTCCTGTGTATAACCATGTGCCACTGCACATATTTGACATAATGTACTGCTAAGGCGGTAAATTAAGATGCACGTTCCCTAACTGGTGAAAAAGTGTGTACATAATGTATACACACTGCCTAAATAAACTCCAATATATCGTAATACACCTATCAGTTGTAAGACGCACTATACGACCCCCGGGAGTGGTGCGTCACTTTACCGAGGTGCGTCAACTTCTCATGTACCATGACGCACCCTGTGTCAAAAAAACGACGGACCATTGCCATCCAAATACGCACCCTCAGTCAATTTTTGGACGCACCATTGGTGGATTCTGACGGACCATGACGACGCACCCCGTCGCCAGATATCGTTGACTAAACTGGATAAAAATCGATGACTACTGAAAATGAAACTACCTTTGATTCACGGGGGATCTGCCCTTTATTCGATGTTGTCAACCCTGGCCCTCAAATAATTATATAGACCCCGGACCGGGACCGGGATGGACGGAACCAAGAGGAGAACTTTTATATGCACAACAATGTCTGACTGGTCTAAAATTTATAAAATATTTAACTGATTATCATAAGGGTCAGGATGAGCATGAAGCAATTTCGAGAACATTTCCCATTCTGCTTCGACCCGTTCAGTGGCGTAACCAGGAGGTGGGGTGGGTTGAGGTGGGGGTTGGGTCGGGGGAAGGGGCATCCCTTGTTATACATGTAGGCTCGCGCCTAATTACAATAAACGGGAGGTAAGTAGAAAATTGGGTTCTCGAAAGTGTATTTTAACCAAAATTGGGTTCTCGAAAGTGTATTTAAACATTTGAACTTCTTAAATGAAATTACACCTTCTATAAACCATCAAAGAATTTAAGGGGGCATTTAAAAATACCAAAAACATTTCTGATTTAATCAATACCACCCATATAGAAAAGGCACCCCAAAAGGCGGCACATACACGTATACCGCTATTGTGATAAGTCCCTCGGGGCTCCACCCCCCCACACCAAGATGCCCCCCAAATGAAATTACAAACTCGATGTAAACCTTTGTATACTAAAACAAATAGTTAGATATGCCCCCCCCCCCCCCCCCCCCCCCCCCCCCCCCCCCCACACCCCACTAATGACCCCCACATGCGATGCCCTAAATTTGATTATATATTGCATGGACAACACGGGTGATTAGTCTCGGGTAGTATAGTCTCGGGCCAAGACTGCTGTATACTCCATCCATCGGCTCGTAGGACGATAGCAATTAAGCGACTGCGCGGAGCAATTGGCGATGATCGAGTGATTTCAGGCATTTTAGAACATGCGGTATAAAATATCGGATTGATGTTTGCGGTATTAAAGTGGAGCCTGGTTGGCGGTATCAAGAAGTTATGTGGTATAGTAGGCCTATAGCGTATATTTAAAGGTCGTATTTTGTTGTTCGTAAACAGATGTACACTGTGACGCACCCATGTAAAGTGACGGACCTTTACGCACCCTCCGTCATTTTTTTGACGGACCAAAGGCTGCCGTACGCTCCGTACGCTCCGTCAAGAATTTCTGACGTACGCTCCGTCAAGAATTATTGGTAAACGACGCACCCACGACGCACCTCTCCCGGGGGTTGTATAGTGCGTCTTACAACTGATAGGTGTATAATAATATATTCATATTGTGTTGCATAACAATAACCAGCTCTTCTTTCCAATGATGGTAGATTGAACCACAGATGGTAAATTGTGATTGAACTGGTGATAAGGCCACACATTTTTTTAACTTGCCCATAGATGCTCTCCAAAAGGTCCAAAACAGGACATAAGATGATCCATATGGGGTCACATGGGTGTCAATGAAGGTCATATACGTGATCTAATTGATAAGCCATTACTAGTGATTCACTGATATAAAGCCATTAATTTTGATTCATTGATAACAACCATTACTAATGATTCACCGATAACAAGTTGATCAACTGATAAACAAGCCATTACTATTGGTCCAGTGATAACAAGCCATTACTATTGGTCCAGTGATAACAAGCCATTACTATTGATCCACTGTTAACAATTGCCATTGCTATTGATCCGTTGATGACTAAGCCAATACTGAAGAAGTCTTCCGACTGGGAAGGCGCAATCGTCTAGGCGTTATTTAAACGAAGAAGTTTGTTCAACATAAATGTATAGAGCCTACCGAATCTTCTATCTTGATTATCTGACTCAAAACTATCGTTGTTTATTGATATCTATCTATACAGACACCGAGATCCCGGATGAGGAAGCCGATAAGATTACAACAGTGCAGGCTGCAATTGATTATATAACCAAGGCCCAATGAATTGAATCCGGATCATGCATTGAATGTAGATTATGAATGTCCAGCTGCCCGTAGATTGACGGACGGTTATAGTCTCGACATTTATCACAGTCATAGTAATAATAATGCACTTAGACCCTTTTTTGTAGAGGGGATCATAACTCAATTTAAATGTGTAGAAAATGATTGCATTTGCTTGTTATAAAGGTGTTGCTTAATAACCATGGTGATCAATGAAAAACACGCCTTATTTCATGATATGTGTTCCAAATGGCCATTTTGATTTCCCATCATAGAATTAAATTATTTCCAAACGAACTGCTGTTTTCACGAATACACCTACATCTACATTATGGTACCATCAAGATATTAACTACAGTGAAACTTACCATAAACGCCTTTTGTTTCAATTTGTTATACAGGGTGCATTGACAAAATTGGACTCTCTCCCCGGACGTATTCAATCCTCATTAAAATCACTGAACCATGAAGCCAATCAACTGGTCTTTGTACTTCAAACTTCCACAGTAATTTCTTTCACCAGTTCATTTATAAGTATGAAGTTGGTTTTGGTATAATGTTAGAGTGACACATTCAATTTAGTAGCAGAGGCTTATTTTGGCTTTGTTTACATATGTTTACCAGGTAGCTGGGCGACTAGCTGCTCAAATCACCAGGTACTGTAGATGTAATTGTAAGGACGGTTTGAATCACTTTCGATCAGGTCTTCAATGTTTACGGTTCAGTCATACTCCATCTCCAGAAGATTTATTAATATTTACAATTCTATCTTCAAGTTTTTAAGTTTAAGTTTATCTTCAAGTTAATAGTATCTTCAAGTTAAATATGTATCTCATCATCCATTTCAGCATTAATAAATAAAAGGATATTCATTCGGCATCTTCAATCAATTGTGTTCATCGTGTCAATTGATTTTAATAAGTTTTATCTGCGCTACGAGTTTACCCCCACGACCATTTCGTTGAACTATATACAACAAGCAGTAGATAAACACAGCAGACGGATTTCGTATTTTCTCACCCTGCGACACGTACATCGAAATAACTATTTTTTTTTATTAAATCATTCCAATTTTATTTAAAAACATTGAAAAGCATACATATAAAGCCAGACTAGAGGATGGATTTGGCAATGGGCCTTTCACCATCATCCGCAGGCATTGCACACAATACATTATAATCAGACACATACAAATAAAAACATACAAAGCTGGAAATGAATACCAATTTAAAACTGTGGGATAAAAGGACCAAAAGGGTCAGGAAAGCCTGCTTTCCATAATAAAGTATTGCACTGTACATAAATATAAAAATTTAGCAATGAAATGTGCCCAGAAAAATACTGAGAGGACTGAGGATATTGCACTGAGTAAGCAAGATATAATTAATTGATGCTCGATGACCATTGTTTGTCATATTTGGAATAGAAAATAGAATATGAACATGTTCGCAATATATTCATTCCCAAATCAACACAAAACGAGAACGCTGATCGTTTATCCACACTGAAAACCTAAACAGGTCGCCTGATTAACTTAAAGCTAGTCCAGGTGGTGTCCATTTTGACTAGCTTTAGCCTAGTCCAGCACTGCTGGACTAGCTTTAAGCTCGACTAGCTTGATGTTAGTCCGTCCTAGGCTGGACTAGTTTAGGCTAGTCGCTCGACTAGCTTTAAGTTAGTCCAGATGGTGTCCATTCTGACTAACGTAAGGTTAGTCGGACTTAGTCCGGCTTGGCTCGACTAACGTAAGGTTAGTCCAGCTCAAATTGTTCACGTTGCGTAGCAGTACTTGGTTTCGCCACGGGTTTCGTTAGCGTTCGAGATGCCCGCGCTACCGTTGTTCTTTATAGTTAGTGTTTTCCTACTCCGAGTCGTCATTCCAACAAAATGTAGCGTAAAATAGTCTACAGATGTTGGCAAACACTATGATGTACACAATATGGCCACACAATGAAATAACTACGGGAAATTACGTCTGGATTGGCTAGCAAAACCGGACCGGCGATGAAGTACGTCTTATCTCCATGCTGCCATTGATATTTTATCTTAGTGCCTTGACAAACCTAAAGCTAGTCCAGCCAGCTTGACTAACCTAAGGCTAGTCAAGTCAGCTTGTCTAATAAGCTAGTCCAGCCATAGTCCAGCAGAACAAATCAAGCTAGTCAGGCTGAGCCGGACTAACATTAAGCTAGTCAAGTTGGTCATAACCTATCCAGCACGCTTGACTAACCTGCTCGACTAGTGTAAGGTTAGTCCAGCCTGTGTCTGACTAGTTTAGTTTAAGTTTTCAGTGCACTGACCTACATTGAAGTGTATATCTGTTCCACTTTATATTATCACAGCGAATCAATATATTAATTGACGAACGTCCGGAAATATGGGATTTTATATTATGTGACTACATCAGCGTAAAAACGTATAACTCAAATACCAAAACCTTTCCTAAAGACTCATCCCTGCATAAACAATCACTTATTCTCTAAATAAAATGAAATCACAGTTAGGACTCATGTCCTTTCTCTCATCCGATCTAAGCGCGGGGATAGCGCGATCAAAGCGCGATCATTCTATTGTTAAAAGGATCGCTAGAGGATCGGTGATTATCACCCCGCTGAAGCCTCCTCGCTACTTATCTGGCGTTAACAATATAACTATTGTAGTACTGTCAACGGCTCAATTAGTGAACCAGACAGATGAAACCGGGAGGAAGGTTGGGTTGTTTTCTTTAAGAAATACCAAAGCTGACCAGTGATCACCCGACCCCGCTGTGATGTAAAGAGCGACCCATTTGCCATCTTGTACACCTGTCTGGTGTCTAGTACACTTGCCAGGTTTTAAAGTACGGGAGTATTGTGGTCACATTAATTCAGGACCAAGCAGTCAGAAGCCCCGACCCGCCAGTAAACCGAGATTTCAAGAAAACAAATAGAAATCGGGTAATTTACAACTCGCGATTGTGACGGATCGCCTGTATCAATTTTGATCATCTTAGGCTCATTTTAAAGAAGAAGAAGAGTCCTATTTATTCAGGATATAATTTCCAATTTAATAACAAACATGATTTTTTAAACTTGTTTGAGTCGATAAAGATGTAGTTACGTTTCAATGCGATCGTAACATCGACATTTTAATGATTTTTAGACGTCGTAGTAAAAACATCGTGCACAAGAAATGTGCCTAAGGTATTAAACTTTATCCAAAATATGTTTTTTGTACTACAATTTAAGACAGGAGTCAGCACCAGGACTTGTATTCACCTACAGAGGTAAGGGCTTGGATGTTACAAAACAAACTTTGTTTAAATGACACAAAGACTGAGTTTTTTATCTTCTCGTCGCAAAGGCAATTAAATTCTGTGTTTCGTGGTGGCATGAAGATCGGTGAATCTGTGATTGAACCCTCGTCATCTATTAAGAACTTAGGTGGTGTGATTTCTACTGCATGTGTACAATTGTTTACAAAAAACTGCCCCTTCATTTGATACTTACAAGATGTTCTCCACACGCACGAGCCTGGACGGATGGGCCTTAGATCAGCACTCGCGATACCACGCGCCGTGACGTTCCCATTACCAAGAGAATTATTGCTGATTGTGCCTTTTCAGTCATTGGCACCAAGTTGTGGAATGTCCTCCCTATTCAGGTCTGCCAGGCTCCCAATGTTAAAGTTTTCAAAAAGCAACTCAAAACTCATTTCTTTCCAAAATATTAGGTTTTTTATTGACTGTTTTAAATTACATTTGCGAGTTTTTAATTTGTTATGTTTGCATTGCATGTTGTTTCTAAATTATTCTTGATGTAATTTACTGTGTAATTGTATTAATGATATTTTCATGACTGTATATATTACAATACACATATTTGTAAAGCGCTTTGATCTACGGAAAAGACGCCAAATAAATGCCTTTTAATAATAATAAGAGACCAACCTATATAATTTAGCAGTAAACAAGAATCGACAGTTAAGTTAAGGGGCCCCAGCATAGCCTCCGTAAAACTGCCCTAAGTTCTTCATTATTCATTTAATCTATATAAAAGTATACATGTGTTTGCAGAAAAGGGTTCCATGAACGTGTTTTTTATAATTTTCTCCAAAATGGCCAATTTCATAATCATGGTTGGATTCATTGAACCCTTTTCTGCAAAAAAATGTATACATTTACACTGCCGCCCATAAGTATTTCTCCCCCTGGAAGCTTGCAAGTTATCACTGTGTTGTCGACCAAGTATTAAGCCATCAGACCCAATTACCATTTCATTGTGTTCATTGTACATTTTATACCAATACATTCATGTTTCCTAAGTTCAGATTCATGATTTGAAAGCTTTACAATTCATAATTTTATCTATCGGGCAAGTCAAAATTCCAATGTAAAATGGCCGTAGTAATCCCCTCATGAATATCAATTAGCTCATTATCGGCAGTGTAACGCTATAAGACATGGAGTTTTCCATCACCAGATGATCTCAGTTGAAAATGGTTCTTTTACTTCATTCTATTCTTCTGTCTTTTCTAACTTTCTTTTCATTCAGCCAGCATGCTTTAGACCCAAGCGTGGGTCCGTACAGACAGACCGTGAAAACAAGCAAACAAACAAACAAATAATAACATTGAAACCAACAAATCAAAACATACGGTCGTTCGTGTTCACTATGGTCGGGTACTTGCCGGGGGTACTTGTCATTTTCGACTTTACAAATGACGTTGTCTTTTTTCAATATTTATTGACATGAATTCATTGTATACTCATAAACGTCGTCGAGTTGGATAGTCCGAACAATAGCGTGAAGGGGGCCTGACCAAATATCAATCATCCGGTCAATCATCACAATAGAGAGTCGGTCAAGCAGTGTAAATGTTAATCTCGGCCTTCATATCTATTATTTGCATCACAGTATGTTCATTAAAGGAAGGGTCCCACAAGCACAACATTGAGCATTATTTGTTAGAAAAATAATTATCAAGCCGAAATTACGTAATTATATAGAACAGAACACCATACTAGTCACAAAAATGAATAAAAACCGCCATCACTCAACATACAATTTTTAAAATTCGCGGCGATCGAAAGTCCCGATGTCGATGACGTCATGGGTATCGGTGCTCAAATTTGCGCATGTGCATTGTATAACTATGACATCATCGACACTGGGACTTTCGATCGGCGCGAATTTTAAAAAGTACATGTTGAGAGATAGCGGTTTTTATTTGTTTTTGTCATAAGTGTGGTGTTTTGTTCTATATAATTACAAAAGTTGGGCTCGATAGTTATTTTTCTAACATATAATGTACACTTTTATGCTTGCGGGACACCTCCTTTAAACCAGAAAAAAATCAATACAGTGTTCATATCATGACCCTCATACTGAGCACAATTGCCTTATTGTTACACATTATGTACGAGCAGTAAATTCATACACATTGGATGCCGAAGCGGAGTCGCTGTACTGTATCTGTAGATTCTGTACATGCTAGCAATTAAACAGGCTCAATCAGTCAATAGTTAGGTCACCCAAGCCCTATATGAAAGCTATGAAGATTGTTAAACGGGGTCCCTCGTCACAAACATGCACAAACACAATAGTCAAACGACCTTGCTATTGTCATGCTATTGTCAACATCCCTACACAGAGGTCTGCAGTGCAAATCTGTACGATTTTCGCCATGTAATGTCTATGGCAGATTTCATTCCGTGGTATAAAGCTATGAGGTTTCCGTGGTCTCCAAGCAGATAGAGCAATACGTACATTGACTTTTTTGTAGACGAGGGTTCATTTCATGATTTGGTGAGGTTTAGAATGAGTTAGGAATCCTGTAATTTTGAAGACCACGGATTTTCAAAACGTGAATTTTCCGACATTGTACGACATAAATTTGGTCACCAAACGTGTTTAAAACTATACATTTTACCGTTCTGCAGATGTTATCGACCCTCCTCTAAAATTCTACATGATTTTTAACACGTTTCTTAGTTTTTGAGATGCCCAAATAGACCATTTTCCGAAGCTATTTCTAGTAAATATTGCAGTCACTAAGACTCCATTGTTTTCTTGCGTATAACAAAATATGACATGCAGCATGACCTCCCTACTGGCTGCAATTACCAACTGTTTTGGCACAAGGTAAGTCTTTCCACATTAAAAGTTTCGAACAGTGCGATCCATTAGGGTCATTGATTACAAGGAATCATTTATCGAGCATATAACAACAGCAATTGTTCGACCAGGGAGATGAAGCAATTGTTTCTAATTGACCCCGAATTAGTAAGAGCATGGTATGAGCGATGACGCCCTGCGGTAAACATAAATTCAAAATGTGTTTAATTACGGTCAAAATTCATCCCGAAATATAATCAAAATAAATCGTTTATCTATTAACCATGTTAACATCAGAAACGATATATCGAGGGGTCAGAAACACAAGGTCTTTATCTCCATTTTGACCATTTTGAGAAAAAGACTATTGAAGATTTTTAAACACATTGGGGAGATGGAGATGAGGCCTTGTGATACTGGCTATAACTTTGAAAGGGGTTGTGTTATGGAGATAAGGCCTTGTGACGGTTGAGCCCTCGATATGTATTAGGGCTTGCTATACAGAATAAGGGAAGCAATGTTACTCTCATTGTAATGAAAACTTTCAGTCATCTGCTCAAATTTTGCACACACCATTTTCCCATTGAAAACACTAACACATGTTTCTTTTCCACACAATCTCCCCTAAATTCCAAACGCAATAATTCCTGGAATGGGAATGAATAGATCATAAAACTAGACACTTTACTCTCGACGATAAAAACATTATTACAATTGATGGTAGCATAATGCATAACGAAGCACTAATTTATTACGAACTAGAAAACCATAAATTTCGTCTGTGTAAAGGGGTCACGGTGACATCATCATCATCATCATCATCATCATCATCATCATCATCATCATCATCATCGGTCGTCCTTGGACGGAATAGTTGAAGCAGCTGACACACATTGGTACCATCATGAAAGTGGTACCATGTAGCTTTATTCATCATGAGCTCTGGACTATCACTTAGGTCAAGACAAATGTCATTTTCAATGCTGTCAGGATAGGTAGTGTTTTTCCTGCCACGGTGTGGGTTTACCCATATAAGGGACGCACCATTAGATACTCAGGGGGGGGCATGGAAGTTTTTAAAAAAAAAAAAACTTTGCCCACTATCTAGGAAAAAAAAAAAAACTTTGCCCACCAACAAGGAAAAAAAAAAAAAGATGACCCACAGCTGAGTAAAAAAAAAAAAAGATGACTCACCCACCTCAATCTAAAGAAAAACAGTAAAACCCTAAAAAAACAAACTTTGCCGCATTTGCAACAACAAAAAAAATTTCCGCCTACTTCGGTGGAGAAAAAAAAAAATTCCGCCCGACCCCAACTTCCATGCCCCCCCCCTGAAAATCAAATGGTGCGTCCCTAATGGCCATATTTAGCTGGAGATAGGCTGGTCCTTTGTGCAAACTGTAGACGCCTCTTTCTCAAAGTGACTGACAGAGACCTCGAAGGGATGTCACCACTGAACACAACCCTGATTGTTTGTTGGTCTCGCCAGCTGCTGTTAAGTACTCTTCGAAGTAGCCGTGTGTAGCACCCGTCAATTATATCCTCAAACCTTTGAGTTACTGTCCAGGTTTCTGAGCCATATTTGGATATGTTCTACAAATGCCATGAAAAACTTGATTTTGATGTTTTTATCAAGTTTTGAATTCCAAATGTTGTCAAATTTGTTGCATGCAACCCATGCCAGACGAGCTTTCCGGCACTTGAAGTTGTAATGAATCTGGTTGTGACGATCCTAGATACTTGAAAATAATGTTATCAAGTTCAGAGCCATTGGACATTGGATGTAGTAGGTATTCACATGGAAGGACTTGACACTTGACAATTGTTAGCCCTAAAATTACTACACCGTCCCACTCCGCTCAGGAGTTAAGTGAATTAAATATCTCACAACACTAACTTCAATATGACGTATGACACACCCATATTGGCTTGATAACAACGACGCTCACAATGTATTGTTGCGTACTTCTAGTAGCGTGAGTAGAGAAGTTCCCAGCAAGTAAACCTGGTTTATCAATTCGAAAAACCAGGATTATCGAATTCGATAAGCAAGTTTTTTTTTAAAAACCTGGTTTATCGATCTATAGCAGGTCTGCTCTATAGGCCGATAAAGCTGGTTTCGAATACATGAACCTGGTTTATCGATTCGAAAAACCAGGTTTATCGAATTCGATCAGCAATGTTCTTGATAAACCTGGGTTTCGAATCGATAAATCAGGTTTATCGATTCGAAAAGCAATGTTTTTGATAAACCTGGTTTATCGGCTGATAAACCTGTTTTTTCGATCGATAAACCATGTTTTTCAAATTCGATAAACCTGGTTTTTCAAATCGATAAACCAGGTTTATCGATTCGAAAAATAAGGTTTTTGATAAACCAGGTTTATCGGCTGATAAACCTTGTTTTGTCGAACGATAAACCTGGTTTATCGAAAAGCTTTTTTTTTAGAAATATTTGTTAAATTATTAATTTTTAAAAAAGGCCGAGAAGCTCCAAAGTATTGAGAGTATATGCCGGGGAATATGCACATTTAAATAATTCTAATTAGCTATTTAATAAAGCCAATAACGCAATGTAGAGTAATTATTAGAATAACTAAAGTGATTTGTTGGGTAAGGGACACGAAGTAGTGCTGAAGATTTTTTTAATTTTAAATTTACTTCAGAATTCAAGATGAACATTGCAAATTACCATTATTATTGTTTTTACACTCAAAAACACAGCAACACCTGATTAAAACAATACCATCGCTATTTATTGAACCTTTTCTTAAAAACGCCATATATGTATATAGTTCGCGTTATTTATCACGCGTGCTGCAGGGGGACTGTCATGAGTAAAATACCAGTTTACAGTATTTGAGAGGGACACTGTTTGACGTAAAATGCTGGTTTTTGTCTCAACCAGTATTTTTGAATCGATGTTTTGTAGAACAAAGAGGGCTGATTTTTCTTAATCCTATATGTGTACAGCGTGTCCCAAAAAACTGGGTCAACAATTTGCAAAGCTTGTTGCTTAAAGAGTTAAAAACGTAGCTGCTTCATATTTTAGAATATTAAGGTACATATACTTGACCTTGATTGGTAAAAATGTGAGACTAATCAAATGGCAACTTTCTGAAATACAAAGCTTTCAACAGAGCGTGGTTAGAATTAGGTTTTTTTTCCAATTTAGCAATAAACCGCCTTATGCCTTGCATTTGCGTTGTGTGCAAGTTTTCCCTACATCATGTGCATTGTGTTTATTCTCCGAAATATATTATGTTTGGTAGAAAAGGTTTAAATTATAGGTATTTTGGATCAATATTCAGCATTTCAAATACCCATTGCAGTAACCTTGTCGTTGAATATACACAAAAACAGAGCAACTGTTACCCTGATACCATGCCTGGAAATAGCACCCGCCCACCTGCCCATAGCGGGTAAATGTTGTGTCGGGAAAAAGGACCCCGGCAACCGATTGGCGGTTAAACAATTTCAAACTTACGGTGCAAGTGTGAGAGTTACACAGGCTGGTGGAATTTCTGTCGGGCAGGTATTTTTGTGAGTTACCTGCCCGATCCCGATTGGCTGGTTGAAACAAATCTGAAGTTCCAGCCCTGCCTCTAATTCCTTTGATGAGATGACTGACTTAACCGCTGGTTTCCAATTTCGAAGAAATGGTTCTTTAACTGCTTCTAAGATGCCAGTGTCTCAGAAGGTTATTTATTGATTTTTCTAACAAAAATCATAGGTATTTACACTTTTTATCCCCTTATGACGAAGATTTCCTTGAGTAAGTCATTGTTATCAAGTCAAAGGCAAAACTTTAATGACGTCAGTTCGATGCACAAATGCAACGCATGGACGGTTCATGGGCAAAATCGGAAAAAATGGGTTCTGACCACGCTGTATGCAAAGCTTTGTATTTCTAAAATCTTACATTCGGTTGGTCTTATAATTTCACCAAATAATGTCAGATATATTTACTTTTATATTCCCAAACATGAAGCATCTATGTTTTCCATATTTTAAGTTATAAGCTCTGACAATTTTGGACCCAGTTTTTTGGGACACGCTGTAAGTTCATACATGTAATACAATTGTAAAAATATACAAATCCCAGTTTTTATCATAATTGAGGGCGCAGCCTCCAACGCATCTCTTAATGCCCTTTAATCAATGACTGTACGGCAGTCAACTTCAAAGACGTAGCCTCATCAATATTCAAATCAACCTACCATCATTTCGGTGACACATTTTTCCCCTCCTTCCCCTCAACACGCTCACATACGCACACGAAGGCGTAGCTATATTCCTCCATTGAAAACAAATGTACGAACGGTATATAATTGTAATGGAATCGGGCGTATAAAACGGGCTATTTTTGAACGACTCAGCCTAATTCGATAAACCTGGTTTTTCGATCGATAAACCAGGTTTAACCAGGTTTATCGATCGATAAACCCGATAAACCTGGTTTATCGAAAAACTGGCTTAATTATCGATTTCGAAAAACCTGGCTTTTTAATCGATAAACCAGGTTATATCGGCGAAAAACCAGGTTATCTCGTTTATTGTGAAAAATACTTGCCATACATGCCATCATCATGGATTGGGTTTTTTGCTATGACTACCTGAATTAAGTATAATATGGGGGATGGCAAGAACACAACACTGCCCCCAACTTGGTTGAAACAATGCCCTCATTGTTAATCAGATTAAACAAAAACCGAAATCAAAATCCAATCAAACAGCATATGATGAGCATGTGGAAAACGTTAGGCATTCAGACAGGTACCCATTTCAGCGACAACTTTTGATACCTAAGTGAAAAGTGAGGGGACATGTACCAAAACATAAATTTAATTTAATCTTAA
The DNA here is from genome assembly GCA_035610835.1 of Ophiura sarsii. NCBI lineage: Eukaryota > Metazoa > Echinodermata > Ophiuroidea > Amphilepidida > Ophiuridae > Ophiura > Ophiura sarsii. Next base: position 45,762,257 of record CM069459.1, on the reverse strand, counting down.
AGATCAGTTGAACCCCAACATGACAAAAACGTAAATACATGCCAAATTATGTTTGTACCTGTATAATGACATCTAAAAGTTATGTTGTGCCCTGATTGACAGATTTAATAATTGCTTACGTTTCTCAAAGGTAAAACATTTTAAAAACCCATTTCAAAACATGTTAACCACAAACTACCAAGCATTTACTGCATTGAACCACAAAAAAACCCAAACAAATCTTGATATGACACTCCGAGAGCCATGCACTATTATCGCAATCATAATACTAAAACGAAATATAGGGTAGATAATGAGATTAACAAGGGTCTAAACTACGACACTGTACATTGCTGCCAAACTTAAAAAGTGTGCATTGTGAAGCACACTTGAATAATATTATACTGGTTCCTTCCTACTAATTACTAAAACAAGGGTAAGACAACATCAAAAAAAACTTAGTTTAATCCAACGAACAGAAAACAAACCCAAAATTTGGAATTTCTCACTCTAGATTTATAATTTTGATTGGTTGCAATGACTCCCCCTCCTGTACATGTACGTGGGAGCATACATTCACAAACTCTGCACTCAACGTGACATTAAAACATTATGAACATGAATTTGAATTTGTGGAACCAAAAGAAGAAACAATGGTGTACAGCCACATCCCTTAGAGAGGAATTATTTTCAAGACGCCCTCGTTTGACTTGCGTGTTGCTTTACTTTAAAAAAAAGAGTGATTCTAAGCGGATTCGAACCAGCAGCAGCACAGCAATCTTTACATTCATAGACAGCGCTCTTATCGATTGAGCTACGGAGGGAACTACCAGAGGAGCGCAAGATTATAATCTATAGGTATTACATTCTCAAAATCGATTACTGGTGTCACTATAATAGACGATTTAGTTAGCCGATGTTAACGATCTATACACAAAATTGCTGAGAAATCGACGAAGCTCAACGCATGGTAATACATGAAAATTAAATCTGATGAAGACAAATTAGGAAAGTTTAAGCAGCTGCTGTATTTCTTCTGATGAGCAATTCTCCACGAAAATGTTTAGCGTTGAAGTTCAGTATTTTCTTCATCCAATGCGTCAATGATCTAAGATCTATCATTGGTGAACTCTCTAATTTAATGTCACCTTTCATTGTTTTAACACCTGTAGCGACCTATGTTTATAACATGTAGGCCTGTGGTCGTATAATTGTCATCCATGAATAACGCCACCAAGCTTTAACACAGTTGAACTTTTTTGTGATAACAAATCAACAGAGGGCGGTTGCTATTATGTCCCAAATTTCAAATTTCTAAGGGATGTGCAGCGTGAATAAAATAATCCCACTAAATAGCATAATCAGAATAATAACGATAATATAAACGAATATACAGTAACTATTGTTAACTATTTCTACAACTTGGCAGTGATCGAAACTGTGCAGGCCGTGACATACCCATCATTTTTCGAATTTGTGTATAGTCGTTTAAACTATATACTATATAAAGAGTTCAAATTAAAGTCTGATTTGTTCAGCTATTGAGCGACTGGTTTGTAAAATCTTAGTTTTCATTGAAGATACTGATGTCTGCTATCATTTGGGGGGGGGGGGGGGGGGGGGGTGGGGGTGTTGCCTAGCATTTCCCCCGCAACAGGACGTCAAATAGTCTTCTCTCAAAATCGCTCTCCTACTAGCTATATTCGGTGCATTTGTCCTAGAAGAAGTGAAAAGAGAAAATGTGTGTCAAATCTTACTATTACAGAAAACAGGGTTATTTGGATAAATATTAAGTGTATAGTCTACAAAGAACAAAAAACAAACATTTCTTTCATATTAAGCGCACTGTATACCTTTTTTGTACATTTGAATTAATGGTGAAAGCTGGGGTCAATCTTGAATTAAAAACACTGGCTAGTGTTGGGCGCTAGCACACATTTCTTTGGTGGTGTGGAATCAACAGAAAATATGTTTTCAGTAATTTCAAATTACATTTTTTGTCCATTTTGATATGTTAAATTAACTTTTAAGTCCCTTTTTGACAGATTTTCATATACAGCCATTACATGTATGTCAAAATATTGCTATCTACCGAAGATAGCAAATTTCAGAAAATCGTGTTTTCATCAATATAGGCTTGTTTTAAAACATATACCAATAACAGGTGTAAGAATGAAAGTTGCCACAAGAAAAGTCAGCTAGCTATAGACCCAAATGAAATGTTTGTTCTTCAAGAATAGCATCCGTCTATAAAAAATGTTTTTGAGCCAATTAAGTGCTGATTTTCATACTATGTTTTAAGTTAAAAATCAATCCAGCCAGCTCAGAGCACAATTGTTGGACCTAATTATTCTCGTCGATGCACTCTGTGTTAATAATATCATGCTTATTTAAATATGAAACTCATCTTATCTGCAAAAAATCAGGCTTTCAAGCTGGTTCCATCACGCCTTCGTGTTGGAAGTCTTGAAATGAAAATCACAGCAGACGAGAAAGTAAACACTCGTCAACTAGTGCCATGCAAGAAATATGTACAGGCGTCACACCACCAATTAATTCCCCTATAATTTACATGCTAAAGAGGTCAAAATAAAGTCTGATTTTTTTAGCTATCGAGCGACTGGTTTGTGTTTTTAGTTAAGAATCAAGCCAGCCAGCTCAGAGCACAATTGTTGGACGTTGGACCTAATTATTCTCGTCGATGCATTCTGTGTTATTACTATCATGCTTATTTAAATATGAAACTAACATTATCTGCAAAAATGCAGGCTTTCAAGCTGGTTCCGTCATGCTTTTTTGTTGGAAGTCTTCCTCATAAACTAAGTCACAATCCTTTGAAGAACTTGGGGAGGGGTTAGGGGTCTCTTCAGTAGTATATTTGCTTTTCATCTTGCAAACCTGTTGATTTTATAATGTAATAAGAAAAAGTAAAATTAAACACATGCACAATACTTGGTAGGCCTAGGCCTAGCTAAGATTGTTAACTTCAAATTTGCTCAGAATTTCATGGGCTTGACCAGACATACAAAAGTTAAGGGTTGGGGATGTGCTTTCCAATAATAAAGGCAGATTAGGGACCATTTTAGAGAGAGTCCGCCTTTTCTTTGTATCAACTTTAATATCTTATTTTAGAGTTGTCTAGACTAGTTAATTCTGATTTTAAATAAGCTTATCAATTCAATATTTATAGCGGCTATGGCGATGCTGATGATTCACGGCTGTTTGATCCCACATAATTTGTCCGATTTATTCTGAGAACACCGTAACTTGCTGGCCCGGTTCTGGTTTTAACTGATTCAAGTACCTGAATATACTGGCCATCTTTTGTAGAAATTTCAGAACATTTGGTGGTGCCAGTTCTGAGAAATAGAGCTTTGAATATTATTATGTACTATAATAGCGCCCTCATCGGCCACATTTCCCATAGAGTTACATGTAAAATGTGTGTCAAGTAGAAAATGCCGATAATATAAAAAGGGCTCGAACAATTTTCTTGAAATTTTCACCGTATACTTGTATTCATTAGCGCTACCTAAATCAGGTCAAACCATAAATGGGCCACTATGTAATCTTTTTTTATCCCATAATTTTAATTATAAATCGGACAGTCAAACAGCCGTGGATTGAAGGAAAGCTGACCAAGTGCTAATTTAAACCAACACCTATCCTTTTACACTGAGCCGATTTTTGATAAAGATGTTCCTATATCCTACTCCTAGCTACATAGTTTTCATGTACAACACTACAAGTAATTTATGGTGAAAGCTGCCAAATGTTGATCCTAAACATTTTATATGTTTCCAAACGTATGCAAGAAATCTGTACAGGCGTCACACCACCAATTAATTCCCCTTTAGTTTACATGCTAAAGAGGTCAAATTAAAGTCTGATTTTTCAGCTATTGAGCGACTGGTTTGTTCAAATCTTGGTTTTCTTTGAAGATACTGATGTCTGCTATCAAAAAAACACCCTTTTTTTTGGGGGGGGGGGGGGGGGGGGGTTGACCAGCAATTTCCTCCGCAACAGGACATTGCAAGTATATTTTCAAAATCGCTCTCTGCTAGATATATTCGGTGCATTGGTCGTAGAAGAAGTGAAAAGAGAAACGTTGTGTCAAATCTTACTATAACAGAAAACACCAGGGTTATTTGGATAATTATTTGAAATTGTTCGAGTCGTATAGAATTTTTTTAGTTCAAAATAAAATAAATAAATTGTTCAGAATTGTTATTACTTTGCATTAGTTGCTAAATACTTTGCTCCAAACTAATATCCAGTTCCAAAGCATGATACATACATTTTTTACTGTTTTGTTTATTTCTATCTTATTTCTTCTAGTGCATTATTTGTATCTGTCAATGTATCAAATATTGCTTCTATATTTTGTTCGCCCATTATTAAGAATATATATTGTTGTATGAACAACATAAATTTAAATTTAAATTGACCACTGGCCTGGTTGCGCTGTATAGAGGTCATAGCTTCTTGCTTGCCTTTCTCCACACCTTTTTGTTCAGCCTCTTCACTAATCTGTTGCTCTCGCTCGGCACTCATTTCTTTAAGTTCGGTGCGCATCTTTTTTTCTAATTTGCATTTTGTGGTCGCGGTAACTTTCTATTTCTTGAAGTATTATTCCTCATCACTGATTTCGTTATCTTTTAGAGCTTCTGTTGCTAGTCCATTAACTGATGACAGCTTGGCCATGCGATGCATTACTTTGGAAACTGATGAACTTGCAACACTTATGGTTCCCGTTGTAACTGAAACAGTTCCAAGGGGAAGGACAGCAAAGACTCCTATACCTGTACCAAGTGTTGCTGTACCGGCCCCTATAGTCGTAATTCCCAAACCGGTATTAATAAAATAAAATGTGTTAAACATTGCTTTATACCGACGTCTCAGACGCCCTCTATTTTCACTTTCTTTTTCTAGAAAGTCTCTTTCTTGTAATCTAAAACCTTGAGCTTCAAGACCGGGTATCTCATCATTATTTGATAACGATGGATACAATGGCGTGGCTGTTGGTTTTTTACTAGGCATGATATATTAATGCAACATATTTTTTTCCACCGAAGGCGGACTATATTCGAATTGGCGACTGTAGGAAGGCGCATTTGGGCGGTATATTTTGCGTGCTACATTGATAACAATAGGGTTAAACTGCAAAAACACACCTTATTATTTGTGTTAATGGAATATAAATAAGTACAATGTATACGATACCTGAAAAGGTGAAGCTGTCACAGATTCGTTTCACAAGTTCCCTCAAGCTATTCATAATGAGATTTACTATACATTTACTTCATAGAATATCAAATGCATATATGCTATACAGGGTGATAAAATAATGTCTTGCTATACAGGGTGGTAGAATAAAGACCTTTTCAAGAGTTTACATAAAACATGTAATATATACCCAAGCTTGTGTAAATTCCTATGCAAAAGCTTAACACAACTGTTTACATAGTATTATGGAGTTCTATTTTTACACAGATTATGTATTTTTTACATAATTTGTGTAATTGTTTTACATAGTGTTTTCTGTGTGTACTTTACGTTAGTTTACGTTTCGTTAATTTACCTTAGGTTACCTTACGTTACGTCACTTTACATTACTTTACGTGACTTTACGTGACTTTACGTTACGAATAAAAAGAAAGCTTCACACATGCCAAGACAAAATAATGTTTACACTTTAACAGCTTTAACATTTCTTTTGAATAATTTATGAAAACCATACACCCAACCTCATTGAAACAAAAATCTTTATTTGTTTAAGCTGAGGCGTTGTCTTTTTAAATACATTTATTGTTGTTATTATTGTTGTTCTCGACATGACCCGTACTTGGAATTATTGTTACGCTATAATAGTAATAACACTATTACAAGGTATGGGTTGCCCTACAAATTGGAATATAGGTGTTTACACGGGTAGTTGCTCCCGACGCGTCCACGTGAACACTACGGGGCACACTATAGCTACGCTTACATCCGATGAGTAACATCCGATGAGTAATATCCGATGAGTAACATCCGATGAGTAACATCCGATGAGTAACATCCGATGAGTAACATCCGATGAGTAACATCCGATGAGTAACATCCGATGAGTAACATCCGATGAAGACTGGGCAGGAGTAGGCCTAAACTCTTTTTGAGCGCCCGTGACAGGCATGCAAAAAGTGCGGGAGCGTGGAACACCGCTCCTAGGAAGAGACAGTTAAAATTGAGGAAATAATGCCTTTTGAAAAGTAAAATAAATGAGGAAAAAGGAGGAAAGCAAGATAAAAAGAGGGGAAGAGAGGAGAGAAAAATGAAAGAGGAAAAATGAAAAGCGGAGAAGAAATACCTTTTGGCACCCCTGAGGACACCAATGGTTTTCTTTAAACGTGAATGACCTCCACGCAATATAATTAATATATGATTTCTATTAATTTCATGTTTTTCCTCCTCGTATATTAATTTTGACAAATCAACATGAAGTGAACATCTGCATCGGCACGATTTATAATCAAAACAAAATAATTACGTTTTCAATCATTATTAGAAAATGAAATGTTATTAAAAGGTGGTTCAGTAGTAAGGGCATTAACGTAACGCGTATAATGTAAGCTACAATCAAGGAAAATATAACTATCCCTGTGCTCGCAATTGAGATCAGACTTAGGACATAGCACTGTTTAATAGAAAGCAAAAGTCTCCCCCTTTCTTATATCCTTCCCCACCTCCCCCCCCCCCCCCCCCCCCCATAAATTAATGTTGGGGGAACTGCCAAGGCTTCTGATAATATGACTCGGATCAACATTGCTAAAAAAATCATCTGTGTTAAGTCTTTTGGCTATAACATGAAATTAAACAAAGATTTCTTCACCAGATTTGGAGGACAGATAGGTTATAACATTGGTCACGTGTTCAAACATTATGCATCAACGTACTTTTAGGGACCGGTCACTTTTAAATACGGAGGTATATTTTTCACTTAAAATGCCCGTGAAACTATAGACATGACCAGTTATTTAAATTCAGATGGATGCTCGTCGTTTATATATATCTCAAGACCAGTATCTATATCTATATATCTTAATACCAGTGTCTATATAACTTAAAAAATATAGACCCAACATGAAATATGCCTGTTTTGTTTTGACAATAAATAAAAGTTTCCAAGCCATGTGTCAACCGTAACATTACGCCCATATATAAGAATGAGTACATCTGCACTCTTTGAATTAACATGATTAAGTATAACAACACGGTATCAAAATCAAGGACATTATGATTATTCAAGAAATAGAAGACACAATGATAGTACTGATTAAAACAAATAATGCAAATCATGATTGTTAGAAAAAAGAAGCAACAAATAATTAATTATCGAATAGAAGCTTAGACAAGGATTCGAACCCGGGGCAGCGGCGTGCAAGTCTCATATAATAATATAATATAATATAATAATGCATTTATAATGCGCCATCTATCTAGACAACCTATTCTCATACATTAACCACTACACAAACCGGGCGTGTGTGCAAGTTATAACTGAATTATACGCTATCAATGCTCGTGTATTGTCAACGCAATGGTGAATCAATATCAACGGTTCACCATAAAAATATCATCAAATTTGTCATTGTTACGAAATACAGAACTGATTTTTCAATGGATAAGGGATTAGAGGACAAATACCGTTCGTATAGACCCCTTTTATTTAAAGCAAAGATAAATCACCGCATACCTACCTTTGAACGGTTCACCATTGCTGAAATAAAATAAATCTATAGTCATATATGTTTTATTTCAGCAGGATGAACCGTTAAAACATACCGAGATGCGACTCATTTCTTCTAAAAGATAGCCTATTAGTTTCACATTGTCCACTAAACACTAATCCATTGAGAAAAAAAGTTTTGCATTTCATAATATTGAGAAATTGGATGAGTTGTTATGCTGTACCGTTGCAATGATTCACCGCTGCAATAACAATGCACGTGTATTGATAGCGTATCATTCAATTACAACATGCACACACGCCCGGTTGGTGTAGTGGTTAACGTATAAGACTTCCACGCCGCTGCCCCGTGTTCGAATCCTTGCCCAAGCTTCTATTTTTCTTCTTCTTGTGTGTGCTTTTAAGCTTATTTCTAAATGATCATAAAGTCCATTTTTTAAATAATCGGCACGTTATCTTAGAGTTTCGTCTTCATGGCACATTATTTGATATATGTGACTTTATTTATTTTCCATAATTTCATATTTTAATGCTAAGAACATAACATGTCATCTCTGAAGATAGTAAATTAACATTATGTTTGCATGAACTATATCAGTGGCAAGGCCTATTATACACCTATAGTCGCACACAATTAACTTACAGAGACAGCGTTAGTAAATAATGACCAGTCCCTAATACACAAAGTGACTTTTCGTTCTTCTATCTTTGTTTGTATTAGCCATTCTGTTTATGTGGCTTTATTTATTTTGTAAATAAACGTTATTATGATTATTTTCCATGATTATATATTTTAATGCTAGGAACATTACATGACATTGTGTCATTAATTGCTATCTTCTGACGATAGTAATGTTTGCATGAACTATAACAATTGCAAGGCCTATTATAGACCTATAGTCGCACACATTTAATATACAGGGACAGCGTTAGTAATTAAAGGCCAGTCCCTAATACACTTTTGTCTGACTTTATATGCCGTTTATCAAATGTTGATTATAAATCAATTAATACATATACGAACTCTAATTGTTCTTCAACATTTCGTTTCACATCCTTGAAAATAAATTATAAAAATAACATGTTTTGACGTATATGTTGCCTAAGTATTGACTGACCAATCCCTAAATGACGTAATTGATACTTGTAACTTTTAGGGAATGTTGACAATATACCCTACAATAATCGTGCAAAACCTCATTAGTATTGGACATTTGATTCTAAATTTATAGCCAAAAAAACAATACTAGATGGTGAATTTAGGATTCCGCTCAGACAATCAAGGAAAATAATAGTTGGCACTGTGGGAAGGCGCATTTGGGCGGTATATTGTGCGTGCTACATTGACAACAACAATAGGGTTAAACTGCAAACACATACCTTATTCTTTTTGTTGATGGAATATAAATAAGTACAATGTATACGATACGTGAACAGGTGAAGCTGTTGGCCTGAAAAGTCATGATTAGAAACTTTCATGTTCATTATAGGGAAATTGGGCGGATTATCAAGACGTGAAGTGGGTGTTTTGTTTGACATAAATAATGTCTTGTTATACAGGGTGGTAGAATAAAAACCTTTTCAAGTAGAAAAGAGAAAGAAATGTGTTTTAAAAAGACTTCTCATTTGTTATTGGAATAAATGTAGTATAGTCATTTCCAGTGGATTTGTTTCTGTGTCTAGTTATACTGGGTGATAAAATAATGTCTTGTTATACAGGGTAGTAGAATAAAGACCTTTTCAAGTAGAAATGTGTTTTATGGAGAAAATAACTGTCTAATGAGAATGTTTACAAATGGGTTCTTTTCTTTAAATATTTATACAATTTCTTAATCCCAATTTCAAAATTGAATTTGCATAAAATATAAATTGTTTAAGCAATTCATAAGGTAGGGGAAATTTATGTACGGAACGTACGTTACTTTACATTATGTTACGTTACTTTATGTTACATTACATTACGTTACGTTACTTTACGTTACTTTACGTTATTTTACGTTACGTGACTTTACCTTAGGTTACGTTACGTTACGTTACGTTACGTTACTTTACGTTACTGTACGTTACGTTACGTTACCTTACTTTACTTACACACCCCCCCCCCCCCACACACATTTATTTGGGCGGGGGGGGGGGGGGGAGATAAAAAGAAAGCTTCACACATGCCAAGACACATTTATTTTACACTTTAACACCTTTAATATTTCCTTTGAATAATTCGTGAAAACCATACACCCAACTTCATTGAAACAGAAATATTTGTTTGTTTAAGGCGTTGTCTGTTTTAAAGACATTTCTTGTTTTAAATTAATACTTCATCGTTTGTAAATTGTTAACGTGATGGTCTACGAAATGTTGAACTATTTCCATTTTGTTCAGATCTCTGTCGTAAAGACTCACTATACCTAATTATTCTATTCCCATTTGAATATCAGTTACTGAATCGAAGTCTATATCATGTTGGCTAACTTGTTGACCATTTATCCATACAAAAAGTTTATTTGCAACACATTGCAAACTAATATGAATAAGCTCTGCGGTGTCTACATTGTGATTATAAACATTTCCATTAGTATTTAAAGCTCTTTGCTTCCCATATCATATTTAGATATTTAAAAGTTTGACTTGCAATTGTAGAGTTATAAAATGTTAAAAAATAATTATTATTTTCCTCTGGTGGTGATTCTCCAGGTCGTGCGGAAAAGAGGAGAGTCCATGGAGCTGCCATGTACCACAGAGGTTGTAATGTAATTCGTAGTATTGAGTTTAAATTACATAATACCCAAGTCTCTACCGGGGTTTGGTAGACAAAATGTATCATACGTTGCTGTAATAGTTTGTGGACGGTTATTAATGTACGTTTCATTGCTACCTGTATTGTCGTATATTTTGTCTCGCTTTAACGAAGAAGTATACTTTCTCATCATCGTCAGGTAACACAATATCGGCCGAGTGCACCAATGACGGGTAGCTGAAGACTAGCGCTACCTCGCTAGTAACTGAGGCGTAACCCAACATGTTGAGAGCGCCAATGCAGGGTAGCTACTAGGCTAGTAACTGGCGGGTAATTTACGCTAAATGTTATACCTGACCGGACCCAAGAGTAAGTTGGGGCATAACGTGTTATGCCACAAGTCAGTCGATTCTAGCAGTAGTTTAAATTCGTTGTGAACATTGGAGGGGATGATTCGCTGATGCTAAAGGACCTATTGCACTCGCATGCCCAGGGGGTGTCTATTTGAAGTGGAATGTGACCCCTCATAAGCTGAAAGATTTTATATTTTTGAAAATTCATTCATGCAATTTGGTGATTCTTTTAATCAAAATTTAGATCAACTCCTTTTGCCCATTCAACATGTTCAAACACTAATCGCACCGACTTTGGGTAATATTTTGACCAAAATGTACTAATTGTCCAAGGATCTTAAATAATGACTAAATAAATAAACTTACTATTGTTTTTATTAATTAAAAACTGATAAAGCCAAGTTTCAACATTATTGTGAGTGGAAGGGTAGAACTAGAAGAACGAAAAAAGAAAAGAAAAGCATATCGTGCCGTGCGTGGTCTGGGGATCGATCCGGGGTTCTGCGGTTAGGCCCCTTGCAATTAAATGTGAGTTTACTGTTGCGTTTTTGAAAACCAGGACGAGGTGACTATTTAATATTAATATTGTAATATTTTGGGGTGAAGTCACCTGATTTAATATTGTCGGCGTTGTTAACTATTATCCAAGGTACGAATACAATTCAAATGCTGTTAATTATGTCCTACCACCACCTACTGCATTGGCTTTGCATTTTGTTTCTTTTATAAAGGAATCTATTCATATTTTGCATCCCTATTTTGAATATGAATATTAATGAGATATTCGATGTTTGTAAAACAAAATTCGTTACGCTAGCTCGAAGAATTTTAAAGATGGCCATCGTAAACAAACCTGAAATATTACCCAGAATGCACTAGGAAACACCAAAGAAGTTCGGCGGTTCGGCTTTGCGGACGCTAGGCAAAAAACTAAAAATAACTCGGCAATGTTTTGATGTGACGTCATGCGCAGAAGCGATTGCGCAGTAATAAATTGACGTGCCTACGAATATGCTTCAAATGCACACATTTCAATACAAAGCGACAATTGCAAGTTTCGTGCAGAGTTTTTTACTTCACCGAAATGTTTTCCCAACCCGGAAGTATTGAAATGCGGCTCATCGGCTAATTTCATCCCCGGAAAAGTGTTAAAAAGCTTATGAAAAAGCTTTAAACAATGAAATAATTAAATATTTTAAAAATATTACATATATCACGCGGGTGACTTTTGGACGCGCGCGGGCAACAGTAAACTCACATTTAATTGCAAGGGGCCTTAACAAGCGAAGGACAAGGTATCCACGCCACGGAAGTATTTGTACGGTGTACTACATGTGCATTTAAAGGATTTTTTTCATTTTATTTTTGCCAATTTTATTTTATTTTTGCAAATGTTGTTTTATTTTTGCTAATTTTAGAAAAAGGTGGCGATTATGATCCATACCATGGCAAGTACATATTTCAGGAACTGGGTTTGCAGGACAATTACACACATATACAATAGAATTTATCGAACAATATGTTAATGAAGGTTTTACTCAAGCGGGTGTAGCTAGAATAAATGATTCTATGCGCACATATGAATGAGCAATTTTGGGAGCGCAAGCACAGGCAAGATCTTCAATTTTAGGGAAAGGCAAAGCGTTTGATGCTCGAAAACAGTTTCTAGCCAATGTTGAGGATGCGATTAATTCAGAAGTAGATCTTCCAAGCTCGAGTGAACGATATCAGTCTACATTGCAATATGCAAACAGTAGGGTTGATTTCGTTGTTGGGATTGGACTTTATATGATTCCTAGTGATATAGAACTTCATATCGATAATTGTTATAATAATTTGATTGTGATCGCTTCGGATGATTTACATCTGGGTTATAATATTTTTAACGATGAACAACCAATTGTGTAATATACGTTTGATCTACTTTGTATCGTGAGACCTGCGATCTATCCGCTAGACCACACACGCTCTCATGTTGTGATCAAAACATATTGATTTTTGTTCAGATACATTTGATACACCTCAACAAATGTTAGATCCATCGCAAGAAACATTTGTTCCACCATTAGTAAAAGATCCAAAACCTGAAATTCAAGGTGAACCTACACACGATGACCGGGAATTATCACTTATGCTTGGAGGTGTGATTATCGGCATTGGTGTTTGTTACTCATTTGTTGAAAATCGTTATTTGTGGCGTAGTATCTGTGAGGTCACGAGCTGTTAGTCATGACAGGACCGAACCAACCAACTTGCTCTACCCCATAAAAAGTATATCTTTTCTGAAAGGAATTCTCACAAATTCAATCCAAATATGATATTGGAATTTAGATATGACTTAATGATAACATACATACATACTACATACTGTTATACTGTACACAGCGCCCTACCTCGGGCATTAACAGTACAGTGCCCCTGAAACCTAGGGACATGAGTTTTTGTGTACACAGACCGGGATGATCCCCTACTCTTTAAGAAGGAGTCTGTGACCTTTAACGTGCTCGGATTTTGCTCTTCTGATGCACGAGACCACCATTTCTACGTGACTTCTGAACCACGAGGCAATTGAGACTAAGTACCTTGCCTAAGGATACAAACATGTTGGCCGTAGCGGGGCTCGAACTCACAGCCTTTGTATCGTGAGACCTGCGATCTATCCGCTAGACCACACACGCTCTCATGTTGTGATCAAAACATATTGATTTTTGTTCATATTTTGATTTAAGCTCAATACTATTTATACCTATCCCAATCATAATTGTACTGTGCATATAAGTTCTTCATGTAATCAGAACATAATGGTTGTCAAGGGTAACTTGTTGAAAAACACATATATCGGGAAGTGAATGAGCACAAACGTTTACGTATTTTAGTTATTAGAGTTTACACATATATATTTTTTTTGGCATGTACCCTACTATACTGATTAAAACGCGATTTTTGTAATTCCCCTATTTGAGAGCTTTCCAAAAATGTATGATTTTGATATCATCGGTTGAATACTTTTTGTGTTATACATACATGTAGCCATGTATGTAAAACCGATGAATTTGGCAAGCAAATAGGGAGAAAGCCAAGGACAATGCAATCGATTCATGATTACAATTGTTACATAATAGTTGACACGTTTGTTGAAACAGAAACTTACAGAATATAAAAGGTCATGTGTTATTAATAAGCTCGCCTCCTTTTGCGTTACACACGGATTTTGGCTTTCGCGACATGATTTTAACTTTACACATTTATATTTGCTTGTATACCCCCTGAAGGGAAATAGCATGAGGAAACTGAATATGCCATTGAAATTATAGTGCGACCAAGGAATAAAATGGTATGATGCACAATGTTGGGAAAAATATCAGAGTTTTTATTTTTTTATTTTGAGATCCATATAAACTGCTCACACAAAGTTAGGAAACTTTTTTTAATCAAGTATATTTTTATTATTTATTACCCTCTTGTATTATATTGCATATAAATGGAAAGCTGAAGTGTTCTTCTTTAAAATGATACCAAATATGCAATGATGGCATGTTGCTGGACTTGGCCACATGAATGAGAATGAGGCAAAATCACAAATCAAATGTGCCAAAATTACCGTTATCTGTACTAAACAGTCAAAGGTAATGGCACGGGCTCTCTCCAAATCTGTTTAACGCGGCATTTTGAAACTGCAAAACGTTAACCGTGTCTCAGAAAAAATGTACAAGTTGTAGGCCAAAACCTTTCATCACGTACCTTCATGACCTTCCACCTGGAGTCATTGTTAACCCAGTCTTGCAAATACCCAAATAATCGTTTTCTAAAGAGAGGGGTTAACTTGTGTGGGTTGTGCTCACTGGTGCAAATCTTTGTGTAAACCATTCATGGTTCTCAAGCATGACCGGTTTGATTATTGATCATTACCTATTGCCTGTTTAGCACAGATAACGGTAATTTTGGCACATTTGATTTGTGACTTTGCCTCATTCTCACTCATGTGGCCAAGTTCAGCAACATGTACTCATTGCAAATGTGGTATAATTTTAAAGAGGAACACTTCAGCTTTCCATTGATATATAACAGATACAAAGAGGGAAATAAATAATAAAAATATACTTGATTAAAAAAGTTTCCTAATTTTTTGTGAGCAGTTTATATGGTATTTCTACCCCTATAATTTTCACTTTACATATTTAAATTCCTCATGATATTACCCTTCAGATGATATACATTTGTCAAAGGTTACTACGTCGGTAAGGTAGTTTTACCGGCTAGTGAATATCTCCAACTTTTATTTTATATTTTGAGAATTTTCAGAAATATTTGTTAATGATGTACCCATCCCTGATCTAAACTGCATTTCTGAATTCGTTTAGTTACAAGCTTTCCAAAAATGTATACTTTTGCTATCATAGGTTAGGTTGACAACTTTTTCTGTTATAGTCATTTTTATAAATCCGGTAAATTGAGGCTGATTATTCATGTTGACTGTGTAGCGAATAGGAAGAAAGCTGATGAACATGGTCTTATCCATAATTAATTAGTTGTTACAAATAGTTGACAAGTCTGTTGAACCACATACTTAAAGACTACTAAATATCCTTTAAAATGGGACCAGAATGGTGTTTGAAACATTAGGGGATGACTAGTTATTGTATAAAGAACAAATCATGGGATTATCCCCATTGATTTTGTACAGGCGGCACCCCTTCCGGCGGCACCCCTTCCGGCGGCACCCCTTCCGGCACCACCCCTGGTTCCCAAACTTCCAACAGCTGTATCTCCCCTTCGTTATTAGATATACCAATGCAGGCAGATAGCTAGTTATTAGGGCTTTAAAATGATACCAAATTTGTTGAGATAGCTTTTGTGGTTTTAAAAATATTTAAGGAATATGACAGCATGAAACTAAAAAGTGTAACAGCACCACCCTATTGGGAGGCGAGTTCATAACGCGTGACCAAAACAATCTATAAAAAGAGATCCAAGTCATGTTTGTACCATTATACAGGGATGAGGAGATATTGTAATTTTTTCTTCATTCCCAATAGAGATTGTACACAGCGCCGCCGCCACCATCTGATTTATTCACACAATGTAGCTACATAAATAGGCTTTCTAATGACACCTAAACCATAGCTCTACTACATTTAATTGTTGAGTTAATAGAGAGAGATGGATGATTTATCACACCCTTTTTGGGTGGTGAGTTCAAAACACATGGCCATATAGCTTAATGGTTCAATAATGTTGGCTATCTATTTTCATATCTAACCATTTAATTAAGGCCATGTGTTTTGAACTCGCCACCCTTCCCGTTGCATGTCCAGATTTTAACATTTTACACCATCTGAGGTTCCTAACCCAATCATAATTTTACTGTGCATATTATTTCCTCATGTAATTACCCATCAGAACATAATGGTTGTCAAGCTTGTTGTTATATACTATATCGGGAAGTGAATGAGCACAAACGTTTAATTTCATATTTATTCGAGTTTACAAATATATTATTTGGGGTATGCACCCTATCCTGATTTAAACGGCATTTTGGAATTCCCCATTTTGAGAGCTTTCCAAAAAGGTATAATTTTGCAAAAGTAGACATTTGGTAAAAAAATCATGCAAAAAGGTTGTACGGTTCTCAAGATGTTGTCCATTGAATATTGGAAAATATGACCGAAAATCTGCCAAAAAGTGCCATATATGGTCAAAACTGACATTTTAGCAAGTTTACACCCTTTTAATTATAAAACTATGTACATACATTAGCTACAAAACACAGATGCAAGATACTGGCCATAGGTTTATCCATTTCTATTAAAATCAGACATGATATTTATTTCATATTTGTACAGCAGACTCCAGAATATGCCATTTTATTCAAAATTCATTATCGCAACTCTGAAAATCGTCAAAAATGACTAAGTCCAGCTAATTAATATGCGTAACGTGAATATCTGAAGTTCTACAAGCAGTAGAGAGATGAGCTTTGGTATACTATTTACCTGTGACAAGACGTATATTAAAATGTAAAATTTAGTTAATTATCTCGTAAAATATGCAAATGAGCTCATTATGTATTCAAATTTTGCATATATGCAAATTATGTCAGTTTGACTCGCATTTTGTTTACATAAGTTTATTCCTGAACAAATTCTCTAGCCATTTCCAGTATGTTGCTATCGATCAGTGCAATTGCTGTGGAGAGGTCTGCAGTAAGCTACCATAACAAGCTTATTCTGTGTTTTGGGGTCTTTTCTGGTGTGATGCATTCAATGGATATACAAACTAAGCATATCAGCCAAAAGTAGAGAGTTTTTACTAGCACCTGGTACCTTCTACCTTTCAAATTGGGCCTTCAAATTTTCAAATCAGGCAATTATATCAAAATTTAGAGCAAATTCCCAAACATTATGTAACTAGCCACAACTCAGCCGAATAACATTCGATTGATATGTATGACGCAGGGTCATGTACAGAGAGGTCATAGCTACCATATATAGCAAGCTCAGTGCCAAATAAGGAGTGCATCATAACAGAATGGTCAATTATTGGTATGGGTGTTTTTCAATGCTGAGCTGCATTGCTTAGTGTGGGCTGTCAATGGGACCCAAGTGTGTGACTTTCAGGCAAGGCATAAAAAGTACTTGCAAAGATTTAAAAATTCCAGGTGTAGAATAATCACCAAACTTTAGATTCAGATAGAGAAGAGATCAATCTAATTAATGGTGAAGAGTGTACATTTATAAATTATTAAGTTTTTTCAAACCAGTCCATTAAGTTTTGCCTGAAAACAAGTAAATTCACCTGAGTGTGCACACACTCTGTGTGGCAGACCCTAGTGTAGCGAAATGTGCTATACCTACTCTTAGGGATAAGAAGCGCCCATTCCCGGGGCCCATACATACCATTCATGTGCAGCGATCCACGTCTGTTACGGTATTGTTATAGTTGATGGCCAATTGATACTATTCCAATTTTTGATTCTTGTAATTCTTCATTTTCGGAATTTTCACCAGTTTCAGAGGATTCAGTTAGAGACATTATTATGAAATCTTCTTCGACTTCTTGTAGTCTTGATCCAATTTCTACATGGTTGCTTAAGGAATGTTTGGATGAGCTATTACCAGTCATCACTAAAATGATTAACATGTCTTTTCAAAGTGGTCAATTTCCTGATGTTTTGAAATCTGCTCAGATCACTCCTCTTTTGAAGAAAAAAAATTTGGATTGTGAGATTTTGAAAATTTATCGACCTGTTGCCAACCTTAAGTTTTTTTGCCAAAACCATTGAGCGTGCTTGTAGCATCTCAAATCCACGACTACTTATCATTGAACAATCTTTGTGGTACAACGCAATCTGCATATAGATCTTGTCGTAGTATAGAAACTGCTCTTTTACGTGTTTATAATGATTTATTGTTAGCCGTAGATCAAGGTAATGAAGCTGTTTTAATTCTTTTATATTATTCTTATGGTCATCGTTCATTTCGTTTTGCTTCAGCTGAACTTTGGAATCAACTTCCGCTTCACATCGAGAACTGTAAAACTCATAGCCATTTCAACTCGTCTCTAAAGACACACTTATTCTTTGCTGAATTGCTTTTAATGATTGATTTTCCTTGTTTACAATGTTTTACATGTTCATCCACATATTGTATTATTCTTATATTGTAATGTTATTTCAGTGTTGTTATGTTATCTGTTAAACGCTTTGAGACTTCGATGGGAGGCGCTTTAGAAGCACCGTTTTATTATTATCATTATTATTACTCACCATTCAGTAACATCTGTAGCCCGACCTAATTATTTTGAGTTAGGGGCGCACAGCACTAAATCACTCCTCGTTTTGTGTAATTGTAGTAAGTTCCGACAAAAAAAGAAAAGAATTGTGATTAATGGGTTCCTTTCGGAATCAGTTTCGCGTGAGGGTAGCATTTTATAATTAAAATGAAAGATAATCTCTTGTACTTGATCAGGATATTGCAAAATGTTGATTTTCTATTTTACCGAAAATGTATCACGTGTATGAACACACGAACTCGGAGGCGGTCAGAAGGCGAGCATCCGGGCTGAAAATAGGGGTGTGCTGTTTAAATGATCATATCGTAAAATCTAATCTGGAAGCCGTAACACTTCTTGACGATGTTATGAAATTTTAGTATTTATTTATTAGAATGAAGCATTCGAGACTTCCCATAAAAAGTTACTAATGCCCCAAAATCGAAACTCTTTTAGCCCTATTTTAAGTGTAATCCAATGGGACACTTATTTAGTGCTGTGCCCCCTTACCGCTCTATTACGAATCCAGTGTTTGTCCACACGTGTATAACGATTTGTTTTTGAACACACTGTATTCTTCACAACCAGTCACACCCCTATTTTCAGCCCGGATGCTCGCCTTCTGACCGCCTCCGAGTTCGTGTGTTCATACACGTGATACATTTTCGGTAAAATAGAAAATCAACATTTTGCAATATCCTGATCAACATTACTGTCATATTGTGTGCTATCTGAACGAGCCAGATGAATGAGTCTTGAGTGATAACCGCAATGTGATACATTTTCGGTAAAATAGAAAATCAACATTTTGCAATATCCTGATCAAAATTACTGTCATATTGTGTGCTATCTGAACGAGCCAGATGAATGAGTCTTGAGTGATAACCGCAATTTGCGGGACAAAGGGTGTGACTGGTTGTGAAGAATACAAGTCTTAGCTGATTAGCTGTGAGTTTTTTCAGTGCGTAATCACACACAAATCAATGATTTCCTATACCTAGTGCAACTTTGCTGTTGTTATGCGCGGTAATTGAAATCGCCATAACTTTAAAAGTCTCCTTTCGATTTTGTTGAATGAGGTATCAAACTGCGGAGAAGAAATTTGCCCATTTAATGTATATCTCAGATTTTTGGTACCGATTATCTATTTTGAATTAGCTAACCTCAAAACACCTGGTCAGGGACTTTATATGCTAGGTGTAGATAATTGCAATTAGCCAGTAGTCTCATAAAACAACTTTGGCACTTTATCTACAGGAGTTCCAGTTTCACCAAAGACAAAATCAATTGTGTGACATTTACATCAAGGCCGATTTCCTAAAACAAATTACGAAAATCAAACAAGTGACGCTACTTCCTCAGTCTAGGAAAGGTACGTTGTTTTCTTCAAATAGATTGTTTCTGACGGTTAATATTTGTCATTTTAGTGACAAAATGGAAATTTAAATTCGGCCGGAAATCTAGTACTTTAAAGATAGTATAATGCAAGAGGGTCATAATTGACAATTTGACGAAATTGAGCTTTAGATGGATTATTAAAATATAGGCTTATACACACACTTCATACTATTTTTGAGTTTTATAATCTTTTTAGTTTCCGAAATATTAAAGAAATTGGTGTCACAAAGGTGACAGTTCTTGGGAAAATCAATTTACTTTTACAAGAGTGTCGTAGAGACAATATAGAAAAACATTACAGTTTTTTTATTCAATATTACCAGTTTATTTGTGTTTTATAATGCAAAAAAAGCACTTACGACCTTCTTGCATTGAGCGATCTGTGTAAGACGGTAGTTAGTGGCATACATGACCATCTTGCATCAAAGTTGAAAGTACGGCTTGCACTTACGACATTAAAATTGGTTAATTATTCATTTGTGTGAGCTTTTGAAAGGTAAGTGCATGATTTTAAAAGAAGAGCTCCGCCTTCATTTACTATCAGATTTATGATATTCCCTATAAACACCCCGATAAACACCTCATTATAAATTCAAAAAATGCTTCTCCTGCAAAAAAATTATGAAACTTTATAGAAAATGCTGATAATTAGTGATGATGAAACGAGGGTCTTTTGACAGCGTAACATACAGATTCATTTCAACAACCCCGTGGAGCATAGAGCTAGTGAAGCATAGATACGTCAAGTGTGCATGATTAGCATGCACCATTAGCATTATACATACAGTCACGTGTGAATGATTAGCAAATGCACCAATAGCATACTTACATACAGTCACGTGTGCTTATTAACATATGTATTGGCCAATGGCATCAGACAGCTTAAAGCAACTCCGATCGGTTGCTCCTGTTTCTCATTGCAAGTATTCTGTTGAAATATATACACGTTGTAGATTCATTTGTAATTTAGGCCTAAAAAAAAAAGGTTTGATTGGCGTAACATAGAAAAAAAAATAGGGTAGGTAGGTCGGATTTTTTTTTTTAAATCTATAAAACGTCTGTGAAATGTTATATACCAGCACACATAATACCATACAGACATAAACAAATGGCACAAATACACAGTTTCACTGGGTTTTTTTCTTTTTCTCACACACAAAAAAAAATAATAATAAAATTAAAAAAAAAAAAAAAATGCGGTAAAAATAGGGTCGGTCGGGTTACGCCAACCAAACCTCTTTTTTTAGGCCTTATGGTTAACTGAAACGTATATATTGAGAAGAAAAAACATAATATCCAATATCTGACTGATTTGAGTAGAAGACGGAAGTTGCTCACTGTAAGAATTGGATTCGCCAACAGGTTAGTGTGTTAGATTGACAATATTTGATAACGTTTAAGAAACTACGTGAATATATTGGTCTATTGCATTCGAAATTCATATACCCACTATGGTAGACATTTCCTTAATCGTACCCACAGGGAGTGTGAATTTCAAATGGTGGTTAATGCATGGGCGACTCTTGAACTCTTCATTCCTTATAAGGATTTCCCACAGAAAAATGAGACAAACTATAAATGTATTACCTTATTTAGATAATATAGAGACTCTAGCATTTAATGATATCTACAACGGTTATGAACATTATTATACAAGAAATGTTCTAATCTTTTTCTTTAGGCTACTTAATGGTGTTCAGTTTTTCATACTCTGTGACAAAGATCACCGCCAATCTGGACTGATCCAGGTCACTAATCCAGAAAGAAGCGCTAATAGCTCCGTTGTTTTTAATTTTGAAAGAAGTATGGGGATCAGCAACGTACAAGAAGTGTTATGCTTGTTGTGATGGTGTTTCTCTGACTATAAATCCATGATGGATGGAAAGGATAAGGCTAGGTGTTTTGAACTCGCCACCCTTACCGTTGCATGTCCAGATTTTTACATTTTACACCATCTGAGATTCGAATTAGCATATCGTAATAACTTCGTGTTCTACTCCACTAAAAGTATATTATTTTCTGAACGGTTATCTCACAAGGAATCCAAATATGCTATTGGACTTTAGATATGACCTTATGGTAACATGCTGTGATGAAGAATGTTCAAAAAATATCGATTTCTTTTCATATTTTGATTTAAGCTCAATCATATTTGTATACCTATCCCAATCAAGCAAGTTCACTGTGTAGCGAATATGGAAAAAGCCAAGGACAATGCAATCGATTCATGATTACAATTGTTACATACTAGTTGTCACGTTTGTTGGAACAGAATGTTATAGAATATATAATAATCTATAAAATGAGAGCAAAATCATGTTTGTATTATACAAGATGAGGAGTTATTGTAAATTGAACGTAGAATTGGGAACATTTTCTATATTTCCCATATAGATTGTACACAGCGCCGCCGCCACCGCCGCCGCCACCACCACCACCGCCGCCACCGCCACCCCTGACTTTCACAATATAATCAATCATATCTCAGCTAAACAATTATAGAAATACCTGATTTATTCACACAATGTAGCTAGATAAATAGGCTTTCACATGATACCTCAACCATAGCTCTACCACATTTAGTTATTGAGTTAATAGAGAGAGATGGATGATTCGTCACCAAAAAACACATGGCCATAATAATAATTTACTCACATTTGGGCGTAAAGGCCCCGTCACACCATAGCGTGTGGCCTGAACGTATGCCGATGTATTCAAAAAATAGTTCGAAAATTGTCAGAGTCCAAGAACGTCCAAGAACGTCCAACTTCCCAACAAATTGCGTAGGAAAAGTCGACATCGGTGATGGAATGGACGTATCCATAGCGTATCCATAGCGCATTAAACGTATACATAGCGTATGACTAACGTATTGATAGCGTATCACTAACTTATAACAAACTTATGACAGCGTATCACAGCGTATGCGATCGGCGAGCGTATGACCAACGTATGCTTAACGTATTCGAAGCGTATGTCTGCCGTGTTCGACGTATCCTCAAGCGTATCCTCGGCGTTCAACGAACACGTGACTTATGCCGCTGCAGAAATTGAGTTTCGTACACGGCGGGACAAGTGTTGCCAGTTCAAGTAAACGCAGCCTAATTGAAACTATTAAAATATCTAGAAGGGTAATATATAGGTCCAACCTATAACTTACGACGAGTAACGTACCTCTAACGTATGTCAGCGTATGTCAACGTATGTCTAACGTATGTCAGCGTTTGTAAACGTATGTCTAACGTACCACGAGTCTATCGGGAACTTATGCAGAACGTAAGTTAAGCACACGTTGAGTACGTCGAGAAATTTTGAACATGCTCAATAATTTTTCGCGGGCTCGACGTGTTCCAAATTTTCACAACGTATCACAGCGTGCTCTTAACGTAAACGGCGTATCCCCAACTTACCCCTAGCTTGTATCAGCGTACATCAACGTACGCCAACGTATTTTTCGATATTTCGCATACGTTGGCATACGTTGAGGCGATACGTTATGGTGTGACAGGGCCATAACGTTTCATGCTCAACTGAAGCACAATTCACTAGTTGATACATGTTCTCTACACGAGGATAGCTCTATTATTAGTCCGACGAGTATATACTCCGATGTCTGTATAGTACGACCCATGTAAATTCATAAACGGTTCTTTTAAACAAAGGTTCCTCGTTCGAATTTTCAAAAGGGTTCTCTAGTCCGAAAAGGTTTCACTGTTCTTTAATCTGAATATTTAAAAAGGTTCTTTAGTCCGAATATTTAAAAAGGTTCTTTAGTCCGAAATTTGACAAAGTGTTTGTAATTGGAAAAAGAAAAAGAGAAATATTGATCATAACATGGGAACAAAGGAGAATTATGTGCGAATCGGTGTCAATAACTGAAAAATGAAGAAGGAGCATGAAGCATCGTGGTTGACGGCGAACATATGATTTACGATTGTTCACGGTTAACGAGATTTACGTGAAACCACATGAAAAATACTTCATTGAATCTTTTCTAGCGTAAGCTGGGTACATGTAGTATTGACGGGAAAGCTCCTTTAGGAAACTTTGCCTCTTTTATAAAAAGCTATAAATAAGAATTCACTGGCTTTTTATAGTGATAGCTGCCGTTATGTTTGAATTATGAATTAAATTTACACTAAATGTACAACTTTGATCAACAATTTTGCTAGAACAGTTAATCCAGTTTAGCATAGTGGCCACGCCCTATGGTTCCCAGTGCCCACACAGGAATCCGGGGTTCGATTCCTCTACAACAAATTGAGTCCATATAATTATAAATATAGCTGTTATAACATAATGTTACGGCAGCGCTATCAGTTTATCACCGGATTCGTTTGCTGCCAAAAATCTATTACTATATGCGAAAAACGGTTTAGACCTAGGAAGATTAGCCTAACTTCTATCATTTACATATTTCCTTTAAGTTTATTTTTAGGGGTAGGGATTACATTGCTTTCTTCAGCTGATAGTACCTTAATTTATATTAAGTAGAGACATATTATATTGCTTTAGGATATAGCATCCATACATTGCTTTCTACAGTAGATAGCACCCCTATGTTACACACTGAAAACATAAACTGGTAAGCCCGACTAGGTAAAAGCTAGTCCAGATGGTGGCTATCTGGACTAGCTTTTACCTACAATGTAGTCAAGCCAGTTAAGGCTACTCGCTCAACTAGCTTTTGCCTAGTTGTTCATGCCAGATCGACTAGTTTATAGGCCTACTAGTCGCTCGATTAGCATAAGCTAGTCCATCCTGATCGGTCGCTATGGGAACATAGCGTGCCCTCTATTTATATCAAATTCAGACACATGAAGTATCATATGCGTTAAAAGTGCTCTTGCTGGTTGCTCTGAGTTAATGCAAATCACTCCAATCGGCGCAATATTTTCATCCGTCTTGAAATTCTGCGAACTACTGATGGTGGTTTTAACATCGGCACTGGCCAGTGTCGTAGAGACGCACGGGTGCCGAATTTTGCACCTGCGTTACCACCTGCTTTTCATACAGTTTTTCCTTCTGAATTCCTTTTAAAGTTTGGCCCTTGCAGTTTGATGTTGCACCTTTATCTTTCTTTCCATGTTTGTTACGTATCATACGCTTAAAAGAGACATTTCTTCAGCGCTCAGAACCGTTGCTGTTCTCTTGATGTTGCACGCACTGAGACAATAATTCAAAAAATAGCTCCGATATCAGAAACTAGTCCAGGTCGCTCGTCTAGTTTGAAGTACCGAAGTTACTAGAATAAACTGGTCAAGCACGCTGGGCTAGCTCCACTGACTAGTTTTAAGCTACAAACATGTCCCCGACTACTTTATGTTATCAGTGCATTGTACTTATCTTCATCAGATTCCATCCATATCACAGCAATTATTTACCAAACATCTGTTATTGTGCTTTTGGTGTGCAACATACTGCGATGTGAAATGATTGTTTTTAAATTGTTTATTTGTTGTAATTTAGCACTAGGATCTGCCACGTTTTAGACAGTAAATTTCTTGCAATAATTGTCTTTCAATTATCTCAGGAAGACAAGTTTACCTTCTTTCAAATTATTAGGTCTCAAAATAGCATTTAAGATTTGTATCCAGGATCTTTCAACTGACCCCCCCCCCCCCCCCACCATTAAAAACACACCCCAAAAATATAATGAGGCTAGATTGCTACAAAAATGCATAGGTGGCCTACGCGAAACAAATATCAATATCAAAACGATGTCGTATCTACCAATGTATAAACAATAATTTCAAATAAAAAAGAATTGATAAATATAATGAGGTGTTATACCCCTGTCAAACATACGGCGATCAGGCCTTGCGCTCTCGTTGCGCTGAAAATAGCCATGCAAAACACAGTATAAGGTCTCTTAGAACCGAATTGGGACGCAATGGACACCATCTAGAGCGGGGTAGGGTCCCCATGATCGCCATTGAGGGCCATACAAAGCGCCGCACTTGTTTATGCTCTGCTGCGATCAAATTGCGTTTATAAAGTGCTCAACAAAAGAAAGTCATACACTTTGTTTAGGTCCTTTAGAGTAACTTTCGATTATGTCTCGACCAAATAGACTAGATAGACATTTGGATGGATCTTTTCGGCACAATTTGATACCAAAGTTGTTACCTTACAACAAAGATAAATCATGATTAGCACCATTTAAAGAAAATTAGTCTCTTTTCAAAGATTGCACTAATTAGGCACAAATTAGGCCTATACGGTCTGAGTTACGGTCTTTTCTTTTTTGTAAGACATAAAATAAATGTTAGCTTCCTTGCAATTTAAAATAGAAATCAGTTAGTTGTTTGCTGATATTAAATTTTATTGAGCAAGTTTTACGACTTTTACAACTATGGTCATGCCCCCACCACAGTTTCCAAAAGCTGGGTACGCCACTGGACTTGACTTCTTGGTCTGTAACAGGTGATGCTTGTATTCACATTTGCCTTTTCATTTGACAACTCGGTATCAGGCTAAATCCCTTATACCAGAGTGAAAGAATGATTGTTAACAAGTAATGTGATGAAAATGACAATTTTAGCAAAACCAATTTTACTGTGTGTAAATCCAATTTGAATGGGGCGAAAAATGCGGTCAGTTTTTAACGCTTGCCACAGTTTGCTAATTTTTCAGGCGATTACTTTCATTTTTTGGGAGGATAAACTAGTTTAACAATGCTTTATACAAACAACACAAATTCCATGATTCAATGCACGCATCAAGGTCAAATGGCCGTTTCAAATCGTGCGCATTTTTTTATTCAACCTGTACAGACCACTTCTGTAGGTTAGAGTGTTTAAAGTACCGTGTAAAGAAAGAAACAAATCGGCTTAAGAAAGAAAAACAATCACATGTGTATGAACGTCGCCATATTGATCAAAGCTATGACGAAAGACAAACGAAATGTCCGCATCTCTGTTTCATGTATTGATAATATCGATTTATCGACCCTGATTAAAACGGCATTCGTTAAATTCCCTGATGAGAACTTTCCAAAAAAAATTAATTTTGCTATCATCGGTTGAATACTTTTTTGTTATATAGTCTTGAATGTAAAACCTATGAATTAGGGCAAGTTCACTGTGTAGCGAATAGGAAATAAACCAAGGACAAGGCAATCGATTCATAATTACAATTGTTACATAATAGTCGACACGTTTGTTGAAACAGAAACTTATAGAATATAAAACAATCTATAAAATGAGAGCAAAATCATGTTTGTACCACACAGGGATGAGGTGTAATTGTAAATTGAACGCATAATTGGGATTTTTTCTATATTCCCCATAGAGGTTGTACAGACGCCACCGCCACACCGCCACCGCCACACCGCCAACGCTGCCCCCCCCCCCGACTTTCGAAATATAATCAATCATATCTCAGCCAAACAGTTATAGAAATGCCTCATTCACACAATGTAGCTAGATAAATAGGCTTTCAAATGACACCTAAACCATAGCTCTACCACATTTAGTTGTTGGGTTAATAGAGAGAGATGGATGATTCGTCACCGAAAATGCAACGCCGCCGCCCTTTGTGGGTTGCAAGTTCAAAACACATGCCCCTATGGCAGATGACACACAATATCACGCCATTCCGAATCCCGTCTATGATCTACGATCAGGTTTGTCGTGGTGTTGCCCAGTTATTTGATGTTTGAATGAATTTCGAATTGGGTAAAATAAAAGGCCGATTCATACTCAAGGCTATACACACGATTCTGTCATGCGCGTTGGTGAAATCAAAAAAGCGCATGTCAGTCAGTGCTCAATTAGTGCAGGTGGAGTAAATTACAAAAGCGACAAAGGAGTCGCCTTTGGGGTATGAATAGACGTTAAAAGCCATAATTTGTATTCTTGTTTGGCTGTTTTCTGATCGTCTTTGCCTGTCGTTTACGAAAGGCTATTTCATAGCCGTGAAACATGGGGTGGTGCTTTGTATTCAAACGTGGATGCATGTATGGCTTCAGCAAAAATGCTTTAAGCAAATAAGGTGCACACATGGGGTTGTTGAATGGAATGGATATGCACGCCGTTGTACGCCGTTGTAGTGCCCCAAAATATCCATTAAAATTCCCTCTTGTTGGGAAATATATGACAGATATTAAAGAAACGAAATGAACACGATTTTAGTAATACAACTATCTTCATTATCACCGACAATAAATTCCCAAAATCGCACACATATTGGCCAGCAAATTTGTTAAAGAACCTTAAAATGTGATGATTTATCCGGCATACATTATTATCATCGTCAAAATTAACAGCTCTTACAAATAGTGTAAGTGCCAGTACGACCTCTCCATACTACTAAATTCATTATCAACATAATCAACATAGTGTCGTCCGTAGCAGAAACTGTATTGAGCAAATATCAACATTTGATTTGTAAACCTACTCTACCGGGTGGTTCAAAAAAAAGTTGACCCAAGTTCAAAGTAATTTTTCAACCACATTTAAAGTTAAAGATAATTTCTGTTTGCTTAGTCTTAATCAGCAGTAAGTTTTGAAATTATCCTGATAAGATGGTACATTTATCTTGGTTGGTTCTTCAGATATGGTTCGTTACAGAAAGCATGCACAAAGTTGCCTTGGCCACGGGAGCGTCCTTTAGTAGAGATGGAATGCACAAAGTGGATTTACACACGATTGGTCACAAATTGTAAAAATAGGAGAAAAAGAAACAAGGAGACATCTGAGACATCTGTCTGGTGCTTGACATTACCTACCTATACGTATCTACGTTTCTTTGTTGAATGTGAATGGCACATAAGCATAGAGATTGGGATACTTTGTCTGGGCGGGTTTTTCAATTTTGAAACTAGAGCATGCTGTTTTGTTTAAGACAAAAACTAAATAACGCTCCCGTGGACAAGTCAGTTTTGTACATGTTTTCTGTAATGAACCATATCTGATGAACCAAATAAGCTAAACGTGCCATATTTTCAGGATAATTTAAAAACTTACTGCTGATAAGACTTAGCAAGCAGAAATTATCTGAAACTTTAAATGTGGTTGAAAAATTACTTTGAACTTGGGTCAACTTTTTTTTTAACCACCCGGTATCTACTGGTATCGGATCTGAAATTGTTTTGTGTCAAGAGAATTACTACATGTAGTACTATTACGGTGATACTCGCCGAGGCAGTGATGATAGCACATAAGTTTTGATAAGTGTCCAAGTTTTTACATCCCATCATTTCCAAACTAAATTGTTGATTCGATTAGTGCTGTGTTTCTTGAAATAAACAGCATTTTATGGAGTAACACCAACTCGATGGGCATTTCAAAAAACATCCGGGTCCTACGAATTTTGCATACTTGCAAATATAGTATAACATTTCTCTATCGGCAATTCGAAGAGTAAGTAATTGTTGCGATATGCTAATTCGAAACTCAGATGGTGAATATTTAAATCTGAAGACGCAACGCGAATTAAATTGTTGTCTTTGGGTGGTTGTACTTTCCAATGACATCAAATTGATCATGGTTCAATGATTGTAACCAGGATTTAATCCATCCTGAATGAGAGTCCTATTGTTACACTGTTTTATACACCTATCAGTGGTAAGACGCACTATACGACCCCCGGGAGTGGTGCGTCACTTTACCGAGGTGCGTCAACTTCTCATGTACCATGACGCACCCTGTGTCAAAAAAACGACGGACCATTGCCATCCAAATACGCACCTTCAGTCAACTATCAGCCCATTCGCACCCATGTAAAGTGACGGACCTTTACGCACCCTCCGTCATTTTTTTGACGGACCAAAGGCTGCCACTGACGTACCCTCCGTCAAGAATTATTGGTAAACGACGCACCCACGACGCACCTCTCCCGGGGGTCGTATAGTGCGTCTTACAACTGATAGGTGTATTAGTGTTGTATCGCTGCTTATCATTCACCGGTGTGGAATCTACATGGATGATAGAATGGTTCGGTTCGATATAATACTTATGTATCCATTTTCTTTTTCTTACCAGCGATCTAGTGACTGGCAATAGTTGTACATCATGAAGAAAACGGCATTAATTCTTGTATTCATCCTTGTCTGCGCTTGCTGCGCAGCTGCAAGGGAGCCACAGACTAATGAAGTAAGGTCCTCTTTATCAAATCATTAAACCGTTGGACCTGAAATATTTCGTGAACTATAGCAATATTATTTATTTCTTTTTCCAGCCCTCAGCATGTACAAAGTGCACCTGTCAAATGGTAATGCACAGGAAGTCTTGCTTTATACATGCTCAAGGGCAATAGCACTTACGTAACAGGTTTTGACATATATAATTTTGCCCAAGGGGGGGGGGGGGGGGGGGGGGGGTGGGGGGTGGGGGGATGGAGGGGGGGGGGGATGGAGGGGTACTCGAATTTGAAGAGGTTAGGGTTGTGTGACTGGGCAGTTTAAAACAGGGGCTTACCGAACTGACACAACCTGAATTGGGGTCTTTTGGAACTGATATGGCATCTTTGAAATGGGAGTCTTGGCGAACTGCCCAATTTTGAAATGGGGGGTCTTGGCGAACTGCCCAAGGAAACGTATTCGGGGTCTTCCTACACACACATGACTGTGACGCAACTGGCATTAGATTTTCCCCGGGGATCTTCTTTTGAAAATCCTCGTGTATATTAGCTATCGCAAGTAGACCATCATCTTGAGACTCGAAAACGATATGCTTAGAGAACGGGTCTACAGGATTTCCGGGCTAATGAACGGGATGACAACGCCCGAACGGGAGAGTTTGGATTGTATAGTTTGTGGAAGGGGGTGGGGTGGGTGTGGGTGTGGGTGGGGTGTGGGGTGTGTTTGTAGGGGGAGGGGGGGGGGGGGGGGGTGAGGGGGGGGGTGAACATGCCAAGCGGGTACGCATCTGCGTCCAAAAGAAACGTCGAAAAGGGTCTGTATTGCTGTATTCCAAATTACAGCCAAATACCGTCACTTTTTAACCTTTTTTTTACAGTATTTGACTGTAAATTTAAAGTAATTTCTAACAGTGTACGTCAAAGCGATTGGGTGCAGGGGGCAAAGCTCACTTTGTGGGAATCAGGTCAGAGAGCTGCATCTTTTGTATTTTTGCCCTAACAATTTGTCAAAACACCCTAAAACAGTCACATTTTAAGGACACAAACATGTCAAAATCCCATTACAAGAAAAATGGGTCGGTCGGGCCCGGTTTCTTTTGTTCTTAACGGCGAGCCCATTAAATGTCGTATTGACTATAAGAGATGTGACCAGCGATCAAGTAAAATGGCTGGCTGAAGTCGAATAGTTTACCTTTTAATTTTAAGTTATCAAAAATGCTATATTTTGCCGATCAATCGACAATAATTAATTTAACATGATGCCTTTTGATTCTTTAATTTTGTTTTGATTAACAGAAGAATGCGTTGCGACGGAGATACGTAACCTTGTTGAAACGAACACAAGATATGCAGCAAGACTGGGCGATGCTTACTCTGAGAGTTAAAATGATAATCGGTTCTATGTTTGGCGTTGACGAGGCGGAAATTGTGGTAAGAAACACTTTCCACGCGGCAGGCGTCTGCAGACAATATTTCAATATTTCACAAAATGTTTCAAGAAATGTCAAACTTATTGAATTGCATTACCATATTTAGAATCACCATGAGGAATGCATTAAAATAAGTACAAACATGCCTAGTATTGGTTCAGTAATCCTTGAGATAGATTTTGAAAATTGTGAAAGGTTTCTGAAAAATCTGTTTTATATAATGGTAAAACTAATAGCCTCGTGGAAAGTGCTGAAATAGGCTGCACTTTTTCTAAGTCCTTCTTGGAACCTACAAAACCCGACAGTGCTACACTCTTGTACTGTGCGGCGGCTCCAGCAATCTTGTGAACAAAACTTGAATCTCATGCTTACGCGCAAATTTGCAAATTTTAGCCGTTTGATGTCAAATTTGGTCTAGATTAACCTAAGTTGGTAAGAAAATGCGCGCGAAGCTTGCAAAAAATAGCAATTGTTATGATAAAATTGTCAACTTTTTTCCAGGTTTTAACTTAATTGATTTTTTTTTTGGGGGGGAGGGGGGTGGGGGTGGGGGGGGGGGGGAGGGGGCAAAGTGGGGGGAATAAACATCCCTGTAGCGCCGCCACTGGCGGAGACTGATGTACCCCTCAAATTTTACCCGCTTTTCTCCCTTGATAGTTTAATTCACAAAAACGCGCCCGGGGATTTAGGGTTAAAGATGAAAAAGATAAACAATAAATGTAATTAGCCTATATTATACATGTATCAGCATTTATTTATGCACGACTAGAATTATAAATACATGGCGCATCATTAAGACTTGTTTGGATAATCCACTAGACCACATGGACTGTGTTTTCATCTGTTCATGGATACCAGACGATCGAGCACTTATGTATACAAAGTCTTTGTTGAAAGCCTCAAGCGACCGAAATACATAAGTAAATATTAACAATTTATGGTGGCCTATAAGCATGATTCTAGCAGAATCTATGACGAGCGAAACTCAATTAAATACACGCGAGGATCAATCAATTGGAATACTTTCGGAAAGGGAACATTCTTGGCTGCCCAAAGACAGTTTTGCCTTTCCCCTTTTCAATCATCATGTTTACTTTTTCCCAAAACAGTAACATATCATTAACATGTTGCTTTCATAAAAAAGTGGCAATTTTCAAGATCCTATTTACCATTTTCCGTGGGGTCTTGTTGCTTTTTGTTTTGCTTTTATGATTATGATACGATTCTTTATGTTTGCAGTTAAAGAAAGAAGAGACTTTCTTTTTAAGTGAAATGAACGATCGACATCTAAAATAAATTCAAAATGTACTGGAGACACATTTTGTAACTTATTTGTTAATGATCTTAAAGTACACCTTTTCTGAAAACATCATTTTAGGGAAATGTGACGATTTAGGGAAAAGCACACATAACATTGATATGACACCGGGAAACTTATCGTCGGTAGTCAAGTGCTTTCCCTGTTCAAGGAAGTGTTTCAATTTCTCAAAATATATAATTGTGTGTGGAGTTACGCAAACAAGCGTGATATAATTGTAGGGGTTAGGGAGACTTCTTTCGAACCATTACAAAATGAACTTATATATGCATTCTTTCGGACACAAAGTGCATTTTGACACATGCTCAATATATTGATTGATTGATTGAATTTATTTGGTACTCAAACATACATTGCACATATATACATTATAATACAGCATAAGATACACAAAGAAAATGACATACAAAATATTGCACTTTTGAAACATCAATAAGGACATACAAATAACATTATGGGACAAGAGTACCAAGGATAGCCCAAGAAAGCCATAGAAATATATAGCTTATTTCCATTGGGGTCCTCAACATAAAAATAGAGACTGAAGGGAAATAGGGAAGAAAACAAAAAGTACAATGACTAATGGAAACAATAAACAATCAAATGTGAGAGTGGCTAGCAAGATGCTTCCTGACTAATTGTTTAAATGTATTGGAATTTGAAGTGGCTTTGATGTTGTTTGGAAGAGAATTCCAGTGATGGATGGCCGTGTTGCAAAAGGTGAAACTGGAATGGGTTTTGGAGTGAGGAACAATAAAGTTGAATGGGCTACCCCTGGTACTGTAATTATGAAATGAAGATACTCGTGTAAAATTTGACTTAAAATACTCAGGTGACGTATTGTTAAAAAATTTAAAAACATGGTTAAGTTTTAATTGGGCAACTCTGTCCTGGATGTTGAGCATTCTGACTTTATTAAGCTCATCTTGCCCAATGTGAGTGCGTGGGCCAACACCTAAGATAAAACGGACAGTTTTGTTCTGGATAACCTGTAATTGTTTTTTGAATTTTTGAGAAAGTCCAGAGTACCAAGAAGAGCAGGCATAATCAAAATAACACATAATTAAAGCTGAGGACAGTGTCTTGCGGGCTTTCATATTCAAACAGTCCTGATGTCGATACAAGAATTTAAGTCTCCCATTGGCTTTTTTAACTATGTTTGAAGCAATGGAGTCACCGGAAAGACAACTGTCGAGTGTTACACCTAGGTATTTGACCGAAGAGGAACATGTTATGGTATTTCCATTGCAGGTGACCAAAAATTCATTGGCACATTTGAGTTTCCTTTTGGTGCCAAAAAGGATGGCCTCGGTTTTACCCAGATGTAACGAAAGCTTATTATCAGTCATCCATTGTTGACAAGACTCAAGCTCTCGACTAAGTTTATTTGCAATAATGGTAGGATCTTTGCCGGAGAACATCAGGGCACTGTCATCAGCATATAAAAGTAATTTACAGTCAACACTGATGGGCATGTCATTCACATAACATAGAAATAAAAGTGGTCCAAGGATGCTGCCTTGTGGGACACCACAAGAAATGTTATTAGGGGGAGAGTCAACCTGGTTAACATTGACAATTTGTGTTCTGCCTCCCAAATAAGATCGGAACCAATCAACAGAGGACACACCAAGGGCTTCCAATTTTTCTAGGAGAATGACATGGTCAACAGTGTCGAAAGCCTTTTGCAGGTCAATTAAAATCATACCAGTAAAATTTCCAGAAGATGTTTGATTATGTACATAGTCGGTGAGATGAGTTAAACATGTATCTGTTGAAAAGGATCCTCTAAAGCCGGACTGAAATGCATATAAAAGCTTATTGTCTTCTAAGTATTTTACAAGTTGGGTGTAGACAGCCCTTTCAAGGATCTTGGATGCAACACTCAGAATACTCACAGGTCTATAGTTACCAGCTTCAGAACGGTCATTTTTCTTATACAATGGTTTTACACGGGCAAACTTAAAATCTGTTGGAACATAGCTATAATGAATAGACATATTAATGATATGAGTCAAATGATCCTTCAGAACTATTGCACCATCCCTTAAAAATCTGGCTGGGATCCCATCAAGACCAGTGCTTTTTGTAGGGTTCAAAGCACAAAGCTCTTTGAACACAAAATCAGGTGTGATGGGAGAAAGGTGGAATTTGTTTGATTTAGCACCTTTACTTTGGTAGTAATTTTTAAAAACATCGGAATTGGTTGTAAAAAGTCCCTGAGATGGCGGAAGATTGCGCTCTAGGTTGCCAGCAATATTGGTATAAAAATCATTAAAATGAGTGGCCACCTTCCTGGTATTGAAACACTTTCGACCATTAATTGTGAGTACTATCTGAGAATGGTCCTTGCACTTATTAGAGTAGCCAAGAGATTTAAACTGTTTCCACAGGGCTTTTGGATTGTTTTTGTTCTCCTCGATTTTGTTGGAAAAATATGTTGCTTTAGGGGGGGGTGGGGGGTGGGGGGGGGGGGGGGGGGTGGGGGTAGGGTCACAAATTTTCGCACGGTCACAAAATTTCGCACGGTCACACAATTTCACAGTCCAAAAAGCACAAATTTCGCACGGTCACAGACTTGTAAACTACTATCGGTGTCCTTTAATTTCATACCAAAAAACCCTGGTAGTACTCAAAAATATTTAATTAACTAAAGTCCTTTTGAATGCCTTCCTCTTTGCGTGCAGGTGGTATATTATTTAGTGTAGTGCACTCTTAAATGTGTATAAGTAGTTGGCTAAAAGATTTAATGATACAAACTGACTGTCTAATGTTCTATTTCCACAGCCTAGCGCCAGTTTTGTGGATGACCTCGGAGCGGATGAACTCGATATGGAGGTGCTAATCCTGTACTTAAAAAGCGAATTTGGTAAGATTTTTTTTCTTCGTGACGAATGCATGGTAAACTCACTAAAAATCACCCCGCGTCTTTGGTCAAATGTGGGTCTATTAAGCTTCCGGAAGAAAAAAAATGCCGCTGTGAATACGTCTTTTTGTGAGTACAGTGCAACTTACTATATGCCCTTTATTTCATCAATTTGTTATGCAATAGACCTATATTGGATTTAAACAAACACATTATGCGGGACTGGTATAGAAATTCACACACAGACCTCCTGTGTATAACCATGTGGGGGTGCACATAATATTTGACATGATGTACTGCTAAGGCGGTAAATTAAGATGCACGTTCCCTAACTGTTGAAAAGGTGTGTACATAATGCATACACACTGCCTAAATAAACTCCAATATGTCGTAATTTCATATTGTGTTTCATACCAATAACCAGCTCTTCTTTCCAATGATGGTAGATTGAACCACAGATGGTAAATTGTAATTGAACTGGTGATAAGGCCACACATTTGTTTTACTTGCCCATAGATGCTCTCCAAAAGGTATAGGGTCGTAGGGTTGTTTTTTGAAAACAAAATTTATGAAACAATCTGTGTTGACGCGGTTTTTTTAATATAAATGTCATACGAATGATTGACAGTTATCGCTTCACTGCTTGCCTAATCGCCCGAGGATGTAGTGCTTTTGTTGTATGCGCGGAATATGCGCAGAATTTCCTGTTTCATACGACTGAACAGCAGTTGTTAAAAGTTTTAAAAATCGTTTTCACACTGTAGCTAGCTCTCGATGAAACACTTCATTGAACAGATGACATAGTTGTTCTTTTGAACACGAAATAGTGGTGAATTTGGCACATTTTGAATGAGACCTGAGACCCCACATTCACACGCACGTGGCTATAAGCACTGAAACGGGTGATTTCTACGAATGAGGTAGCGTTGGAATGAGGAACAAATCAGCTTTTTATTAATATGAAACACATTCAGAGCAAGGTCTCTTAAAATTAAATCGAACACAAACGCAGTGGGGCAACAGAGCCTTTGGGATTGCAGCGGCAAGAATAAGGAACAATTTACCCACTATCGTCCGATTAAACAGCAATATAAACAGTTTCAAAAAGAACTGAAAAGACCACTGATAACAAAACATTACTGTTGATTCACTGATAACAAGCCATTACTATTGATCCACTGATAACAAGCCATTACTATTTATCCACTGATAACAAGCCATAACTATATTGATCTACTGTTGACAAGCCATTGCTAATGATCCACTGTTCAACAACTCCCCCATACCTTAAGTACAGTAACAAAGCGTTGTTGATTTGAGATAAACCCACTGTTCATATGCAAATTACTAGGATAGCGAACCTTATTTGGAAACCGCAAATTGTAAACAAACAAGAATGTCGGGAAAAATGTTCGCAAAATGTGTCCATTTTTTCGGCGTATAAATGCATTTCGCCATGATCCACTGATAACAAGCCACTACTATTGATTCACTGATAACAGACCATTACTATTGATCCACTGATAACAAACCATTACTATTGATCCACTGATAACAAACCATTACTATTGATCCACTGATAACAAGCCACTACTATTGATCCACTGATAACAAGCCTTCACTATTGATTCACTGATAACAAGCCATTACTGTTGATCCACTGATAACAAGCCATTACTATTGATCCACTGATAACAAGGCATTACTATTGATTCACTGATAACAAGTTGATCAACTGATAAACAAGCCATTACTATTGATTTACTGATAACAAGCCATTACTAGTGATGCACTGATAACACGCCATTACTATTGTTCCAGTGATAACAAACCATTACTATTGATGCACTGATATCACGCCATTATTATTGATAAGCCATTACTAGTGATTCACTGATATAAAGTCATTAATATTGATTCATTGATAACAACCATTACTAATGATTCACTGATAACAAGTTGATCAACTGATAAACAAGCCGTTACTCTTGATTCGCTGATAACATGCCATTACTATGAATGGTGTGACCGGTGACGTAGTGCCCGGCAGTATGCGTGCGCACCTACAGGGAATGTGCTTTAATTCACACTTGATTGATCATTACTTACCATGCTTACGGTGTAATAGTGCAGTAGTCATGGTCTGCATCCCTAAGCACAATGAGAGACCAGGTACTAAATCTGGTTGCCCGGCAGTATGCGCACGCACCATTAAAATTGGCGCTCAGTGATGTGTGTTTTGCTTTCAAATAGTATGATGTATGCAGTAGTCATAGACTAGTACCTCTAGCATGTCTTTAGACCAGGCGCTAATTTGTAAACACTACTGATGTAAACAACGGTCACCTCATCTATTGGTCCAGTGATAACAAGCCATTACTAGTGATTCTGCCAATACTGAAGAAGTCTTCCGACAGGGAAGGCGCAATCGTCTAGGTGTTATTAAAACGAAGAAGTTTGTTCAACATAAATGTATAGAGCCTACTGAATCTTCTATCTTGATTATCTGACTCAAAACTATCGTTGTTTATTGATATCTATCTATACAGGCACCGAGATCCCGGATGAGGAAGCAGATAAGATTATAACAGTGCAGGATGCAATTGATTATATTACCCAATCAGTCAGCCCGCGGGATCCGAATACAATCTATGATGTTGCCATATTCTAACCCACGCAAAGATCGATTTCAGGATGTCAACCTTTGTTCGGCTTTTCGCGTGGCTGCATACTGACTGCAATGAATTGAATCCGGATCATTGAATGTATATATATTATGAATGTCCAGCTGCCCTTAGATTGACGGACGGTTATCTAGCGTGTCGATGCACATAATTTACTAGTCTCGACATTTATCACAGTCATAGTAATAATAATGCACTTAGACACTTTTTTGTAGAGGGGATCATAACTCAATTTAAATGTGTAGAAAATGATTGTATTTGCTTGTTATAAAGGTGTTGCTTAATAACCATGGTGACCAATGAAAAACAAGCCTTATTTCATGATATGTGTTCCAAATGGCCATTTTGATTTCCCATCATAGAATTAAATCATTTCCAAACGGACTGCTGTTTTCACGAATACACCTACATCTACATATGTTACCATCAAGATATCAACTACAGTGACACTTACCATAAACTTGTTTCAATTTGTTATACAGGGTGCATTGACACAATTGGACTCTCTTTCAGGACGTATTCAATCCTTATTAAAATCACTGAACCATGAAGCCAATCAACTGGTCTGTGTACTTCAAACTCCCACAGTAATTTCTTTCACCCGTTCATTTATAAGTATGAAGTTGGTTTTGGTATTATGTTAGAGTGACATATTCAATTTAGTAGCAGAGGTTTATTTTGGCTTTGTTTACATATGTTTACCAGGTAGCTAGGCGACTAGCTGCTCAAATCACCAGGTACTGTAGATGTAATTGTAAGGACGGTTTGAATCACTTTCGATCAGGTCTTCAATGTTAACGGTTCAGTCATACTCCATCTCCTCAAGATTTAAATGTATTAATATTTACAATTCTATCTTCAAGTTTTCAAGTTTAAATTTATCTTCAAGTTAATAGTATCTTCAAGTTAATAGTATCTTCAAGTTAAAAGTATCTTCAAGTTAATTTGTATATCATCATCCATTTCAGCATTAATAAATAAAAGGATATTCATCGGGCATCTTCAATCAATTGTGTTTATCGTGTCAAATGATTTTAATAAGTTTTATCTACGCTAGTTCTTAAATACTTTGGGATTGTATTATTTTGCGTTATTTCTATTTTGGCCAGCTAAAATGTTAAGGAAAACCGTTAAATATTGCATTTTATTGCTACCAATTGGCAGCTTTTGTCACAAAAGCTGCCAATTGGCAGCTTTTAACGATTGTTAGTATTTTGACCAGGAAAAATCAAAGTATTGCCGAATCACTGTATTTATGAACACATTTTGGCAGGACAAAATAACAACAATTGTCAAAAGCTGCCAATTGGCAGCTTTGAATGCTGCCAATTGGCAGCTTTGTGACAGAAGCTGCTAATTGGCAACAATAAAATATAGATTTTAACGTTTTTATGTTATATTGGCCAGTGAAAATCGATAAATCACCAAATAATACAATCCCAAAGTATTTCAGAACCTGTTGCTACGAGTTTACCCCCACGACCATTTCGTTGAACTATATACAACAATCAGTAGATAAACACAGCAGACGGATTTTGTATTTTCCCACCCTGCGACACGTACATCGAAATAACTAGCAATATATTCATTCCCAAATCAACACAACACGAGAACGCTGATCGTTTATCCACACTGAAAACCTAAACAGGTCGCCTGATTAATTTAAAGCTAGTCTAGGTGGTGTCCATTTTGACTAGCTTTAGCCTAGTCCAGCACTGCTGGACTAGCTTTAAGCTCGACTAGCTTGATGTTAGTCCGTCCTAGGCTGGACTAGTTTAGGCTAGTCGCTCGACTAGCTTTAAGTTAGTCCAGATGGTGTCCATTCTGACTAACGTAAGGTTAGTCGGACTTAGTCCGGATTGGCTCGACTAACGTAAGGTTAGTCCAGCTCAAATTGTTCACGTTGCGTAGCAGTACTTGGTTTCGCCACGGGTTTCGTTAGCGTTCGAGATGCCCGCGCTACCGTTGTTCTTTACAGTTAGTGTTTTCCTACTCCGAGTCGTCATTCCAACAACATGTAGCGTAAAATAGTCTACAGATGTTGGCGAACACTATGATGTACACAATATGTCCACACAATAAAATAACTACGGGAAATTACGTCTGGATTGGCTAGCAAAACCGGACCGGCGATGAAGTACGTCTTATCTCCATGCCGCCATTGATATTTTATCTCAGTGCCTTGGCAAACCTAAAGCTAGTCCAGCCAGATTGACTAACCTAAAGCTAGTCAAGTCAGCTTGTCTAATAAGCTAGTCCAGCCATAGTCCAGCAGAACAAATCAAGCTAGTCAGGCTGAGCCGGACTAACATTAAGCTAGTCAAGTCGGTCATAACCTATCCAGCAGGCTTGACTAACCTGCTCGACTAGTTTAAGGTTAGTCCAGCCAGTGTCTGACTAGTTTAAGTTTTCAGTGCACTGACCTATATTGAAGTGTATATCTGTTCCACTTTATATTATCACAGCGAATCAATATAATAATATGGGCCCTATTTTGGGGTCTAGCTGATAGCCTACCGCTGAAGCCTCCTCTCTACTTATCTGGCGTTAACAATAGAACTATTGTAGTACTGTCGACGGCTCAATTAGTGAACCAGACAGATGAAACCGCGAGGAAGGTTGGGTTGTTTTCTTTAAGAAATACCAAAGCTGACCAGTGATCACCCGACCCCGCTGTGATGTAAAGAGCGACCCATTTGCCATATTGTACAACTGTCTGGTGTCTAGTACACTTGCCAGGTTTTAAAGTACGGGAGTGTTGTGGTCACATTAATTCAGGACCAAGCAGTCAGAAGCCCCGACCCGCCAGTAAACCGAGATTTCAAGAGAAAAAAAATAGAAATCGGGTTATTTACAACTCGCGATTGTGACGGATCGCCTGTATCAATTTTGATAATCTTAGGCTCATTTTAAAGGAGAAGAGTCCTATTTATTCAGGATATAATTTCTAATTTAATAACAAACATGATTTGTTAAACTTTT
Source organism: Ophiura sarsii (assembly GCA_035610835.1). Taxonomy (NCBI): domain Eukaryota; kingdom Metazoa; phylum Echinodermata; class Ophiuroidea; order Amphilepidida; family Ophiuridae; genus Ophiura; species Ophiura sarsii. Next base: position 45,720,931 of record CM069459.1, on the reverse strand, counting down.
TTGAGTCGATAAAGATGTAGTTACGTTTCAATGCAATCGTAACATCGACATTTTAATGATTTTTAGACGTCGTAGTAAAAACATCGTGCACAAGAAATGTGCCTAAGGTATTAAACATTATCCAAAATATGTTTTTTGTACTACAATTTAAGACAGGAGTCAGCACCAGGACTTGTATTCACCAACAGAGGTAAGGGCTTGGATGTTACAAAACAAACTTTGTTTAAATGACACAAAGACTGAGTTTTTTATCTTCTCGTCGCAAAGGCAATTAAATTCTGTGTTTCGTGGTGGCTTAAAGATCGGTGAATCTGTGATTGAACCCTCGTCATCTATTAAGAACTTAGGTGGTGTGAATTCTACCGCATGTGTACAACTGTTTACAAAAAACTGCCCCTTCATTTGATACTTACAAGATGTTCTCCACACGCACGAGCCTGGACGGATGGGCCTTAGATCAGCTCGCAATACCACGCGCCTTGACGTTCCCATTACCAAGAGAATTATTGCTGATTGTGCCTTTTCAGTCATTGGCCCCTAGTTGTGGAATGTCCTCCCTATTCAGGTCCGCCAGGCTCCCAATGTTAAAGTTTTCAAAAAGCAACTCAAAACTCATTTCTTTCCAAAATATTAGGTTTTTTATTGACTGTTTTAGATTATATTTGCGAGTTTTTAATTTGTTATGTTTGCATTGCATGTTGTTTCTAAATTATTCTTGATGTAATTTACTGTGTAATTGTATTAATGATATTTTCATGCCTGTGTAGTAAAATTTGTTTATAGCTACCAGCCAATGTTTTGATCTGGAGACTGATAACCACAGGCAGTCCCTCAGCTCACATCTCTTCCATGCCAGTATTTTAATATGCTAATTTTGGGCAAACAGTATGACACAAAGGTCACTACTGATTTCTGGTAGTGTTTTTACATTTCCCTAATTTGTTTTATATTAGCTTTGGATTACTTACTTTGTAATCATCCATTTTATTTATTGCCTACTTTTATTGTTTATTCTAATTACCTATATGCATCACATTCCTCTCTTAAGTTTCTAATATAATAACTTAATACTTAATTAGTTATCTTCTAGAAATGTGGAGACATGTGCTCTCTCCTTACTTTTGATACCAATATTATGATGTTCCAGTGCTTGAAACTTGTCTCTTTGTCCTGATTCTTTTAACCTTGCAAAAACGGCCAAGAGGATTTTCCATCAATCCTCGCGAACCTACAAATGTTGGGATATCACCCAAACCGGATTTTACTTCATTGGTGGCAGCTGAGTGGGATTTGGCAAGGATTTTTGTGAAGGATTGTTAAGCAATGCAGGACACTTATATATAAGTGGTATATGAGTCAGTAATCAATAATGGATAGTACACAACAGATAATAACAACATCACATACAATGAGTGTAGTATAAGAACTTTGATGTGAGCATACATTTGAGTTGTTTGCTGGTGGTATTTGTGTATTTAGTGAGTGCATATAACTGTCTATATATATGCATACCACCATGCTGATGACATCAGATGTGTCTACACATCCTGGTAGTAGATATAATTTGGGTAATCATGACTTGGCATGCAAAGTAAATGCATAAGTAAATAGATAGTCAAAACATGACTAAAAAGTGATACAAATAGTCAAATATCAGCAAATCTAGGGTTAGCACATTTGATCTCTGTCTCATTGCAAAATGTCTGTGGTCATTAGTAAATTTATCTGTCTGGCGCGCTACATGTACCAAATTTTGGACCACATATGCCATTCTTTTTGGTTGTTTATCATGATGACAGCTAGTGTTGAATGTACTTACTAAACATGATTTAATAAATAAATAAGTAAGTAAATAAATAGATAACTGAATAAATTTCTAATTAAATTAAAGCAAATAAATAAGGTATACCTGTGGAGCAATTAAAGCTTAAATAAATATAATAATAATAATAATAATAGTAGACCTTTAAAGAATCTAATATTAAATCTTAAACTATTCAATAAATTTAGCTAATTAACGATAGTGTAGTACAATTGATCTAATCACTATCACCGGGTAATACGCTTTAGAGATATACTATGTTTTGTTGCTAGGTTGCGTTTAGGCCATTTAATTAATATCTCTTGCGTACCATGTTGATTAGATCAGTAATACTATAACTAACACACCCTGGTACGTGAACTAAATAAGTATTAAGCAAGGAAATAAAGTAAAAGTATTAATAAATAAATAAAATAAAGTAATAAATATCAGTTCAGTGGGCTTTGAATACATCACAAACGCCAGACTACACTTTCTAGAAATTCACATATTGGTAAGGTGAATTAGAACCTCAGATTTATTTATTTATTGTTTTTTCTTTTTTTCTCTGGTGCTTTTAGGTAGTCACACCCCTTAAATTATTGCTTTCGCTACATTCCCTTGCTTGGTTAGGTTATTTAAATTTGTTTTTTCTTTTGTTTGGTTGTTTCATTTTTTTTTTTTCCTTCATTTTTTTTCTTCAATTTTTGGTTGTTTACAATTGTTCACAAAATTGTCAGCATGGCAGAACGAACTCCACGCACTTATGGCTATAATCATGACACCCCAAGACAATATCGCGTAATCGATGAAGTAGGCCACACAGATTGGGATGATCAACCCCTGATGTCCCGAACAAGAGACTGGGACGAATGGGATAGTTCAAAGCAAGAGTCCCCCACTAACCGCAGCACACCACCAGTGGTACACCGACAAACACAGGTCCAGAAAACGAGAGCACCAGATCGCTACGATGGTACATCACCCATCAACCAGTATATGGCCCATTTTGATGCCATATGGGCGATCAATGAGTGGAGCGAAGAAGATGCGGCTCATCACCTTGCTGCCAGTCTACGGGGTAGTGCATGCTGGGTATTATACCCAAAGCCGGTCACAAATGGCAGAGAAAGGGCACTGCACCTGCAAGAAGTCGTAGGTCGACTTAGGCGACGTTATGGACCAGGAGAGATGGCTGAGAATTATCTAGCCATCCGGAAGCAAAGATCGCAGACACAAAAAGAGACATTGCAGGAATTGGTGGAGGACATCCAGGAAATGTCACTCAAAGCTTATCTGGAGGCCAACCACAAATTCCTGGACAGACTTACAGTCATGCATTTCAAGGATGCCATTCGGGATGCTGATATACGTGATGCAGTTCACCGTGCCAGACCAGTCAGCCTTGATGATGCACTGAGTGCTGCTCTCGAAGCAGATAGCTGGAGACAGTTGGAAGCCAAACGAAGGACATTCGTTCGCCAGGTTTCGGCGCCAGAACCACGAGAGAGTCCCCAGGAGTCCCCAGCAGTAACGTCTCTACGCGCAGATGTCACTAAACTCACAGAGATGATGGGTAACCTCATCGCCTCTCAGAAGAAAAAGCAGTCCCAGTCTCAGCCCCGTTCACGCCGCCCTCTTGTATGCTGGACATGTAACCAGCCAGGCCACAAGGCATTCTTATGCCCGTCCCAGCAACCGTATCCGATGTAGCCTCAACCTCCAATGCCGCCACCACAGGGTCAACAACCGCCGCAGTCGGGAAACGCTCAACGGCCCTACGAAAACCAACAACAATGGAGCCAACCACCGATGGGGCCGGCACCAAATTTTCAGTAGGCTCCACAGATCTTCATGTCATCCCTTTAGAAAACACACCCACAGGCCTTTACACCACAATCACTTTGGATTCATTAAACATTCGCTGTCTCATCGATTCTGGGTGCAACACTGATATCATTTTGTCTACTTGGTTGTTTGAATGCATTCCGGAGGATCAAAGAAGAGATTTATTTCACCCTCTTCAGACCATCAGGCAGGCAAATGGATCTCGGTTGAGCTATGATGGAAGAACGAAGATGCAACTCTCTGTTGGCCCCACCACAAGCTTAGCCACCGTGTATGTAGCAGATATTGAAGAGGAAGCCATACTTGGTCTCACCGGCCTGAAGATTCTTGGTGCATCCATCAACTTCACAGACAACACCCTGGTGATTGATAGTAGTGTAACGTTACATGAAGATGGAGTAATCTGGACCGATATTGGCTGCAATCGGATCCTCCTACCAAACCATTTAGAGGATCTATATTCCCGTACCATCAACTCAGTCGCACCAGAACACCATAGCAAAATTGCTACATTATTGACAGACTACGCGGATGTATTTTCAACTGGAGAGTTTGATATAGGCTCCACAGAAGCCATTCATCACAACATCCTAACAAAAGATAACATCTGCCCGATCAAACAAGCACTCTATCGTGTGTCAGCCTCCCAACAGAACGAAATCGATAGACAAGTAAAGGTACTCCTAGAGAAAGGCTTGATCGAACCCTCCACAGCGCCATGGGCAAGCCCGGTGATCCTAGTACCGAAGAAGGATGGTACAAGTCGTATGTGCATAGATTACCGTAAAATAAATCAGTGTACTACGAAAGATGCGTACCCTATTCCACGCATAGACGACACCTTGGACGCATTGAGCGGATCGCAGTTTTTCTCAGCCTTGGATTTAGCAGCTGGCTACTGGCAGGTTCCCTTGGATGAAAGCGCCAAAGACAAGTCCACATTTTGCATCCGAGGAGGCCTCTACCGTTGGAAAGAAATGCCTTTCGGTCTGAGTAATGCACCTGCCACCTTCTCGCGATTGATGGAGAACATCCTTCATGGACTCCAGTACAAGCATCTCCTGATCTACCTGGACGACGTAATTATTTATGGCAAGTATGTAGACCAGCAGATCGAACGGTTGCAAGTTGTTTTCCAACGTTTACGCCAGGCAAACCTCAAGCTGAAGCCGACAAAATGTGATCTCCTTCAAACCTCCGTCGTGTATCTTGGACACACTGTGTCACAAAGTGGAGTGAGTACAGATCCTAAAAAGATCGAGAAGGTGCGAGACTTTCCACAGCCGCAGACAATCAGAGAGGTTCGCAGTTTCCTAGGACTCGCATCATACTATCGGAAGTTCATTAGGAATTTTGCTGATATCGCTCAACCACTTCACGCGCTGCTACAAAAGCATACCCGTTTCCGCTGGAGTGAAGAATGTGTTAAAGCTTTCGACTATCTAAAGACCTGTCTCATCACTGCACCTATCCTAGCGTATCCTCGTCCTGAAGGCCAATACATCCTGGACACAGACGCAAGTGCATTTGGTATTGGAGCTGTACTTCACCAGGTTCAGGATGGAGAAGAGAAAGTGATCGCGTATGCTAGCAAGTCATTGAGCAGAGAAGAACGCAATTACTGCACGACTAGAAGAGAGCTCCTTGCTATTGTCGCATTTCTCCAACACTTTCGTCACTACCTCTATGGCATACCAGTAACTGTGCGTACAGATCATGGGTCACTAAAATGGCTCATGAACTTCAAATCACCTAGTGGGCAGTTGGCCAGATGGCTGGAGAGATTGGCTGAATACGACCTAGCAATTGTCTACCGACCTGGGCGTCGCCACAACAACGCAGATGCCATGTCACGCCTTGAATTCTGCAAACAATGTGGACGAGATGACACACGCAGTGACATACACGCAATGCCAATTACAGTACGTCGCACATCCATCCAACCAGCACGGACACTAGACGAGCTGAAAGAGGCTCAGCGTCAAGACACCGCTTTACAGCAGTTGTATGCCAATAAGACAAATAGAGACGAACGTCCCGAGTATAAAGACATTAGTGGTCTTTCCCGTACGACCAAGTATTACTATGGGTTGTGGGACCAGATTGAATTATGCCAAGGTGTTCTCTGCAGACGATGGGAGTCCGATGATGGTACACAAATCAAATACCACACCATTGTGCCTGAGAAATGTGTAGACATGATTTTACACGAACTGCACAGTTCCCCTACAGGTGGCCATCAAGGTGTCAACAAAACCATCGCCAAGATTAAACAACGGTTCGTATGGTATGGAATGACGGCTGACATACGCTCTTGGATACGCCAATGTGACCAATGCAGTAGGAGGAAGCAGTCGGCAAAGCAGCACCGAGCAGAGTTAGTCCAATTCAAACCTGGAAAACCTATGCAGATAGTCGCAATGGACATTTTAGGTCCGTTACCAGAGTCTGCACGTGGCAACTGTTATATCCTTGTCATAGGAGAGTATTTCACTAAGTGGGTTGAGGCCTTCGCTATCCCCAATCAAGAGACAGCAACGATTGCAAGATGTCTTGTTGAGCAGTTTATTTGTCGCTTCTCAGTACCACACCAGTTACACAGCGATCAGGGTAGGAATTTTAAGGCTGCCGTCATCAAGGACATCAGCTAATTACTTGGAATTGAGAAAACCCGCACTACTCCATATCACCCTGCTAGTGATGGATTTGTCGAACGGTTCAACCGTACCATGATGGAGATGGTTTCCAAATTGATAGAGCCAGACAGGAAACAGCGTGACTGGGATGAAAAGCTGCAAATAGCAATGTTTGCCTACAGAAGCACACCACAGACATCTACAGGAGAGTCTCCTAACATGATGATGCTCGGAAGGGAAGCAAATATGCCTGTAGATATACAGATGGAACAACCACTACCTGATGTGCATGATCCGCTTACCACAGACTATGGCAGAGGCTTGCGTAACCAATTATCCTTGGCACATGAAACATCTGCAACAAAGTGCAGTACGCCAGAAAGCCCATCATGACAAGAAGGCAAAGGGAGAAACAATTGACAGAGGTATGTTCGTGTGGTTAGCAAAGAAAGCGACCAAAAAGGGTATGTCACCCAAACTTGATATGAAGTGGCAAGGTCCCTATTTAGTCATCGACAAATTGTCAGAAGTTGTCTTCCGTATTCAGCAAAGTGGGCCCAGAGGAGCTAAGAAAGTGGTGCACTATGACCTGCTTAAACTTTACCAGGATAAACCACTCAAATCGTGGCTACATAAGATAAGACAAGTGGAGAAACGTCAGGAGCCACCATCATTGACGCTAAGTGTGCAGTCATCCACCAGCACACAAAGAGCAGACCCAACCATTCTACCAAGGAATGAGCATCCTAAAGTTCCCCGTTCCAGTCGCTTAGAGAATAGATCTAGACAGCCAGCAGACCTACTAAGAAGGACGACGATAGCGATCTCCTGACGAATCGCTATCCTCAACGCCACAGAAACCCACCTGATAAATATTAAACGCTATGCATGACTACGCGGAAGACTATCAAGTCAGACCAATTGTCACCATGCTACGCTTCTATGCTAGAGTAACAATAATGACTCACATGCAGAGATTGATGACTCGCAAGATCAATCTTGATTGGTTATCGTAAGACCAACATGAAGAGAAGGAAGAGAAGGAGCAATCAGATAAATGTATAACTTTGACCATGACCTACTTGAACTTCATCAACTGTTGACGTCTCATGGTTCATAAAGTTGGACATAGGCTATGTCCAACTTTATGAACCATGAGACGTCAACAGTTGATGAAGTTCAAGTACGACTACAGATTACTGAGGTGAATCGAGGGAGAAAGAAAGTCTATGGCCATAGATGAGGAAACGTCATCGGTAGGAATACAAGACTACCAAGGATGAGTGCAGGATTCATACTCAGTAGAAGTTCCCGAAAGTCATTGGTAGAAATACAAGTCTACCAAGAGTGTGACCAGTGGGAGAGATGTCGCTGTGTAGTAACGTCGAGACTACCAGGAGTTAAAGACTTCTTCAGGTGTTGCTCTGTAGTAAATCATACTGAGTTTTAAGGCGAACCATTGTTTAGGGAATCAAGCCTATCAGAAAGGATTTGTACGGACGGACATAGACCAATTGTCAAGGTCATCTGGAGAAATTATCATGTTGCGTTCTACTTCATCCTTCAGTCATAGATTCTGGCATCGGATCCTTGAGGACTGCTGCACGAATGATTGTCTGCAAATACTTCCTACGTCAGTCAATGCATGTATTCCAATCTGCCATGCATAACCAAAATATTTTTATTTGGGGGTTCTCTTCTTTCATTTTGTTATTTTTTTACTTTTATTTATATCAACATTTTGTTTGATTTTGTATGTTAGTTAGTTGTAGTTTTAGCACCTATCTCAAATTTACAAGTTACTTCATCTAGTTCACCTTGCCATTATGTTTTAATATTGGTCAAATTATTAGGAGTGTGATTTTAAAATTGATTTTTAACAATTGAGCTCATAACTTCAATATCACCTAAAGTTATAGTATTTGAACAAATGCTGTAGAGTAAAATCTCTTTTAATTTTCTAAATAATAATTGATGATGGTATACATATTGGATAAGATTAGCCTTAGTCACTTTGTTTAATACTTATAATTTCATCTTGATAACTATAAAGAGTGATTCTATCTGGCGAAATATTCAAACTACTCTATTCGCTGAGATCTATCATATCAGGTGAATATATTAGTTAACTTCATGTTCCTCGTTTCTCATTTAACATCTTTTAAGCTATATCATTAAGGTACCATAAATTATTAGTAATAATTAAGTTATTGTATTAATTAGTATTGTTAACTACTCACACAAGTTCTGGAAACCACAACATCAAAATTTAAACTATTACACTATCCATTATGAAACAACTCTTACGTGAATACACACAGGGGAAATAATGCCACCTGACCGTTTTGCAGCTAGTGACTATGATATTCCTTTGTGCTACAATGGACTATGGGTAGAGAATATTTAGCCGAACCTGAAGGACAGAATATGGCAAATATCCTACCAAGCTGACTCTCCCAGAACTTTACTTGTGTTGGATAACTATTAGTGGCTGGATCGACTATTAATGCAAGTGTTAAGAATCAGGACTAGACTGGAACAATCACATAACGTGAACGCTTTTTAATGAAACAATATGAAAGTGTCGCACAGCAGGATGCCTCGTTTGCCATAACCATGATATTTGCCAACATAATGCATGTTATAAATGCCTGAACAAGATCATCTTATAGTCTTGTGGCATCTCCTCAGCAGTCTACTATGGATTTCTACTATTGTGCTTGAACACTCTCGGCAGGTACGCCCCTTTATCAGTGTTAGCAACCACACACAATTTTGTCTGTTCCAGATATTGTATATTTACAAGTTAGACTGGATTTCCCCGTGGTTGTTGATTTCCCCCTTCCCAATGAGCTGCATCATTGGATAACAATGTACAATGTAGAATATATGCTACAAACTACACATCGTGATATTAATTAGCGATGATCATGATAGCAAAGAACGCTTTTGTGATAGTATTGGCGACACTTCATGATGGCAGAGAACGCTTTTGTGACACTGTTAAACGTTTCATATAATATTGGCGACACTTCATGATAGCAAAGAACGCTTTTGTGATAATGTTAAACGTTTCATATAATATTGGCGACACTTCATGATAGCAAAGAACGCTTTTGTGATAATGCTTCATGATAGCAACAGTCATGGTGATAACCATGGTGACACTTCGTGTTGATAACAACGCTTCCTCCTGATACTACGGTTCTCCTGATATTACAGTGCTTTGTAAGCCAACGCACGACACATCGATTTGATTTATACATGTACTAGGCCATCGCCATTCCACAAATGTCGTCAACATGCCAAATCCCACCCTGAACTCACACACATGGAGATCCCCTGCATATTGTTTTGCAGCTTGTGTGTCATCAGACCATGAAGTTAGAAGACAGGAGTTACTTCTTGCCAGCATCAAAGGAACGATGATGATCACCGTGGTACTACACAAAAGAGGCTAAATCATTGTTACAACGTGTATTGCACTGACAATCAAAGTTACCGCGGAAAAATCAATGTAGATTGACAAAGCGGCAGTAAGCGGTAGTCCCACTCTTGATGGTTCGACGCTAGCGTGTTTACCTCAATTCTTGTATTGAAAATATCTATTTATCTCGAAGCACTACCAATTTTGGTAAATAACTTCATGTTTTTGATAATGTAAATGTGTAAAAACCAGGCAAAATACTGTACATATCATAACGAAACTATTGACAGGCGGTTGATTTATATTATAAGATGTGGATCAAAATGTAAATAAAAATAAGTCAATATTCAAAATGATGAACAGTTTATATTTCAACAGAAAAATCGCGCGAATCCGCGCTCACTTAAAAAGGTTGAATATAATTAGTTATACAACATATCTGTCTTGTTATAACATAAGAATAAAATAAATAATATAAATTCAATGTAAAATCAATTTTTTAAGTAAACTTGACAATATTCTTTTATTTTCAGTTTATTCAGAATACATTGTTCTTGGCACCGCGGAGAGTGTATTTGGGGGAGAGAAAGCAATGTTTGAACGTACATTCCGATCCCAAAATGAACCACTTATTATGACAATGTTTAAAATAGGCCACATAATGTATCACAAATTTACTAGATTGAAAATCAAATTAAATTGGCTGGCAACTTCGGCGGTGATTATCATCGCTCAAAGAAGAGGTGTGCGCAATTGATGGGACAATTGCATGATTAGGGTTGCGTAACAAGACCTTTCTCCTTGTCTTCTAGCTTCATGATCAGACAATGGAAATGGACCCTGCTACGCTACCAAGGGCAAGCTTTGCAATAATATTGCAGTGAATGTATACACAACAAAGGGTTTCTTAGCCTAAATACGTGCACCAGCTTCAAAAAGCTGCTACTGACTCACACATATACATGTATTGTCGGCTATTAACTAACGTTTCTGTGTGTTACGCATACAGGTGGTTTGGACAATGGACCTTATATAATGCGCCAGACACAACGCTGCGTCTCACCGTTTTCACCATTTTTTTTTGTTTGTTTTTTTATTTTTATGGTTTTCATATTTACTCCTTATTATTTTGACTTTAACTACATTCCGCACTGGGACAGTGCTTTTACAGAGAGGGGAGTGATGTAGTAAATTTGTTTATAGCTACCAGCCAATGTTTTGATCTGGTTACTGATAACCACAGGCAGTCCCTCAGCTCATATCTCTTCCATGCCAGTATTTTAATATGCTAATTTTGGGCAAACAGTATGACACAAAGGTCACCACTGATTTCTGGTAGTGTTTTTACATTTCCCTAATTTGTTTTATATTAGCTTTGGATTACTTACTTTGTAATCATCCATTTTATTTATTGCCTACTTTTATTGTTTATTCTAATTACCTATATGCATCACATTCCTCTCTTAAGTTTCTAATATAATAACTTAATACTTAATTAGTTATCTTCTAGAAATGTGGAGACATGTGCTCTCTCCTTACTTTTGATACCAATATTAGGATGTTCCAGTGCTTGAAACTTGTCTCTTTGTCCTGATTCTTTTAACCTTGCAAAAACGGCCAAGAGGATTTTCCATCAATCCTCGCGAACCTACAAATGTTGGGATATCACCCAAACCGGATTTTACTTCACCTGTATATATTACAATACACATATTTGTAAAGCGCTTTGATCTACGGAAAAGGCGCCAAATAAATGCCTTTTAATAATAATAAGAGACCAACCTATATAATTTAGCAGTAAACAAGAATCGACAGTTAAGTTAAGGGGGCGTGGACCCCAGCATAGCCTCCGTAAAACTGCCCTAACTTCTTCATTATTCATTTAATCTATATAAAAGTATACATGTGTTTGCAGAAAAAGGTTCCATGAACGTGTTTGTTATAATTTTCTCCAAAATGGCCAATTTCATGATCATGGTTGGATTCATTGAACCCTTTTCTGCAAAAAAATGTATACATTTACACTGCCGGCCATAAGTATTTCTCCCCCTGGAAGCTTGCAAGTTATCACTGTGTTGTCGACAAAGTATTAAGCCATCAGACCCAATTACCATTTCATTGTGTTCATTGTACATTTTATACCAATACATTCATGTTTCCTATTCAGATTTATGATTTGAAAGCTTTACAATTCATGATTTTATCGGGCAAGTTAAAATGTGAATGTAAAATCGCCGTAGTAAATCACCTCATGAATATCAATTAGCTCATTATCGGCAGTGTAACGCTATAAGAAATTTTCACATGGAGTTTTCCATCACCAGTTGATCTCAGTTGAAAATGGTTCTTTTACTTCATTCTATTCTTCTGTCTTTTCTAACTTTCTTTTCATTCAGCCAGCATGCTTTAGACCCAAGCGTGGGTCCGTACAGACCGACCGTGAAAACAAGCAAACATCCAAACAAACAAACAAACAAACAAACAAACAAACAAATAATAACATTGAAACCAACAAATCAAAATATACGGTCGTTCGTGTCCACTATGGTCGGGTACTTTCCGGGGGTATTGTCATTTTCGACTTTACAAATGACGTTGTCTTTTCAATATTCATTGACATGAATATTATTCATTGTATACTCATAAACGTCGTCGAGTTGGATAGTCCGAACAATAAAGTGAAGGGGGCCTGACCAAATGATCAATCATCCGGTCAATCATCACAATAGAGAGTCGGTCAAGCAGTGTAAATGTTAATCTCGGCCTTCATATCTATTATTTGCATCACAGTATGTTCATTAAACCAGGAAAAAATCAATACAGTGTTCATATCATGATCCTCATACTGAACACAATTGCCTTATGTTACACATTATGTACGAGCAGTAAATTCATACACATTGGATCGCCGAAGCGGAGTCGCATTGTATCTGTAGATTCTGTAGATGCTAGCAAATTCAAGAGGCTCAATTACCAACTGTTTTAGCACAAGGTAAGTGTTTCCACATTAAAAGTTTCGAACAGTGCGATCCATTAGGGTCATTGATTACAAGGAATCATTTATCGAGCATTAACAACAGCAATTGTTCGACCAGGGAGATGAAGCAATTGTTTCTAATTGACCCGAATTAGTAAGAGCATGGTAAGAGCGATGACGCTCTGCGGTAAACATAAATTCAAAATGTGTTTAATTACGGTCAAAATTCATCCCGAAATATAATCAAAATGCATCGTTTATCTATTAACCATGTTAACATCAGAAACGATATATCGAGGGCTCAGAAACACAAGGTCTTTATCACCATTTTAACCATTTTGAGAAAAAAGACTATTAAAGATTTTTAAACACATTGGGGAGATGGAGATGAGGCCTTGTGATACTGGCTATAACTTTGAAAGGGGTTGTGTTATGGAGATAAGGCTGTGTGTTAATTCTGGAAAGAGAATTTCTTTCTGAAAATTTCGAGACCAAAATATCATTTTTGAAGAAAAAAGAAAAGAAAATGAGGCCTTGTGACGGAAGCAATGTTAATCTCATTATAATGAAAACTTTCAGTCATCTGCTCAAATTTTGCACACACCATTTTCCCATTGAAAACACAAACGAATGTTTCTTTTTTCACACAATCTCCCGTAAATTCCAAACGCAATATTTCTTGGAATGGAAACGAATAGATTATAAAACTAGACACTTCAAGCTTTACTCTCAGCTATAAAAAAAACATTATTACAATTGATGTAGTCCTTGGTACCACTAATTTTGGTACTTGGATTTTGGTACTTACTCAAGGCACAGTGTTGAAGGGAACCAATTTAATAACCTAACCATTTCCTTGACCATACTTATTGCATAGTCTATTAAAGCAAGTCAATAACTTCTTGTTCTATTCATCAATTTATTAAGTTTATTGATTCTTTTGTCATGTTTGTCTATGCTTGGCATGCATGGATTAACATAGGCCTAATCCCAACTTATCTTTTCTAGCATTTCTAAGGAGCAATCAATAACTTCTTTTCATAAACATGATGCCTTTCAAGATGAGATATGCTAATGCTGGCTGATTATGCAATCGGCTACGGATTAGTTTTTACAAGGATGGACTTATTTTATAGACTGATTAAGTCTGATCATGTTTCAAGAGAGGTTAGCTTCCACCTTACACACTTGCCTGAGTAAGTACCAAAATCCTAGATGTTGGTACCAAAGACTACAATTGATGGTAGCATAATGCATAACGAAGCACTAATTTATTACAAACTAGAAAACCAACAATTTCGTCTGTGTAAAGGGGTGACATCATTATCATCGGGAGTCCTTGGACGGAATGAAGCGGCTGACACACATTGGTACCATGCAGCTTTCATCATGAGCTCTAGACTATCACTTAGGTCAAGACAAATGTCATTTGCAATGCTGTCAGGATAGATAGTGTTTTTTTCCTGCCACGGTTTACGGTTAGAATGGCCATATTTATAGGAGTCCAAAACAGTACTGTATTACAAGTGGAAGATAGGCTGGTCCTTTGTGCGGACGCAGTGCCCTGCAAACTGTAGACGCCTTTCTCAAATTGACGGACAGAGGTCTCGGAGGGATGCCACCATACACTCTGTTTGTTAGGTGGTCTCGCCAGCTGATGTTAAGTACTTTTCGAAGTAGCCGTGTGTAGCATTCGTCAATTCTATCCTTAAACCTTTGAGTTACCGTCCAGGTTTCTGAGCCATAGTAGGATATTTTCTACACATGCCCTGAAAAACTTATGTCTCTATCAAGTTTTGACTTCCAGATTCTGTCAAGTGTGTTGCATGCAACCCATGCCTAAGCTTTCCGACACTTGAAGTTATGTAATGAATCCCCGGATATGAATATGGTTGTGACGATCCTACACAGTAAACACAAAACGTTTTCAAAACGTTTAAATTGGGTTTAATTAGGTTTCGTTTATTATTGCTAATTGTTTTATAAAAACGTTATAAAAACGTTAACATAACGTCGGCGAAATACTCATAAACAAACACATAATTGAAACGAAATCAAAACGTTTTGTTTTTTGTATTAATTATATTTTTTGTTCTATTTTGCAGAAGTCGACAATGGATATTATGACGAGATCGTGTATTGTAGTTGTCGTGCTGTTTCATTTGACTACGATATCATCTTGCCTAGGTATAGTAGAGTGGTCAAAAAGAAGAAAATTCAAAATTCAGAGCACATCTTATGATTAAATTCACATGTTCATAAAGAAATCATTGAGGAATCCACTGCAACGGGAGCATGAATACCCTCTAAATTTTTCGGACGCCTCAAAAGGTGTTTTGGTTATTTAAACACTAGAGGTGTTCTATGATTTCAAACTTTTATATTGGAAATATTTACACATATTTTTAGTTTTCTCTTATCTAAACAGTATCCTATATCCACAAATATTTGAAAAACATCAAAATATATATTATCATTACAGGATTTAGTAAGTTGAAAATTGAACGTGTTCTATTTTGAACACCGTGTTAAACAAAGGAACACCTTTCTTAACACCTTTTCTGTAACACCTAACACCTTTTCTGTAACACCAATGTGTTCTAGAACGCGTCAGGTGTTCACAGACGTGTTCTAGAACACATGGTGTTCCCAAACTGTTACAAATAAGGTGTAAGAAAGGTGTTTCTTTTGGTCTCACATTGAGTAAAATACGGATGTGCCTGCCTTTTGGGGGGTTTTTTAGGCATTTTTGTAAAAAGCACCCAATTTGTGCAAAGTTGGGTACTTATCTAACAAAATTGGTATATTGTTGGGTAGGAAATTGGCCCTAAAATAGGTATAGGGTCATGTGTTTTAAGCTCGCCTCCTTTCGCATTACACACGGATTTTGGCTTTCGCGACATGATTTTAACTTTACACATTTATATTTGCTTGTATACCCCCCTGAGGTAGTAAAAGTATACATTTTTTGGAGGGAAATTGCATGAGGAAACCAAATATGCCACTAAAATTATAGTACGACCAAGAACTAAAATGGTATGATCGGAAATGTTCGGAAAAATATCAGAGTTTTTTAATTTTTAAGTTGAGATCCATATATTTTTTATACCTACCCCTATCATTATTTACTTTACATATTTAAATTCCTCATGAAATTACCCATTAGATGATATATAATTGTCAAAGTTACTACGTCGGTATGGTAATTATACCGGCTAATGAATATCTCCAATTTTTATTTAATATATTTTTAGAATCTTCAGAAATATTTGTTTAAGGATGAACCCTTCCCTGATATAAACTGAATTTCTGAATTCCTCTAGTTACAAGCTTTCCAAAAATGTATACTTTTGCTATCATAGGTTGAACACTTTTTCTGTTATAGTCATTTTTATAAATCCGGTAAATTGAGGCTGATTATTCATGTTGACTGTGTAGCGAATAGGAAGAAACCTGATGATCATTGTCTTATCCATAATTAATTAGTTGTTACAAATAGTTGACAAGTCTGTTGAACCACATACTTAAAGACTACTAAATATCCTTTAAAATGGGACCACAATGGTGTTTGTAACATTAGGGGATGACTAGTTATTGTAAAAAGACCAAAGCATCCCTTCCGGCGGCACCCCTGGTCCCCAAACATCAAATAGCTGTATCTCCCTTTCTGTATTAGCTATACCAATGCCATTTGGCAGGCAGATAGCTTGTTATTAGGGCTTTAAAAGGATACCAAATTTATTGAGATAGCTTTTGTGGTTTTAAAAATATTTGAGGAAAATGACAGCATGAAGCTAAAAAATGTAACAGCACCACCCTATTGGGAGGCGAGGTCATAACGCGTGACCATAGAGAAAGTCAAATTTTCGAAGTCCGGCAGGCACATCCATGTACGATCTTGGCGAAAGTACTCCCCCCCCCCAGGTGCCCAACATGGCAGACATTTTGGTGTAATGCTTTGAATTTTTAATTTTCCGAACTTAACACTTACCACGGGGCTATAAGTGTTACTATAATTATACAAAACGGATTTTGTCAGAAACTTTCCAAACTTTTACAGTCTTATGTCATGAATTACGGAACCAATGCTAGCCATATTTGTACTCATGTTAATGTATTTGTCATGGTGATCCAAATATGATAAATGAAATTCAATATGTTTGTGACTTTTTGGAAAAACGCCTGACGCTTGGAAATCGTTAATTTGTTTATGTTTTATTGGTGGCCTATATATTTACGATATCAGATAGTGTTGGTGGTGTCACATGTGGGATCAGACCAGGATATCGGCCCAGGACACGCATATTCAATGGAAGAGACGCTGCACTCGGAGCATGGCCATGGTCTGGACGCTTACACATCGAGGGTTCTCTGTGTTCAATGACTCTGATAGGTAGAGAATGGGCCGTAACTGCAGGGCATTGTGTCGCGTAAGTCGTATTATATATTTTCAAATAATCTATTCAATAATGATAGTTCTATTAACATGTCAAAACATATTTGTATCCAAATGTTGTGTAACTTGTATCATATTGTACTTTTAGATGTTTGTTTGTTTATTATCCTTTTGTTCCCTTGGGTTTGCTTTTCTCACGCGCTTTGATCTTGATGTAAAGGCGCTTTATAAATGCTCATTTGTATTGTATTGTACAGCATTATCTTGTTTGGAGTGATTTGTATATGAAGAGCTTTTTTGCAAAAGGGCCACCAGACCACCCCGACATGTTACTCATTATGCATTAGTGAATTTGTATTGACAAATCCATGGAATTAATTAAATTACTGTATGGCTGTGTTCATTACTGTTTCTATGACTTGGATTAGTGCATCCATGCACGCCAATTGAGGCACCAACAATACAAGCCACATTCCACATAATGAATAGCCATCCATTTAATAATGCAAAATGAGTAAAAAGGCAGAAGTGGATGTAGGCCCTTTTGCAAATCAGCTCTTCATATACATGTGCTCTCAACAAAACCTGATACTTGCATATTGGCGGATATGGATTAATTAGTATAGCAGTTATGGATAACAAATTACATACACATGACTGCATTTAGTTTGTATCTCCCAGGAGACCGCAGTACGACAACTCCTATTTTTTTGAACAGATTTTATAATATCCTAACTCTCTGTTAACCATACATAAAAAAGCCTATAATCGTGGTCGTCGTGGTCGTCGTGGTCGTCGTGGTCGTCGTGGTCGTCGTGGTCGTCGTGGTCGTCGTGGTCGTCGTGGTCGTCTTGGTCGTCGTGGTCGTCGTGGTCGTCGTGGTCGTCGTGGTCGTCGTGGTCGTCGTGGTCGTCGTGGTCGTCGTGGTCGTCGTGGTCGTCGTGGTCGTCGTCGCATCGTCGTCGTGGTCGTCGCATCTTTCTTGCCGTATACTGATATATTTATTGTTATTCTTGTGATTGTGTATGTAATACAGGGGCGATGACCCACAGTCAATGTACGGGATATTTGGAGACGTTGATAAGGGAGAAATATCTTTATCAGAACAAAGGGTTGAATTTGATCGGGCTATCGTTCATCCTCAATATGAAACTCATCCGAACGTGGGATCTGTCTATCGCAACGACCTTGCGATACTACACTTCAAGAATCCAGTAAATCTAACGGACTACGTACATCCCGTTTGCCTCAATGAAGATACCAATGAATGGGAAACGTACGACAACTGTTGGATCGTAGGATGGTGTCTTGATATAAGTAAGTCAACTTTCTATCAAATATATTCATAAGTCAAGCTCCGTCTATCTTATTATTCTCTGTTTTAAGTTTATTAACACAAGTGTGGCGCATTCTAATTTTAAATGTTAAAAAAAAAAATTGTACGAAAACTCAAAACATAATAAGGCAGTGATATATATTTATATATATATATATATATATATGTCACGCGTGCTTGTTTCCAGTAAACTTTACTACATACCTGGTCATTTCCTTACGTATTTTTTTATTGATATAGAAATTACTGGGTTTTTTTCAGAACAAGTGTACTTTAGGTCCTAGGTTCGGGACTGTACTAGTATAGTTTATCGATACTGTAACGGTAAATTCATACCAGTATCGACCGATACTGGTATCTTTTATGTTCCAGTATTGAATACTACTGGCGTACCAGTATTTGGGACCTTTTAAGTATTTTGGTACTTAAAAGTACCCTATTTCCTTCATTTCAACATACATGTCTTGGTGTATATCTATGACTTTAAATAATAAAATCCCTCTGGTCCATTTTTAACGCGAACATTTAACGTTATTTGGGGTTATTTTTAAACGTAGACAAACTTCCACGCTATTTACAAGAGTCACCTTGGATCGTACAACCATCGATGTCAGTGTGAAGGGTACTACAAGGACTTAGTTCTAAGCACAGAATTATGCGGAACAGGAAAAGAACCACGAGAAAACAGCCGCACATGTTCGGTAGATAATTACGAAATATACCTCATTTTATGAAATATTTACCACTTAAACCACCCAAAAACGATCAAACGATCAAACGATCAAACGATCAAACGATCAAACGATCAAACGATCAAACGATCAAACGATCAAACGATCAAACGATCAAACGATCAAACGATCAAACGATCAAACGATCAAACGATCAAACGATCAAACGATCAAACGATCAAACGATCAAACGATCAAACGATCAAACGATCAAACGATCAAACGATCAAACGATCAAACGATCAAACGATCAAACGATCAAACGATCAAACGATCGATCAGACGATCAGACGATCAGACGATCAGACGATCAGACGATCTGACGATCTGACGATCTGACGATCTGACGATCTGACGATCACACGATCACACGATCACACGATCACACGATCACACGATCACACGATCACACGATCACACGATCACACGATCAGACGATCAGACGATCAGACGATCACACGATCACACGATCAGACGAGCGCATGAGCACATGACCGCACGAGCGCACGAGCGCACGAGCACCTCAGCACACGAGCACACGAGCAAACGCGCAAACAAGCAAACGAGCATCCCAACAAATTTGAACATATCGATAACCGAACACCCCCGCAAAAACACAAACGCCCCAACACCAACAAACGACCCCCCCCCCCCCCCCCCC
Source organism: Ophiura sarsii (assembly GCA_035610835.1). Taxonomy (NCBI): domain Eukaryota; kingdom Metazoa; phylum Echinodermata; class Ophiuroidea; order Amphilepidida; family Ophiuridae; genus Ophiura; species Ophiura sarsii. Next base: position 45,701,118 of record CM069459.1, on the reverse strand, counting down.
CCAGACCCCTCCCCCAACACACCAACAAACAAAGACGCTTGAAAATAATATTTCCAATAAAATTTTTGTTCACAGGGAGATAGCGGGGGAACTTCCACTTGCTTAGGAAATGATCAACGCTGGTACCTAGTAGGTGCCATGAGTTGGGGAGGAGGATCATGTGGTTCCGATAGTATAAGTGTTCAGACCAGGATTTCTAATTACACGGATTTCATTGAGACTACTATAGCGCGTGTTGATAGTAAGTATACACATTGGCAGAGGTGGCTTCAATGTATTCCCAGCATGCAGTAGAAATGCACTGTGCAATTGGATAATGGAGCTAATTAAATCCGTGTTTTACATTGAAATGTACAGAAAAGTAATGGTTCATTAGAGGAACTAATCAGCGAGACTATATATGTGTTGGTATCATTGTATTGAGAATTATAATCTAAATTCATATATTGATATAAATTAACCATCTAGAAACGCACAATTTTGAGTGTTTGAAGGACTTTCAAGTGTCTTGTGGTCACTCAAGAGATACGTATGAAAATGTGGCTTGGATGACAATTAACAAAACCATATTAGATCGTATGGTCATTTCCTGTGATGACAATAATAATATAATAATATGAAGGTCTACATTTTATTGTCATCGCAACCAACCGGCTGAATTGTCATAACATTACAAATTAAATACATTATTAAACAATGCAACGTCCAGACAGCAGCTAAATCAGCGCCAACTTGCGACATAAACCAACATGAATAAACATACGTAACCCCTAGTAACCCCCTAAAAGGCAATGTAGAATAAGTGCCTTGCCCAAGGAAACAAACACATTGACACCAGCGGGGCTAGAACTCACACCCTTATGATTAGGAGTCCTGCGCTATTCCACTGGACCACACGTGCTCCTAAACTCCTCGCATTTCTGTCATATTCTGGCACCTTGGTGATAGATAATCTATTGTTGTTGTTTTTTAACACTTTCCAAGCAGCTAGTTATTTGACCATATATAACAAATAGTCTTCAGAAACCTTCCCAACTTTCACGGTCTTCTCAAGGATTACTGAACCTATGCTAGGCATGTTTGTACTTATTTCAATGCATTTCTCTTGGTGATTCCAAATATGGTAATGAAATTCAACATTTTTGAAACATTTAGTAACATTTTGGAAATTCATCTGTAGACGCCTGCCGTATGAAAAGTGTCAAGGCTTTCGGGAGATGTTCGGACGAAATACCATTAACTACAGTCTCTTCCATTCACCCAAATAAATAAACCCTCGATACAGAATATTAAACAATGGCCTAATCTGACTCTTTAACATCTTCTTGTAGACTGCAGTCTGCCGGATACTAGGTGTACTGATGGTAAAACCTGTGTATTCGTTGAACACATCTGTGATGATAAACCTGATTGCCCTGACGGAACAGACGAACTTAACTGCACCAGCACCAGCAACCACACAGGTACAAAACATGTTGTATCTAATAAACTGCGCATGCCAGTTATCATTTACACATTTCTGCACATAGGGTTTCCCAATACCGGTTGATCTCAGTGGAAATTCCCATAGCGTTACAATGCCGATAGTGAGCTAATTGATATTCATATAGTGGAGCAAAATTGGCCATAAAAGTCCTCTAGTTTTCGATATACCAATTACATTTTAAAACATCACCTCGTTGGTTTTATATTGTAGTATTTATCTTTTACTTCAAGAAAAGTGATTAGGCCAAAAATCTAGGCGTGGGCGACTTGAGAAATTAGCATATGAAAATAGCGGTTTGTGTTGGTATATTACAATATACATTGCATTGACGTATATAAAAGCAATCTGATATTAGTATCAAACATTAAATCCTAGGAGATTATATTAGTATCCATACATACACGACTTTATCATAATTAGGTCTAGGATTTCAAAATGGCTGCATGTATAATCTTTTCTAATGAAATTAATATTCAGGCAATACAGGCGATCTATTTGCATACAAAATGTCAAACATATCGTTGTTCTCATATGATTAAATATTCCTTTTATTTGATGATGCCAACAATGCGTGTGAAGTCGACTTGAGAGATTAGCATATCAAGATGGCGGCTAATGTATTTAGACAATATTCATTGCATTAACAGTGTATTAAAGTGACCTGATATTAATATAAAATATATTCAAACATAGATTATCTTATTATCAATATCAATACATACAATGACTCCATCATTCATTAGAGCCATCTTGGACTTTTAAAATGGCCGCCATTTGAAAAAATATATATTCTAATTATTTATAGCAACCAGACAAAGTTATATCAACAAAGACGATAACTGTGTAATTTTTAAACCTCTCGTCGTTCTTACATTAATAATATATACATTTTACTTCAGAAAAAGCAATGGTACCAACACGCATGATTACGCAATCTGAGAAATTTGGCCCTAATATATTTTCTGGAATTGAATATGTTTGATACTAACATCATTTCGCTTTAATACACTGTTAATATAAAAATACTTTAAGTTAGCCGCCATTTTGTTTATTTCTCAAGTTGACTACACATGCATCGTTGGCATGATCAAGTAAAGGTATACGATCATATGACAACAACGAGATGTTTAAAATGGTTTATACAAATAGATTATCTTTATTGCCTGAATATTCTAATTTGAAAAGAGTCTTTCAAAAAGCAGCCATCTTGATTTCCGAGTTGGTGCTAGTGAAAAATAAAGTCATGTATGTATGTATAATAATATATTTCCTAGGATTGAATATGTTGGATGAACGAGTACACCACACATATGTATAGAATGGCCCCTGCAAGACAAATTATCTGCTGAAAAGGGCCCGGCAGACGCCCCGATAGGGCCCCAATTTCTTTGGAAAAAATGAATGATTAATTTTTGTTTTCCATATCTTTAATGGTGTCACAATACTGTCACAGAAATTTCTTGAGACAATATTTCTTGAGCATTTTCCTATAAATACTTCTGCAGTCATGATACATTGAAATTGGCAAAATACCTCAATTTATTAAAAGAGTTGCCTGACCATGAAGGAGAAAAGTCTCCAAAATACTTGTTGGTTCATATGAAAGGTTATTTTCTGTATGGAGACTACTTTAGATGCTTGTCAACTATTGATTAAATAAGTCAGGGCTCTATCATTGCTTGTGGGTAACGATATGCAACTGTACAGTACACATATGCAATATGAAGCTTTGTTGTGACTGTCAACTATGAATTTGGGGGGGGGGGGGCGGTCTTAACTTAAAATGGAATTCATTTGTTTGACGGACTAAATTTCAAACTGATTTCAAAATGCATTGTTTAGTATGACTATTGTTTCTCTTTCCATGGCATAATAGGATGTTGCTTTAATAACATCTTGGACAATGCATGTAGGCCCTACATTAGATTGCGTCTGGAGCTAATTCTATGCTTTGATAACTTCCACTTTATCACAAAGAAATGGTAATACTTAACTTGAAAACTGTTTATGTTTGGAGGTGCACAGATTCACAGTAAAACAACAGCAACAATTTTAAACAACCACCATTAGGCAACCCACTGCTACTTTAAACAACTAGCTTTAAACAACCTATATATTTTAAACAACCATATTTAAACAGCCCAGACAATGTAAACAACCTTTTAAACAACACTTTTTTTTTTATAGTCATATTAAAAAATTGTTTAAATATTTAAACAACTTGTTTATGAATGTGGTTACTGTGTACATCAACTGTACTCACGAGCCTGGACGGATGGGCCTTAGATCATCTCGATATCACGCGCTTTGCCGTTCCCATTGCCAATATAATTATTGCTGATTGTGCCTTTTCAGTCATTGGCCCCAAGTTGTGAAATGTCCTCCCTATTTCAGGTCCGCCAGGCTCCCAATGTTAAAGTTTTCAAAAAGCAACTAAAAACTCATCTTTTTCCAAAATATTAGGTTTTTTATTGACTGTTTAAAATTATATTTGCGTGTTTTTAATGTGTTATATTTGTATTAATGATATTTTATGCTTGTATATATAATTATAATACACATGTTTTCAAAGCGCTTTGATCAATGGGAAAGGCGCTATATAAAAGCCTTTTAATAATAATAAATATAGTGTTGCGCGACCTTTGCCCGCAATACATACAGTGTAGCTTCAATAGAAAATACCAACTTGTCCAAAGCTGTCTTTATTATCAGTTCAAAACGAATTTAAGAGATCCTTCATAGACATGATAGAGGGGCCCTCAATAGTTTCAGAAGTGTTTTCTTCACATAGGCCTATACGTTATGCTATACGTACTAACTACAATACAACCAAATATTATGAGCTTAATTTGCAGTATTTCATGTGAAATTAATGGATTTGATAGCGTTTTGAGTTTCGATGAGATCATATCGAACCAACCCAAATAAATTAATCTAAAAGGCCACAGATGGCTTCTTATTTGTTTCATGTTATTCAAAATAACCTTGAAGACCCCCCCCCCCTCCCCCTTGTTGCGTGATTAATGCGAAGTCATGTCCTCCCTGGTTCAATTGGAGGTGATTAAACCAAAATACAAAAGAAAAAGTAAAAAACACTAATATACCTTCGGAAATGCTGAGAAAATTTCTTTATTTTTCATTTTTAATGATTTTACTGGAAGCTTACATGAAAGGGTGTCTATGTATATTATCTATCTAAACAAAGTAACAATGTTGAATTTCTTTGTGCCCCTTTAAGATTTTACTGAAGACATTCATAGAAACAAAAACACTGGCAACAGTTTTGGCGTAGGACCAAAATATTTATTAATGTTATTTCATTGAATTATAGATGAGGTGACCGTTGTTTACATCAGTAGTGTTTACAAATTTATTAGCGCCTGGTCTAAAGACATGCTAGAGGTACTAGTCCATGACTACTGCATACATCATACTATTTGAAGCAAAACACACATCACTGAGCGCCAATTTTAAAAGCACATGCCCTTATGGTGCGTACGCATACTGCCGGGCAACCAAATTTAGTACCTGGTCTCTCATTGTGCTTAGGGATGCAGACCATGACTAGCACATTCCCTGTAGGTGCGCACGCATACTGCCGGGCACTTCGTCACCGGTCACACCATCTATATATCAAGTGGCGTTCGTGCCTCTTTGTTTATGTTTTAAATTCTATGTATCTTGTGTAATTGCCAGAACGCTGCGCCAACACCACCTGTCGGAATGGAGGGGAATGCCGAAATAATTCCGATAGCTATGTATGCGTGTGTCTAAACGGATGGACGGGAGATAATTGTGATAATGGTACGTGTAAAAGATGTTGCAATCCATTTCAACTAATACATGTACAGCGCAGATTCTATGTACCACCAATGATAAAGACCTCAACAAGAGAAAAACATACACTTTGTTTATCGATTGACTTCGAATTAATTTTTGTGACCGAACAGGCTAAATAGACATTTGGATGAATCTTGTTGACACAAATTGGTACACCATTTGCCACCAAACAACAATGATAAGCCATGATTTAGCACCATTTAATCACAATCCGTGCCTTTTCCAAATTAGCATTTTTAACACACTACGCGGGGAGAAAAAGACCGAAGGTTTCACACGCATCCCGTATTTGTCCTTTTAATATCGATCTCTGCGCATTTCCCATGCGCAGGCTAAATCAAATTCAAACTATCAATTATGCCAGGGTGTAATACGGTGTTAAAGGGAAGCGGTCATGGTGAGGATTCTAACGAAAATTGAACAGCGCGCGGCGACTATTTGAATCTAAACAAGTTGGACATTGGCGCAGTCTGTAATTGTTCTACACATGCAAGCGGTATCATGGGTATTGTGTGCGACTCTACAACAATCTCTTAACCCAATGTAAACGGCACGCTCAATCAGCCATCCTTCATGTGATTGAACGCATTTTCTATCGTATGATATAAGTGATGTATTAGTTATGAGCTAAGGTTTAGCTGGTACAACATCGCCGTCAGCGGTTCTTTTCCTCACCATGCGCTATTCCCTTTAAACCTATTAACTTAACCAATATTAATTACAGATTTAGGAAAAGCCTAGGCTATTCACCATCATATGCACTTACACTAAAATGCAGTATTATTATTGCCTTTAACTTTCAAACAAATGTTTGTCATCGTTATCCGTGTTCTTTTGCAGTTGACTGTGGCTCGATTGAAATTGAAATCCCCGTAGATGGCGCCATAAATCTGACGTCACCAGGGTATCCCCGTAACTATTCAGACAACGTCAAATGCGCATATTATGTAAATGTGGCGGAAGGATACAAAGTGTTAACATATTTCGTGGATTTCTACTTGGAAGATGGCTACGATGTGCTATGGGCAATAGATCGGGACGACAGGCATATCTTTACCAGTAACAACGTACCTCGTAACCTGACGTCGCAAACGTCCTCCTTTATATTCTACTTCGTGTCAGATGGTAGTGTAAGCGGGAGAGGATTTAATTTGATGCTCTCGGGGATAAATGTAACAGGTAATATATTTAATACAGGGTGAGTCAGAAAGGACGGCTACTCTTTTGACAAAGCCGTCACAAAAATGTCATTCATGTATTTTCAAAAATGTTATAAATCGGTTGTAGCATCAGTTATTTACATAGCAGACAATTATAATACGAACAGTATAATAACAACCATGATTTTGTTACAGAATCACCGGGAGAGGGTCAAGAACATGGAGTTAGTACTTTTTACGCATTACTAGACCCCAACCCGCCAACTCAACCATCCACAACTCGCCACTTTTGTTAAACTTTTTTTTATTATAATTTTTTGTTTGCAACATATTAATACATTACAGTACATTTTAAGCTAACTTGAATGAGACCTGTAATGCTATTGTAACACATTTATATTAACACTATAAACAATGTACATTTAACCAGAGAAAATAAAACAAGTAGGAGACAAGACAATACAGTACTTGACACGACATAACACGACACGACACAACATGGCATAGCATGGAACGATACGACACGATATGGCATTGCATGGAACTTATACACTTAGACAACCCAACAACAAGTGGGGATTACCAAACAAGTTTAAAGGGACACAGTGTCATGTTGATTTTTTTTTAAAATAATTTACTTCAGAATTCAAGTTAATATTGCCATTATTGTTGTTTATAATAATAAAACTTGTTTAAAATGTGTTTTAAATATGATGGAGTAAAATGCTGATCTACCGAAGATCAGCATTTTTGAATCGACGTTTTATAGTACAAAGAGGGCTGATTTGTCTTAATCCTTATAGGTGTAAGTTCATACATGTAATACCATTGTTAAAAAATACAAATCCAAGTTGTTATCATATATTTTTGTAAATGAGGGCGATGCCTCTACCGCATCTCTTAATGCCCCTTTAAATATGTCTCTACTTTTGGGGAATATTAAAAAAAAATCAACGATACTAAACAAATATAGCTTCGACTCCATCACAGACTGCTGATACTGTTAAAATAAACAGCATTATACATGTATTGTTACGATTGTGACATAGACTTTAAATGAACATGGCTGCCTCCATCTATATCTAGAAATACCTTAATATCGTAATTTAAAAAAAAATCCACGGTAATAGTTGTTGGCTTGTTTTCGCGATCTGCTCCCTAATAGTAATAAGGAACAATAAAAACACACAATATCGGCGAATTTAGAATATATTGCAAATGTATTGGCAAAAGCCAGCACATATCGATTGTCAAAAGAGCTCATAATATTGAGTAAAAACTAGTTGTGTAGTAGATTAAAAAGGTATACAGTTTTTTTTATTTCTGATTTAAAGCATTGTAGTTATTGCGCAGCGCAACGATATATTGGAAGCTTAGCCGTGCGCCACAGTTGAAGAGGCGTGATCATCGTAATGTATTTCACGTTTTTTACTGATTTTGTAGGCTGATAAAAGGGACTGACCGTATATGACGGCTAAGCTGGCGACGAATCACATGATGATGATGATGACATCCAATTTCCATACGACATGACATAAAAAGACGGTCACACAAATTATGTTATTCTACATTCAATTCATTCAGTGAATGACTTCCAATTTATTGCATGAACCGCGCTACAAAATTGGCCTACAATCACGATATTTTTTCCTGGCAAGAGGGGAGCTTATCTGTTAATACGGATAACCCCTATTGGAATACAATTTACAAACTCGTCAATTTTTTTCCATTGGTGAACACTACACTGATTACATATCGAATACTTAAAGGGTCATTGAGAGATGTATCGATATACTATGAGCAAAATACTACTAAATGAGCAAACAACGTAACGATAATCATCAACATACAAAATGTCATACAATTCCGACATCGCCTTCATGCCAAAATAAGCAAATAACGGCACTTCCGGGTTGAGATTTGTCGCGAAAGTCTGTGAGTAAAACGATGCATAACTTCCGAATTTAGCACCTGAGTTTCGATGTGATCACATCGAAACTAAGAAAATCATGACATTTTATATGATAAATGGCGAATGTTGGTAAACTGTTTTAGATGGTAGTTAGTATATGCCTCGCCTAAGTATTACTTTGATGCAAAAAACTGATTTCCAAGATAATTGAGGGCGCACTCCCATATGTATCTCTCAATGCCCCTTTAAATGTTTATTACCGATGAAGCTCCAATCTTCTAGGTTTTTTCTCTTGTTCTTTGTTAACCTCCAGTGTTCTAATTAATTATTGTTATTTTACTCCAGATCTCAATGAATGTGATTGGTCTCCATGTGAAAATAATGGCAATTGTACTGATGAAGATGACGGATACAAATGTGAATGTAATGAGTTGTATACAGGACTGAAATGTCATGAAGGTTAGACAACTATATATCAATATGCAGGCAGCCAAATTGACCTTATGTAACAGATTTAACAACGATTTATGTTGAGCCTATGGATATTTTGAAGCCAAATTGGAAATCTTCGACCTTTTTGTTTTGACGTATTAAAAAAACGTCTGCGACTAAACATTACATTTGAATTAAAGGAAAACTATACATTTTTGGAATCCTTGATCGTCTTTCGTATGCTTCTCAGCAAGCCGAAACCCAACAACTTTTAATGGTACTGCACAGACAAACAAAAAACAGTTCCCTCTTTTGTAAATATAAAAGCATACATTGGAAACGTTTAATTGAATGCCCTGTTTCAGGGAGCATGATTGATTTAATTCGAACATTGTAAACCATACTATTTATCTTTTGCTTGCTCGTCAACATTAGCAATTGTTTTATCTATATACTATGAATAAATATAATATACCAACGACTTTCCCGGTATACACAGAATAGCAACCAGTTGTCTGATGATCGCACAAGCGTGCAAATCTGAGTAGCAACTACCGTTCCAAATGGTGTAACTTATATGTCGCTCTGCATCGCATTGAGCACTCTGCAAGAAGATTGCTTCTTTACCAGTACTATAATTCGTATAATATTATGATATTATAATATTTTTGGTCAAAACCAAATTTTGGTTTTGTTTTACATTTCTTTTGTAGAAAATCTTTGTGGAAATGAAAACATCGTCATTCCCCCGAAGTCAACAGTGACATTATCGTCGTACGGGTATCCAAGTTACCGTCCATTCATTCAAAAGTACGACTGTAAATGGACAGTTTCTACCTCTAGTGGACAACAAATCCAAGTCAATGTGGTAGATAGTAATCTATTTACCTCGCTGCTAATCTTAGGGGGAGAATTACGTGTAGATTTCGAATCTGAAAAGGAATACATTTCCACCGGAAATGTTCTAGATATCGACTTGGTTGCACTAGATTGGTATTATGAAGAACGATTTCTGCTACAAATATCCGAGAAAGAAGGTGAGACCATTGGAAATTCATCACCATTGGAAATTCATCACCATTGTAGATATAGTACCGTACCGTACCGTACCGTACCGTACCGTACCGTACCGTACCGTACCGTACCGTACCGTACCGTACCGTACCGTACCAACTACTACAAAAGCTAAATCATCCCTTTCTAGAAAATTCTGTCAGAAAAACCTTAATTTTCTTGCAAAATATAACCCAATGACAACTTTAATCCCGTTCTCTTCTTACCGAGAACCCTATGGATCTGCAACCCGTATCAAATAAATTCATATTATACGGCCCTTCCTCGTTAACGCAATTCTGGAAGCTATCCTCCCCGCCAAGGGTCAATCAAATCAAGTCAAGTAACTCAACTTTTGTCTAACAGATGGCGATGAATGTGCTAGCCAACCGTGTCAAAATGGCGGTCTTTGCTACGACACAATAACTGGTTTTACTTGTAAATGCAGACGTCGATACACTGGTAAAATGTGCGAGATTGGTGAGTTACATCATTTATTACGTGAATAATCCATTAACGTATTATCTAAACATGAGTTTCAGAGGATAACAACCGAATCCGAAGATATTATCTATGTAGTGGTAACGTACTATCTCAAGTATCAAATAGTCAGCCAACTACATGCAATGATATTCTGATGACGACATCATATCAGAATAGATCTGAAAATTAGGTTGTTCACATTTTGTTGCCAGGTCATCAGAGGTTTATTATTATGAGACCTGTGATGACCGGCCAGCGGAACCGTGGTGTGGAGATGAAATCCTTTGTAATGCGCTCATCAGAAACCAATGGTCGTATGTGGATATTATGACATGGCGTGTCCAGATCAGATATTCAAGGTACACAAACATAAAATGTGTTATCAATATAATATGCAAAGGTAAATTGTGACATTTATAACTGACATAAAGCTAAGAAAAAAAGGGATCTTCACATAACTCGCGCGCGTAAGAATGTGGAGACATTTTGCCGCAAAACCATACGCAATGTGCCATATTAGTGGCTTTTTTCTTTTAGTTATCCGAACAAATATTTACAAAGAATGTGTCTGAAAGGGCAAAAAAGCATTTTGCACAGCTGTTTTCCCAAATGTTGGCTTTTTTTTAGTTGATCGAAAAAGAATTGAAAACATGACTTTAAAAGGGCAAAAAAAGAAGAAGAAAAAAGTGGGCCAAAAACATATAGTAGACAAAAAACAATTTCCAAATTTAGCATAGGTAGCATTTTTTTGTAAAATAAATAAATAATATATGTATGCAGCAAGGGAAATATCTACATGACTTTCCACCCGGGGTAGACCAACCTTTGGTGGATAGGGTTTGGGTTTGGGTTTGGGTTAGGGTTAGGGTTAGGGTTAGGGTTAGTTTAGGGTTAGAAATAGTCCTCGGGTGGACAGTCCCGGAGGTGGAAAGTCCCGGGGTTGTTTCAGAATGATCCGGACAGTCCCGGGACTGATCCATAGAATGATCCAGAATGATCCATCCTTGCTTTTATCCTTTTTTACCTCCCTGATCACCAACCCCCTGAGTGTTTAAACATATAATTTATAATCAATATAGTTTCCAAGGTGTTGTTTAAACAGTATTATTGGGGTTTATTCCGTGAGGGCGCTCTATTGTAGTCTACCCAGGGTTGGGCCACCCAGGGTTGGGCCACCCAGGGTTGGTCTACCCCGGGTGGAAAGTCATGTGGGTATTTCCATCGCTGCATATAGCCTATATATTCGCATAGCTATTTCCCATATGTATGTGAGACATGTTTTTCCGAATCAAATATTATCCAATCGTTTACAGGTATTCCCGTATGTGGTCGTCAATCGTTTCAGTGTACCAATCTTCGATGTATTTCACCATATTTTGTATGCAATGGAAAGAATGATTGTGGAGATGGTAGTGACGAGAAAAATTGTAAGAACAATAAAATAATGTGGTTTTTTAGTTTAACAGACTATCAAATTCCCTTGAATATTTATCAATAATGTTTCGAAACCATTTTAAAGATTTGTATCTCTCTTAAAATCAAATAAGTCGAAGTACCCACAAAAATATTGAATAGAGAAAACTTGTAGATTAATTTCGGTTTTGAAACTTTTGAGAATTTCTGTAATTGCAAGGGCTTATTTGCAAAAAAGTGTTGATGATTTTAAATTGCTATCTAAAATATAGAATGTGCATCTGCTCATGATCTATCGTATTCAGTTTAAGTTGAATTAATGCAAAGTCATGCATGCGGAGATTGCGCTTTTGCTGACACGACCATGTTGCACGAGTGAAAGGGTAACATTGCCGAGTACAACAGACCGAAAACCAGAATGAATGGTTCCTTCTGAAGGTATTCCAATAAACTGCGCATGCCAATTATCATTTATAAAATTCTGCACATGGAGTTTTCCATCACCAGTAATTTTGATCTCAGTTGAAAATATTCTCTAACGTTACACTGCCGATAATGAGCTAACTGATATAATCATGAGGTGATTTACTACGGCGATTTTACATTGGAATTTTGACTTGCCCGATAGAATCTTGAATTGTAAAGCTTTAAAATCATGAATCTGAATAGAAAACATGAATTTATTGTTATAAAATGTACAATGAACACAATGCAATGGTAATTGGGTCTGTTGGTTTAATACTTTGTCGAAAACACAGTGATAACTTGCAAGCTTCCAGGGGGAAACAAATACTTATAGGCGGCAGTGTAAACATATGAAAGCTAGTATACAAGTTTATATACGGAAAGGAAACACAATTTGACTATTTAAAAAAAATGGCTAATCCGAACCAGAAAAACCAGTATTTTAAAGCAATTTGCTATTGTTATTACATTTGATATTTGTAATAGATTGTGTTTTAAAGCACTTGCGAGTTATATACCTACTATTATTTTGAAACAAGAAATAATTATTCCGAGATATTAACTGTATTATAGTGTTAAAAGGTTATTTATACGTTTTAAAACAAATCTTTGAGCAATGTCATATGGCATGTATTGTTTGAATTAAGTTCGATATGTATTTACTAGGTAGGGTGTTGTTGCTGTACAGTTGATGTTGTTGTTCTTGCTGGCGTTGTTGCTGGTGTTGTTGTTATTGTTGATGTTATTGTTGTTGTTGGTGTTGGTGTAGGTGTTGGTGCTGGTGTTGGTGTTGGTGTTGATGTTGGTGAGGGTGTTGGTGTTATTGATATTGCTGCTGTTTCATTATTGTTATTGTAAGTTTTTGTTGTAAGTTGTTGCTGTTGTTGTTTTATTGATGTTTTTTTTGTAAGTTGTTTTTTTTGTTTCGTGGCTGCTGTTGCTGTTGTTGTTGTTGCTGTTGTTGTTGTTGTTGTTGTTGTTGTTGTTGTTGTTGTTGTTGTTGTTGTTGTTGTTGTTGTTGTTGTTGTTGTTGTTGTTGTTGTTGTTGTTGTTGTTGTTGTTGTTGTTGTTGTTGTTGTTGTTGTTGTTGTTGTTGTTGTTGTTGTTGTTGTTGTTGTTGTTGTTGTTGTTGTTGTTGTTGTTGTTGTTGTTGTTGTTGTTGTTGTTGTTGTTGTTGTTGTTGTTGTTGTTGTTGTTGTTGTTGTTGTTGTTGTTGTTGTTGTTGTTGTTGTTGTTGTTGTTGTTGTTGTTGTTGTTGTTGTTGTTGTTGTTGTTGTTGTTATTATTATTGCTGTGCTTTTGTTTGATGTTGCAATTAAATATAAACACGATAAATATGTTCTTTTATTTTAGGTGACTGTGAATTTCGATGTCACAATGATAGGTGCATCCCTGCTAGATTCCTCTGTGATTCAAAAAACAACTGTCAAGATTGGAGCGATGAACTGAGAAGGGAATGTGAGTTCGATAAACAATTGCTTAATGTATATTAAATGGATAAGCTAAGTGAATGCTATCGTCCCATACTTATATAGCTAATTGTATACAGTAAAGTATATTTCGGGTTGCGGGTTTCATAGTCATTTTGAATAGGGCAGCGTTAGGTTCGAACATATTTACAACGGATGGGTGGGAACCTAAAAAAACCCCTCAAGTTTGTTTATTTTTAAACCAAATGTCTGGGTTATTTGATGTGTGTTTTCGTAGTGACTGCAAAGGTCAAATCCACAAACTTATAGTGGGGATTTCTATGTCATATCCAGTAGTGATAACATGTTTGTTATGGCATGCTTCCAGTGCGAAACCTGAAATGGAATCGAACCAGACGTTTTATTTCATATTCATCCTAAAGCACTACGGATATCCATTGAAGTATTCCTCGGGTTGGGACACCTTCCTTAATAAGTAACAAATATATAAATAAAGCCAATAATACACCGTAATACAGGCAACTATGAGCGCATACTCTTCAACGCTATACTTTCCAATAACAATATGTATATACATGTATGTATAATATCCCTTCGTTATTTGCCGAGCACATTCATTGGGCACATGAGCATGAGCATGAGCAATTAGTATCCCCTCCCCACAACTCCCTTGATAAGAGACGATTATCAATAGGAAAAAAAAACAGACGGCAAATTGTAATTATCATTACATTTCTTTCGACAGTGTTTTACAAACAAAGTAATATTTGACAAATAAAGTAATATCTGTATTTCAATCAACAGGCAATAGTACATGATCTGATAAAATGTAGGTAAGTCTTACGGGCTATATATATAAATATAAAAATTCAAAGTGTAGACCTTCCGAGAAAGGGAGTCGTTACTCTGAGTTTCATGCTTAACGCAATCATCAGACGACAAGGATACTGATTGTGTGACTGGTTAACTCACGTCTAGATTAGCATGCATACACTTTCATTGGTGTTTAATCATTAAAAAGTGCGTCACACTTCTCCAGCCCGTAAGCCAACCATATAATTTCTCAGGACCGGTCTAAAACTTCGAGATGATAAAAAGTCAGGAGCATAACATAAAGTCATGAATATCGAATCGATTTCATGGTCAGACTATCTTTCGAATTAGAGTGCTCAATTCCAAACGGAATATATATATATATATATATATATATATATATATGATATGCAATTCTTTGATAAAGGCCGCTTGATGTATCTGGCAGGATTTGTAAGCCCACTGCAGACGGTTATGCGTAGTTGTTTTTGAGATCACTAATTTCGCGGTTATACTCTATTGCTCCGAGCGTAGCGTGTGGTAATACGTTATGGAAACCTCACCTCATTCTACTACCTATTTTCTTTTACCCTGACTACGGATTCGGTTTTTCTTCTTTCCTCTAGTGTACCATATGTCAAGAATAACATCGTCATCAGTGGTCCTAAACGGTGGAAGCGGTTGATACAAATTGGTACTCTCGATGTAAATAACTTTATCAGCTAGTGTAGTCACTATCTTAATACTATGGACATCATTCAAGCTATGTCACGCAAGGGTGTTTTGTTGCTGTTCGCAAAGCTGCGTCAAGATCATAAATGCGCGAACAACTATGCATGCATGCGCGTCACGCTTGACGAATCAGTTTGCGAGCTCATTTGTGAAAGCATCCGGTATGCACTTCCGAGTTTACGAACGCACGCACGCACAAACATACGCACGCATTGTTGGATTGTGTCCATAGTATTATGACGCATACTATAATAGTATGGATACTATCAGGTTACAAATGGTATTGATTAGGCACGACGGCATAATGATGTAGGAGAATCCTTTTACATTATATAATACATAGTTAGCCTCTCAGCCACGAACGGATGGGGAAGCGTGTTCATTTTCTGTTTGAGGTTGTTTGTATACTAACATTTTCCGGGGAACACGATCCCGCCGACCGTTTTTTTAAATGTACCCAAAGTTCTTTTTCCGGGGGTGCTCCCATTTTGGGGGTCGAAATTTGATATTAATTATTCTGTGGCCAATTATGGTAATTTTGGTCACAGAATATGTTTTTGGCTACAAGATATATTTCTGTATACCCATGTTGTATATGTCCCCTTAGACAAGGTCCACAAAGTTGGGTACAACCCCCAACCCCCTTACCCTACAAAAACGATGTTTATGAGACGTTTCAGACCACTGTATTTACGTGGACATGCTAATGTCCCCACAGATTTTTTTTATGTCCACACAAAAGTTAAAAATGTCCAGTCAAGTGAAAGTAAAGACACACTTTACCGTTTCTATAATAAGGGCTGGTGAAATTTCCACATAGTAACAGTTGAGTGTGTATTAAATTAATCTACATATATATATAAAACGTATATACATGTACAGCAGTTCAAATGTTACACATCAGTAGATAATGCAGGATGTCATTAAAAAAGGTGCAAGTATTATATATACGACATTGCCCTCAGTATTTGGCTGTAATAGTTTTAGGATCAGAGTTTTCAGTGTTCAGAGTTTTATTCACCAATAATATAATCAAGCAATACATGATACAAAGATGATTGTGGGCTGACCAAGTAAGAGCACAGCTCGTAAGGTCTTGACCACCATTACAAAAAGAGATGTGCACTACAGCTACAACATAAATGACTTAAGACTAAGTGCCAAACGCAGACATGAGTGTGAACAATCGACAATGTTGGCAAATGTAAAGCTACAAGTGAATATTAATTAAAAGTACATACAAACATAACAATATGACAGTTATATAATTTACATTGTATACAAGGATATTAAAAAGGAGCTAAAGACGTAATTATTAGCGAGAAAAATTACAAGTTATTATTAATACTGAGATAACAAATACTGTTTATATTTATACTTAAATTGGTTAATGAAGTACTATTTTTAATATCAGAACTAATTTTATTCCAAATAATTGGTCCCTGACTCCTGATTGAATTGCGTGCCAAATAAGTGTTGAAGTTTGGCGGTATCAAACTGTTCCTTAGGACTAAAGGAGCAAAAAGTCAACGGTTTTAAATCTACCCAATGTTTAGAGTACGAGATATCGGGCACTAGAGGTCAAAGATCAACCTTTTCCTCAAAATCTCTGTACAGGGTAAAATGCTAAAAATTATATGATTTTAATGAAAATGATCTCAAATTGTTCTGATAGTTACAGCAAGTTATACAAGGAATAGTTTGCTATATCTGTAAGGGTCAGTGTCTAGTAATATCATTTAGTGATAGGTCATGAAGTTAATGTATATATACGGCTAATGCGAGCGGACCTTTGACCTAATGAAATTAATTGATGCGTTACTTGTAGATATTACAAAACATTCATTTTATGGCTTGTTGTATCCATCCGAACAATTTGAGACCATTCTCATTAACATTGGAGCATTTGGAAAATTTGACCCATGTACAAAAACATTGAGAACAAATGTTGACCTTTGACCTATTATGCCCAATATCTCGGATACTAAACATCGGGTTGATATATAACTATTTATTTTTCCCCTGATCCCAGACACCGCCTTATCAACATAATAAGAGCATATTTGCAATGTGATCCCTATTATAAGACCTTTGACCTCTGATTGTGGCCATAAGGCTAATCGAAAAATGGGAACAAGAACAATTGAACTCTTAAGGGTCAACACTACCATAGAATAGAAAAAAAATCAAATTATATCATAAAGGTTAGATAAATTCACAAGGAATCGTAAAATTCACGCAGTTCTATACATTCTAATCAATATACTTTTTGGTACACCTTGCGACATTTAGCCCGTTAGAGCAACACCCACCACTTTTTAAAACAGAAATATACATATAAACTATCAAATGAAATAAAATAATTTATTGATTTCAAAAAATAATTTCTTTTTTTCAAACATCGATAATATAAACACAAATCAATCAGTCCAAAATTAAATACAACAAGATGACAAATTGGATGAAAAGACCGGAGGATCAGTAAGGCCTGAAGGTTGCCTATACCCCTGTGCGGGAAAATGTTTTACAACATCAATAAAGACTAACAGACAAGACGAAGGACAGTTCTCGAAAAGAACCTAAAATGCCTGAATAGTCCCGAATATGGGACTTAAAGTACATTTGTTTCTAAAATAAATATTACCGCGTACACCATCGAGTCAGGTTTCTCATTTTCTTCTTGTAAAATCGTCTGATGAGCTTCTGCGTTGCTGAGTAGAAAATCGGATCCAGCAGCGTGTTCATGTGCACAATACTCAGTACGATATACAGAGTCGTGGTGCTGGTACATTTGAGACACAGTGTACCTACTATGATATAAGTACAGTATGGGAGCAATGATATGCCCAAAGAAGCGACCAGGGCCGCTAAAGTTATCGCGGGCTTAATATATCGATTTCTATTACCGATAATAGGTTTGACATTTCTGTTACCACGGTTACCAGATCCTTCACGTACCTGGAAAGATACAGACCGCACCCGAGCTGCGTGTCTGTTTGCGATGTGCATTTGTGGAGATTCTGGTATGTTCTGTTGGCCTACATGCTGAGGGATTGATTTGGACGCCGTGTCCAAATGCGGTACATTAGGTCTGTTTGCGTTGTTCATATGATGAGTGATAGGTATATCCTCCGTGACCACTTGCAGAGCTCTAGGTCCGTATGCGTTGCACTTTTGACGAGAAACCGCTACGTCCAAGAAGGACACTAGCTGAGCTTCCGAATTGCTTCCGTGGCCCACATTCCGAGAAAATGATCTATTTGGGGTGTCCTCTTGAAAAGGCGATGATTTATATGCTGTGTTTCTTTGTAGAGCCACTGCTCTGTTCTCTTCATTGGATTTGTCCACATTTTGATCTGCTGATGTCTTCGACCTAACCACTTGTCCTCCTGAAAGCATATTTGCTTCTATCTCTACTACCTTCACTGCAAAGATGTTGACATTATCCATCTGTTGAGCTACAAAACTGTTTTCATTGTCCACAATCGGAACTGGCACAGATCTTCCGTCAGGGTCGGCAGTAGTGGTATATCCTACCTGTCTTAACGTTTTAAGCTTCTGTCGAAGCCGGAAAAAGAACACGCTACTAACAATTGCAATTACCAACACCGGGAGACAAAACAGACCTATGGAATAGCTCAGGCCGAACCAACGTGTGTATCTCGCCGGAGAAAAACAGTACTTGCCGAAGTCGATATTGGCCGCAACTACATTTCTTTGTTTTGCGCTATTCCACAGACTTATTTCAATTATACCGGAGATTGAACCGATCGCATAGCAGATAGCTATTGTCTGTTTTATCTTCAATGGAGTTTGAATTTTGATATACCTTGAGTACGTCATGGAAACCAGTAGCAGTCTATCAATGCTGATCGCGACTAGGATTAAGTTTCCGACAACATACAAATTGCTGCAAGCAACCAGTATCATGCAACCATACTCTCCATACGGATAGCTCTCCAAAAAGGTATATGGAATGGCAGCTAATATCAACACGAAGGATCCGTATAGTAGGTCGGCCACTGACAGGGCAAGTATAAGTAGATTGCTGGGATTCAAACGCAGCAGTTTTACTTTTATGAAAGCCACAATGGTTAGCAAGTTCCCCGTGATATTGAAGAACGCAACGATTAAGGCAAATACTCCATGGTAGAATAACACACTTGTCGTTGCCATGGTTTTGAATAATTCCTATATTTTTTAAAGCCAGACAGGGTTCAGGTACGCCAAATTAAAAAAGTGTAATGAGTACTGCTGTTCGAATTCCCGCACTAAAAATATAAGAAAGCGCAATGATGTGAACTTCACTGTAGCCGGTGTAATCAATCTTGTATTATAGACTGTCAAAAATCCACAAGTCATAAAATGGTAATACTCGTATGTTTTGACACAAGTGCTGCATCCGGAGTTTCTTCGATCAAATATTTGAATCTGTTTGTAAATTGTATTGCAAATATAAGATGAGCCTTGAGTGGGCGAGCCTTTTGTTTTCAGATTGTGTGATAGCCTTCAAGGCGAGAAATGGATTCACTAAGTGTTTTGTTTATCAAATACTTGGATCAGCCTGTACATGGTACCCTGCAAATAAAAAGCCATCTAGAGCATGTTGAGTGGGCAAACACTTCTTAACTCCTCCCACGGCTATGTTTGCGTGTGGATCGCGAGCAGATCCCCGGACCAGTCGCACACTAGCGCCGAGTCCCTGGGAATTACAAGGCTCTAACTGACATTTCAGTGTTTTTTTAGATATTTATATTTTTGAAATCGTCATTTTGTTAGCTTTAAAATAGTATACAACTTGGTGAGATGTTTATAAGATGTTTTTAGTGACGCAACTCCAGGATAAATTTCTTATAATTTATATTGTTTTCTGTGAACTTAACAGGTCTATACCTCAAAATGACTAAAATGTCAGTTACACTATTACAATCAAAGATGAATTTCAAACAATACAGCGATGCATTGAACATACAGTCCTCAAAATAAGTAACTGACTAGGAATACATATAATCCAAAACTAAAGCTCCTACGTAAACATATTAAATTATAAAGTTGTAAGGAAATCTAAATTGAGACATTGTTCAAGTTCATAATTGAGAACACTACATTGATAAGAATAAAGTGCAGTTTACATTTTCACACTTGGGTTTTGAACACTCAATACCGTGTGACAGGTATGTGTATGGGCTGCATTGATCAATTGAATCATCTCCAAACCTCATTTTGATTCTCATCCCGTGAGTTATCGCTACCAGTTAATCAATAATCTGCCTGTTGCTAGCACGTGGCTGCGTGTCGACGAACAAAATGTTAAAATGAAAAACTGATTTGTTTTGGTTTTTGAAATCTTCACGTGTAATATCTCGAATTGAAGAAAAGAGATTTCCTTACAACTTGATAATTAAATATTTTTACCTAAGAACTATAATTTTGGAGTTGAGAGCATATTAAATTCCTGGTCAGTTACTTATTTTGAGGACTGTATTGTATAAATAATCAGTATAATTTTAGTTGTATCTTTTTGCAGTTTACAGTTTGAAGGCGCAGGGCATTTGGAGTTCGAGAGTGTCTAAACCGTCAAGTTTTAAATCAGGACAACATTTTTGAAACGCACTGTATATACATTATACTTTTAACATGTTTAAACCAAGCACAAAATGCATGCGACGTGGCGTCTAAAATGTTGTATTACTGACATCTGTAGTGATTTTCACGCTATTCTTGTTTACAATAGCAGGTTTTCTGTATTCAGCGTTTCAATTTGTATATGAATTAAAAAGTCCCTCTGTGCTAAACACGCATGTCCAACTCTGCGTCTCTCGGCATAATTGATGGAAGGAAGGAATAGAGATGTTAAATTACAAGATATCCTTTTCACTCTCCGGTTACAGTCGGAACGCCGCTTAGCCGAATAACCGTTAAAAGGTCAATTATTACCGAAACGAACTTCGCAATTGTGAACCGCGCACTTTCGGTACTAGAACCGAGTTAAACTCCCGCGGAATCTGAACTATCATTTTCAAGAGTGATCTTGAGGTCAAATGTAAGTCTTTTTTTGGAGATTAATGTCTTAAAATATTCCTGATGATGTTTTTGCATCATGTGGCTCTAGAAACAGAATTGATGAAGTGTTTAAATCTCACGGATATAACTAGTTTCCCTTGATTGCTTAGATGGTAAAGCGTTCGCCTGGAGAACGGGAAGTCCGGGGTTCGAAATCAATCCTTCTGCATGCTCTGCACATTGTCATATGATTTATTTTTTTCTCGTCAAAATCATTTTTTGTGTGTGATTTATTTATGAATGTTTGGTTCATTTCTTTTTCATAAGTTAACAGATCCCCACCATTCTAGTATAAATAATCCCAAAGCAACATATAAACCTCGGCATAGTGCTCGGGATCAGAGAGACTTTAAAGTTGTATTGTATTTCCTGGTATAAAAGACGCGACGTATTTTTTCATATACACACGGAGTCACGTCACATGATGTGACGTTTAGAAGATGGTTTTCATGACAATGTTTGGCTGCATTTACACCTGAGTGATTTTCCTCATTATGCGTATTATAGCCTATTGTGTCTTTTAAAACTAATATTTGAGTGGGTGAAGGGATAACCTGAGCCTGAGACCAGTATACCTAAAGGGATAAGAAGCGCCCATTGATACCATTCATGTGCAGCAATCCAGGTCTGATACCGGCATTGTTACCTGTGGTTATAGTTAATGGTCAATCGATTATAATCATTCAGTTTGATTTGTAGCACGACCTCATTATTAGAGTATCGCGCTATTTTGAATCCTGTGTTATCCACACGTGTATTCCGATGTTCTAAATACCCTGAACACGCTTTAGTATGGGGGTGGTTCTGACATCCAGAATACGAAAGGTTTCTAAAATGTATTTATATCGCTCAAATTATGGCATTTCAGAAGACGTATACCAATTAAAACCTACTAGTGACATGCTTGAATATATAAACAATTTATTATGATAATCAAAGTTAATGGTTTGTGTTAAGATTTAATATGAATTAAAACACAAATGTGATATTTTTATTCACAAAAAGATAAGATCATCAGCGCAACCACATCGATATATTTGTGTTTCAATTCATTAAAAATCGTAACAAAAATCATGAAATATTATTATCATAATACATTGTTTATATGTTCAAGCATGTCACTAGTCGGTTTTAATTGACATACTTCTTCTGAAATCCCATAATTCTAGCCAATTATATGCATTAATAATTTTAGAAATCTATTATAGTCTGTATGCCAGAACCATCCCATACTAAAGCGTGTTCAGGTTATTTAGAAATTCGTAATACACACGTGCGGATACCACTGGATTCAAAATAGCGCGCTAACCCTAATAATGGGGTCGTGCTACAAATTAAACTGAATGATGATAATCGATTGACCATTAACTATAACCACAGATAACAATGCCGGTATCATACCTGGATCGCTGCTCATGAATGGTATGAATGGGCGCTTCTTATCCCTTGAGGTATACTTGTTTCAGACCTGAGCACAATCGCACCCAGACGGAATATCTGGTAAGAAACATGGTCATCATAAATCATCATAAAACAATCATAAATAAATTAAAACCCCAACACAATTGATTTTGATGAGAGATAAAAAAAATCCGTGACATTGTGCAGGATCGAACCCCGGACCTCCCGTTCTTCAAGCGAACGCTTTAACATCTACGCTATCAAGGGAAACTAGTTATAACCGGGAGATTCAAACACTTTATTGTCAAGTGCCAAATTCTGGTCACTACAATAATTGAGCTTCACATCGGGCTTCAAATGATGCGGCAAAAATCGTCTTACACACTATTACTATTTCAAACACGAAGGATATCAAACAACTCATTATAATGTGTCACTGAATAGATGGTCTTTTTACGACATTGTAAAATAAGGGATTTACGGACGTTTTCATCTAAAATTGGCTACCATTTCTTCCAGTTCATGTCAGTTTTTACGCCGATGCATTAGGCTAGCATGAAATCTCACATTTCGGGTCGTTGGTGACTGAATATATTGATTCGATAAAACAGTATGAAGTAACATAGATGTATGCTTCATTGTAGGTTAGTGGGTAAACGATCAGCGGTCTCCTTTTGTATATATTTCGTCCTAAATAAGTGTTAGTTATTTATAAATAGGTAATCGACTAAATTTGAACTTTTTCGTGTTTACATTAGGACGCCCTCGTACCTAAAAAATTGGGGTCAAATCGAAGCGGCTTTCCGACTGTTACAATTCGTCGCTGTTCTGACATACCGGCACATCACAACAGAAATAAGTAAAGAGATGTGCCGGTATGTCAGAACAGCGACGAATTGTAGCATGATTGGACACTTATGACAATGCTGTGTCACATACACAAATCAAAACTATAAGTCGTGACGTAAAAAAGAACGACCTCATTTTTTCGGGAGGCTTTTTTTCCGAGAAATTTGACGGTTCCCCATAACTGACAGCCTATGCTTCCGTATACTGACACGGAAGAAGCCGCAAGCTTGCAGAGGGCGCTACCAACTTACTGATGCATGCAGTATAAAGTACGTACAGTTTAGAGAGGCATGGGACTACATGTTATAGACTTACTTATTCAATGATGAAGGAGCCATGGTTCCCCTGGAGCTATAGTCCGCCTTGTACAGTCAAGTTTAGTTTTGGTATATGGCACTCATTTCTACACGCATAGTGTCACGCTTCATTCCGTGCATGTCTATTGAAGCCGGATTATGGCTTCAGGGGGACCATGGCTATAATTTTTACATCTGCATGCCTGATTAAAACTGTTTAGGTCATGGATTCCACCAGTGCCGTTTAAATTAGGATCGGCTAAGCCGATATTTTCTGTTGAAGATATGTGTGTCTCGGATTAAAATCGATTATTAAAGCATCATACAAGGGCACGTAGCCTCTAGCGCTGTCATGAAATAACTTCTTAACACTAATACATAACCCGAAACGCTCATTCCCAGAAACTATTACCGATCTGGGTGCTCGTGGGTTCGAGTTTAGGTGTAATAAATCACCGAGTGAAACAATCTGACGGATTTGAATTTACACCGACGCGTTTTTTTTCTAAAGATAGTTTAATATGTCTTAACATATTATAGTATGCATTGGTATGAGAGACATTTTTGTTTTCGCAACAGACTACTGGTACCCGTATTGAATACCGGGCTTTTCAAACATGTGAGTCATACAGGTGTGAGCGGGACTGACATAGCACACATTTTTACATAATTTCTATAGAGATGATCATCCCTACTTTTCACCCTCTGATTCTACTTGGCCACACAATTTCCTCCATAAAACGAAAAGTTCGTATTTCGTGTGGATAGTTGCCATGGAAAGGTTAGGTAGATAAGTTTGGTAAACAAACCCATTTGATGCGATTACCATGCTATTATATCAACATATCTAGGGTTTTGTGCGACAAGGCTGCAATAATAGCTGCCAGATGTTGTCATATGTTGTACGTGTAGCTTATATAGCAGACCCCTTGATATAAACTAACAATAACACAGGGCAACTATAGCAGATCGATCACAGGAACGTAACGGAGTGCCAATCTCTCTTTAGCGGGAGCGGGGTTCGAACCCATATAAAGACGGTTGATCCTGTGTTCACAGGCTGTGTTTACTAGGAGCGGAGTGCCCATCTCTCTCGACGCAATTGGACCAGACTCACTCCTATTATCAGAGAATAATTTCATCAGGAATCCAAGGAAAATTAATAATAACATTTCATAGAATAATTCCAAATTTGAACTTACTGTTCCAGACAGTTTCGACGTCCGTTCGGATGTCTTTATCAATGGTGTATGACCGCTGATCCAGTGTTACCAGAAGATGTTAAAGACATCCGAACGGACGTCGAAACTGTCTGGAACAGTAAGTTCAAATTTTGAATTATTCTATGAAATGTTATTATTAATCACTCCTATTATAATGTTGCAGTATGGGGATCGCTAAACCACAGCGATTCTAAGCGGGATTCGATCCTACAACAATCTGTATATCGTGAGTACAGTGCGCTACAAACTTCAACAATGTCGTGTTCCCAAATTCTTGAGTCTAAGTGGCTTTATAACCATTGTTTAAGTTTCCATTAACAAACAAATAAAAATAAAATAGAATAATCATAACGCGCACTAATAATAGAAAAACAAAAATAAAAATATTTATAATTATCCTGAACAAATATACAAATATTGGACTCGAAATATTGTTTTTTTTGCTGACTGCTTGTAATACTTTCGATCGAAAATAAAATGATTTATAAATATAATATGAACAACTGTATAACATTTATAATACAGAAATAGTATTATCAATGGCAATATGGGAATTCTTGTGCAGTTTGTTATTCACGAGTCTGTACCCTTCCCACTCCGGACAAAATGTAAATTGCTTATTAGCAAACTAATAACACCACTGAGAGACAGTTCATACATTTTCAATGTGCTTTATTAATCATGCACAGAAAATAGTTGTTTTTTCAATTGTTTAGTCAACGTTCCACCGATATTAATAATAATAATAATAATAATAATAATAATAATAATAATAATAATAATAATAATAATAATAATAATAATAACAATAACAATAACACAATCGTTATGAAATGTTTAACGTTGTTAATTTAGAGGAACGTTCTACCAATAATAGCAATAATAATTACAATAACACAATCATAATGATATTTTTAATGTTGTTAATTAAGGGGATATTCGTTTTAAAATAACTCTAGAGCTAATCTAGCCACACAATAGTTATACAACGTGTTTACTACGATCTTTTGATGTCCGCACTAGCGTTAAACTCGGAGTGGCAACTACCGTTCCAAAAAAGAAGATAAATCAGATTTTGGCAAGCGAAGCACTATGCAAAACTGTGACAAACTTATTATATACCATAATGCATAATCAAGAGTGTTCTTCAGTCGTATCAGTTAAGCGAGTCATTTACTTCATAACAAATACACTTTTTAATTACGGCATTGTGGCATACAAATAGGGGATGTTGTTGTGGAGAGATGAGACCTTTAAAGATACTCGGGAGCACGTGTGGTCTACTGGAACAGCGCAGGTTTCACGATACAAAGGTTGTGAGTTCTAACCCCGCTACGGCCAACGTGTTTGTATCCCTGGGCAATGTACTTAGTCTCAATTGCCTTGTCGACCCAAGCGAGATCGGGAAGCTGTTAGGGGATATTACAATCTATGATTGTGACGATTTCCTAATGGCAGCAAACAAATACCATGGTTCAGAAGTCACGTAGAAATGGTGGTCCCGTGCATCGGAGGAGGAATACCCGAGTACGTTAAAAAGGTTACAGACTCTTTCGTAAAGAGTAGGGGATCATCCCAGTCTGTATCTGTTCACACATCTTTCGGATGAGCGGTACGATCTCAAAGTAGCAGCGCTAATATAAATGCTCTCATGTATGTATGTATGTATGTATACTCGGGCGACTGCAGATGTTTCAAAAATGTCAGAATTATTGAATTTAATTACCATATTTGGAGTCACAATGAAAATGTATTGAAAAAAGTACAAACATACCTCGTCCGGTCAGGCGCCTTTTTCAAATTGTATTCAAGAATAGTTAAGAAAATGTTTAATTGTTTTATTTTTTGACGAAATGTTCCAAGATGTTCAATTTCTATAGGTGCTTTGTACGTATGATAATGCAAACTATTACTTACGCGATTGCCGCATAAGTCTTACGTACAAGACATTCAACATACGTATTAGCCACAAGTACTGATTTCGCAGTTCGGTCTAACGATACAGATAGTTGGCCGACAGACAGACGTTTAAGGAGACTGTCATCTGACAGGTTACGGTTGTTAATGCTTTTTAAATGCCGTTGGAAATGTTCAATCAAGAACTCCTTGTTCACAGTTAAACAGATAATACACCTATCAGTTGTAAGGCGCACTATACGGCCCCCGGGAGAGGTGCGTCGTGGGTGCGTCGTTTACCAATAATTCATGACGGAGGGTACGTATTTGGCAGCCTTTGGTCCGTCAAAATAATGACGGAGGGTGCGTAAAGGTCCGTCACTTTACATGACGTGCGAATGGGCTGATAGTTGACGGAGGGTGCGTATTTGGATGGCAATGGTCCGTCGTTTTTTTGACACAGGGTGCGTCATGGTACATGAGAAGTTGACGCACCTCGGTAAAGTGACGCACCACTCCCGGGGGTCGTATAGTGCATCTTACAACTGATAGGTGTATAATACATCACGATGCGGGTGTGTCAACGTGAGAACCACTTCGCAACGTGCCTATATCTCTTCTTGTAGTAATCTCTGATGTGTCTTTGGGTTGCTGCGTAGAATATCGGGTCAAGAAGTGGGTTCATCTGTACTATGCTCAATACGATATACAGAGCCGTGGTACTGGTACACTCGGGGCAGAGTATCCCTACTATGATATACGTACAGTAGGGGAGCAATGATATACATAAGGAAGCGACTAAGGCCGCTAAAGTTATCGCCGGCTTGATATATCTATTTCTGGTAGTATCGACAGTCGGCTTTGAAGAGCGGTCTTGCTGAGCTGGGGAATCGTTGCCAGGGTCTACCTGTTGAACTGCTGAACCGATTGGTGTCAGAGTTTGCTGATGGGAAGGTCTTACCGTGTCTGCGTTGTCAACTGGTTGATGTGCTGATCTGTTATTGGTGTTTGTTGCGTTACCGGAAGCTTGACCTGCCGAAATATTTGTGTTGTCCACTTGCTGATCAGCGACAATCTGCGTCGTGGTAGTGGGTATCGTCACGGAGGAGCTATTTCCAATTTGTCTTGCCCGTTTCAGCTTCCGATGAAGAAGATAGAAGAACACAGCACTTACAATTGTAACAACCAGCACCGGCATGCAGAACAGACCAATAGAGTAGCTCAGGCCAAACCACCGTGTGAATCGCGCCGGGGAAAAACAGTACTTCCCAAAGTTGATATTTGCCGCTACCACATTTACACTCTTTGCGTAATTCCACAGGCACAATTCGGTCACAGCGGAGGTTAAACCGATCACACAGCAAATAGCTATTGTCTGCTTCATTCGTAGTGGAGTTTGGATTTTCAGATACCTTTGGTAGGTCACAGAAACTAGTAGCAGTCTGTCAATACTAATGGATACAAGAATTAGGTTTCCAACAACATACACGTTGCTGAAAGCGACGAGCACCATGCAACCATACTCCCCATACGGATAGCTATCCAAAAATGCGTATGGAATAGAAGATAGGGTGAGTGCGAATATTCCGTACAGCATGTCGGCCACCGATAGAGCAAATATGAGAAGATTACTGGGGTTTGCATGGTGAAGTTTGATTTTTATGAATGCGATGATCGTTAGCAAGTTCCCGATGATGTTCAATGATGCGAAAATTAGCCCGAATACGCCGTGGTAGAAAATCACCCCAGTTGCCATAACAAGAGAGTAGCTGTGCTTCTTTGACGCCACCTGGAAGTATATAAAATATTTCTACAAGAAGAAATCTAAGAAGCAAATTAAGATGGTCGTTAACGATCAACGAACGCTGCTTGTTGTATGCATACATATGCAATAGAAACAGAAAGGATGATGCCGAACTCATGACAAAGATTTTGCTTTGCTATAGTGCCCATGCGTACCAAAATGGTGTATTATAAGGTATATTTGGCGCGGAAAATCTGCGCATGTGTAAAATGTATTCTTACTTACCGTCATGGTTTTAAGGTGATGGCCTTAACACTTTCCACGCGGCTAGAATTAGTTTTGCCATTATACAAAACGGATTTTTCAGAAACCTTTCGCAATTTTCAAAGTCTATCTCAAGGATAACTGAACCAATACTAGGTTTGTACTTAATTCAATACATTTCTCATGGTGATTCCAAATACGGTAATGAAATTTAATAATTTTGACATTTTTTAAACATTTTGTGAAATGTTGGAATGCCGTCTGCAAGCGTCTGCCGCCTGGAAAGTGTTAAGTTGCAAGTTCGTAATAGCTGTAATTACAACGTTTCCCAGTTTACACGCATCATTATCAGATTGAAGTGTTTGAAATGAGATGGCATAATATAGTTATTACCAACCTGCCTCCAATAATACACGTGATAAGGCGAAAACCGTGGTGTACGGACAAACCTCGGATATCTCATGCATGGTTGGTTGGTCAGGTCAACAATTTTCCTAAAAAAATCTTTAAAAAAAAATCTTTTCAAAAAACAACAAAAAACAAAATCAAACGTTTCGATATGATTAAAACATCGACAACAATATAATGCAGAGATTGAAATGCTCATACACTTTTCGACCTCAGGTTACCTAACCTCAGGTTACCTAACCTCAGGTTACCTAACCTCAGGTTACCTAACCTCAGGTTACCTAACCTCAGGTTACCTAGCCTCAGGTTACCTAACCTCAGGTTACCTAACCTCAGGTTACCTAACCTCAGGTTACCTAACCTCAGGTTACCTAACCTCAGGTTACCTAACCTCAGGTTACCTAACCTCAGGTTACCTAACCTTAGGTTACCTAACCTCAGGTTACCTAACCCCAGGTTACCTAACCTCAGGTTACCTAACCTCAGGTTACCTAACCTCAGGTTACCTAACCTCAGGTTACCTAACCTCAGGTTACCTAACCTCAGGTTACCTAACCTCAGGTTGTATTCACTTTTGAACTTAAACATTTTGGTACCCAATGATATTGGAAAAATGTAAATCAATTAGAATACTGCAATAAATAAACCCGAGGCTGAGAAAATATTCAATACTACAAACCCAGGTTGAAAATAAATCAAAACATCAAACACTTCTAAATTTAAAAATGTGTATTCAATATAATCAGAGTAAAGGGTGTCAAAAAATGTCCAAGGTGAAAAAATTAAATAAAACAACCTCAGATTAAAAATAAATCTAATTTGACAACCTAAGGTTGATAAGATATTAACTGTGAAAACCTGAGGTTAATTTTGACTAAAACTTGGTAAATTATAGGGCCTAAAATCACAGTAGTAACCCAAGGTAATAATACAAAAATCAGACACGGCTACAATCAAAAATGTGTATTCAATATAAACAGAATAAAGGCCATGAACACAGGAAAATAATGATACTAAATATGTAAACCTGTGGTTGAGAACATTTTCATTAAAGCAACCTGAGGTTAGGTAACCTGAGGTCGAAAGGTGTATGAGCATTTCCATGTCTTCATATAGATATATGTTGACATATCTGATCAATATTAGTTGAAAAGAACCAACAAAAAACACCACCCAAAAACAACAACACCCATGATTATATACAACGTATTTTAAAGCAACTGTGGGTCCTAAATTTGCCAAACTGATAATTTGTAATATAATATGGATTTGTTCTTGATATTATTTTGAAACAAAAGGTGTGTGAAAGTGCACTTTTACTGTATTAATTCATGTGAATCCAACGCGCGAAAATGTGCAATTTTACACTTAAATATTGCCATAATTGAGATACAATTTGGAAAATAGCTCTAACGAGCACATGAGCGCATAGTGTGCGACAAATTGATATATTTGTACTGATTTGGCCGTCAACATTTGATAATTCCATGATTCCCCTTGTCAATTGAACCGACAATGCCAATCTCAGCCGACAGACTCAAAATATTAGTGGGAAAATCGCCCCCTCCCCTCTCCCTGACTACGCCACTGGTTTGAGATACACAATGTTTTAGAAAGGCATGTTAGAAACCATTTCCCCCAGTTTATGGGGGAAACCTTTCATGGAATGCATTCGGGCTTTAGGCATAGAAGATAATTTGTTTAATGAATCTAAAAACACACAAAGAAAACGTAACAAATACAAAATTCAACCCAAAACACCCATTCCCATTGTGTCTCGCCCGACCTATTTAAAGAAAAAAATCCCTGAAGTTTACGGTTATACTGATGATGTGTGATGTAAATAGAATATATGTCAATTTAAAAAAGGCGCATGGTTTGATTGAATCATTTAATTTTATATTTTATCCGATACATAGGTGAGCGAGAAGCATACAGCCGTTGCCCTATATATATAAATGTCTAGTATATGGCTATAGCTTGCCACTGGTAGGGACGTGACCCAAACATCTACCAATTTTCGGTGACATGTTTTGCTAAAAATGTCGGTGAAAAACAGATAACAGATAAAAATGATAAAAAAGGAAAGGCACACGGGGTACCTGAATGAAGCTTAAGAACCTAAACCTGGTTTTGTGAAAAATGAGAATATTCCTTACTTGCAATATACCCTTAATATTTACTGACAAATTATTGTCTATATGCTCAAGAAAGATCTTAAAATGTGTTTAAACCTTGTCTCGGTTTTGTGAAAATTAGAATATCCCTAACTTTCAATATGCCCTTATTATCATACTGAAAAATTATTGCCATCCTGCTTTAAGCAAGATAAACGGTTTATTCCGTAATAATATTAACAATTCAAACCTTATCTCGGTTTATGATATAGCCAAAAACAATCCTATTTATACTTGGACTATCATATTTTAATGTATTCAAGTAAAAACCAAAGGGGAAAGGTCTGATTGAATCACTTTATTTATTTATTGTGACCGATACTAAGCTTCAGGCGAGGGAATTGCATAAAGCCGTTGCCCTATATCAATGTCTAGTATGGCTATGGGGTCCTATCTAGTATTCATCTTTGACGTCTGTTGTAATCCGCGTTTGCTTTGCATTAGACCTTCACTATTGTTGTAAGATTTTGAAAGATAAATTGTAATCGCCTCTTAATATTAACCACAGAGGAGAGGCTTAAAGAAAAAGCCTTTTTGCAAAACTAAACCCCCTATACTTAAAGGTAGATGACCCGATCACATTTTCGTAACACAGAATTATTTCAAACATACGGAGATATTCATATCATATGAAAGCTCGTATTTTTCTCATCATCATACTGAAATTTGACGGCCTAAATCGGTATAATTACGGAGATATCGATGAAATAACGTCGATTTACCGCGAATGGTGGTAACCACCGATATAGTTTGTGTACTACTCAATGGGTACAGTTCACAGCATCCTGTGCGTCTAAAATAAGAACCATTAGAGCTATGCAACTCAAACTTTGGAACACGACTTTTTTAAGGATGACCTTTCATGTAGAATAGAAAACTTCAAGTTGAAAATCGGAACATCTACCTTTAACCATGCTGGACCAATACACTAATTCCATTTAACGTGATACGAACGACACAATGACATATTATATTAATATCAGTCAACATCGGGTACTCTGGGGAATAATTCTTATCTTATTAAACCACTAGGTATTATTATAGAGCCCCTACTCAATTATCCATTACTGTCTTTTAGAGCGTGGTTCTGCTGGGGAAGAAACCGCTAATAAACGTTAAGTTTGCCCAGTAGAAACAGGCAGAACCCGGCAATAATCGGGTTTTTTTTGTAATCCCAAAAACCTTAACAAACCAGGATTGGAACTGGTAATAATCGGCAATAATCGGCAATAAACCCGATAGAAACAGAAAGGCGATTCTTAGCGGTTTGCGCCGGGAACCGTGTCACGCTGGGTTATACACATTATTGTGAGATAACATTTTTCAGGCGCGGTGGCATTGTTGGGTATTACAAGTATGGTTCAACAGACTTGTCAACTATTTGCAACATCTAATTAATTATGGATAAGACCATGATCATCAGCTTTCTTCCTATTCTTAGCATTTTGCTAGGGGGCTAATACATATACATTTTTTTAATAGTGCAGCTGGCAGCCTGTAGTACAAACCTTCAGACCATGCTGGATGGTCTGACATGGTTGGTCTTACTGTAACTCGCCGGTTGGTCTTACTGTAACTCGCCGGCTGGTCTTACCGTAACTCTCCCTTAACTCGCCGCCCCATAACTCGCCGTGTTACCGGACCCAACGAAAAGGTCTCTGACTATAGTATCGCGTGCATGGGGAAACATACTCAGTGACCTTCCTCTTTGTAACGAAAAATGTTACGTTATGAATAATGTATATAATGTATACTTATATTACGCCATTGTATTGAACATCTAAAGCTCCTATGAAATATCTGTAATATTCACTTTATAAGAAATGTTATTTTCGAAAGATGTTTTTTTCCTGAAATAAAAGAATAGTGTTACTTGTTTAAAAATAACAACAACAAATTCCATTTTTATTAGTACTTAATTCGATGGGGACCGTTAATGTAATTTCACTCACATGTTGCTTTGCTATTATATCGGGCACGAACTGATGAGTTGCAATTGACCTGTCAGACAAAAGGCCTGTGAAAGCCTTTATAATTCACGACGTAATAAATTATACACTACTTGAAAGAATTAAAGGAACAGGTTTGTGTCAAGACATGTATAATAGGTACCAGCAGTCAATTCGCAAGCACGCGAAAAGTCGTTCCTTTTCTAACCCAGCAAAGCGACCCGGAAGTACTCACCCGTAGCGAAACCGCTTCGCAGTCATAGTTGACCTCGTAATAGCACGATGTAAATGAGCTCTTTTCATGATTATAATCACACGTTTCAAACACATTGGCCATGAAATTGTATAGTAAAAAGGCATATTATGCAAATAATATTATCTAATATTTTCTGTGAACTTCATGACATGTTGTATTTTCGGTGCAAATTATTGCAATCCGACAAACCCGAATTCAAGAAAAACTTGAAGAAACTAAAGCCAAATTCATGGTAAAAAAGTCGCTTCTGAAGAATTAGGCATCAATTTTATCCATCGTATCATAATATTCATAGTCTTTTGTAACTATAAACATGCTTACAATTTTATAAAATTATTTAGTCCGGTCAAGTGAATGCTTATAAAATAGCTCCTCGAATCTTGTCTCGATCTAAATTCATTTTGTAGCGTCGACGGGTTGTTGATCAAGTGTTTAAATCTCACGATTATATTCAGATTTGCTAGATAGCTCAGATGGTAGAGAGCTCGCTCTGGGAGCGAGAGGTCCGGGGTTCGAAATCGATCCTTCTGCGCTATACAATGTCATATTATTTTTTTACAGAAAGGCTATTCTGGTCAAAATGAATAAACATTTCACAATTTCATCCCACAAAATGCATGAATTCGGACGTTTTCATTGGAAAAACGGTATTTTTTTTCCAAAATGTCAATAATGAATTCAAACGCGGGCATGAAAATGAAACGCGGGCGTGTTACGGGAGTCTAAAAATCAAGTTGGCGAGGCCTAACGGGGGATCGTAAAATTTCGTTTTCTGACCGAAAATCGGTGAAAATCAAACTCGGTTTTTTCTTATCAAAAAAGAAGTCGGGCATCAATGTTTTTGATATGAAATTAAAGCTTAAGATTCCGTTAGTACGGAAATTGCTCTTAAAATATCGTACGCATTTTAGTCCGGTCAAGTGAATAGATACAAGAAGCAAAGTCACGAAAGTTGTTAAATTCTAAAATTAGCGATAAAATCACTGTTTGTGGACTAATTGTGTCAGATTTGGCATCATATTATAGAGAAAATTACGAACAATCCACCTACTTCGCCATCATGGCTGCCAGCTAACCCTACCTCAATTAATTCAGGGAAAACAAACTTCCCTTAATGTTTTAGCGCAAGGTTGACATCCTGAAATCGATCTTTGCGTGGGTTAGAAATCGGCGAGGTCACTCATTAAAAACGATACCTGCGTACTGACTGCCAGTACTTCAAAAGGTTTTACAATTGTATACACTTTGTTACCGATGTAGTCATCAATTGGTACCCAAACAATATTTAGTACATGTAGTGTAAGGTGAAATCATGCGTTTCGTCTAAGAGCGAGTTTCTACTGGGGAACTTAAAGGTAAATACCGTTAAATTGCCGTTACATCTTTACGTTAAATTCTGTGACCCGGACGTATACACGCTGGATTATACGCATCGTGAGGCAGTATTTTTCAGGTGTAGCAGCATTTGGCAGAGAAGATATTTTGTTTAAGGAATCTGAAATGCTTAAATCAGTAAAAATAATCCATTTACTGCTGTTTTAGCCTGTTTAATCATTTTAAAAATCTTTTCACGTTTTTCACGTTTCACATAGTTCCATCATGTTTACATAGTATATCATTAATTTTCAGCATATTTACATTTATCATTACGGTACATGCAATATCATTAATTACATGTCTGCGGTGTATATCAATTGTATATATTAATTATGTGACAGCAGTATCAAAGGCTACTTTCTGCTCAATACGAAATAATGGCAGAATCCGTCAACATCTAACAAGGGATGCAGCTGAAATCCTCATTCATGCATTTGTAACATCCAGACTTGACTCCAATAACTCACTTCTATATGGAATTACAATATCACAACTCTATCGCCTTATAACGATTGCAGGATATAGCCGCCCGGATTATTACATATTCTAAGAGAACAGATCATATAACTCTTGTATTAGCGGACCTACACTGGCTTCCAATTGAACAGAGACTGAAATACAAGATATGCCGTATTATTTTCAAGATCTTAAATGATGCAGCTCCTTCTTATTTAACAGAACTTGTTCAACCATATATGCCAGGACATCGCGGGCTACGCTCTTCAAAACAAGGTCTTCTTCAGGAAACATTGGCTAAACATCAGTGGGGACAGCGAAGTTTTCAAGTCGCAGCACCAAAACTATGGAATGGCTTGCCTGAATATGTAAAACTGTCAAACTTTGTACATATTTGTACTCTGAAGCATTTGCTTGATGTGACTTTCCTCATCTTTGTTCTTATGCGTGTTTATGTTATTTTGGTTGTTACGCAGAGAAGCGCCATGAGCGTCGCTTGCGGCGGATACCGGCGCTTTATAAATTACCATTATTATTATTATTACACATTTTCAGTGTACATTGTAAATCATAATACTATATCATTAGTTACACATAATGTCATCATGTTTGCTTTGTATACCATTACATTAATCGCTTTTACATGTTTTCATTTCAATCACAAATGTAAAAGTAAACAATGTTTATATGATTTATATCATAACCTACGTCCACTTTCTCATGTCCAACTCTTTTCTTAATGTTTTGTTTGTTTTTTGTTTATTTTGTCTTTAGCAATGGTTCTAGCTGTCTTTTCCTTGGACTTCGGTCAGTTCAATTTAAAACCCTTTGAACACTAGCGGCCGGTATAAAGCCTAATATGTGTATGGTATATACACTGGCGGCCGGTATAAAGTCGCTAACATGTGCACACTGGTTACAAGCTTTGGGGCATTCCCCATCGAATATAAACATGCCCTTTGACCCGGAGAGTGGACTAGGGGCTACGGGCTGCACATAGCTTTGTCTCACAATGCATTGAACACGATCTGTGCTGGTTAAAGGGTAGTTATTTCTTCAATTTTGGTCGGATTTTTGGATTTTTCAATGACGCCGCCGGCAGCAGATGTTTTAGCAAGGGTCATGGACTCTGATACGGAGGATATATATGATTCTGACTATAGTAATAAGGATGAACAAGACACGGTAAGCATGAATATTGCAACTAAAAAAGTGCTAGTAACTGTTATGGGAACGATACAGACAGTAACATTATGCCCTATTGAGGGGTATTTCGGCAGGGGTGTCAGGGTGGGGCTACCGTTTACTCAGGGGTGTCAGTGTTCAAAGGGTTAAAGAAAAAGCCACATGTCTTTCGCAATCCAATTTTAACGGATAACGTATACTGTTACCTCAGGGTCTCACATAGCGAACGATCACACGCACAAAACAAACACAAATACCCTACCCCCAACAAAAACATACAATCCAAAAACAACCCAAACTTCCCAACAAAAATTAAAACCCCCAACACAAAACCCCTAAAACCAGTGTGTCTCGTCCGCCCTATTTAAAAATAAAACGAGCATTTACCATGTTTAAAGATATATTGATTATCTATATACTAATTTTCGGAACATGGCTTTATTAGATAGTTCAATATAATTTTACACTCGCGTCCCTCTTCAACTGAAAAAGCGTGGTAATTGCGCCACTAATACACGAGCTAATTAGATAGTTCAATGCCCGTGTTTTCCCGTTTTCAGACATGCGCAGAAAGGATCACATGTGAAAATCCGAAATGTTGAATTTCTTTTACTCGGGTAGCTACTGTTCGGACACAAATTGTGGTTTACGGAATGAGTGATGACATATGGTCTTCACCCAAAATATTTTCTTCAGGGATATAGCTACATTTCTGTATATGCGGCTGTTTGCTATTCTTAAAGAACGCATAGTAACAAGCATTTATACGGGACTATACGTCCAACAAATAAAAATATTTTACGACATTTTCTAAATGTAAACAAAAACTCTTACGCAAATCTTAAAGTGACACTTTCACATTAATAACATAGATGAACGCGGAGTTTGCTAACGATAAAGAAACTGGCGGTACCATACCAACCGTTGTTGCTGCGCGACCGCGTTTAACATGGCGCACGCGTTTCGGCGCACACGTAATGACGCAGACAAAGTGTGTACGCGTTTGTGGCGCAAACTGTACATTGTAAACGGGGCATGCAGTGAAAGCAGGCAGTCCGTACGGTTGCTCCGCGGTGCATACCGTACAGTACAATAAAATGTAACGAGAGCAAGACACAAACAAAACATTAATCATAAAGCTAAGACCTTTATTTTAATAAAGAAACTGGGAGCAAGGCGCAAACCGTATCCAGGATAACATGTATTAAAGTGACTGAAGTGGCTGAAGGAAAATACATTTGATGGAGTCACTCATGCAGTTCTAACCCCATGGCTGGTCATGAAGCTATGGGCTGGTGGAACAGGGTTGACCCCCACCCAACACCCCCATCCCCCAAACACACCCTTTCATTTTCTTTGTGCGACTTATTATACAGCGGTGCAGCTTACTGTATACGATGAGGTCTGAATCTTAATTTGAGGGGCTACGACTTATTCGCCGTGCGGCTTATAGCACGTAAATTATGGGATTGTCACATCATACCCTAAGGTCTAAGCCCCCTTCTCCCGCACTTCCCGCCGCACTTCCCTTACTTGATAATATGGATAAAGTAAGGCGGCCTTATTAAGGCCACATGGGTATCTGGATAAACGGAACGTGCGGTATTGCCCCATCATACCCTAAAGCCACCTCCTCCTCCCCGCCCTTCCCTACTTGATAATCTGGATATAAGGGCACATGGGCATCTGGATAAACGGAACGTGTAGTATATATTTTTTTCTCTTTCCAGCCCGTTTATAGGGACTTTTTTATTTTATAACATACAACAATTAATTAACAAAATACAAAAATAACACTTCTAAAAATACATCAAATACAGACAAGGCATCAACATTCAGACGCCACAAGTGCCAGACAAAGTTTTACTATATAGGCACATAATGCTATTTTTTTTAAAGAAAACATTATGAAAACAATATTATGAAAACAATATTATGAAAACAATATTATGAAAACAATATTATGAAAACAATGTCAAAATCCCCCATCTTTTGTTATGGGATGCCATTTTATCATTCCGTTCTGCCATCACTTTCTCGGATTTTTCGGTCATTTTCACCAATGCTTTAAAGACATAAATACTAAGTTTCTTTTCTTCAACTCTGCATCTATGAATATAACGTTTTGCCAAAAGAATAATAATATTTTTGAAAAAGTCGAAATCTTCATTAAATAAGCCAAGACATATATTCTGATAGTTCACATTAAACAATATATTTAGCCCAGTATTCATCCATGCACTAAGATTGTTCCAAAAATCTTTTGTTACATTACACTCCCACATGAGATGTTTTACCGGTTCTCTATTCACTTTGCAGAAACTACATGTATCAGTTTCTATTAAACCAATTCTAAACAAGAAATAGTTTGTTGGTAGAATATTATGAATATAACGAAACTGGAAATATCTTGTATATGAGTCCATACAGCATTTAAAAGCTGATGAGTACACTTCCTTCCAGTCATTAATTGGCTGTGACAAATCAATATCAAATTGAGCCTTGCCTTCCCAGTACTGCTTCGCATTTGGTATTACATGCTTCCTCATCTTTTCATAGGCAAATTTACAGACTCTTTTTGTTAATAAAATATCCGTCATCAGCTGTTCCTTCCTTTAATAATTACCAGTCAAAGTAAATAACTTAGATCATGACTCCTTTAAATTCTTTTTGATACATTGAACAATTCCAAAATATTCAACAAAATTAGTTTTCACAGCATGGTACTTCTCCTTGAATTCCATGAAACTCATCAAATGATCGGATTCAATTAAATCTGATACAAAATTAATATTACTGTTACTCCAGCTACTATAAAAGACTGTTTTTTTACCAATCTTAATTTTGGAATTATACCATATAATTTTATCAACAATCTCATACTTTTTTCGTAACTTCAACCATCCTTTCAAAATATCTTTCAAAAAACTGTTGCTAATTTTATTTACATTTAAATCACACACGTTAGCTGGCTCACATTGCCAAATCCAATCACCACCAATTTTCTTGATTTCATTATCAAACAAAATCTTCCACTTGCCCTCATTATTAGGGTCAACAAACCTTTTAACCCATGATATTTTAATAGCATCTTTATAATCATAGATGTTAGTCATGTTCAAACCACCTTCGTCAACTTTATTGTACATGGTGTCCCTGTTAATTTTGTCTTGTTTACCATTCCAAATAAATTTGAAAAACACCTTTTCAATTTTTTTCAAAAACGAATTAGGAGGATTTGGTAGAACAGATAATAAATATGTGAGCTGAGAAATAGCTAATTATTTAATAACTAACACTCTTCCAATGGGGGTAAGACCCCTTTGTAACCAAATGTTTAAGATTTTGCTTAATTTCTGAAACTGGACCTCATAATTTAATTCAAAAAGAAGTTGTTTGTTCAGAGAAATATTGAATAAAGTAAGGCGGCCTTATTAAGGCCACATGGGTATCTGGATAAACGGAACGTGCGGTATTGCCCCATCATACCCTAAAGCCACCTCCTCCTCCCCGCACTTCCCTACTTGATAATCTGGATATAAGGGCACATGGGCATCTGGATAAACGGAACGTGTAGTATATTATCATGATTATTATAGAGTGTCTGGATTAGTAAGGGCACCAGTGGTATCTGGATTACGGGGGGGGGGGGGGGGGGGGGGGGTTGGGGGGGGGGGGGCGGTTCACTATATAAAACGCAGATAGTCTCAAATTACCTGGATATATATACTAGGCACACCTGTGATAACTGGATTTTAAGGGTGTATTAGGTAGTGGCATCACCAGCATCGACATTTTGAAGGAGGAAAACGGGGTGGCGGGGCAATAAAAGAATCGGGGGAGACATTTTAAAGCTAATTTTAAGTTACTTTCAGTTTTGACATTTTAATAAAATACAACTTTTGTTTAATTTGGGGTACAAAAAGGGACATGAGCTGACAGGGGGTAATGGGGGAGGGGATATTAAGGCAATCCAGATACTCAGAATATTTTAAGTATTCCTACACCTGAATAACCATTCCTTATTAATCCACGTAGGCCCTAATAGCTGCATACACAGTTATCACGGGTGCCCTTAATATTCGATTCAAGATAAACCACATAGTCCATGGAGGTCCTATTATTGGATCACTAATACACAATCTTGATTATTAAAGTAGGCCTATGGGGTGGTACCTGAATAATCAAGGGCACCATGCGTTATACATGCATGGCATACATGGATTTATTAAGGGCACATGGTATATATGGATTATTAAGGGCACTGTGGTACCAATGTCAGTATTAAGGACACCTAGGATGCATGGAGTATCCACGACATACTCTTGCTGTTTTACAATACCCTCATCTTTATACGATTTGATGTGACTAACCACCCGCTATTATAGCTTCGGCACCTATACCTGCGCTTTCTTTTATAAACTGGATATAATACGGGCATGCGGTACCTGGGTTATTAAGGCCATCTGTGAGGGGTAGGGCCTAGGCCTATAATGGGCAACCGGTGTGTTAAGAACACATGGAGTACTTGAGTTAGGAACATGGGTATCTGTATTATTTAAGAGCACATTGGGCCTAGGCGCATGGTGTATTAAGGGTACCATGTCACTTACATTATATCAAGGGCACTTTAGGTACCTGAATAAGGACAAACTCTTGATATCTATATAAACATTTATAACGCTTTGATATTACTCACCTCTGCCTATTGTGATATGACTATTACTGCCCGCTATCTTCGGCACCCGCGATTAATTCAAGTTACTTGAATGATAAAGTAAGGGCACCTGGGTATCTCGATATAAAGGCACACTGCAGTACCTGGATTATGTGGTATCCGGTGCCATTAAGGGCACCTGTGGTAACTGGATTAGGGTAGGGCTTAGGCCTATGGGGTCCCTGGATATAATGGGACAACGGGTACCTGCATTTCAGGTCACATGGGAGGCCTACATAGGTATCTGGAGGCTAGAAAGACAAAGGTAGGCCTACCTACTTTAAGGCACATGTATACCTGGATTATCAAAAGCACATGCGATATTCGGATTATTTAGGGCCCGTCTGGATTATGTATACATGTACGACATGTTCTTGATATTGTATCAAATTTTCTTACGCTTTGTTTACTTACCTCCCCTCGAAATCTTCTAGCGGGTCCGCGCGAAGCGCGGATGCCCGCTAGTAACTGATAATGTGTGATGTAAATTGAATTTATACACGTTAAAAA
The DNA here is from genome assembly GCA_035610835.1 of Ophiura sarsii. Classification (NCBI taxonomy): domain Eukaryota; kingdom Metazoa; phylum Echinodermata; class Ophiuroidea; order Amphilepidida; family Ophiuridae; genus Ophiura; species Ophiura sarsii. Next base: position 45,659,128 of record CM069459.1, on the reverse strand, counting down.
CCCAAAAGGACAAGGATTGATTCACTCTATCTCGTTTTCAGCTTTGACGACTGTTGTAATCCCCGTTTTCTTTGGAATTAGACCTTCACTTTTGTTTTTGTTAGATTTTAAAAGATAAATTGTAATCGCCTCTCAACCACAGAGAGGCTTAACGAAGAAGCCTATTTGCAAAAACAAATGTCACTTGTCACTCGAGGCAATTCGGGGCTGTTAGATCGTAGCAAGAAAAGCCAAACTGTTCATACATTTTCAACAGATTTGTGAATTACGTTGAGCAACAATAACCGGTACTGATTCCATTTAACGTGATACGAACGAGACAATGTCATATCATCTTAATATCAATCAAGATCGGGTAATTGCGGGAATATTTATATATATCTTATTAAACCACTAGATATATAGCCCCATCTCAATTATCCATGCTGTCTTCTACAGACTGTAACAAAAAGAGATATACAATCGCAATTTTATTTTTAATTCAATGTTAAAATCATGCAATGTCAATATTGTGTACACTTTGTGTTAAATTTCGTTTTGGCTACCAGAATCATTTTATCTCGTCTTTTTAACTACTTGCGTTTAATATTTATGACTAATCTACTAAGTCGTCTAGAAATCGGGTTGAGCTACTATAACAATATCATACAATCTTATATCATCAATTATGGTTAGGGTATCATGCAAGGAACATTAAAGAGAACAATATAATTATTTTTCAAATAGTTTTATTTAATTTGAAAAAATAAATTCATAAAACAAATATTATTTCCAAACTGTATAACTCCTTTTGTTACAGACTGTACATACATGATGGTAGTATCGCGTGCATGGGGGAAACTTAAAGTCAACGACCTTTCGTGCTGTAACGAAAATACGCCATTATTGAACATTTAGCGCTCAATATGAAATATCTGTAATATTCACTTTATTAAAAATGACATTTTCGAAACATGTTTTTTTCCTGAAATACAAGAATAGTTTTACTAGGTTAAATATAACAAAAAAACCTTTCATTAGTACCAAATTCAATGGGGACCGTTCACGTCACATTTTCATTGTAAATTGTACACTTCAAAACTGTGTAATTTTACTCAAAATGAAATGTTTTATTTAATACAAGCCATGGTAAGCGACGTGTGCCATTATATCTGGCACGAACTGATGAGTTGCAATTGTCATGTCGGACAAATGGCATTTGAAAGCCTGTAGAATTCACGACGTAAATTGTACACTACTCAAAAATGTTAATAGAACGGGTGGGGGTGTTATATCATATGCACCAGTACTTCAAAATCATGCGTGTCTTCTGACACTTGAACTCAAGAGTGTCCGCACACCATATAACAGTGGTTCTCAACCTTTTTGGCCCATGACCCCTTTTGACATTCTTGGTCAGTACCGTGACCCCCCCCCCCCCCAAAAAAAAACAACACACACACACAAAACAAAAAAACAAAACAAAAACAAAAACAACTGTTTAGTAATATGACGCGAGCATAGCAAGCCGGAAATTTAGCATTTTTGAATTTTCTTTTATGCAGACGGTTTCTCACTCTTTGGTTGGATGCACGGACAACAGTTTGCCCTCTGAAAGTCTCTAGCTTACTATCTGGAGGTACGTTGACGGTTTCTAAGTGCCAGTGTCCTCAGGTTTCTGTGCTGACGAGCGGTAGTAATGTGTCTGCGGCCTTGATGGCCTTCCATTGTTAAATTTAAGTTTGTTTCCATCAAGAATTGTATGAGTGATGTCGCTTATCGAAATTACGTTTAAAGATCGGATGCAAGGACCAAAGTATGCACGAATCTTCATTATTTAAGTCATTACAATTGATTTTTAGAAGGGGTGCTGATTTGGCAGAGGATGGCGGCTTAACGTTTAAATGAAGTACATATTATTACACATTAAATGTTTAAACGAATTGAACAATTTTTGAATATTGCACCAGTGTGATACAAATCAAAATTATAATGATGGTCGCTAAAATTCAAAATGGCGGCCGCTTGATACCAATTGTGTATTTTAATGATTCATTTTTATAAAGAGAATCTCTTAACACAAAAAATGTCGTAGGTATCTAATATGGCCGGTCGTCGATGTAAAATTTGCGCGTCCTTATGTGCCGATATTTCTCGAGATATAGGCTATGGTTCATCCACTAAATCAAACGCAAAACAAATGCAAACGGTTTTCAATTTAAAAATTCAATTCAATCACTGACAGTCATAACAAGCTGCAACAACAGAATGTAGGTCAAGTTTCTGTCTACCGGCACCCAATTCTGATAGTCCAATACAGTATAACTGTAATTAAAGTGCGTATTATGTTACAGTTTTACTGTGCCTGTGTTATAACACGGTAACACGTGTTACGGTATATTACAGTTGTTACTGTACCCTGTGTTACAGGGTGTTAGCGCCCTCAACGGAATAAAGCGCAATAACACTGACAATGACAGTATACGTACAAATACGTATACTGTACGTATTTTATATTTGACACCTTTGAAATGATATTGATACAGAATTTATATGTCAAAACACTCAGGGGATGGCACAATCATAAACTATACGTATTGGATATCCAACAATCTTAAACTATAAATATTGGATAGCCAACAATCTTAAACAATAAATATCGGATATCCAACATTCTTAAACTATTTTCGTTAGTGTTATTGCGATTTATTCCGTGTATAACACAGGGTACAGTAACAACTGTAATATACCGTAACACATGTTACCGTGTTATAACACAGGCACAGTAAAACTGTAACATAATACGCACTTTAAATACAGTTATACTGTATTGGACTATCAGAATTGGGTGCTACCGGGATACAGTCAACAACACGTCAACCAGCCAAGGGCATCCCTAACCCATGCAATACATGCAATACGGATGCATACTTTTTCAGTGCAAATGTGAACATTAGCCCAATTTTTGCACATAAATATTAAGAATAATATTCCCGTTCAACCCCCTAAGAATTTTCGAAGGAAGGACATAGACCTATGTGATCGCTTTTACATCCCTTGCGCTCAATATGGCGATTTGTTTTAGGATACCACCTTACCCGGGGTAGGGTAATCCGTCAAAGTCTGTTAGAAGGGAGTGAGGGAAGGGGGTTGGTTGCCATCTTACATTTTAAAATCGCTCGGAAAAATGGTCCTTGTAAGTTTTCGTATTGCCTAAACACACTACATCTGGAGAATGGGGCTAGGGCACTGATAGGGCTTGGTGGCGGGGCCTCAAAGGGTTTTGTCTGCCGGGGGGGGGGGGGGGGGGGGGGGGGGGTGGGGGGGTGGAGGGAGAGCGCACTTAGAGCCTAGGAGTGTAGTGTATGATTGTAGTGTTTGGTGACGAGGAAGGATAGTGCCAATGCGGGACAATCTGCAGCAATAAGCAATTTTAACTTAATAAACAAAATGCTAACAAATGAAAATCTCTATTCGGTTGAAACATAAGCGAAATGTATCATATTTTAATTCTAAAGAATTGAGAATGATCGATTCGTAAGGAGACCATGCATTCCTAATTTGTACTTTACGCCAAATAGGGTCCCATTTTCACCTTCTGGTATAAAAGACCCCTTTTTATCATATTTTAATTCTAAAGAATTGAGAATGATCGATTCGTAAGGAGACCATGCATTCCTAATTTGTACTTTACGCCAAATAGGGTCCCATTTTCACCTTCTGGTATAAAAGACCCCTTTTTAAAACCATTTTTTTTAAAATGATGGGTCTAAATCTGTAATTTCGCTGTTTTTGACCGAATTGTTAGCAAAATATATATGAAAATATGGGTATCTGGTAAACTAATTATAGGCCCATGTTCCCCCGAAAATTGGTAAATGTTTGGATCCGATTTTCATTTTGCTGGCGGTGCATCCCTACCAACTACCAACACAAATATCTGAATATCCCCCCCCCCCCCCCCACCCCCCGTTAGAAACTAGCGCGTAAGAAACCCACAACTAGAAGTTTGCTTGGATGCCTCGCTAGATAGAGAATCCCCATGTGAGCCTTGTGGGACACAGTCTCGGTAAACCTTGTTTTCTGGAGGTCCTATACATTCTAAAAATATGAGAGCGAACAAAATAAATCTTAAAACATCTAAACGAAAACAATCAAAAGGTAAGCTTTGGCCTTGTAGGATTCATAGAACGCTTTACGCCATAAATTTAGATTTTACATCTATTCCCGTATTCCCGTATGAATCAGAACGATACGCGAGCAAACAAGATAATCTTGAAACAAAACAAAGTCGATTGAGTGGTCTCTTGGTAAGACTTATTATTGCCTAACATTTTTACCTTGATGGGGATTTGTAAATACACTTGGGTATACTGTATACCATATACGTATACAGGGTGCCCCAAAGTGTCGATACCTTTTAAAGCTCTGTATCTCTCTGATGCAAGTTCCTATTCGTGTGAATTTGTGCAAGAAGTCATTCACTTATTACATGTGCATAATAAGGATTATTTTAATCTGAAATTAAAAAGAATCAATGTGGAAAATCATTGTCCTCATTGCAATCATTGTTCGATCGCTGTTTTTGGGGGGGAAAAGATGCCGTGTGGTCTAATTTGAAACACGTATAACGACATTTGGATTAGTGAAACACTGATTAAATCCACATGATGAATGCAATACAATTAACATTTTGACATTTTCCGTGTTTTTTTTACTCCTGTAACGGATGAATTTATAGTAATCCGTGGTCAGTTACTTTGTTAATGCGTCGGGAAATGAAAACACGACCTTCCGTTTATCTCCCCGTTTAATAACGTACAACGTGATTTCAATTATAGCTAGCTGATCAAGAGCAATCTGATTGCATATGCAAAGCTGTAGGTATCAGCAGTGTTTGGAGAACAATTCTGGTCACCGCTCTGGACACAAACAAAACGTTATCCTTTAGAATTGAAAACCAATGGAGAATAGGAATAGTGAAATGGAATCATCGACGGTACCTTATTTTCCAAACAAAACCGAACAGGTCGGTGAGCAAGATTGGTATGACTTGCCTATCTGGACAGTGAGTGTAGTGTGTGGTCTAAGCCTGGTCGGTGCTATCGGGAACTTTACTGTGTGTTACGTCATAAGAAGCACAAAGAGACTGCACAACGCAACCAACTATCTCATCGCTAATCTTGCTGTTGCCGATTTACTTGTCTGCGTTTTTTCTCCTCTTAAGCTAACATTCGACGAACTTAGCATATGGCCTTCTACATTTATCGCTAAAACTCTTTACTGTGTTTTTATTGATTCCGGTATGTGTGTGTGGATAAGTTCAGGCTCTTCGGCTTTGGCACTGGTATTGGTGTCATATGAGAGATTCATCGGCATAGTGTATCCCTTACACTATCCGCAGTTTGTCACCAACACCAGACTCAAAATGGCGATACTTTTGCAGTGGACTATGGCTCTCTCAATCCAGCTCCCTTGGTTGTCTCAGATATTCTACGATAACCATTCTGATAAATGCAACAGAAAATCTTCACCTACCGTTATGGTGACTGTGGTATTATATCCATTCGTTGGCTATGTATTCCCGATAGGAGCGCTGATATACCTCTACTATCAAATGTTTTTAAGTTTAAGAAGGAGTGGTAGTTTGGACCAAAATCACGCATCTTTTAATTTACAGCGAGCACGCAAGAATGTTATCGTCAATCTTTTTATCGTCACTGTTTTGTTTATATTGTTCGTGACGCCCGCTATGTTCGGGACGATGAACAATATTTTAAACTCGCATGGATTTGTGCCTGCTACGAGTGCTCCTTTATTGTATCGCATAATTTCGATAATGCTTCTTGCCAACTCTGTGGTCAACCCGTTTGTTTATGCATTCCGATACACGAAGTTTCAAAAAGCCTTACGTTTCGCATTCCGTTGCAAATTGCTTTGCACCAGTTATGATGGTAATTAGACAGCCAGCAATAACTGACCAGCCCACTAACTACAACTTGATTCGATCGGTCCCAGAAATCCCACATCAACTACCAGCATGATCAGGGGCATAACACCTTTGTAAGCTGAAAGAAGGGGGTAATGCTACACTCATTTTCTCCATTAGCAAAGGTCCAAAAATTCGCAATTAGCCGTCGTAAAAACCAAAACCACCTGTTCTATGGCCCCGCGACCAACCCTTTTTCGAATAAAATAAATATATAGCCTTTATAATTTAAAAAAAAAAGAAAAAAAGTTGAATCATTTGCGAATTTGTTTTACAAAATTGAAGAAAAAAATTGAAAGTTTTGAAACAAATTTGGAACGTTTTGAATATTTTTTTTTTTCAATTTCATGCCCGTGAGGGTCTTTATTTATTTACAAGCTCTCAACATAAAAAGACAATATAATAAACAATGTACATGTACATACACACACACACAAAAAAACACACACCATCAATCGGTATTTTGTAATGACAACATTCACTATAAATACTCAATAATAAATACAGAATTATTTTACAATAAATATTTTTGGAAATGTTTGAACTTTGTTGGACACTTTTTAACATTTCTAAAATGATTGAAAAGTCCCCAAAAATACCACGGATGTTAAAAAACACCTGTTTGACCGATCAATCGACCCTCCCTGCACTTTAATTTTTGTCTTTGATTTCAAACACGAATATTTGCATTTTTACTCGTATAACTCTTACGGGTTAAATTTTACTCTAATTTACAACACGACTTTTCCCGTTTATGTTCATTGTAGAAATTATCAAAGCATTAAAATATGTGATTCTTGATAAAGTTCATTAGTACTGTTATAATAATGATGAAGTTCTTTATATTTAGTCCAAGGAAAACCACACTGCAAACATGTTGAGTAAAATTAGCATTTTACTCAACGTTGAGTAACTATGCAACAGCTCAACAGTTGAGTAAAAAATGCCCATACCGTTGGCTAAAATGGTTTATCAACAGTTGGTCAATCATTATTACTCAACAGTTGCACACTTTTAATTACACAACAGTTGGGTATTATTAATTAACCATTTGTTTGGCATTTTAATACCAACTGTTGCTTAATTTGTGAATTGTTTTCATTATATATATTGAGAATTTTTGTATAGAAACTGTCGCTTAATTCATCAAATGTACCCATATGTTGGATGTTTTAATGCCAATTGTTGCTTATTTGTGACATGACGAAATAAGCTTATTCCCATGGACGACCACAAATATTTAGACCGATCTATCACATCATCTTCTTGACAGACCAAGCTTCAAACATTCCAAAACCGGACTCACAAAACGCCTGTCAGATGTCACAAACTCTGATGTTGATGCGGATTCATTTACAAGACTATAATTTATCCTTATCCAGAGATCTCAGTTCGTGCACAAGACGCCATGATGATTGCATGACGATTGCGTATCACGAAATGAGCTTATTTGGACAACAGTTGCCTAACATTCACATGTGCTTAACTTGCATCAGCTGTTGCGTGATTTTCCTCAATGCTCATGCACTCTTAGAAGGTCAGGATCAAATATGAGACGAAAAGGATCAATTTTGATCCAGAAGCGGTATCACATATGAGCTTACCCTTTCCGGATCAAAGTGATCCGACAAGCAGGATCAAAAAGTTTGATCCGAAATGGGATCAAATATTTCTGTCAAATGATACTGAAACGGATCAAAATAATGATCCTTAATCGGATGTACCTGTAGCTTATGATCCTACTCCAGGATCAAACTGAATCAAAGAAAAAGTGAAAACATAGGGGGTCATCGGGTGACAGATTGTAAAAACAAGCATGCATGCAAGGGTCTTTCGGTGACACCGGGCCAAAAAAGGGGGTATTTTTGATGGAGCCTGGTGTGAAACCTAATATTGATTGAGTGCCCCCACCCCCGGGTGCACACTGCAGACTATATATCGAGTGCAGTAAGCTTACTACATCGTGTAGGCCTAGTACATCGCAGTGATCGTGACATTTTGTGAGGAGCATTTTGACCGAAAATCGTACTGATGGCACTGGTCAGGTACAAGAAATTTGTTCACAAGAATAGAGCATGTTCAAACATAAAAAATAAAACTACTTTACCGACAAAATCATGTAACATTTTACAGATTAGACTGGATAACTTACCGCGGTATTTCACCCTTGTTTCAACTGTGGCGACCGAATTCAAAAGATCGTCTGCTTGTCGTCTATCGGTTTGCGAAAGAGTGACGTCAGTCACTCATTGACCAATGAACTGTTTCATCGAATTGATCCGGAAATCAGATCAAAGTTGATCAAGGTGAATTTGATCCGTTTGTTGATATCTATCTGGAAACGGATCAAAACGATCCGAAAACGGATCAAAACGATCCGAAAATGATCCTTAAAGGATCAAAACAAAGTGAGCCGGAAATCTACTCATGTATTTGATCCTGACCTTCTAAGAGTGTGCAACAGCTGCTGAAGTGGAAGATTTCTCCATTAGAATCGAGGATTTAAGCAACAGTTGATCAATAAAACACACATGAGTAAATCTTAACATAAGTTGCGTGATTGCCTAACTTGTTACTAAATTGTTTTGCTCATCATTGGGTAGTTTTTACTTTTGTTCAACACCTGGATTTCTACATACACTCTTAGAAGGTCAGGATCAAATACATGAGTAGATTTCCGGCTCACTTTGTTTTGATCCTTTAAGGATCATTTTCGGATCGTTTTGATCCGTTTTCGGATCGTTTTGATCCGTTTCCAGATAGATATCAACAAACGGATCAAATTCACCTTGATCAACTTTGATCTGATTTCCGGATCAATTCGATGAAAAAGTTCATTGGTCAATAGGTGACTGACGTCACTCTTTCGCAAACCGATAGACGACAAGCAGACGATCTTTTGAATTCGGTCGCCATTGAAACAAGGGTGAAATACCGCGGTAAAATCTGTAAAATGTTACATGATTTTTCGGTAAAGTAGTTTTATTTTTTATGTTTGAACATGCTCTATTCTTGTGAACAAATTTCTTGTACCTGACCAGTGCCATCAGTACGATTTTCGGTCAAAATGCTCCTCACAAAATGTCACGATCACTGCGATGTACTACGCCTACACGATGTAGTAAGCTTACTGCACTCGATATATAGTCTGCAGTGGGTCTCTTAGAAGGTCAGGATCAAATATGAGACGAAAAGGATCAATTTTGATCCAGAAGCGGTATCACATATGAGCTTACCCTTTCCGGATCAAAGTGATCCGACAAGCAGGATCATTATTTTGATCCGTTTCAGTATCATTTGACAGAAATATTTGATCCCATTTCGGATCAAACTTTTTGATCCTGCTTGTCGGATCACTTTGATCCGGAAAGGGTAAGCTCATATGTGATACCGCTTCTGGATCAAAATTGATCCTTTTCGTCTCATATATGATCCTGACCTTCTAAGAGTGTATGTTGAATAAAATTAAATCAACCATTTACTCAACAGATAATTATAACGCAATTAAGCAACGTATTTTGCTTAAAGGAAGGGTCCCGCAAGCACAACATTGAGCATTATTTGTTAGAAAAATAATTATCGAGCCGAAATTACGTAATTATATAGAACAAAACATCATACTAGTCATAAAAACGAATAAAAACTGCCATCACTCAACATGCAATTTTTAAAATTCGCGGCGATCGAAAGTCCCGGTGTCGATGACGTCATGGTGCTCAAATGTGCGCATGTGCATTATATAACTATGACTTCATCGACACCGGGACTTTCGATCGCCGCGAATTTTAAAAAAGCTCATATTGAGAGATTGCGGTTTTTATTTGTTTATGTCATAAGTGTGGTGTTTTGTTCTATATAATTACAAAGGTTGGACTGGATAACTATGTTTCTAACATATAATGCACAATTGTATGCTTGCAGGACACCTCCTTTAACATATTAGCAGTGCACTTACATTGTACATGTGGACGTTTCGGAAACGAACTGTTTCCTTTATCAACATTTGGTGTGGAGTGATGACGATCAGGCCTACGTAACACCATATCTGCCCTTTGTTGAGATTTTGTTCAGTATAGCGCCCTCTATAAGTTCATCATTCGGAAGTTAAGCGTAAACTGTCAATCATTCGTTGTAAATGAATATTCATTCATGACTATTCAATGACCTCACACGATGTGATCGTCGCGATCCAGCATCCTCCCCAACTGATCTGATTATTATATTCATAAAATGCAAATAACGCCACGTCCCTCCTCTGTCACTGTCAGACGAAGCCATCCACAATTTGAAATTCGTATTTTGTTCCACGTGAAAATTAATTTTAAATAACCAATTCTGAATGTTTCGTGTCATATAAGAACTAAATTCTGCTATCATCAAAGCAAATAAGTTTTATTCTAAATCACAATCAGCTTTTTTGACCATTGATGTACTATGTCTGTGTCACGAATAATGTTTTGAGCCGATAAAATCCACCGTGTCTTACTTAGGTCGTCTGGTTTGTTACGACCATGATAGTGCGCCCCCTTTAAGATCATCATTCGTCAATTTAAGCATAGTAAACGGGGGACTTTGCCTCCGAGATACTTGTCCCATAGTTACAGGGTCTCTTTGACGATCTACGGTTAACAGCAGACAATGCTCAATAGATGCTATTGATGGCGCTATCCAATATTATAGTTCAGCCATCACTTAGACTTGTTGTAAGTTATGGTAACTTGTATAATGCACAGATGTACAAATACAGAATACGTACGATAGATCTTATATATATGGTAATACTAACTACTTTTCTTTATAAAATGTAAAAAGATGAACCCAACGGAACCAGGAACAAAACGCACCAATGATCAGAAAACTGATACAAGAGGATACTAGTATTTCGAAAATGTAAAAATGCAAAAGAGTAAAAGCAAGATATACCAACTGGGTGAGGGGAAACAGGCAATGACCGAGGGAGAATAATGCGATAAAACAGACAAATGACAACGCGTAATGCACTGGGACAAGCAATAACAATTGTTGTGCAGTAAAACAACAGAAATATAACGTAACAATAAAGACCGATATTTCAAGTGGACTTACCACCTTCATTACACTGCAAAAAGGTTGCTTAAATATTTACTCAACATTTTACACAACGTTGTTGAAGTATGCAACCGCTTAACAGTTGCGTAAAATGTACCCAACACCGTTGGATAACATGTTTTCACCAACAGTTGAACAATTCCAGTTACTCAACAGTTACACAATTTTAATTACACAACAGTTGGGTATTATTAATTAACCATTTGTTGGGCATTTTGCGACTGTTGCTTAATTTGTGAATTGTTTTCATTATATATTGAGCATTTTTGTATAGCAACTGTTGCTTAATTGATCAAATATAGCCATATGTTGGGTATTTTATTTGTGTCAAGTTTTTATTATATATTGAGCATTTTTGTATAGCAACACGCGGTAAGCAAAATAATGTAAATTCTGGGCGATGCAGCAGAGCTACATACATCACTTCCTCCCGGTAGTGAACCGGTAACTTGTAATGGAAATTCTAGGCGATGCAGCAGAGCTACATACACTATTCCCGTTCGGTAGTGAATCTGTAATTTATTTTAACATGTTATTAAACTATAGGCATATACATTATATCTGACATCTCTTATCAATGGTGTTATTAGTATATTACTGTGAACGTTTGCCAAACGTAGTCTTGCTATCTGGGTATGAAGGTATAAATAGTCCATATTATATAATACATAAACAGCATATTTATGTGATTCTTTTGGTGCAAAATAGATCACATGACATGAACTATTCAGTATAATTATGTCCATGCAGTGTATTTTTTGGCTATAAAAATCGACTATTCAATATTCATCGCTAGCGACGTCGCTATAACACCGTTGAAATTATATTCATAAACAAATTATGTCAAACAAGGATGGCAATTTTAAACTATTTGTCAGTGTATTCCGTTTTGGATGCCAAGACAGAGTAAATCTTATTGTGGTCCGGCGCTGCAAAAAGGTTGCTTAAATATTTACTCAACATTTTACACAACGTTGTTCAAGTATGCAACCGCTCAACTGTTAAAGGTAGGGGGGCTGGGGTACCGCGCCATTTTGCAATATTTTGCAAAATCGATCGTGGTTATCACGTGATACGTATCGTGGAAAAATAATTTACACTGTTTTAACGAAATGCACTGTGGGATTGTGTTACCAGCCTAAAATCATAGAGGTCGCAAACCCGGTCGCAAACTTTCTTATAATTGAGCCTAGCTATAACAAGCTAAAAGTGACATCTCTGAATGTAACAAAAGTGTGCAAAGGAGAAATTGTTGGACACACTGGTAGAATGGTTTTACAACAAGTTTTGCTATCATATTATCAAACTGAACTCAAGTTAAATCACTCTATTTATCGAGCAATAATATAATTGTTTACGCATTTTAATTGTTTAGATACAAAGTTAAATAAATCAAGGATACATTTATGATACATAAATAAATACAAAGAAAACTATAAACGCATGGGCGGCATTTATAATTGATAAAAATTGACATAACAATAATGTTACATTAATCTACCATCAAGTTTAAAAAATAGAAAAATAAAAGGAACATTCGAACTCATGATTTCCGATTGGCAACGACATGGCCAACCTACGCACGCCACAGAGATCCACGACTGTAATTGTGTTAAGTTTTATTATTTAACCATGTCCATTTATTTATAACGAACGGATTTTTATTGTGCCATTTTTGCCAAATGTGTGTGTTGCTCTCGCACAAAATGTGTTTGTAATTTGATTATAATTCTTATTTTTAAAAGAACGGTAATTTTTTTTGACATTTTCGAGAGAAAAAAATGGCGTAACTGGATACGGTAAACGCCAGCAGTGTGGTGTCCACGTGGGCAAGCATACAGATGAGGCTAAGCAAATCCAGCATATAAAACAAAAAGTGCTTCTAATGGGGCTCGAACCCACAACCTTTCGCTCCTAAGTCGAATTTCTTTCCACTACACTAACCGTGCTAATTGGAAAACTTCATCGCAAATAATTTATTTATATCATGGGTTAATGCACGTGTTAAATTCTACAATCCCGGCCGCCACTCTGTTCAAAGGCATAAAAAAGTGGACTTATTTTATGCTTTTTTTTGCAATTCTGGGGTGTGTGGATCGTGTTTTTTTATCAAATTGGTTAGATATCCGTCCATTTTAGAACATCTGAAATTTAAAGTGCACCCACACACCCGGGAAAGTATGCTGCCAAGGGCATATATTTTGCACGTAAATCCAATACAAAAGTTCAGAAAATCGACCAAAATATGACGTCATGACCATTGCTTCGGGACAAAATGGCGCGGTACCCCACCCCCCCCTATGTTAAAGGTATATTATGTGATCTATCCAGGGAACGCCCTCAACATCGAAAAAAAAAATTAAAGAAGATTTTCTTGCAGATTTACATTTCTGATCATAAATCATACATACATTCCAAGTTACAGGGCGATACGATTCTTAATTACTTCAAAATCATGATTTTAGAGTGAAAATAAACTGTCGGATAACTCCGACAGTTTATATTTTCACTCTAAATTCACTCTAAAACCATGATTTTGAGGTAATTAGGAATCGTATCGCACTGTAACTTGGAATGTATGTATGATTTATGATCAGAAATGTAAATCTGCAAGAAAATCTACTTTCTAAAAAAAATTATGAATAGAGGGCGCTCTCTGGAAAAGATCACATAATATGCCTTTAAGTAAAATTTGCCCAACACCGTTGGATAACATGTTTTCACCAATAGTTGAACAATTCTAGTTACTCAAAAGTTAGGCAATTATATTCACTCAACAGTTGTTCGAGTATGCAACAGCTCACGAAATTGGCTTTTTTGGACAACACTTGCCTAAAATTCACATGTGCGTAACTTGCATCAACTGTTGCATGATTGTCCTCAATGCTCATGCAACAGTTGCCAAAGTGGAATATTTTTACGCAACATATTTTAGCAACAGAAACAGTTTCCACCAACATTTTAAGGACATTGTTTTCGACGAATTGCTCAACGCTGGGGATTTTTTACTTTCATACAACGCCTAACTTTCTACATATATTGAATGAATTTTAATCAACACGTCAACCAACGGATGATAAAAGTACTTTAGCAACGTATTGTAAGCAACCTTTTTGCAGTGTAGGGACAAAATATAAAAACAAAAGTGGTAGTACCGTACGAACTATAACAAAGATAGTGAACTCCACAAATTCACCACTATAATTATAGCACAATGTCAGTAATATACCGTATGTTGCCTACTGGACACCCAAGATTATTTTTCTTTAGACAAAATTTATTCCAAGGTAAATCATTGAGTGTAACAGAGGTACTTGCTCAGAATCATTTGATGGATTGATTACTGGGTCTAATAATTATTTTCGCAATGTGTAATAATGGCGCACAAACACTCTAAAAATGATTCATGCCTAATCCTAATCATATTTTTAGTGGTATATCTTAGGTCTAAATGAAAAGTCAATTGGGGGTGCACGTTTCGCTACAAATCACGCAAGCAATATTCTAACGCACGGGTACTCACTAGTAAGGTATACTCTAGTGGCCTCCAACAGGATAATGACACTGTGCACTTTTAGTGGTTTATCCAAGGACAATATCAGATGCAGGTGTCTTTCGATGAAAAAAAATTATTTATGACTGCTTCTTTTTTATGATTATTACACCTATTTGGTTATATAATCAAATATGAAATTATCAGGGAGTTGTGTATTAGCTATATGTATATAGATGTAGATATTGCTGGTAATGCAGGATATAGAATTATACAATAACGGGGAGATTTTATTCCATTGCTAGAACAGAAATAAGTATACAATTCCCCCATTGAGTTGTTTTACAAAAGAATCTCCTGGATCCAGCTTGGGCCACTTTTGGTTAAATCTTTTGATTTGTCCTTCGGAGGCCTATTATCCTATTGAATCACATTGCGGCTAAAACGATCGGTAACAGGTCAACAATAGCATCAGGCGAGGTTTCTCCAATGTTCAAACTGGATTTACATTGATGAAATTGAATTTGGGTAATATTCCATATGTGTTATTATTTATTGACTTCGAAAAAGCCTATCACAAAGTAGATTGGTCATCTATTCGGTTTTGCAAATGATTTGAAGCAATAATTAAAGTCAACCCTCCCAGCTCGATAATACAATATTATTTTTCTAGTATTGTCCGATTTTGGAACACCAAATTGTGTTCCAGTATCGAGCGGTACTGGTAGGCTACACATGCTACCAGTAGTGATTTGTCTCAGTGTTTAACGATAATTGTAAATTGTGTTCGTCCAGTACAGGAACACCCAGTATTGTCCGTTACTGCAATATTTTCCAGTATCATCCGGTAACACTAACTATGTACCTCTGACGATACTATATAGTCCAGAATCTGGGACCTAAAGCTGGGACGAATATACCTTAGGTATGAGAAGCGCCCATTCCCCGGGGCCCATACATACCATTCAATATGTGAAACGATCCAAGTCTGCTACGGTATTGTTATAGTTGATGGCCAATCGATACTATTCCAATTTTTGATATTTGTAATTCTTCATTTTCGGAATTTTCACCAGTTTCAGAGGATTCAGTTCGAGACATTATTATGAAATTTTCTTCGACTTCTTGTAGTCTTGATCCAATTAAGAATTATTTGGATGAGCTATTACAAGTCATCACTAAAATGATTAACATGTCTTTTCAAAGTGGTCAATTTCCTGATGTTTTGAAATCTGCTCAGATCACTCCTCTTTTGAAGAAACAAAATTTGGATTGTGAGATTTTGAAAAATTATCGACCTGTTGCCAACCTTAAGTTTTTTGCCAAAACCATTGAGCGTGCTTGTGCATCTCAAATCCACGACTACTTATCATTGAACAATCTTTGTGGTACAACGCAATCTGCATATAGATCTTGTCATAGTATAGAAACTGCTCTTTTACGTGTATATAATGATTTATTGTTTGCCGTAGATCAAGGTAATGAAGCTGTTTTAATTCTTTTATATTATTCCGCAGCTGTCGATACTATTAGTCACACTGTTTTTCTAGATCGATTATTTCATAGATATGGTGTTAACGGCACTACCTTGAATGAATTGGTTTAAAACTTAATTTATGAATCGTACACAATCTGTTATCATAAATGACTCGCTATCTAAACCTCGTGTACCAGGTGTGAATGTGTTCCTCAGGGATCAGTCATCGGCCCTTTATCTTTTACTTTGTATACCACGCCACTTGAAGATCTTATTGAAGCTCATGGTTGCGGTTACGGTAAAATGATATACAATTAAGCCCACAATTATTCATGCCCTTTGTGAAAGATATAAAAAAAAAATTGCGTTTTTCTCATATCTATACCGGCTGGAGTGGGGGAACTTTCGCTTTACACTAAAGACAATTAGTTTGCAAGTACAAATCAATATATTTGCGCTCAACATTTTTTGCATAACAATAGAATTAAACAATAATTGTGTTTTTATGCCTGTCCAAAATTATTCATACCCCATACCAAGTCTCAGGATTGAGGCAATATTTTGTGATAATACACATGATTTTGACATTCCAAACATTCTTTATATTGCGTGATAGGCTTTTATATTGTTATGCAATTATTCCATGATGTGTGCATACAATGTGGATGCATTATAAATGTGTCCTATTGATTGTATAGTGAATTATGTTATAGGACATCACTTGGCAATTCTTGGACCAAGATATCACGGCAGACACTCCAGCAGACATTGCACATGAGAGGTCTCCATGGAGGCCGACCAAGGAAGACTCTACTCCTGAAAAGAGACACATAGAAACTCGTCTTGCATCTTAGCCAACCCAACACTGAAGTCCAAAAGCTTGGACCTTTGTCCAGAAGTGCTTGCAAATACTAGACGAGTTTCTCTTTTTAGTAGTAAAGTCTTTCTTGGTCGGAGTCCATTGTGAACTCCCGTGTGCAATGTCTGCTGGAGTGTCTGCCTACCAAGTTCGTTCAGGAGAGCATTGACGGTGATCTGTGGATTGTTGTTGGCCTTTCACCATATTTTTCTTGTCAAACAAGGGGACACCGTTGGCTTCCGATCGTGTCCTTCAAGGTTTTTAACTGAGTTGAACGTCTTGTTCTTCCTAATTATGCTTTGTACGGGTGGAATCTGGCAATTGGAATTGCTTCGAAATAACTTTGTAGCCTTTCCCCTATTTGTGAGCATTCACAATATGTACACACAAAGGTCCTCACTGAGTTCTTTTGTCTTCTTCGCCATGCTGACACATAGCTATAGTGTTGTCCTATAATGTCCCTCAATGTACATTCAATAGGACACATTTGTAATGTATCCACATTGTATGCACACATCATGGAATAATTGCATAACAATATAAAACCCTATCACACAATATAAAGAACGTTTGGAATGTCAACAACATATATATTATCACCAAAAATGGCCTCAATCCAAGCCTAAAAACACAATTCTTGTTCAAATCTATTGTTATGCCAACAATGTTGAACCCAAATATATTGATTTGTACTTGCAAACTAACTGTCTTTTGTGTAAAGTGAAAGTTCCACCACTCCCGCTGGTATAGATATGAGAAAAATGCAAAAACTCATATATTTCATAGGGTATGAATAATTGTGGACTGTATGCCGATGATACGCAAGTCTATGTTATTTTGAAGAAAAAAACTCTGAACATTCAATGATCACCAAACTTCAAAGATGTATTAATGATATCAAGGTCTGGTCTAATGCTAATGATTTAAAATTGAATGAGGACAACATTGAAGTTATTCATATTATATCTCGTTTCAGAAATTCCTCTCATTTATCACCTGTTGAAATTGCCAATGTTCCCATACACTCTGTACAAATTGCACGTAACCTCGGAGTAATTTTCGAGGGTGATCTTAAAATGAATGCCTATGTAAATATCATTTGTCATTCAGCTTCGTTTGCTGTATACAAGATAGGTCGTATTCGGAATTTTCTCAATAAAAAATATACGGATATACTTATTCATAATAATAATAATAATAATATTTCTTTCTTATATAGCGCAATTACATCAAAAAGAACTCAAGGCGCTTTACAAAGATACATTAAGAGCGTAAAGCACACGTCACGGTAGCAATATATAAATATACAATATTACAGTTCCGATAAAAACAAGATAAAATACTGTAGGCCTATGAATATTGAACAGTTAAGTCTAAATAAGAAGAGCAAACACAGACTACGGGGATAAGTGTGAAATATACATAAGTAAAAATGGGAATAGTTAAAAAGCGTGATGCACAGAACACATTATTGCACAATTAGTATTGCATCAATATTAAAGCACGAAAAAGAGTTAAATGTGCATTGCAATTACAATATTCCGAATTAACAACCTTAATACATACACACATCAAAATATTAAACACAGGCAAAATGTAAATTAAAACATAATGAAACCAACTGTAAAGTGATTTGATCATGCTTTTATCACGAGTCGCCTTGATCAATGTAACAGCCTCCTTTATGATCTTCCGAACTCACACATTGCAAAATTACAGAGAATACAAAACTCTGCTACAAGGCTTGTTAGGGACGCACCATTTGATTTTCAGGGGGGGGGGGGGGGGCATGGAAGTTGGGGTCGGGCGGATTTTTTTTTGTTTTCGCCATCGAAGTAGGCAGAATTTTTTTTTTTGACGCCGAAGGCGGCAAGTATTTTTTTTTTTTTTAGCAAAGCCGGCAATTTTTTTTTTTTTTTTAGGTTATAATGGTTTTCTTTACATTGAGTTGGGCCTTTTGGGTGAGTCATCTTTCTTTTTTTACTCAGCAGTGGGTCATTTGTTTTCTTTTTTTCCTGGTTGGTGGGCATTTTTTTTTTTTCCTGGATAGTGGGCAAAGTTTTTTTTTTTAAACTTCCATGCCTCCCCCTGAGTATCTAATGGTGCGTCCCTTACACGCATTCGTTATTATGATCACATTGGTATTTATCACATTACACCAGTATTTCAGAAGCTTCATTAGTTGCCGGTATCCTACCGTATTATGTACACACTAATTGTTTTAACAGACATCGTTCATTTCGTTATGCTTCAGCTGAACTTTGGAATCAACTTCCGCTTCACATCAAGAACTGTAAAACTCTAAGCCATTTCAAATTGTCTCTAAAGACACACTTATTCACAATTGCTTTTGATGAATGATTTTCCCTGTTTACAATGTTTTTGCATGTTCATCCACATATTGTATTTTTTATATTGTAATGTAATTTCAGTGTTGTTATGTTATCTGTTAAACGCTTTGAGACTTCGATGGGAGGCGCTTTAGAAGCACCGTTTTATTATTATTATTATTATTACTCACCATTCAGTAAAATCTGTAGCCCGACCTAATTGTTTTGAGTTAGGGGAACACAACACTAAATCACTCCTCGTTTTGTGTAATTGTAGTTCCGGCAAAAACAAAAACCGATTTTGTGATTAATGGGTTCCTTTAGGAATCAGTTTCGCGTGAGGGGAGCATTTTATAATTAAAATGAAAGATAATCTCTTGTACTTGATCAGGATATTGCAAAATGTTGATTTTCTATTTTACTGAAAATGTATCACGTGTATGAACACACGTACTCGGAGGCGGTCAAAAGGCGAGCATCCGCGCTGAAAATAAGGGTGTGCTTTTAAAATGATCATATCGTAACTTCTAATTTAGAAGCCGTAACACTTCTTGACGATGTTATGACATTTTAGTATTTATTTATTAGAATGAAGCATTCGAGACTTTCGATAAAAAGTTACTAATGCCCCAAAATCGAGACTCTTTTAGCCCTATTGGTAATCCAATGGGACACTTATTTAGTGCTTTGCCCCCTTACCACTCTATTACGAATCCAGTGTTGTCCACACGTGTATAACGATTTGTAAATATTATGAGCACACTGTAGTATGGGATGCTTCTGGCAAACATACTGTGATAAGATTTCGAAAATGGTATATATATTATACATTGTATATCTAAATAGCCAAAACTATGGCTTTTCAGAAGAAGTATGCACATTCAAACCTACTATGTAGGCCTATTAATTACTTCATGAATAATCTCGATTGCGTACCAAGTGCGTTCCAATCAAATGGACCTACGGCACATAATCTCCTGGCCACAGTTCGACATACGTGGGCGCACTTCGATCAGGCTGCGCACGCATGCTTGAACTCACAAAATACTGCCAACCAACAACACCAAAACACCTGATTGGTCAAATTTAAACTGAAGCCTTTTTAACGATCGTCACGCTACGCCGTATCCACCAACGCAGTGCTCCCGCTGCGCCATAACCACCGACGCGTGATGGTGCGTGGAAAAGCTCATGAGTTTTTCAGTTCTCACGTTTGAGCACCAACCAATCAGAGCCTTGAGGTCGAGATGACGTAGTGCGCACAACGGAGAACCACGGGACCGTTTTGGGGTGAGGTTGAGCAGGCGTACTTTACGCGAGTTCAACCTCATGTGACGTGCGCGCATTAATCGTTAGATGAGAACGCGCACGACGAGCGCAGGTTACTAATAATTGCACGAAAGTACTGCGCCAAAGTGTTCGATTGTTCTGCTCATTGACCGACCAATCAAATTAAAGCCTCACGCCCCTAAGCTGAATATTCAATGAGTTATGAGAAAACACGATTAAAGGTTATTTCTGATTGGTTGAATGATAAAAATGTTAATGAGGGGATGACCTGAATTGGACTGTTTCAAAAACTAAGAAGCGGTGGAAAAAAAATAAACAGAAAACGAATTTATTATTAGCGCGATTATATCGGTACAAATCAACGATATGGATAAATATGCATCTTTTTCAGTAATGAATGAGAATAATATCTGCTTTACAACTGTTTTCTTGAATTTGTTTTGAAATCCTCGGTTGTTGAGGTCGTGCTAAACTGAATGATGATAATTGATTGGCCATCATCTATAACAATACCGTGTTAGACCTGGACCACTGCACATAATATAACAGGAATGAATAGTGCTTCTAAGTTCTTATCCCTTTAAGTATATTCGTCTCAGCCTAAATTGTCCTAGAAATTTACGTCGTATTGCCCAAAACCTAGGAATAGCTCATATTAAAACAACCTGATTGTTGCAGGGTACGGTAGGTCCAGAAAAATGTATAGAATCACATCAAAAGTGTGTGCTACAAATTTTAGAGCCAACATTCCAAAATGGCCGCCAATACAGGGGCCAACAATTCAAATGGCTTCAATTAAGCTGACAAGCATACCAACTTGTTCGTCTGAGTACAAGGATTCTGATGTTTGTTTACAGAGATATTGAGCAAAATGTGAAAATGTCGTTGAGTCCGAATTTGAACTTGATCTGATTTTGACAAACGATATCTGAAATTGTTCGTCTGATCACATAGATACCAGAAATAGTAGTTTTACCTTCTAAGATATTTGATGTGTATTATACAGGAGTCAAAGGTCAAGTTCCATTTATAGGCATATGGAACTTGACATTTTGACCACTGTATGAGGCACACAAACTAACCAATGCGGTAAAAATTACCATTTCTGGAATCCTTGTGATCAGACAAAGACAATTTGAGATATCATTTGTCAAAATCGGAGCAAGTTGAAATGTTGTTGACCCCAAATGCAAAGGTCAATTACCTTTTCACATTTTGCTTAAGGAGGGACTCAAGAAAGTTACACGTTTAATATTGTGAGTGCTGTAATTATTGAACTTTAATTTTTTAACCCTAATCTAACATTTTTTGAAATTTTGACTAAAAGGTTTCCAAAAAAAGGTTTCCATTTTTTTTCCACTTTTTTGGGCACTTTTTGGTCAAAATTTCAAACAAATAGGTTAAAAAATGAGAGTTAGTTAGTGTCTTTACATCATAATCAATTGATTTGGGCATGTTTTACTCCTAATTATTTTTATTATATTTTTAAAAAGAAATTAGGTCAAAAAAGTGAATTTTGTGATTTTCTCAAAATATCAACATTTGGTCAACATTGACGCCAAATTTGGATATTCTGATCCATTCACTTTCCAAAAAATGGATACTTTTATGCGCATTTGATTAATAATTTAGTTCAATAACTGCAGCATTAATTATAACGTAATATTTTGGCCCTCTGTACATGCTCTATGGAGACCATTTTGGGTTTTTGGCTCTTAAAAAATGTAGCACACAAGGGAAACGTAGGGACTTTTAATATTTGTTCCTGATATCATTGGGGTATACTGAAAAGTTCAGCTTTGTATGATTGGTTTCTGGGTAAAAACTAATGCTCTTGGACTAAAAGTACACTGACTTTGTCCCGTTCACCACAATGATAATAACCCAGCATGCGATTATATTTTTATTTGGCTGCTACAGTGATAAAATGAAATCACGCTGTTCAATGACACCAGCTACACTATTAATCTGAGTTCAATGAAATAAAAAAAACACATAAAAAAACATACAATGATTAAAAATATCAGCATACGGCTACGCTCGTAACTATATTATTGTTTTAAGAGTTGTCTATTATCTTTCAATCAGACAAACTTGAACGAGAGCGTTTGCACACCGTACAAGTGTCGGATTACAGAGGACTTAATATTTTAGTGCATAAATGATATTTGTGAATTTATATGAAATATTTTCATTTGTAATTCAACGAATTTAAGGTAGCGGTCAGCAATCAACGAAGAGGTTACAAGGGAACGCCCTCCTCTTCAGGCCCTGTCACACTGTGGCGTATAGAGCTAACGTGTGCCCGACGTTTCAGAAATGTGGGGTACGTTCGTGTAAGTTGTCATTCTTTTACACTATTTTGAGATTTACGCGCACTAATGTGAAGACAAGTTTTAGTCGGTATTCGAATAAATATTACTATTTGCTAGTTCTTATATATATATAGCACTTTACAAGGTGCTTTTGGCCAATTTACTTTTGCTATCATCATGAATCCATCAGAATCCTTTCGCTTCATATTATAGGCGGCTCTAGGCCACGCGAATACACCTAGCACATAAAGTCACTGACCAGGTGCTTTGAGGTTAGCTAATTCCAAATATGTAATCGGTACCACAAATCTGAGATATACATTAAATGAGCAAATTTCTTCTTCAAATTGATTGTTTCTGACGGTTAATATTTGTCATTTTAGTGACAAAATAGAAATTTAAATTCGGCCGGAAATCTAGTACTTTAAAGATAGTATATTGCAAGAGGGTCATAATTGACACTTTGACGAAATTGAGCTTTAGATGAATTATTAAAATATAGGCTTATACACACACTTCATACTATTTTTGAGTTTTATAATCTTTTTAGTTTCCGAAATATTAAAGAAATTGGTGTCACAAAGGTGACAGTTCTTGGGAAAGAGTGTCGTTGAGACAATATAGAAAAACATTACAGTTTTTTATTCAATATTACCAGTTTATTTGTGTTTTATAAGGCAACAAAAAAGCACTTACGACCTTCTTGCATTGAGAGATTTTCAAGCGATTTGTGCAAGACGGTAGTTAGTGGCATACATAACCGTCTTGCATCAAAGTTGAAAGTACGGCTTGCACTACGACATTGTAATTGGTTGATTATTCATTTGTGTGAGCTTTTGAAGAGCTCCGCCTTCATTTACTATCAGATTTATGATATTCCCTATAAACACCCCGATAAACACCTCATTGTAAATTCCAAAAAATGCTTCTCCTGAAAAATAATTATTAAACTTTATAGAAAATGCTGATAATTAGTGATGATGAAACGAGGGTCTTTTGACGGCGTAACATACAGATTCATTTCAACAACCCCGTGGAGCATAGAGGTGAAGCATAGATACGTCATGTGTGCATGATTAGCATGCACCATTAGCATTATACATACAGTTACGTGTGAATGATTAGCAAATGCACCAATAGCATACTTAGATACAGTCACGTGTGCTTATTAGCATATGTATTGGCCAATGGCATCAGACAGCTTATAGCAACTCCGATCGGTTGCTCCTGTTTCTCATTGCAAGTATTCTGTTGAAATACACGTTGTAGATTCATTTGTATTTTATGGTTAACTGAAACGTATATATATTGAGAAGAAAAAACATACTATCCAATATCTGACTGATTTGAGTAGAAGACGGAAGTTGCTCACTGTAAGAATTGGATTCGCCAATTACAGGTTAGTGTGTTTTACCTAAGCTTTTTCAGCCTCTGTAGGCTGAAGCCCTCTTTCAGCATCTTCCATCTGTCTGTCTTGTGCTTCTCTTGTCCATGTCGTTCCTCTGTATTCAGTTAGCTCGTCTCTCCATCTTTGTTTCTGCCTGCCTCTTCTCCTTTTGCCTGTACGGCGTTGCCACTCGGTTGTTCTTATTGTCCACCGATTATCGTTTTGTCTCGCGATATGTCCTGCCCATCTCCATTTCATTTCCTTGATTTTTTCAATGATGTCTTTTACTTTGGTTTTATTACGAATGGTAATGTTCTTTTGTTTGTCTCGTATTGTTATGTTTAACATCCTCCTTTCCATGGCTCGCTGCGCTACTAGAAGTTTCTGTTCAGTTTATTTGGTTGTTGACCAAGTTTCGGCACCGTATGTCATGGTAGGTAGCACACTTACGGCCGAGTGCACCAATGACGGGTAGCTGAAGAATAGCGCTACCTCGCTAGTAACTGTGGCGTAACCCAACATTTTGAGAGCGCCAATGCGGGGTAAGCTACTAGGCTAGTAACTGGCGGGTAATTTACGCTAAATGTTATACCTGACCGGACCCAAGAGTAAGTTGGGGCAAAACGTTTTATGCCACAAGTCAGTCGATTCTAGCAGTAGCGTAAATTTGTTGTGAACATTGGAGGGGATGATTCGCTGATGCTGAAGGACCAATTGCGCTTGCATGCCCAGGGGGTGTCTATTTAGAGTGGAATGTGACCCCTCAGAAGCTGAAAGATTTTATAATTTTGAAAATCCATTCATGCAATTTGGTGATTTTTTTAGTCAAAATTTAGATCAACTTCTTTTTCCCATTCAAACACTAATCGCACCGACTTTGGGTCATATTTTGACCAAAATGTACTAATTGTCCAAGGATCTTAAAGAATGACTAAATAAATAAACTTATTATTTTGTTTATTAATTAAAAAACTGATAAAGCCAAGTTTCAACATTATTGTGAGTGGAAGGGTAGAACTAGAAGAACGAAAAATAAATAACAGCATATCGTGCCGCGCGTGGTCTGGGGATCGAACCGGGGTTATGCGGTTAACAAGCGAAGGACAAGGTATCCACGCCACGGAAGTATTTGTGCTAAGAGATGTGTTATAATTGTATATCATTGTTTCCATCGGGTGCTTGTGTTTGTCATTAAAATTGTGCCTTTTGGTGCAATGTTTGTATGTGCCCCTCGCCCAAAATATGTTTGTAATGTCATGATACTCCTTATTTTCGAAATAGCGGTAAACAAACTTCAACATTTTTGGCCATAAAATGGCATCATTTTTTTCCGGATCACAGGCCGACTCCACGTGATTCTTGATTTACACTCACCTATGACCTAGCGAGTGACGACACGTTTTTAATATTACGGAGGTCCATTCACGTCAGAATTGTACAGTAAACTATAGGTTAACACTTGGCATATGCGCCAATTAATTTTGTAAGGGGACGATGCTGATTAATGTGGATATTTACCTCGCTAGTTGCTATTCTGGTGTTACTAGCCAGTTATGCTCTAAGAATTACATCGTTAGTAAGTTATGCTACAGTTAGAGCATAACTACTAGGGAGGTAAGCTACCTCCCTATTAAGTTACCCGTCATTGGTGCACTCGGCCGATTGATTGACATTATTTGATGACATTTAAGAAACTACGTGAATATATTGGTCTATTGCATTCGAAATTCATATACCCACTATGGTAGACATTTCCTTAATCGTACCCACAGGGAGTGTGAATTTCAAATGGAGGTTATCTGCATAGGCGATTCTTGAACTCTTCACTCCTTATAAGGATATCCCACAGAAAAATGAGACAAACTAAAATTGTATTACCTTATTTAGATAATATAGAGACTCTAGCATTTAATGATATCTACAACGGTTATGAACATTATTATACAAGAAATGTTCTAATCTTTTTCTTTAGGCTACTTAATGCTGTTCAGTTTTTCATACTCTGTGACAAAGATCACCGCCAATCTGGTCTGATCCAGGTCACTAATCCAAAAAGAAGCGCTAATAGCTCCGTTGTTTTTAATTTTGAAAGAAGTATGGGGATCAGCAACGTAAGAAGTGTTATGCTTGTTGCGATGGTGTTTCTCTGACTATAAATCCATGATGGATGGAAAGGATAAGGCCAGGTGTTTTGAACTCGCCACCCTTACCGTTGCATGTCCAGATTTTTACATTTTACACCTTCTGAGATTCGAATTAGCATATCGTAATAACTACTTGTTCTACTCCATTAAAAGTATATATTATTTTCTGAACGGTTATCTCACAAGGAATCCAAATAATTATGCTATTGGACATTAGATAGAACCTAATGGTTTAAGGAGGGAGTTTGACCTACGGCACATATCCTCCTGGCCATAGTCAGACACACGCGAGCGCACCCCGATCAGTCCACTGAGCATGCTTGATAAATACTCACACATTTTCCGGGAACCAATCAAAGCGCGAGGTCGTCCTGATGTAATGCGCACCACGGTCACGGATGTCCGTTGCATTGTTTTGGGGGTGAGGTTGACCTCGCATACTTTTACGCGAGGTCAAATGGGTAATTTAATGTGCACTTAATTTTAAACAAACGTGTCAACTATTATTTTACAAAACTTTTACTCACGAAAATATTGCATTGTCCTTGGCTTTCTCCCTATTTGCTACATAGTAAACTTGCCCTAATTCAATGATTTTATATAAATGCCTATAAAACAAATAGTATTCAACCTGTGAGGCCAAACAAAAACAAGTTTTTTCCAGTAGAGTCGCGCGCATTTCACTGAGACGCTTGATGCTTGTGCATTCATTCTTTTTTAATAGAAAAAAAACGGGACAAATTATGTTAACGGGGCGCCATCTTTTGGACCAAAATTGTATCCAACATGTTTCAAGATGGCGATTGGACACATACAGCAAACATGGATGATAGAATGGTTCGGTTCGATATAATACTTATGTATCCATTTTCTTTTTCTTACCAGCGATCTAGTGACTGGCAATAGTTGTACATCATGAAGAAAACGGCATTAATTCTTGTATTCATCCTTGTCTGCGCTTGCTGCGTAGCTGCAGGGGAGCCACGGACTAATGAAGTAAGATCCTCTTTATCAAATCATAACCGTTGGACCTGAAATATTTCGTGAACTATAGCATTATTATTTATTTCGTCGCTGTCTTGTCAAAACGTCGTATTTTTTTCCGGCCCTCAGCATGTACAAAGTGCACCTGTCCAATGATAATGCACAGGAAGTCTTGCTTTATACATGTTCAGGGGCAAGAGCACTTACGTAACAGGTTTTGATATATGGAATTTTGCTCGAATTTCAAGAGGTTAGGGTTGTGTGACTGGGCCGTTTATTTAAAACAAGGGCTTACCGAACTGACACAACCTGAATTGGGGTCTTTTGGAACTGATGGCATCTTTGAAATTGGGGTCTTGGCGAACTGCCCAAGGTTGAAATGGGGGTCTTGGCGAACTGCCCAAAGAAACGTATTCGGGGTCTTCCTACACACAATCTAACACAAATGACTGTGACGCAACTGGCATTAGATTTTCCCCGGCGATCTTCTTTTGAAAATCCTCGTGTGTATTAGCTATCGCAAGCAGACCATCACCTCGAGACTCGAAAACGATATGCTTAGAGAACGGGTCTACATGATTTCCGGGCTAATGAACGGGGTATGACAACGCCCGAACGGGAGAGTTTGGATTGTATAGCTTGTGGAAGGGGGTGGGGTGGGGGGGGGGGGGGGGGGGGGGGGGGGGAACACTTTATCTAAGGTAAAGTGTTTCAGATCGATTGGATTCAGTGTTTCTAGAAGTATAGCTTTGTTGTTGAGAAATTGCCGCTTCCGAAGGAACAGGCGATATCGTCTTACGAAAAGTAAACAGTGTAAACAAAGTCAAGTTTCAGTGAAAGGAAGAACGATATGATTATCCGTAGTTGATTAAACGATTAAGTAATGCACTTATCAGTTGCATCCTCGGCGGGGATTAGGGCCGGGACGTACAAATTGCCCATGTGACGTCCCGGGTACAATCGTGCGCGGTCCCCGCAGGGCCGGGCACCAAATTTTTGTACGTCCCCGCTACAGTCCCGGCCCCCCTTGTATTCACGCGGCGACAGTCCCAAGGTCGCTTGTTTCTTTCTGCAACCATAACGGAATGCATTTTTATGAGTTCCCTATGTGTTATCAGGCTTATTTCGTCAAGCGCATCGCATCTCTAGCTTATTTTTAGCAAGCGCCCGGGGTGCACATTTGTGTACCTTAGCGTACGTCCCCGTTACACGCCCCGGCTAGCGGGGGCACAGTTTGTACGTTCGCGTACACTCCCCCGCATAGCCGGGCATCGTTTTTTGTACACTCGTGTACGGTCCCGCATGGTCCCCGCCATGCCCGGGTCCCCGGGGGCCGGGCTTGCAATTGATAAGTGCATAAGGCTCAAGAAACAAACTTGTAACTGCTTATTGTCATTGCGTGTTGCATGGTAACCTTTTGGGAGTGCTCAACCACCCTCCGTATTTAGAACGCAATGTAAATGCTTTCTCCGTGTAAGCACATTACATTGTATGTTGACCTTATACGATGTTTTCTTTTGGATTATTTTTTCAATTGTGAAACCTAAGAACAAGACAACAGTATTGGGTACAGTAGCCCCCAGGACTAGCCCGTACAGTAATGTGAAAAATAATATAATGTTAGTATGCATGCACAATTGATATATATACTTGCCAATTTGTTGCATTGTCACAAGTGTGGAAATTATTTTGCATGCATTCTACATCATGCATATCACATGCATATCTGTTTGAATGTCACATGATTAAGATTATTCTGAGCATTACGTATTACGTCATTTAGGGGTGCATTACTGAGTGTTGGTAACGCCCTTTAGGGTATGGGTTGTAAGTGATACGCCATTTAGGGGTATCAAAATAGTGTTCTGGTTTACGCCATTTAGGGTCCATGTCAGAGGTGCTTGGACTCGTTGCCAATGTCATGCATTGTCACAAGTGTGGACATTATTTTGCATGCATATCACATGCATATCTGCATTAATGTCACATGATTATGATTAAGATTATTTTGAGCATTACTTATTACGCCATTTAGGGGTGCATTACTAAGTGTTGGTAACGCTGTTTAGGGTTGGGTTTGTAAGTGTTACGCCATTTAGGAGTTTTCAAAATAGTGTTCTGGTTTCAGAGGTGCTTGGACGCGCATGTCGCGCATGTGTACCTGCTTGGTATGTTCACTGACCCCGGGCTTGTGGAATGACTTATCAGTGAAATGAGATATTTATGAGCGGCTGACAGGCCGTGAAACGGCACATACCCGTATGGCCAATATTATACGTGAGTACCGCCCCCCCCCCCCCCCCCCCCCCACCCCGTTTTTTTTTTGGCCCGGCCGTAAACAAGTTCAGAGCAGATAATTGCCATAAGGTTATACGCAGGAATGAGGAAGTCAGTTACTTTATCATGTTTATAACGCATGCTTAAAGTGCCGGACGGAGATACGTGGTTTTGACAAAACCGCGACGATTTCCAGATTTATTTTTAACTTATTGGTATAGATTTTGCTACGTGTATAAAATACTATATATTGGTTTAAACAATGTACTTGGTTTTAGACATGAAACTTTTCCGGGCCCGGTTTCTTGTGTTCTTAACGGCGGGCCCGTTAAATGTCGTATTAACTATAAGAGATGTGACCAGCGATCAAGTAAAATGGCTGGCTGAAGTCGAATATTTTACCTTTTTAATTTTCAACTTGACGGTATAAGTTATCTAAAATGCTATATTTTGCCGATCAATCAACAATAATTAATTTAACATGATGCCTTTTGTTTCTTCAATTTCGTTTTGATTAACAGAAGAATGCGTTGCGACGGGGATTCGTAGCCTTGTTGAAACGACTACAAGTGGTGGAGCAAGGCATTACGAAACGGTCTAACCTTACCGAGAGAGTTGAAAGGATAATCATTGAAATGTTGGGCGTTGACCAGGCGGAAATTGTGGTAAGAAATTGTTCATGAACTACTGTTGGGGTTGGCTTGAAAACGTTGATGCTCGAACGTTGAAGAAGAGAACAACCCTCTAAGATGGATCATTTATTTTCTTTCGTCCCTAACACTTTCCACGCGGCAGGCGTCTGCAGACAATATTTCAATATTTCAAAAAATGTTTCAAAAAATGTCAAACTTATTGAATTGCATTACCATATTTGGAATCACCATGAGGAATGCATTAAAATAAGAACAAACATGCCTAAGAATTGGTTCAGTAATCCTTGAGATAGATTTTGAAAATTGTGAAAGGTTTCTGAAAAATCTGTTTTATATAATGGTAAAACTAATAGCCTCGTGGAAAGTGCTGAGATAGGCTGCACCTTTTCTAAGTCCTTCTTAGGTCGACACGAAATTTAAAAAAATTCTGACGAATTTGGAAGTTCCAAAAACCTCTGGCAACGTTTTAAAGACATTAACCCTAACCTTCCTGGAACCTACAAAACCCGACAGTGCTACACTCTTGTACTGTGCGGCGGCTCCATCAATCTCGTACCACGTTCAGCGCGGAGTTCATCTTGTGAACAAAACTTGATCTCACCAGTTTAGCTCAGTCGGTAGAGCATCATCAGACTTTTGGCCAATTGTAGGCGTTTGTTGTCAAATTTGGTCTAGATTAATCTAAGTTGGTAAGAAAATGCGCGCGAAGCTTGCAAAAAATAGCAATTTTTATGATAAAATTGTCAACTTTTTTCTAGGTTTTAACTTAGGGAGCACATCAAAACTCGACCGCGCGGCAACCGCCGGTTCCGTGGGGTTCCGGGCGGTTGCAGCCGGTTTCTATTGTTCTAAACAATGATATGCGGTCCAATAGGGCGGAACCGGCGGTTGCCGCGCGGTCGAGATTTGATGTGCTCCCTTAATTGATTTTTGTTTTGTTTTGTTTTGGGGGGTGTTTTTTTTTTTGGGGGGGGGGAGGAGGGGGAGGGGGAAAAGTGGGAGGAATAAACATCCCTGTGGCGCCGCCACTGGCGGAGACTGATGTACCCCTCAAATTGTACCCGCTTTTCTCCCTTGATAGTTTAATTCACCAAAACGCGCCCGGGGATTTAGGGTTAAAGATGAAAAAGATAAACAATAAATGGAATTAGCCTATATTATACATGTATCAGCATTTATTTATGTACGACTAGAATTATAAATACATGGCGCATCATTAAGGGAAGACGTCAAAACTCGACCGCCCGTTGACCGCCGGTTACGGGCGGTTCCGCCCGGTTCTCTCAGGTCAAATGTTTTACTGGTATATGAATATTCGCGCATGCAACACTGAACAACCGCCGGTTGACTTAATGCTGTAACCGGACCAATTTACACTATCAATCTGTTACTTTTCGGTCATAATAGCTCTCTCTATAATCGTTCTATAAAAAAAAAACATTCATAGACTTTCGGTATTGATTTTAAAAAGTTATTTGAGCTATAAACAGATTGAAAAAGCCAACCCCAGCGAAAATCAATAGCTGTATTGTACTGGTAGTCAACTGAGCCCATAACTGAGCCTATTACTTCAAGATTTTTTTTGCTCACGCGTGTGACGAGGCACTATCAACCGGTCGTGTTCACCAGAGTGTAACTATTTGACCTCATTATGTGTGTATATTATAACAGACGACACGTTTTGTGAGAACCGGGCGGAACCGGCCGTAACCGGCGGTTGCCTGGCGGTCGAGTTTTGACGTGATCCCTAAGGCCGTGTGTTTTGAACTCGCCACCCTTACCGTTGCATGTCCAGATTTTTACATTTTACACCATCTGAGATTCGAATTAGCATATCGCAATAACTACTTGTTCTACCCCATATAAAGTATATATTTTCTGAACGGTAATCTCCCAAGGAATCCAAATATGCACTTGGAATTTAGATAAGACCTAATGGTAACATGTTGTGATTAAGAATGTTAAAAAAATATCGATTCTTTTCATATTTTGATTTAAGCTCAATAATAATTTGATACCTATCCCAATCATAATTTTACTGTGCATATTTAAGTTCCTCATGCAATTACCCATCAGAACATAATAGTTGTTAATGGTAAACGTGTTGAAATATACTATATCGAGAAGAAAATGAGCACAAACGTTTAAATTTCATAATTATTAGAGTTTACAAGTATATTTTTTTGGCATGCACCCTCTCCTGATTTAAACGGCATTTTTGAATTCCCCTATTTGAGAGCTTTCCAAAAATGTATAATTTTGCTATCATCGGTTAAATATTTCTTTTGTTATAGTCATGTATGTAAACCGATGAATTAGGGCAAGTTCACTGTGTAGCGAATAGGAAATAAGCCAAAGACAACGCAATCGATTCATGATTACAATTGTTGCACAATAGTTGTCACATTTGTTGAAACAGAATCTTATAGAATATAAAATAATCTATAAAATGAGAGCAAAATCATGTTTGTACCATACAGGAATGAGGAGTTATAGTAAATTGAACGTAGAATTGGGAACATTTTCTATATTCCCCATAGATATTGCACACAGCGCCGCCGCCACCGCCGCCGCCGCCACCGCCACCACCCCTGACTTTCACAACATAATCAATCATATCTCAGCCAAAAATTTATAGAAATACCTGATTTATTAACTCAATGTAGCTAGATAAATAGGCTTTCACATGACACCTCAACCATAGCTCTACCACATTTAGTTGTTGAGTTAATAGAGAGAGATGGATGATTCGTCACCAAAAATGCAACGCCACCACCCTTTTTGGGTGGTGAGTTCAAAACACATGGCCTTAAGACTTGTTTGGATAATCCACTAGACCACAGGGACTGTGTTTTCATGGATACTAGACGATCGAGCACTTATGTATACAAAGTCTTTGTTGAAAGCCTCAAGCGGCCGAAATACATAAGTAAATATTAACAATTTATGGTGGCCTATAAGCATGATTCTAACAGAATCTATGACGAGCGAAACTCAATTAAATACACGCGAGGATCAATAAATTGGAATACTTTCGTAAAGGGAACATTCTTGACTGCCCAAAGACAGTTTTGCCTATCCCCCTTTTCAATCATCATGTTTACTTTTTCCCAAAACAGTAACATATCATTAAAATGTTGCTTTCATAAAAAAAGTGGCAATTTTAAAGATCCTATTTACCATTTTCCGTGGGGTCTTGTTGCTTTTTGTTTTGCTTTTATGATTCATATGATACGATTTATTTATGCTTGCAGTTAAAGAAAGAAGAGACTTTCCTTTTAAGTGAGATGAACAATCGACATCTAAAATAAATTCAAAATGTACTGGAGACAAATTTTGTAACTTATTTGTTAATGATCTTAAAGTCAGGGTGAATCAGAAAGAACTGTACCGAGGCAATATGATTTATTACGGTATGAATTCGATTGATATTGTTCAAACCGTTTTCACATTTATCTTGCGCAAACGCCCAGCTTTCATAAGAATTTTAAATTTTGAAAATCGGACATTTCTAATGGAAAATACAGACTTTCTGGTAAAAATGGTAGATTTCAATTTTGGTCGAAATTATCAATTTAAAAATCTGTGAAATTACTAGCCCTACCTGAGATATCCATCTGTCCATATAATAGGACAGGGGTTTTTTTTGGTCGCCATATCTCAACTTTTCACATCACTTGTATAACTTTGTATTATTTGCATACTTTTGTGGATGAAATTTGGAGATAAATTCTGATTTTTAATCCGCAAATAAACCAGGATTTGTTCTGCTTGAGTGGTTTTAACTTTCTTTTCTTTGGCGGGAGCTTTGAATATTGCTTATGTTGTGTGGGCTACATTGTTTGAAATGTTGGGTAAGTGGTAGTGAGGATTGATTGAAATTGAAAATACCTTTTTAATCGAATCTTGCCACACGAGAACAAAAAGAGATATCTCAGAGATATCTCAATGAAATTAACATATAACATAGGAAACATGTTAACCTTTATATTGCAGGTAATTAAATGTAAAACAATAAGCATTTTGTATTTTTTATGTATTTTAGAAACACGGTACAGTTCTTTCTGATACACCCTGTACACCTTTTCTGAAAACATCATTTTAGGGAAATGTGACGATTTAGGGAAAAGCACACATAATATTGATATGACACCGGGAAACTTATCGTCGGTAGCCAAGTGCTTTCCCTTTTCAAGGAAGTGTTTCAATTTCTCAAAACATATGTGTGGAGTTACGCAAACAAGCGTGATCTAATTGTAGGGGTTGGGGATACTTCTTTAGAACCATTACAAAATGAGCTTATATATGCATCCTTTCGGACACAAAGTGCATTTTGACACATGCTCAATATTACAGACTTACTTTAATTTCATATAAAAAAAACCCCTGGTTGTACTCAAAAATATTTAATTAACTAAAGTCCTTTTGAATGCCGTCCTCTTTGCGTAAAGATGGTATCTTTTCTAGTGTAGTGCACTCTTAAAGGTGTATAAGTAATTGGCTAAAGATTTAATGATACAAACTGACTGTCTAATGTTTTATTTCCACAGCCTAGCGCCAGTTTTGTGGATGACCTCGGAGCGGATGAACTCGATAAAATGGAGCTAATCTTGGCGTTAGAAGAAGAATTTGGTAAGATTTTTTTCTTCTCGTGACGAATGCATGGTAAACTCACTAAAAATCACCCCGCGTCTTTGGTCAAATGTGGGTCTATTAAGCTTCCGAAAAAAAAATGCCGATGTGAATACGTCTTTTTGTGAGTACAGTGCAACTTACTATATGCCCTTTATTTCATCAATTTGTTATGCAATAGACCTATATTGGATTTAAACAAACACATTATGGGGGACTGGTATAGAAATCCACACACAGACCTCCTGTGTATAACCATGTGCCACTGCACATATTTGACATAATGTACTGCTAAGGCGGTAAATTAAGATGCACGTTCCCTAACTGGTGAAAAAGTGTGTACATAATGTATACACACTGCCTAAATAAACTCCAATATATCGTAATACACCTATCAGTTGTAAGACGCACTATACGACCCCCGGGAGTGGTGCGTCACTTTACCGAGGTGCGTCAACTTCTCATGTACCATGACGCACCCTGTGTCAAAAAAACGACGGACCATTGCCATCCAAATACGCACCCTCAGTCAATTTTTGGACGCACCATTGGTGGATTCTGACGGACCATGACGACGCACCCCGTCGTCAGATATCGTTGACTAAACTGGATAAAAATCGATGACTACTGAAAATGAAACTACCTTTTTTCGATGTTGTCAACCCTGGCCCTCAAATAATTATATAGACCCCGGACCGGGACCGGGATGGACGGAACCAAGAGGAGAACTTTTATATGCACAACAATGTCTGACTGGTCTAAAATTTATAAAATATTTAACTGATTATCATAAGGGTCAGGATGAGCATGAAGCAATTTCGAGAACATTTCCCATTCTGCTTCGACCCGTTCAGTGGCGTAACCAGGAGGTGGGGTGGGTTGAGGTGGGGGTTGGGTCGGGGGAAGGGGCATCCCTTGTTATACATGTAGGCTCGCGCCTAATTACAATAAACGGGAGGTAAGTAGAAAATTGGGTTCTCGAAAGTGTATTTTAACCAAAATTGGGTTCTCGAAAGTGTATTTAAACATTTATACTTCTTAAATGAAATTACACCTTCTATAAACCATCAAAGAATTTAAGGGGGCATTTAAAAATACCAAAAACATTTCTGATTTAATCAATACCACCCATATAGAAAAGGCACCCCAAAAGGCGGCACATACACGTATACCGCTATTGTGATAAGTCCCTCGGGGCTCCACCCCCCCCCCCACACCAAGATGCCCCCCAAATGAAATTACAAACTCGATGTAAACCTTTGTATACTAAAACAAATAGTTAGATATGCCCCCCCCCCCCCCCCCCCCACTGATGACCCCCACATGCGATGCCCTAAATTTGATTATATATTGCATGGACAACACGGGTGATTAGTCTCAGGTAGTATAGTCTCGGGCCAAGACTGCTGTATACTCCATCCATCGGCTCGTAGGACGATAGCAATTAAGCGACTGCGCGGAGCAATTGGCGATGATCGAGTGATTTCAGGCATTTTAGAACATGCGGTATAAAATATCGGATTGATGTTTGCGGTATTAAAGTGGAGCCTGGTTGGCGGTATCAAGAAGTTATGTGGTATAGTAGGCCTATAGCGTATATTTAAAGGTCGTATTTTGTTGTTCGTAAACAGATGTACACTGTGACGCACCCATGTAAAGTGACGGACCTTTACGCACCCTCCGTCATTTTTTTGACGGACCAAAGGCTGCCACTGACGTACGCTCCGTCAAGAATTATAGGTAAACGACGCACCCACGACGCACCTCTCCCGGGGGTTGTATAGTGTGTCTTACAACTGATAGGTGTATAATAATATATTCATATTGTGTTGCATAACAATAACCAGCTCTTCTTTCCAATGATGGTAGATTGAACCACAGATGGTAAATTGTGATTGAACTGGTGATAAGGCCACACATTTTTTTAACTTGCCCATAGATGCTCTCCAAAAGGTCCAAAACAGGACATAAGATGATCCATATGGGGTCACATGGGTGTCAATGAAGGTCATATACGTGATCTAATTGATAAGCCATTACTAGTGATTCACTGATATAAAGCCATTAATTTTGATTAATTGATAACAACCATTACTAATGATTCACCGATAACAAGTTGATCAACTGATAAACAAGCCATTACTATTGGTCCAGTGATAACAAGCCATTACTATTGGTCCAGTGATAACAAGCCATTACTATTGATCCACTGTTAACAATTGCCATTGCTATTGATCCGTTGATGACTAAGCCAATACTGAAGAAGTCTTCCGACTGGGAAGGCGCAATCGTCTAGGCGTTATTTAAACGAAGAAGTTTGTTCAACATAAATGTATAGAGCCTACCGAATCTTCTATCTTGATTATCTGACTCAAAACTATCGTTGTTTATTGATATCTATCTATACAGACACCGAGATCCCGGATGAGGAAGCCGATAAGATTACAACAGTGCAGGCTGCAATTGATTATATAACCAAGGCCCAATGAATTGAATCCTGATCATGCATTGAATGTAGATTATGAATGTCCAGCTGCCCGTAGATTGACGGACGGTTATAGTCTCGACATTTATCACAGTCATAGTAATAATAATGCACTTAGACCCTTTTTTGTAGAGGGGATCATAACTCAATTTAAATGTGTAGAAAATGATTGTATTTGCTTGTTATAAAGGTGTTGCTTAATAACCATGGTGATCAATGAAAAACACGCCTTATTTCATGATATGTGTTCCAAATGGCCATTTTGATTTCCCATCATAGAATTAAATTATTTCCAAACGAACTGCTGTTTTCACGAATACACCGACATCTACATTATGGTACCATCAAGATATTAACTACAGTGAAACTTACCATAAACGCCTTTTGTTTCAATTTGTTATACAGGGTGCATTGACAAAATTGGACTCTCTCCCCGGACGTATTCAATCCTCATTAAAATCACTGAACCATGAAGCCAATCAACTGGTCTTTGTACTTCAAACTTCCACAGTAATTTCTTTCACCAGTTCATTTATAAGTATGAAGTTGGTTTTGGTATAATGTTAGAGTGACACATTCAATTTAGTAGCAGAGGCTTATTTTGGCTTTGTTTACATATGTTTACCAGGTAGCTGGGCGACTAGCTGCTCAAATCACCAGGTACTGTAGATGTAATTGTAAGGACGGTTTGAATCACTTTCGATCAGGTCTTCAATGTTTACGGTTCAGTCATACTAGTCATACTCCATCTCCAGAAGATTTATTAATATTTACAATTCTATCTTCAAGTTTTTAAGTTAAAGTTTATCTTCAAGTTAATAGTATCTTTAAGTTAAATATGTATCTCATCATCCATTTCAGCATTAATAAATAAAAGGATATTCATTCGGCATCTTCAATCAATTGTGTTCA
This sequence comes from Ophiura sarsii, assembly GCA_035610835.1. Classification (NCBI taxonomy): domain Eukaryota; kingdom Metazoa; phylum Echinodermata; class Ophiuroidea; order Amphilepidida; family Ophiuridae; genus Ophiura; species Ophiura sarsii. The sequence continues at coordinate 45,620,834 of CM069459.1, read as the reverse complement.
TCGTGTCAATTGATTTTAATAAGTTTTATCTGCGCTACGAGTTTACCCCCACGACCATTTCGTTGAACTATATACAACAAGCAGTAGATAAACACAGCAGACGGATTTCGTATTTTCTCACCCTGCGACACGTACATCGAAATAACTAGCAATATATTCATTCCCAAATCAACACAAAACGAGAACGCTGATCGTTTATCCACACTGAAAACCTAAACAGGTCGCCTGATTAACTTAAAGCTAGTCCAGGTGGTGTCCATTTTGACTAGCTTTAGCCTAGTCCAGCACTGCTGGACTAGCTTTAAGCTCGACTAGCTTGATGTTAGTCCGTCCTAGGCTGGACTAGTTTAGGCTAGTCGCTCGACTAGCTTTAAGTTAGTCCAGATGGTGTCCATTCTGACTACCGTAAGGTTAGTCGGACTTAGTCCGGCTTGGCTCGACTAACGTAAGGTTAGTCCAGCTCAAATTGTTCACGTTGCGTAGCAGTACTTGGTTTCGCCACGGGTTTCGTTAGCGTTCGAGATGCCCGCGCTACCGTTGTTCTGTATAGTTAGTGTTTTCCTACTCCGAGTCGTCATTCCAACAAAATGTAGCGTAAAATAGTCTACAGATGTTGGCAAACACTATGATATACACAATATGGCCACACAATGAAATAACTACGGGAAATTACGTCTGGATTGGCTAGCAAAACCGGACCGGCGATGAAGTACGTCTTATCTCCATGCTGCCATTGATATTTTATCTTAGTGCCTTGACAAACCTAAAGCTAGTCCAGCCAGCTTGACTAACCTAAGGCTAGTCAAGGCAGCTTGTCTAATAAGCTAGTCCAGCCATAGTCCAGCAGAACAAATCAAGCTAGTCAGGCTGAGCCGGACTAACATTAAGCTAGTCAAGTTGGTCATAACCTATCCAGCACGCTTGACTAACCTGCTCGACTAGTGTAAGGTTAGTCCAGCCTGTGTCTGACTAGTTGAGTTTAAGTTTTCAGTGCACTGACCTACATTGAAATGTATATCTGTTCCACTTTATATTATCACAGCGAATCAATATATTAATTGACGAACGTCCGGAAATATGGGATTTTATATTATGTGACTACATCAGCGTAAAAACGTATAACTCAAATACCAAAACCTTTCCTAAAGACTCATCCCTGCATAAACAATCACTTATTCTCTAAATAAAATGAAATCACAGTTAGGACTCATGTCCTTTCTCTCATCCGATCTAAGCGCGGGGATAGCGCGATCAAAGCGCGATCATTCTATTGTTAAAAGGATCGCTAGAGGATCGGTGATTATCACCCCGCTGAAGCCTCCTCGCTACTTATCTGGCGTTAACAATATAACTATTGTAGTACTGTCAACGGCTCAATTAGTGAACCAGACAGATGAAACCGGGAGGAAGGTTGGGTTGTTTTCTTTAAGAAATACCAAAGCTGACCAGTGATCACCCGACCCCGCTGTGATGTAAAGAGCGACCCATTTGCCATCTTGTACACCTGTCTGGTGTCTAGTACACTTGCCAGGTTTTAAAGTACGGGAGTATTGTGGTCACATTAATTCAGGACCAAGCAGTCAGAAGCCCCGACCCGCCAGTAAACCGAGATTTCAAGAAAACAAATAGAAATCGGGTAATTTACAACTCGCGATTGTGACGGATCGCCTGTATCAATTTTGATCATCTTAGGCTCATTTTAAAGAAGAAGAAGAGTCCTATTTATTCAGGATATAATTTCCAATTTAATAACAAACATGAATTTTTAAACTTGTTTGAGTCGATAAAGATGTAGTTACGTTTCAATGCGATCGTAACATCGACATTTTAATGATTTTTAGACGTCGTAGTAAAAACATCGTGCACAAGAAATGTGCCTAAGGTATTAAACTTTATCTAAAATATGTTTTTTGTACTACAATTTAAGACAGGAGTCAGCACCAGGACTTGTATTCACCTACAGAGGTAAGGGCTTGGATGTTACAAAACAAACTTTGTTTAAATGACACAAAGACTGAGTTTTTTTCTTCTCGTCGCAAAGGCAATTAAATTCTGTGTTTCATGGTGGCATGAAGATCGGTGAATCTGTGATTGAACCCTCGTCATCTATTAAGAACTTAGGTGGTGTGAATTCTACTGCATGTGTACAATTGTTTACAAAAAACTGCCCCTTCATTTGATACTTACAAGATGTTCTCCACACGCACGAGCCTGGACGGATGGGCCTTAGATCAGCACTCGCGATACCACGCGCCTTGACGTTCCCATTACCAAGAGAATTATTGCTGATTGTGCCTTTTCAGTCATTGGCACCAAGTTGTGGAATGTCCTCCCTATTCAGGTCCGCCAGGCTCCCAATGTTAAAGTTTTCAAAAAGCAACTCAAAACTCATTTCTTTCCAAAATATTAGGTTTTTTATTGACTGTTTTAAATTATATTTGCGAGTTTTTAATTTGTTATGTTTGCATTGCATGTTGTTTCTAAATTATTCTTAATTTACTGTGTAATTGTATTAATGATATTTTCATGACTGTATATATTACAATACACATATTTGTAAAGCGCTTTGATCTACGGAAAAGACGCCAAATAAATGCCTTTTAATAATAATAAGAGACCAACCTATATAATTTAGCAGTAAACAAGAATCGACAGTTAAGTTAAGGGGGCGTGGACCCCAGCATAGCCTCCGTAAAACTGCCCTAAGTTCTTCATTATTCATTTAATCTATATAAAAGTATACATGTGTTTGCAGAAAAGGGTTCCATGAACGTGTTTTTTATAATTTTCTCCAAAATGGCCAATTTCATAATCATGGTTGGATTCATTGAACCCTTTTCTGCAAAAAAATGTATACATTTACACTGCCGCCCATAAGTATTTCTCCCCCTGGAAGCTTGCAAGTTATCACTGTGTTGTCGACAAAGTATTAAGCCATCAGACCCAATTACCATTTCATTGTGTTCATTGTACATTTTATACCAATACATTCATGTTTCCTAAGTTCAGATTCATGATTTGAAAGCTTTACAATTCATAATTTTATCTATCGGGCAAGTCAAAATTCCAATGTAAAATGGCCGTAGTAAATCCCCTCATGAATATCAATTAGCTCATTATCGGCAGTGTAACGCTATAAGACATGGAGTTTTCCATCACCAGATGATCTCAGTTGAAAATGGTTCTTTTACTTCATTCTATTCTTCTGTCTTTTCTAACTTTCTTTTCATTCAGCCAGCATGCTTTAGACCCAAGCGTGGGTCCGTACAGACAGACCGTGAAAACAAGCAAACAAACAAACAAATAATAACACTAATACCCGCACCAGCTACATTGCGGGGGTATTTGTGTTTGTGCGCTGTGGGAGTACACAATGAGTATAAATATACATTTTGGGAGTTGGATTTTTTGTTGGTACAGGAGTGCACTACGGGGGTAATTATTTGTACTGTGGGGGTATTTTTGTATGTACATTGTGGGAGTTGACTAGATAGATGGCGCCATTCATATAGTCGGGTGGCAAAGTGTATGTTATAAGATGACAAATAACACACAAAAAACAAACAAATCGTTCTGGGGGTATATTTGTTGTTGCTTTTAACACGCTCACAGTATCCTCATATACCATTTGGAAACTGTTCATTGTGGGGGTACGCCCACAATGCCGAAATACTCCCACAATGTCAAATCATACTCATATCTACACCCACAATGTACCTCTTATAAGTACAAACAAACACCCCCAACACCCCAACAAACAAACAAATAATAACATTGAAACCAACAAATCAAAATATACGGTCGTTCGTGTCCACTATGGTCGGGTACTTTCCGGGGGTATTGTCATTTTCGACTTTACAAATGACGTTGTCTTTTCAATATTCATTGACATGAATATTATTCATTGTATACTCATAAACGTCGTCGAGTTGGATAGTCCGAACAATAGAGTGAAGGGGGGCCTGACCAAATATCATTCATCCGGTCAATCATCACAATAGAGAGTCGGTCAAGCAGTGTAAATGTTAATCTCGGTCTTCATATCTATTATTTGCATCACAGTATGTTCATTAAACCAGGAAAAAATCAATACAGTGTTCATATCATGATCCTCATACTGAACACAATTGCCTTATTGTTACACATTATGTACGAGCAGTAAATTCATACACATTGGATCGCCGAAGCGGAGTCGCACTGTATCTGTAGATTCTGTAGATGCTAGCAAATTCAAGAGGCTCAATTACCAACTGTTTTAGCACAAGGTAAGTGTTTCCACATTAAAAGTTTCGAACAGTGCGATCCATTAGGGTCATTGATTACAAGGAATCATTTATCGAGCATTAACAACAGCAATTGTTCGACCAGGGAGATGAAGCAATTGTTTCTAATTGACCCGAATTAGTAAGAGCATGGTAAGAGCGATGACGCTCTGCGGTAAACATAAATTCAAAATGTGTTTAATTACGGTCAAAATTCATCCCGAAATATAATCAAAATGCATCGTTTATCTATTAACCATGTTAACATCAGAAACGATATATCGAGGGCTCAGAAACACAAGGTCTTTATCACCATTTTAACCATTTTGAGAAAAAAGACTATTAAAGATTTTTAAACACATTGGGGAGATGGAGATGAGGCCTTGTGATACTGGCTATAACTTTGAAAGGGGTTGTGTTATGGAGATAAGGCTGTGTGTTAATTCTGGAAAGAGAATTTCTTTCTGAAAATTTCGAGACCAAAATATCATTTTTGAAGAAAAAAGAAAAGAAAATGAGGCCTTGTGACGGAAGCAATGTTACTCTCATTATAATGAAAACTTTCAGTCATCTGCTCAAATTTTGCACACACCATTTTCCCATTGAAAACACAAACGAATGTTTCTTTTTTCACACAATCTCCCGTAAATTCCAAACGCAATATTTCTTGGAATGGAAACGAATAGATTATAAAACTAGACACTTCAAGCTTTACTCTCAGCTATAAAAAAAACATTATTACAATTGATGTAGTCCTTGGTACCACTAATTTTGGTACTTGGATTTTGGTACTTACTCAAGGCACAGTGTTGAAGGGAACCAATTTAATAACCTAACCATTTCCTTGACCATACTTATTGCATAGTCTATTAAAGCAAGTCAATAACTTCTTGTTCTATTCATCAATTTATTAAGTTTATTGATTCTTTTGTCATGTTTGTCTATGCTTGGCATGCATGGATTAACATAGGCCTAATCCCAACTTATCTTTTCTAGCATTTCTAAGGAGCAATCAATAACTTCTTTTCATAAACATGATGCCTTTCAAGATGAGATATGCTAATGCTGGCTGATTATGCAATCGGCTACGGATTAGTTTTTACAAGGATGGACTTATTTTATAGACTGATTAAGTCTGATTATGTTTCAAGAGAGGTTAGCTTCCACCTTACACACTTGCCTGAGTAAGTACCAAAATCCTAGATGTTGGTACCAAGGACTACAATTGATGGTAGCATAATGCATAACGAAGCACTAATTTATTACAAACTAGAAAACCAACAATTTCGTCTGTGTAAAGGGGTGACATCATTATCATCGGGAGTCCTTGGACGGAATGAAGCGGCTGACACACATTGGTACCATGCAGCTTTCATCATGAGCTCTGGACTATCACTTAGGTCAAGACAAATGTCATTTGCAATGCTGTCAGGATAGATAGTGTTTTTTTCCTGCCACGGTTTACGGTTAGAATGGCCATATTTATAGGAGTCCAAAACAGTACTGTATTACAAGTGGAAGATAGGCTGGTCCTTTGTGCGGACGCAGTGCCCTGCAAACTGTAGACGCCTTTCTCAAATTGACGGACAGAGGTCTCGGAGGGATGCCACCATACACTCTGTTTGTTAGGTGGTCTCGCCAGCTGATGTTAAGTACTTTTCGAAGTAGCCGTGTGTAGCCCGGGGGGGCCAGTCAAACATAATAGTGTACACAGGCGTGACCAAAAAAACGCGTAAAAAGGGGTGTTTTTTCAGTGTTGTACGCGTCACGCGAGTGACGCGTTAAGGGTATCAAAAACGCTGATTTTCAAGAAAAAGGGTGGCTTAAAATACCTGTCGAACGTGTTTAGGGTAACTTGTTTTGTTCTCCGTTCCCAGAAGAATGTTATCCCCGTTTATGCGATTTCTTTTGAGCGTCTCATTTCCAATTTGAGAATGCATGTGTGTCACTCGTCTCTACAGCGTCATAATCGCAAATAGACAAAACTTGTTTAGGGGTCATATTCTGGCAAGAACTTGTTTAGGGGTCAAAATGTGCAAGGAAAGCGCGCTAAAAACTTGTTTAGGGGGTAATTTTGCTTGCAGGGTAAAACTTGTTTAGGGGGTGTCTGGAAAAAATTTGGTCACGCGTGTGTACACCATTATGTTTGACTGGCCCCCCTGGGTGTGTAGCATTCGTCAATTCTATCCTTAAACCTTTGAGTTACCGTCCAGGTTTCTGAGCCATAGTAGGATATTTTCTACACATGCCCTGAAAAACTTATGTCTCTATCAAGTTTTGACTTCCAGATTCTGTCAAGTGTGTTGCATGCAACCCATGCCTAAGCTTTCCGACACTTGAAGTTATGTAATGAATCCCCGGATATGAATATGGTTGTGACGATCCTACACAGTAAACACAAAACGTTTTCAAAACGTTTAAATTGGGTTTAATTAGGTTTCGTTTATTATTGCTAATTGTTTTATAAAAAACGTTATAAAAACGTTAACATAACGTCGGCGAAATACTCATAAACAAACACATAATTGAAACGAAATCAAAACGTTTTGTTTTTTGTATTAATTATATTTGTTGTTCTATTTTGCAGAAGTCGACAATGGATATTATGACGAGATCGTGTATTGTAGTTGTCGTGCTGTTTCATTTGACTACGATATCATCTTGCCTAGGTATAGTAGAGTGGTCAAAAAGAAGAAAATTCAAAATTCAGAGCACATCTTATGATTAAATTCACATGTTCATAAAGAAATCATTGAGGAATCCACTGCAACGGGAGCATGAATACCCTCTAAATTTTTCGGACGCCTCAAAAGGTGTTTTGGTTATTTAAACACTAGAGGTGTTCTATGATTTCAAACTTTTATATTGGAAATATTTACACATATTTTTAGTTTTCTCTTATCTAAACAGTATCCTATATCCACAAATATTTGAAAAACATCAAAATATATATTATCATTACAGGATTTAGTAAGTTGAAAATTGAACGTGTTCTATTTTGAACACCGTGTTAAACAAAGGAACACCTTTCTTAACACCTTTTCTGTAACACCTAACACCTTTTCTGTAACACCAATGTGTTCTAGAACGCGTCAGGTGTTCACAGACGTGTTCTAGAACACATGGTGTTCCCAAACTGTTACAAATAAGGTGTAAGAAAGGTGTTTCTTTTGGTCTCACATTGGGTAAAATACGGATGTGCCTGCATTTTGGGGGGTTTTTTAGGCATTTTTTGTAAAAAGCACCCAATTTGTGCAAAGTTGGGTACTTATCTAACAAAATTGGTATATTGTTGGGTAGGAAATTGGCCCTAAAATAGGTATAGGGTCATGTGTTTTAAGCTCGCCTCCTTTCGCATTACACACGGATTTTGGCTTTCGCGACATGATTTTAACTTTACACATTTATATTTGCTTGTATACCCCCCTGAGGTAGTAAAAGTATACATTTTTTTGGAGGGAAATTGCATGAGGAAACCAAATATGCCACTAAAATTATAGTACGACCAAGAACTAAAATGGTATGATCGGAAATGTTCGGAAAAATATCAGAGTTTTTTAATTTTTAAGTTGAGATCCATATATTTTTTATACCTACCCCTATCATTATTTACTTTACATATTTAAATTCCTCATGAAATTACCCATTAGATGATATATAATTGTCAAAGTTACTACGTCGGTATGGTATTTATACCGGCTAATGAATATCTCCAATTTTTATTTTATATATTTTTAGAATCTTCAGAAATATTTGTTTAAGGATGAACCCTTCCCTGATATAAACTGAATTTCTGAATTCCTCTAGTTACAAGCTTTCCAAAAATGTATACTTTTGCTATCATAGGTTGAACACTTTTTCTGTTATAATCATTTTTATAAATCCGGTAAATTGAGGCTGATTATTCATGTTGACTGTGTAGCGAATAGGAAGAAACCTGATGATCATTGTCTTATCCATAATTAATTAGTTGTTACAAATAGTTGACAAGTCTGTTGAACCACATACTTAAAGACTACTAAATATCCTTTGAAATGGGACCACAATGGTGTTTGTAACATTAGGGGATGACTAGTTATTGTAAAAAGACCAAAGCATCCCTTCCGGCGGCACCCCTGGTCCCCAAACATCAAATAGCTGTATCTCCCTTTCTGTATTAGCTATACCAATGCCATTTGGCAGGCAGATAGCTTGTTATTAGGGCTTTAAAAGGATACCAAATTTATTGAGATAGCTTTTGTGGTTTTAAAAATATTTGAGGAAAATGACAGCATGAAGCTAAAAAATGTAACAGCACCACCCTATTGGGAGGCGAGGTCATAACGCGTGACCATAGAGAAAGTCAAATTTTCGAAGTCCGGCAGGCACATCCATGTACGATCTTGGCGAAAGTACTCCCCCCCCCCCCAGGTGCCCAACATGGCAGACATTTTGGTGTAATGCTTTGAATTTTTAATTTTCCGAACTTAACATTTACCACGGGGCTATAAGTGTTACTATAATTATACAAAACGGATTTTGTCAGAAACTTTCCAAACTTTTACAGTCTTATGTCATGAATTACGGAACCAATGCTAGCCATATTTGTACTCATGTTAATGTATTTGTCATGGTGATCCAAATATGATAAATGAAATTCAATATGTTTGTGACTTTTTGGAAAAACGCCTGACGCTTGGAAATCGTTAATTTGTTTATGTTTTATTGGTGGCCTATATATTTACGATATCAGATAGTGTTGGTGGTGTCACATGTGGGATCAGACCAGGATATCGGCCCAGGACACGCATATTCAATGGAAGAGACGCTGCACTCGGAGCATGGCCATGGTCTGGACGCTTACACATCGAGGGTTCTCTGTGTTCAATGACTCTGATAGGTAGAGAATGGGCCGTAACTGCAGGGCATTGTGTCGCGTAAGTCGTATTATATATTTTCAAATAATCTATTCAATAATGATAGTTCTATTAACATGTCAAAACATATTTGTATCCAAATGTTGTGTAACTTGTATCATATTGTACTTTATGATGTTTGTTTGTTTATTATCCTTTTGTTCCCTTGGGTTTGCTTTTCTCACGCGCTTTGATCTTGATGTAAAGGCGCTTTATAAATGCTCATTTGTATTGTATTGTACAGCATTATCTTGTTTGAAGGGATTTGTATATGAAGAGCTTTTTTGCAAAAGGGCCACCAGACCACCCCGACATGTTACTCATTATGCATTAGTGAATTTGTATTGACAAATCCATGGAATTAATTAAATTACTGTATGGCTGTGTTTATTACTGTTTCTATGACTTGGATTAGAGCATCCATGCACGCCAATTGAGGCACCAACAATACAAGCCACATTCCACATAATGAATAGCCATCCATTTAATAATGCAAAATGAGTAAAAAGGCAGAAGTGGATGTAGGCCCTTTTGCAAATCAGCTCTTCATATACATGTGCTCTCAACAAAACCTGATACTTGCATATTGGCGGATATGGATTAATTAGTATAGCAGTTATGGATAACAAATTACATACACATGACTGCATTTAGTTTGTATCTCCCAGGAGACCGCAGTACGACAACTCCTATTTTTTTGAACAGATTTTATAATATCCTAACTCTCTGTTAACCATACATAAAAAAAGCCTATAATCGTGGTCGTCGTGGTCGTCGTGGTCGTCGTGGATGTCGTGGTCGTCGTGGTCGTCGTGGTCGTCGTGGTCGTCGTGGTCGTCGTGGTCGTCGTGGTCGTAGTGGTCGTCGTGGTCGTCGTGGTCGTCGTCGCATCGTCGTCGTGGTCGTCGCATCTTTCTTGCCGTATACTGATATATTTATTGTTATTCTTTTGATTGTGTATGTAATACAGGGGCGATGACCCACAGTCGATGTACGGGATATTTGGAGACGTTGATAAGGGAGAAATATCTTTATCAGAACAAAGGGTTGAATTTGATCGGGCTATTGTTCATCCTCAATATGAACCTCATCCGAACGTGGGAAATGTCCTTCGCAACGACATTGCGATACTACACTTCAAGAATCCAGTAAATTTAACGGACTACGTACATCCCGTTTGCCTCAATGAAGATACCAATGAATGGGAAACGTACGACAACTGTTGGATCGTAGGATGGGGTCTTGATATAAGTAAGTCAACTTTCTATCAAATATATTCATAAGTCAAGCTCCGTCTATCTTATTATTCTCTGTTTTAAGTTTATTAACACAAGGGTGGCGCATTCTAATTTTAAATGTTAAAAAAAAAAATTGTACGAAAACTCAAAACATAATAAGGCAGTGATATATATTTATATATATATATATATATATATATATATATATATATATGTCACGCGTGCTTGTTTCCAGTAAACTTTACTACATACCTGGTCATTTCCTTACGTATTTTTTTATTGATATAGAAATTACTGGGTTTTTTTCAGAACAAGTGTACTTTAGGTCCTAGGTTCGGGACTGTACTAGTATAGTTTATCGATACTGTAACGGTAAATTCATACCAGTATCGACCGATACTGGTATCTTTTATGTTCCAGTATTGAATACTACTGGCGTACCAGTATTTGGGACCTTTTAAGTATTTTGGTACTTAAAAGTACCCTATTTCCTTCATTTCAACATACATGTCTTGGTGTATATCTATGACTTTAAATAATAAAATCCCTCTGGTCCGTTTTTAACGCGAACATTTAACGTTATTTGGGGTTATTTTTAAACGTAGACAAACTTCCACGCTATCTACAAGAGTCACCTTGGATCGTACAACCATCGAATCAGTGTGAAGGGTACTACAAGGACTTAGTTCTAGGCACAGAATTATGCGGAACAGGAAAAGAACCACGAGAAAACAGCCGCACATGTTCGGTAGATAATTACGAAATATACCTCATTTTATGAAATATTTACCACTTAAACCACCCAAAAACGATCAAACGATCAAACGATCAAACGATCAAACGATCAAACGATCAAACGATCAAACGATCAAACGATCAAACGATCAAACGATCAAACGATCAAACGATCAAACGATCAAACGATCAAACGATTGATCAGACGATCAGACGATCAGACGATCGATCAGACGATCAGACGATCAGACGATCAGACGATCAGACGATCAGACGATCTGACGATCACACGATCAGACGATCACACGATCACACGATTACACGATCAGACGATCAGACGATCAGACGATCAGACAATCACACGATCACACGATCAGACGAGCGCATGAGCACATGACCGCACGAGCGCACGAGCACCTCAGCACACGAGCACACGAGCAAACGCGCAAACAAGCAAACGAGCATCCCAACAAATTTGAACATATCGATAACCGAACACCCCCGCAAAAACACAAACGCCCCAACACCAACAAACACCCCCCCCCCCCCCCCCAGACCCCTCCCCCAACACACCAACAAACAAAGACGCTTGAAAATAATATTTCCAATACAATTTTTGTTCACAGGGAGATAGCGGGGGAACTTCCACTTGCTTAGGAAATGATCAACGCTGGTACCTAGTAGGTGCCATGAGTTGGGGAGGAGGATCATGTGGTTCCGATAGTATAAGTGTTCAGACCAGGATTTCTAATTACACGGATTTCATTGAGACTACTATAGCGCGTGTTGATAGTAAGTATACACATTGGCAGAGGTGGCTTCAATGTATTCCCAGCATGCAGTAGAAATGCACTGTGCAATTGGATAATGGAGCTAATTAAATCCGTGTTTTACATTGAAATGTACAGAAAAGTAATGGTTCATTAGAGGAACTAATCAGCGAGACTATATATGTGTTGGTATCATTGTATTGAGAATTATAATCTAAATTCATATATTGATATAAATTAACCATCTAGAAACGCACAATTTTGAGTGTTTGAAGGACTTTCAAGTGTCTTGTGGTCACTCAAGAGATACGTATGAAAATGTGGCTTGGATGACAATTAACAAAACCATATTAGATCGTATGGTCATTTCCTGTGATGACAATAATAATATAATAATATGAAGGTCTACATTTTATTGTCATCGCAACCAACCGGCTGAATTGTCATAACATTACAAATTAAATACATTATTAAACAATGCAACGTCCAGACAGCAGCTAAATCAGCGCCAACTTGCGACATAAACCAACATGAATAAACATACGTAACCCCTAGTAACCCCCTAAAAGGCAATGTAGAATAAGTGCCTTGCCCAAGGAAACAAACACATTGACACCAGCGGGGCTAGAACTCACACCCTTATGATTAGGAGTCCTGCGCTATTCCACTGGACCACACGTGCTCCTAAACTCCTCGCATTTCTGTCATATCCTGGCACCTTGGTGATAGATAATCTATTGTTGTTGTTTTTTAACACTTTCAAAGCAGCTATTTATTTGACCATATATAACAAATAGTCTTCAGAAACCTTCCCAACTTTCACGGTCTTCTCAAGGATTACTAAACCTATGCTAGGCATGTTTGTACTTATTTCAATGCATTTCTCTTGGTGATTCCAAATATGGTAATGAAATTCAACATTTTTGAAACATTTAGTAACATTTTGGAAATTCATCTGTAGACGCCTGCCGTATGAAAAGTGTCAAGGCTTTCGGGAGATGTTCGGACGAAATACCATTAACTACAGTCTCTTCCATTCACCCAAATAAATAAACCCTCGACACAGAATATTAAACAATGGCCTAATCTGACTCTTTAACATCTTTTTGTAGACTGCAGTCTGCCGGATACTAGGTGTACTGATGGTAAAACATGTGTATTCGTTGAACACATCTGTAATGGTAAACCTGATTGCCCTGACGGAACAGACGAACTTAACTGCACCAGCACCAGCAACCACACAGGTACAAAACATATTGTATCTAATAAACTGCGCATGCCAGTTATCATTTACACATTTCTGCACATATAGGGTTTCCCAACACCGGTTGATCTCAGTGGAAATTCCCATAGCGTTACAATGCCGATAGTGAGCTAATTGATATTCATAGTGGAGCAAAATTGGTCATAAAAGTCCTCTAGTTTTCGATATACCAATTAAATTTTAAAACATCACCTCGTTGGTTTTATATTGTAGTATTTACCTTTTACTTCAAGAAAAGTGATTATGCCAAAAATCTAGGCGTGGGCGACCTGAGAAATTAGCATATAAAAATAGCGGTTTTGTATTGGTATATTTCAATATACATTGCATTGACGTATACAGGGTGACCCAATAAAAAAGTTTACCCGAAATAAAAGTGATATTTTTCCCCACTTTCTGTAACCTGAGATCTGTGGTATATGTTTTATTATGAAGAATGGGTAATGGGGCATCTACCCTGAAAAAAGTATCTATTTTGGTTGGGTGGTTTTCAAGATATGGTCCATTGAACATTACTTCAGCAAAACAGACTTGTCCACGGAGCATCATTTTTCCTAGGCATGGTTAAACACGACTGCTTGCTCTTGGATTATTCTGAAGCTCTTGTTTTACAGCTCTTATGTTTGCAGGTGTTCTGGCGCTCCTAGGCTGTCCGCTTCTCCCTTTATTGACATTTTGTAAAGTTCCCTCCGTTTCAAAGAGCTCATTTTGAGGATAGCTGGCTTGGTTGATATTCTCACTCAATGGAACCTGTTTGGCCATTGCCGTTGCACTCCTACTTAGCTACCAATTTGGTAGTAAACCTTAACTGCAAAGGCTCGTTGTTGTGGTGTAAATTGAGGTGCCATACTATGAGAATGTTTAAAGCTCTGGTTCAAGAAAGATATCTGGCATTAAGCATAACTGCATGTATAATCTTTTCTAATGAAATTAATATTCATGATTCCATCATTCATTAGAGCCATCTTGGACTTTTAAAATGACCGCCATTTGAAAAAAAAAATATTCTAATTATTTATAGCAACCAGGCAAAGTTATATCAACAAAGACGATAACTGTGTAATTTTTAAACCTCTCGTCGTTTTTATATTAATAATATATACATTTTACTTCAGAAAAAGAAATGGTACCAACACGCATGATTACCCAATCTGAGTAATTTGGCCCTAATATATTTTCTGGAATTGAATATGTTTGATACTAACATCATTTCGCTTTAATACACTGTTAATACACTAAAAATACTTTAAGTTAGCCTACATTTTGTTTATTTCTCAAGTTGACTACACATGCATTGTTGGCATGATCGAGTAAAGGTATAAGATCATATGACAACAACGAGATGTTTAAAATTGTTTATACAAATAGATTATCTTTATTGCCTGAATATTCTAATTTGAAAAGAGTCTTTCAAAAAGCAGCATCTTGATTTCCGAGTTGGTGCTAGTGAATGATAAAGTCATGTATGTATGTATAATAATATATTTCCTAGGATTGAATATGTTGGATGAACGAGTACACCACACATAGTATAGAATGGCCCCTGCAAGACAAATTATCTGCTGAAAAGGGCCCGGCAGACGCCCCGAAAGGGCCCCAATTTCTTTGGAAAAAATGAATGATTACTTTTTGTTTTCCATATCTTCAATGGTGTCACAATTCTGTCACAGAAATTTCTTGAGTCAACATTTCTTTAGCATTTTCCTATAAATACTTCCTATGATACATTGAAAATTGGCAAAATACCTCAATTTATTGAAAGAGTTGTCTGACCATGAAGGAGAAAGGTCTCCAAAATACTTGAAAGGTTAGACATGTACTAACAACTGGTGTGAGTTTAAAGTTGGTGATTAAATGTTACGAAGGTCAAAGGTCACAAAGAATGTCGGTGATTTGTCAATATTTTCTGTATGGAGCCTACTTTAGACGCTTGCCAACTATTGAGTAAATAAGTCAGGGCTCTATCCTTGCTTGTGGGTAACGACATGCAACTGTACAGTACACATATGCAATATGAAGCTTTGTTGTGACTGTCAACTATAAAAAAAAATTGGGGGGTCTTAACTTAAAATGGAAATTCATTTGTTTGACGGACTAAATTTCAAATTTCAAAATGATTTCAAATGCATTGTTTAGTATGACTATTGTTTCTCTTACCATGGCATAATAGGATGTTGCTTTAAAAAAATCTTGGACAATTATGCATGTAGGCCCTACATTAGATTGCGTCTGGAGCTAATTCTATGCTTTGATAACTTCCACTTTATCACAAAGAAATGGTAATACTTAACTTGAAAACTGTTTATGTTTAGAGGTGCACAGATTCACAGTAAAATAACAGCAACAATTTTAAACAACCACCATTAGGCAACCCACTGCTATTTTAAACAACTAGCTTTAAACAACCTATATATTTTAAACAACCATATTTAAACAGCCCAGACAATGTAAACAACCTTTTAAACAACACTGTTTTTTTGGATAGTTATATTAAAAAAGTTGTTTAGATATTTAAACAACTTGTTTAAGAATGTTGTTACTGTGTACATCAACTGTACTCACGAGCCTGGACGGATGGGCCTTAGATCATCTCGATAATGATAATAATAACAATAGTGTTGCGCGACCTTGGCCCGCAACACATAGCTTCAATAGAAAATACCAACTTGTCCATAGCTGTCTTTATTATCAGTTCAAAACGAATTTAAGATAGTTTCAGAAGTTTAGTTTTTCACATAGCCCTATACGTAATGCTATACGTACTAACTACATACAAATATTATGAGCTTAATTTGCAGTATTTCATGTGAAATTCATGGATTTGATAGCGTTTTGAGTTTCGATGAGATCACATCGAACCAACCCAAATAAATTAATCTAAAAGGCCACAGATGGCTTCTTATTTGTTTCATGTTATTCAAAATAAACTTGAAGACCACCCTTCCTTGTTGCGTGATTAATGCGAAGTCATGACCTCCCTGGTTCAATTGGAGGTGATTTAAACCAAAATACAAAAGAAAAAGTAAAAAAACACTAATATACCTTCGGAAATGCTGAGAAAATTTCTTTATTTTTCATTTTTAATGATTTTACTGGAAGCTTACATGAAAGGGGGTCTATGTATATTATCAACTAAACAAAGTAACAATGTTGAATTTGATTTTTTGAGAAATCTCTTTGTGCCCCTTTATGATTTTACTGAAGACATTCATAGAAACAAAAACACTGGCAACAGTTTTGGCGTAGGACCAAAATAGTTATTAATGTTTTTTCATTGAATTATATATCAGAGTACACACCACCACATAATATTTTGCATTTTGGCCATACACGGCAGTGTTTGAAATTAAGATTGACCCCATCATAAGTCTAAATTTAACATCCTAGAAAGGTAAAAAGTGCTGTAAATGTACCAAAATGTTTCATAATTTGGCATTTGTAGGCTATTTCCTCCACATTAGGCCCGACATCTCTAGCTTTTTCTTGAATAATATCATTTTACACGATTTCACTGCTTCCACCAATTTAGAGCTAAAACCCCTGATCTAAGAATATAGGCAGCCTGTTGAACATAAGATAGATATCATTGGCCCGTAGCGGGGAGAAATGCTGGTTACCCCCTACAAAAGTGATTGTTTTTAAGCAGAAGACATCTAGATCTTCAATAAAAACAATGATTTGAATGAACCAGTTTGCTCTAAAGGTGAACAAAATTAACACCAACTTGACCTCTTTACCACACAAAGCAATAGGGAACTGATTTGGTGTTGTGGGACCATCAAGTGGCGTGCCTCTTTGTTTATGTTTTAAATTCTATGTATCTTGTGCTATTGCCAGAAATACAACGCTGCACCAACACCACCTGTCGTAATGGAGGGGAATGCCAAAATAATTCCGATGGCTATGTATGCGTGTGTCTAAACGGATGGACGGGAGATAATTGTGATAATGGTACGTGTAAAAGATGTTCATATAATACACGTACATCCCAGATTCTATGTAGCACTTATGATAAAGACCTCAACAAGAGAAAAAAATACACTTTGTTTATCGATTGACTTCGAAACCGAACAGGCTAAATAGACATTTGGATGAATCTTGTTGACACAAGTTGGTACAACATTTGCCACCAAACAACAATGATAAGCCATGATTTAGCACCATTTAATCACAATCCGTGCCTTTTCCAAATTAGCATTTTCAACACACTACGCGGGGAGAAAAAGACCGAAGGTTTCACACGCATCCCGTATTTGTCCTTTTAATATCGATCTCTGCGCATTTCCCATGCGCAGGCTAAATCAAATTCAAACTATCAGTTATGCCATGGTGTAATACGGTGTTAAAGGGAAGCGGTCATGGTGAGGATTCTAACGAAAATTGAACAGCGCGCGGCGACTATTTGAATCTAAACAAGTTGGACATTGGCGCAGTCTGTAATTGTTCTACATATAGTGTAGGATGTTATGTAATTTTGCATTTTTTTTTGCTAAGGATGGTTTTTTTGGTTTTATTGGCTAACGTAGACCCTCAGGTATCAGAAATCCATTGGTAGCATTTTTTTCCATCTGCCGATTGGCCGCCATCTTGGATTTCAAAATGGCCGCCATTTCCAATATAATTTACCCTATAACTTTTGTTCTGAGCAACATATGAAGTCAAACTTGGTGGCAAACCACATGTTTTTAATACAAGGGAGTTCACAAGTGCTCTAACTATGTTCCTATACATGCATGGCCGCCATCTTGGATTTCAAAATGGCCACCATTTACAAAAAAATATGTTGCCATATAACTTTTGTTCTAAGCAACATATAAAGTTGATTTTGGTGGCAAAATCCATGTTTTCAAGAGTTGTTTACAAGACAAGAGAGTGTATAATAGCTGATCTGTTGTTATATATTAATTGGCTGATAGTAGTAATTATTAGGGTAATTATTAGGGTGGTTTAAAACTGGCTGTAAGTAGCGCAACTCCAACCTTCTGCTCTACCACAAATTCTTCCTTTCCTCTATCTCCCATCTTGCTCCTTACTCTGCATGCCTCTCCTATGCACCTTTTTCCATGCTTTGCTTTACTATAGGTTGTAGATACAGGAGGCAATTCCATCAGCCCTCCTGTCCCTAATCGCTTCTCTTGCAGTTACCCATCTCCACGTCCTCGAAGACTGAGATGCATTACAATGTAGTGCTTGTTAGTCGCGTGCCACCTGGATGGCCAAACCTTGCGGTTAGTGCTAACTGACGGAGCTCTGGAGGGCAATGGTTGGTCGTTCTAGGACTATTGGAGTAGTCTGGAGGACTATTGATCATTGCTTTTTAGGTTTCACTTTAAATCACTGAGACCCGGGTAGAATATACTCATTAGCCTTGGCTGGCAAGTATTCTAGAAGAAGGACAACTTTGATCACAAAACATGCTGCAGGAGTTGCGACCGCAGTGATTACAGCAATTGAAAAACCATGATGGCAAACCAAATCAACACTAGGGTTAAAGTCTCTAAAATAACCTCTTCTGGAGCAAACTCGCATTTTTCTAAATCAACTGATGACGGCATGCCCCCAAACCCGAAAGGGAGGAGTAAGCTTGACGGCAGAGCGTGCAATGGGAGACCACTTGCAACATGCAAGACCAATATTACTAGATCTACCATGAATGTGAGAACTATCAGAGAGAGTCGATGCAGGGAGGAGCTTGTAACCAATCTAATTAAATGTAAAATTGACATGATCGGGATACAGGAACACCGCATTGTCCATGATGACCCAGTGAAGTATGAGAGCATTATGGGTGGAACTCTGATCACTCGATACCTCAGCAACAAGAAATAAAGCAGGTGTAGCTGGAGGTGGAGTCGGGATACTATACTCAATAACAGAGCACTCAGATCATTAGCAAGTATCAATCCACATTCTGATCGTACACTCATAGTCAACTTCCATGGTAACCCAGCAACAACTGTAGTGGTGACCTACTGCCCTACAAATGTGGCGGATGAAGACATCGTAGGGGATCATTACAACAGTCTAAAGGGGGCAATAGACTCCATTATATTCCAGCACACAGCATCTTGCTTGTTGTTGGCGACTTCAATGCTAGGCTTGGAAAGGACGACGCCAAATTAACTTACCATTGATGACACAAATAGAAATGGAGAGTACCTAGCAGACTTGGCTAAAGAGAAAGATCTTATAATCGCAAATACTTACTACCGCAAGAAAAAAGGCAAGTTGTGGACATATGTCAGCCCAAGCGGCAACAAACTACAGCTGGACTACATCCTTGTCAGGCGGAAATGGCAAAACAGTGTTCTAAATTCTGAAGCATATAACACCTTAGCTAGTGTGGGATCTGACCATAGAATCGTCTCTGCTCATATCCGATTAAGCCTCAGAAAGAGTAAAATCATCAAACGGAAAAAGCAATACGACTGGAAGCTACTTACAACTGATAATGATCCACAAGCCAAATATAGCATAGAGGTGCATATAATAGGTTTCAACCCCTCCAGGATGAAGTAGAAACTGCATCTGAGAAATATTCCAGATTCATTAAAACCACTCAAGATGAGGAAGTGATTCCTGTGAGGAAAAAAGAGAAAATAACCTACTTCTCAAACGCCGCCCAGGTATCAAGGGCGATATCACAAATTGAAGAAGTGTATGCAAAATATCAACTAGACACTAACGACGAGGACAATTGGAGAAATTATAAGACGGCTAAGAAGAGCCTAGGGGAGGCTTATGATCATGTGAAAGAGGAAGACCTTACCAATAAGCTTAGAGAGGTAGAAAATGCCCACATAAACTGCAAGCATGGTAAGAGTTGGAAACCGATCAACAAAATATCAGGAAGATTGACTACAAGAAAAGGACAAATCAAAGGATCCACACAAAAGGAGAGACTAGATAATTGGTATACTCATTTCAAAAATCTACTTGGGAGCCCACCGCACATAAGTAATAAAGATGAGGAAATTGCCCCAGTACTATCAAATCTCAGCATAAAAGAAGGACCCTTTGACTTGGAGGAATATGTGAGGGCTAAGAAGGCACTTGTAGAGGGGAAAAGCAGTGGGGAAGATGGTATCACACCTGAAATGCTCAAAAGATGTGATTTGAATAATATAATACTGGACTTCTGCAACGATGCCTTGATGAACGGGAAAAAGCCAGACCAATGGTCTATTCTCAACATAATACCAATACCAAAATCAGGTGATCTCAGTTTGGGAGGCAACTACAGTGGAATAAGTCTGAGCTCAATTGTTGCCAAGCTATACAACAAGATGATACTCAACAGAATCAGACCGGAACTTGACATCCACTTGAGACAATACATAGGGGACGAATGCTGCAAATTCTGAAGGCCTATGGTATACCTGAGCAGCTTACAAATGCGATTGCAGAAATATACAAGGACACCAAGGCAAAGGTTATATCACCTGATGGGGAAACTGAGTAATTTGAAATACTGGCTGGAGTACTACAAGGTGACACCTTGGCTCCATATCTCTTTGTCATTGTTCTCGAATACGCCCTAAGAGAGGCCATAGATGGCAAAGAAGAGGAGCTAGGATTCCGCTTAACAAAAAGAAGCAGCAGACGAATAGGACCAACCACAGTTACTGACCTTGACTTTGCTGACGACATTGCACTGTTGTCTGAAGAAGTGTCTCAAGCGCAATAACTACTTAACGGTGGGTAAAGTTGAACGCTGCAAAGACAAAGTACATGTCCTTCAACCAGAAGCAAGTACCTGTAATCACCACAAGCGAAGGTATGCCCCTTGATAAAGTGGAGGACTTCAAGTACCTTGGAGCCTGGATGAACCGTACTGAAAAGGACATCAAAACACGCAAAGCAGCTGCATGGAGAGCTTGTGGCAAACTCAGTCAGTTATGGAAGGCCAAATCTCTATCCAGAAAGCTCAAAGAAAGACTGTTCATAGCTATTGTAGAATCAGTCCTCCTCTATGGATGTGAGTCATGGACAGTCACCCCAAATCTTAATAAACAGCTGGACGGATGTTACACTAGAATGCTTAGAAGTTAGAACTGTGTTCAACATCAACTGGAGACAGCATGTGACAAATAAGGACCTGTACGCGGATATGCCCAAAGTCTCGGACAAGATCAGGGAGCGTAGATCAAGATTTGCAGGACATTGCTTTAGAAGGTCCAATGAGCTGGTCTCCAAAATCATACATTGGGTACCAAAGCATGGAGTTAGAAAGCGTGGTAGACCAGCCCTAACCTACATTGACTTACTAAAGCGTGACACAGGATTACAGGTAGAAGAAATCAAGACAGCTATGTTGGATAGGAAGATTTGGAGAGGCATCGTGGTTCCGGAATATCACCCGCCATAAGTCAAAGTAAGTAAGTCAAGTAATTATGCACATAGGCTAATTTATAGGCCAAATAGGCCTCTAATATTATTAACCATTTTTCGTTCCTTTCCTAGTTTTTGTTTCGTTTTGTTTGTTTGTTTGGTTTTGCCTTTGATACATGCAATTGAACAAAACAGCAATTACCCCCTATTATAATACAATAATACCCCTCTACAATATAGAGGGGGTAGCTGCTGTGGATACAAAAGCATACATTTGATTGCTCCTGGTATGTCTTCTTGAATAAGTCCAATGCAATGTGATCAACCTAATGTATCACCAGTGGGGTACTACCGGACAATAAATACTAAGTATATGTTACTGCTAACAATTGAAATTTGTATTGAATTTACAGCTTAATTTATATATAGCAACCATTCATGTCAAACTAATGGATAACAGATAGAACTGTACACTTAATTGTCAGTAAATAACTCTTGAAAACATGAGCTTTGCCACAGAAATCAACTTCATATGTTGCTCGGAACAAAAGTTATAGGGTAAAATCTTTTTTGGGGGTAAATGACGGCCATTTTGAAACCCAAGATGGCGGCCATGCATGTATGTAAGACATTTGACCATAGATACAGTATTTCTGAACTCTCAGGTATTGAAAACATGATTTGCCACCAATTTTGACTTCATAGGTTGCTCAGAACAAAAGTTATATGACAAATTCCATTGGAAATGGCGGCCATTTTGAAATCCAAGATGGCGGCCATTCCGTGGATGGAAAAAAATGCTACCAATAGATTTCTGATAGCTGAGGGTATACTCTATCCAGTGACACCAAAAAAAGCATCCTTAGCACAAAAAAATGCACTAGTTTGAAATCCTACATAACAGCCTACACTAATATGTTTACATGCAAGCGGTATTGTGTGCGACTCTACAACAATCTCTTAACCCAATGTAAACGGCACGCTCAATCAGCCATCCTTCATGTGATTGAACGCATTTTCTATCGTATGATGTAAGTGATGTATTAGTTATTAGCTAAGGTTTAGCTGATACAAAATCGCCGTCAGCGGTTCTTTTCCTCACCATGCGCTATTCCCTTTAAACCTATTAACTTAACCAATATTAATTACAGATTTGGGCAAAGCCTAGGCTATTCACCATCATATGCACTTACACTAAAATGCAGTATTATTATTGCCTTTAACTTTCAAACACATGTTTGTCATCGTTATCCGTGTTCTTTTGCAGTTGACTGTGGCTCGATTGAAATTGAAATCCCCGTAGGTGGCGCCATAAATCTGACGTCACCAGGGTATCCCCGTAACTATTCAGACAACGTCAAATGCGCATATTATGTAAATGTGGCGGAAGGATACAAAGTGTTAACAGATTTCGTGGATTTCTACTTGGAAGATGGCTACGATGTGCTATGGGCAATAGATCGGGACGACAGACATATTTTTACCAGTAACAACGTACCTCGTAACCTGACGTCGCAAACATCCTCCTTTATATACTACTTCGTGTCAGATGGTAGTGTAAGCGGGAGAGGATTTAATTTGATGCTCTCGGTGATAAATGTAACAGGTAATATATTGAATACAGGGTGAGTCAGAAAGGACGGCTACTCTTTTGACAAAGCCGTCACAAAGATTTCATTCATGTATTTTCAAAAATGTTATAAATCGGTAGTTGCATCAGTTATTTACATAACAGACAATTATAATACGAACAGTATAATAACAACCATGATTTGTTAAAGAATCACCGGATGTGGGTCAAGAACATGGAGTTAGTACTTTTTACGCATTACTAGACCCCAACCCGCCATCCAAAACTCGCCACTTTGTTATTATAATTTTTGGTTTGCAACATATTAATACATTAAAATACATTTTAAGCTAACTTGAATGAGACCTGTACTGCTATTATAACAAATTTATATTAACACTATAAACAATGTACATTTAACCAGAGAAAATAAAACAAGTAAGAGACAAGACAATACAGTACTTGACACGACATAACACGACACGACACAACATGGCATAGCATGGACCGACACCACACGACACGATATGGCATGGCATGGAACTTATACACTTAGGGCATGTTCACACTATAGCTAGTTTTCTCCACGACCCGGGTCGGACCCGGGTCGAACCCGGGTTGAAGTCTGGTATGAACAGAAAAATAGGCTAAAAAAACCGACTCGGGTCGAAAATTACAACCTGCGAAAGTGAAGGGTAAACAGAAATCGCTGTTTCGACCCGGGTTGCAGGAAGAAGATAACCTGACTGCTGACCTAACCTCTGACCGTGGTTTGACATGGTAGTTGTTTACGTCAGTTTCGCGCTTTGCACGTTCTCTTCTGCCTCTGGTTCTGGTTGAAATCTTTATCAAAATGACAAATAAATGGAGTCAAATTGAAACGGAAGCCATGATAGAAATCTAGGCGGATAGACCGTGTAAACTAGTTTGAACTCAATGATCCACAATAAGGATATTTACGCCAATATATCATATAACATAATATCAATAAACCCATTTGCCAATACGGATACAAATTGATTAAAATGTGTTTTAAATATGATGGAGTAAAATGCTGATCTGCCGAAGATCAGCATTTTTGAATCGACGTTTTATAGTACAAAGAGGCCTGATTTGTCTTAATCCTTATAGGTGTAAGTTCATACATGTAATACAATTGTAAACAAATACAAATCCAAGTTTTTATCATATATTTTTGTAAATGAGGGCTCTGCCTCCACCGCATCTCTTAATGCCCCTTTAACTATGTCTCAACTTTTGGGGAATATTAAAAAAATCAACGATACTAATCAAATATAGCTTTGACTCCATCACAGACTGCGGATACTGTTAAAATAGACAGCATTATACATGTGTTGTTACGATTGTGACATAGACTTCAAATGAACATGGCTGCCTCCATCTATATCTAGAAATACCTTAATATCGTAATTTAAAAAAAAATCCACGGTAATATAGTTGTCGGCTCGCTTTCGCGATCTGCTCCCTGATAGTAATAAGGAACAATAAAAACACACAATATCGGCGAATTTAGAATATAATGCAAATGTATTGGCAAAAGCCAGCACATGTCAATTGTCAAAAGAGCTCATAATATTGAGTAAAAACTAGTTGTGTAGTAGATTAAAAAGGTATACAGTTTTCAGTTTTGATTTAAAGCATTGTATAGTTATTATAGCGCAGCGCAACGATATATTGGAAGCCTATTCCAAGCCGTTGCGCCCACTGGCGTAACAACAGGGGGGATGGGGGGGATATATCCCCCCAGATTTTTACCTGGGGGGGATGCCTAATGTAATCATCCCCCCCCCAGATTTTTCATAACCAATAATTTTAAAAGTGACGTATTTAAACAAATAGGTGGGCGTAAAGATTCACACACTGCACACTGGACACAACCACACTGGGACATTCAATTCATTCATTGCAGTTTGGATTTTATCATCCCGTAGGAAGGGGGGGGGGGGGGGGGGGGCGATGGTGGCGATCGCCCCCCCTTTGAAAATCTTCCCCGGAAAATTTGTACACAGATGAAAAAATTTCGCGCGCTACGCGCGCATTTGTCCTCCCAAAATGCAATATTCTTTGCTACAAGCTTGTTTAGAGCCAAAATGTACCTCGATCGTGCAAAAAATAGGTGCAAATTCGAAAAATCTTCCCGTGATTTTTTGGGGAAAACGCCCCCCCTTTGAAAAAAGTGTCTTACGGCCATGGGCTACAAAATGAGCCCAATCTGTCAAAAGTGTATTATTTGGGTTACAAAAGGCGGGCAATAGTTTTACGAGCGTAGCGAGTAAAAAAATATTTTGAGGTTAAAAAAGTCTCACTCTGAACATTACTCTGAACTTGACAGCCCTGCCGTATTTGAGTCTGATAATTTTCATCCCCCCCCACTCAAAAAAAGTAGTTACGCCCCTGGTTGCGCCACATTTGAAGAGGTGTGATCATCGTAATGTATTTCACGTTTGTTTGCAGGCTGATAAAAGGGACTGACCGTATATGACGGCTAAGCTGACGACGAATCGCATTCAAAGTAGAGATCATGCATGACATCCAATTTCCATTCGACCTGACATAAAAAGACTCGTTACAAAATTAGCCTACAATCACGATATTTGTCCTGGCAAGATGGGAGCTTATCTGTTAATGCGGATAACCTCTATTGGTACACAATTTAAAAACTCGTCAATTTTTTTTCCTTTGGTGAACACTGATTACATTATATCGAATATTTAAATGTTTTTTACCGATGAAGCTCCAATCTTCTAGGTTTGTTCTCTTGAACTTTTGTTAACCTCCAGTGTTCTACTTGTTGTTATTTTACTCCAGATCTCAATGAATGTGATTGGTCTCCTTGTGAAAATAATGGCAATTGTACTGATGAAGATGACGGATACAAATGTGAATGTAATGAGTTGTACACAGGACTGAAATGTCATGAAGGTTAGACAACTATATATATCAATATACAGGCAGCAAAATTGACATTATATAAAATATTTAACAACGATTTATGTTGAGCCTATGGTTATTTTGAAGCCAAATTGGAAATCTTCGACCTTTTTGTTTTGACTTATTAAAAAACCGTCTGTGATTAAACATTACATTTGAATTAAAGGAAAACTATACATTTTCGGAATCCTTGATCGTCTTTCGTATGCTTCTCAGCAATCCGAAACCCAACCACTTTTAATGGTACTGCACAAACAAACAACACAGTTTCCCTCTTTGGTAAATATAAAAGCATACTTTGGAAACGTTGACTTTAATGCGAACATTGTAAACCATACTAATTATCTTTTGTTTGCTCGTCAACATTAGCAATTGTTGTATCTATATACTATAATTCGTATACTATTATGATATTATAATATTTTCTGGTCAAAACAAAATTTTGGTTTTGTTTTACATTTTTTTGTAGAAAATCTTTGTGGAGATGAAAACATCGTCATTCCCCCGAAGTCAACAGTGACATTGTCGTCTTACGGGTATCCAAGTTACCGTACATTCATTCACAAGTACGACTGTAAATGGACAGTTTCTACCTCTAGTGGGCTACAAATCCAAGTCAAGGTGGTAGATAGTTATCTATTTGATTCGTCTTCGCTGCTAATCATAGGAGGAGAATTACGTGTGGATCTCGAATCTGAAAAGGAATACATTTCCACCGGCAATGTTCTAGATATCCAATTGATTGTACAAGACTGGTATTTTGAAGAACGGTTTCTATTGGAAATGTCCGAGAAAGAAGGTGAGACCATTGACAGTTCATCACCATTGTATATTAATACCGTACCGAACCGTACCGTACAGTACCGTCCCAACTACTACAAAGCTAAACATTTATCCTGCTTGCACACATATTTTGTTGTAACGATTTTGGGTTATATATTTACAACGTTGTCGTCCGTTGTCCTCCGTTGTTTAAGAAATACACCTGTCACACAAAGACCCTTGTATACATACCTCTGAATTTCCTCGATATGTCAGAATCACCCAATGACCATGATATCTCTGTATAAAGTTAGATACCAAACGACTCCACGGTCTCAATTTATTTTGGCAGCAACACTTCACCTTGATAATAAATGACTCAAATTGTTTTCCACTTCCGGTTTGCTGGACAGCCATCACGGTCCCGGGGCACTCCCTACAAAGATGTTAAAGCGAAATAATAACATCGCATTCAAAGAAGAACCTTTTCTAAGAAATTCTGTTACAAAACCCTTCCTTTTCTTGCAAAATATAACCCAATGACACCTACTTTAATCCCATTCTCTTCTTACCGAGATCCCCATGATTCTGCAACCCGTATGAAATTCATATTAGACGGCTCTTCCCCGTTAACGCAATTCGGGAAGCTAACCGTCCCGCCAGCTTTATTTCGTTCTGCAACTATAACGGGATGCATCCCATTGTGTTACTACGCTTTATTCCGTGTAGCGATCTGTCGTCTATGCATCCCATTATACATTTATAGTTGCATAAAGAAAATACGCGTCCCGCCAAGGGTCAAATAAAGTCAAGTAACTCAACTTTTGTCGAACAGATGGAGATGAATGTGAAAGCCAACCGTGCCAAAATGGCGGTATTTGCTACGACACCATAACTGGTTTCTCTTGTAAATGCAGACGTCGATACACTGGTAAAATGTGCGAGATTGGTGAGTTACATCATTTATTACGTGAAGTATTCATTAACGTATTATCTAAACAGGAGTTTCAGAAGACAACAACCGAATCCGAAGATACATGTGTATCTATGTAGTAATGTATTATCTCAAGTATCAAATAGTCGGCCACCAACTACATGCAATAATATTCTGATAACGAAATCATATCTGATCAGGTTTTTCACATTTTTTTGCCAGGTCATCACTCATCAGAGGTTTATTATTATGAGACCTGTGATGACCGGCCAGCGGAACTGTGCCCATGGTGTGATGATGAAATCCTTTGTAATGCGCTCATGAAATCCAATGGTCTTATGTGGATTTCATCTGTAGATATGGCGTGTCCAGATCAAATATTCATGGTACACAAACATAAATGTGTTATCTCGATAGAATGTGTCAAGGTAAAGTGTGACATTTATAACTGACATAAGGCTAAGAAAAAAGGATCTTACACATACCCAACGCGCGTAAAAATGTGGAGTTACTTTTGCCGCATAACCCTACGCGATGAGCCCAAAAAGCATTTATTTCGCATAGCTATTTTCCAAAAGGTTAACCGAAAAGAATTGAAAACATGTCTCTGAAAGGGCAAAACAGGGGGAAAAGTGGGCTAAAAACATATAGTAGACAAACAAGAATTTCCACATTTAGCATAGCATTTTTTTGTAAAAATAAAATATATTATTCACATAGCTATCCCCAAATGTATGTGAGATATTTTTTTCCTTACCAAATACTATTCCCATCGTTCACAGGTATTCCCGTATGTGGTCGTCAATCCTTTCAGTGTAACAATCGTCGATGTATTTCACCATATTTTGTATGCAATGGAAAGAATGATTGCGGAGATGGTAGTGACGAGAAAAATTGTAAGAACTTTTATCAAAAAATATATTTTTGATGTGTTTTTTTTACCAGACTAGTCATTCCCTTGAAAATATTTCAATAATCTAATCCGGTAATTGGTCGCAAGTAAATTGCAAGAACTGATTTGCAAACAAGTTAGGGTGATTAGAAATTGCTAACTAAAATAATGTGATGTGATCTGTGAAAACCCGTCAGATGTCGCCAGATGTGATCTAGGGACTATGGGTAAAATTCGAAAGAACCTTTTGTTTTAAAGGGTTTTTTTAGAAAATTCATTTCCAATACTTTGTGTCATATTCTTTCATGAAATTTCACCTTCAAACACTTACTTCTTTATAATGTTTTTCTATTAAACTTTGTATCTCTTTTGGCCTGTTTTTTATAATATCATGTTTTTTAGCTTTTTAGGACATTACAATTTTCATTCACTTATATTTTTTTGTAGTGATCGTAAAAAGATAATCAGTACAGTTTTAGCTTTCTTATAAATATCTCCAATATGAAAAATCCACCCATGTGGCGGGTTTTCACAAACCGCATCATATATACAGTTAATCCCACAATTATTCATATACCAGCTGGAGTGTTGGAACTTTCGCTTTACACAAAAGACGGTTAGTTTGCAAGTACAAATCAATATATGTGGGCTCAACATAACTGAGCATAACAATAGAATTGAACAATACTTGTTTTTTATGCCTGTCCAAAATTATTCATACCCCATACCAAGTTTCAGGAATAAGGCCATATTTAGTAACACTACACATGTTGTTGACATTCCAAACGTTATTTATATTGTGTGATATGCTTTTATATTGTTATGCAATAATTCCATGATGTGTGCATACAATGTGTCCTATTGAATGCACAGTGAGTGATATTATAGGACAACACTCTTTGTCAGCATGGCAAAGAAGACCAAAGAACTCAGTGAGGACCTTTGTGTGTGCATATTGTGAATGCTCACAAATAGGGTAAAAGGCTACACAGCTATTTCAAAGCAATTCCAAGCGCCAGATTTCACAATACAAAGCATAATTAGGAAGAACAAGACGTTCAGCTCAGTTAAAAACCTTGAAGGACATGGTCGGAAGCCAACGGTGTCCCCTTGTTTGACAAGAAAAGTATGGTGAAAGACCAACAACTATCCACAGATCACCGTCAATGCTCTCCTGGACCAATATATTAGGGCAGACACTGCAGCAGACATTGCACACGAGAGTTCTCCATGGACACCGACCAAGAAAGACTCTACTCCTGAAAAGACACAAATATAAACTCGTCTAGCATTTGCAAGAGCACGTCTCGACAAAAATCCAAGCTTTTGGTCCTCAGTGTTGGGTTAGCTAAGATGCAAGACGAGTTTATCTGTGTCTCTTTTCAGGAGTAGAGTCTTTCTTGGTCGGCCTCCTTGGAGACAGACCTCTCATGTGCAATGTCTGCTGGAGTGTCTGCTGTGATATCTGGGTCCAAGAATTGCCAATGTTGTTTAGGAGAGCATTTATGGTGATCTGTGGATTGTTGTTGGCCTTTCGCAATACTATTCTTGCCGAACAAGGGGACACTGTTGGCTTCCTACTGCGTCTTTTAATGTTTTTTACTGAGTTGAACTTCTTGTTCTTCCTAATTTTGCTTTGTATGGTGGATTCTGGCACTTGGAATTGTTTAGAAATAGCTCTGTAGCCTTTCCCCTCATTGTGAGCATTCACAATATGCACACACAAAGGTCCTCACTGAGTTATTTGATCTTCTTCGCCATACTGATAAAGAGCTAGAGTGTTGTTCTATATCATCCTTCACTGCACATTCAATAGGACACATATGTAATGCATCCACATTGTATGCACACATCATGGAATTATTGCATAACAATTTAAAAGCATATCACAAAATATAAAGAATGTTTGGAATGTCAAAAACATGTGTATTACCACAACAAAATGGCCTCAATTCTGAGACTTTGTATGGGGTATGAATTTTTGGACAGGCATAAAAACACAATTGTTATGCAAATGATGTGGAGCCCAAATGTATTGATTTGTACTTGCAAACTAATTGACTTTTGTGTGAAGCGAAAGTTCCACCACTCCTGCTGGTATAGATAAGAGAAAAACGCAAAAAAAACCCTCATGTAGTTCAAAGGGTATGACTAATTGTGGGCTTAACTGTTTGTTAATATGCTTCTTCTAAAGATGTGTCGTATTAAGTTTAATTTGAATAAATGCAAAGACATGTATGCGGAGATTGCGCTTTTGCTGACACAACCATGCTGCACGAGTGTAGTAAGAATGTTGAAAGTGCTGGCATTAACTTTTCCGTCAGACATGTAAAGCAGACATGTAATGTACAGAAGGCCAGCATGTAAACGATTATGTGAAAGCATCTAAATACAGATAGGGCGCACACTTCGACTTTTCTAAGAAAATGGCTAATCCGAACCAGAAACATGTATTTTCAAGCATGTTTCGGTTGTTGTTATGTTTGATATGTCATTGCTAGGTGTTTTAAAGTTATAAATAATAGACCCACTATCATCAAACAAGAAATAACTATTCCGAGCTATTAACTGTATATTTTTTTAAACAAAAGGTTATTTATACGTTTTTTATATTTTTAAGCAATGTCATATTACATGTATTGATTGAATTACGTTTGATATGTAATTACTAGGTAGGGTGGTGTTGTTGTTGTTGTTGTTGCTGGTGTTGTTGTTGTTGCTAATGCTGTCATTGTTGTCGTTGCTGATGTTTTGTTGTTATTTGTTGTTGTAAGTTGTTATTGTAAGTTCTGTTGTTGTTGTAAGTTTCTGTTGTTGCTGTTGCTGTTGCTGTTGCTGTTGCTGTTGCTGTTGCTGTTGCTGTTGTTGCTGCTGTTGTTGTTGAGCGTGTAAGAGTCAATTATTGTTGGTTTCTTATACAGTATAAAGAGTAGTCTATAACACAACTTGTTACATTTCGTCGCCATGTTCGGGCACTTTATTAAAGTAAACGTTGCTCCAAATTATACAAAATGTTACAATGAAAAGACGAGAGACAATACAAGACGTCTGCAGACGACAAGGTACCACACGAGAAGAGAGAGAATATATTTTTACAAACTCGCTCGTCAATACGGCGCTCAGCTGTGATTGGCTAATGGCTATTCACATCTGAGCGCTTATTGGCTCAAATCAATAAAAATAACGCAAAGTCAAATAACTAACACTGGACAATACCATTATTAATGTAGGGGTGTTTTTACATCCCACATGCGTTTGTTTGACGTTACAAGTGAAATCCGGATAATAGTATTTAAACACGATTAATATGTTCTTATAGGTGACTGTGAATTTCGATGTCACAATGATAGGTGCATTCCTGCTAGATACGTGTGTGATTCAAAAAACAACTGTCAAGATTGGAGCGATGAACTGAGAAGAGAATGTGAGTTCGATAATCAATTGCGTAATGTATATTAAATGGATAAGCCAAATGACAAAATATCGTCCCATAATTCTATAGCTCATTGTATACTTAGAGAATAAAAGATACTTAGTTGTGGTTACCCGACTATTGTGTGATAATGGATGGGTATTTGCGTGTCCATATGGACAAACCCCATCCATTTTCACACGAGTCGGGCAATCACAACTAAATGTCCATCTTCTATTCTCTCTCTATTGCACTTGTATCCTTTAAACATGTTAAATAGTGACAGTTTAAGAGAAAATAACGGGGAAAGTGATCGTAATATTTTGATAAAAAGTGAACATACCTTTTTGAAAAATCGACACGAACCTCTTATTGCTGCGCATGCCCGGTTGCAGGGGGTGGCTTTATTCCTGATGTTAACATTTTTGTGGCGCCCATACGCTATTGTCTGTTTATTTGCCGGTGTATTAATGCGCCCGATGACGTCATATAACCATCCATTACAGCCTGGCAAGGGATGCCCTAAATATTGTGGGGTCCAATCAACATGACTGAATAAAGTAATTACCATATCCATCCACGTCTACTGCTTAGAATGTATCGTACATTTCGGGTTGCGGGAGTCATATATTCAAAATGGATGGGTGGGAACCTAAAGAAAACCTTGTTTATTTTTAAAAGTGTCTGGGTTATTCAATGTTTGTTTTCAGGGTGACTGCTATTGTCATATCCCGGCCAAACTTTATAGTGGCAATAATCGAGAGTCATTTCATGAATTCTTTGTCATATCCAGTAGAGATTACGTATTTGCTATGGCATCCTTCCAGTGCAAAACCTAAAATGAAATCGAAACCCAGAATGTCTTTGTCATATCCTAAAGCAACTGCGGATGTCCATTACATTTTTCTCGGGTCTTATAGCCTGGCTGGGGCGTCTCCCTTCATAAGTAGAAAAATGACAATATGCAAATACTACACCGTAATATAGGTAACCATGGCAACTATGATCGCATTCAACTGCACACCTTCCAATGACAATAAGTAAGTCCACCTATAATATCCCTTCGTCATTTGTCGATTTATTGGGCAAATTAGTATGGTTGGGGAAATCTTGGCTGTGCAACATCTCACCCACGAACCCTGTGATTTAGAGACGATTATCAATAGGAAAAGATAGACGGTACATTTGGGCACATTAGCATGGTTGGGGATATCTTGGCTGTGTGCAACGCCTCACCCACGAATCCCGTGATTTAGAGACGATTATCAATAGGAAAAGAGAGACGGTACATGTTAATTTCCTTACATTTCTTTCGACATGTTCGATAGTGTTTTACAAACAAAGTAATACTATTTTACAAACAAAGTAATACCAACTTCAATCTCATGTTTTTCTTTCAACCAACAGGCAATAGTACATGATCTGATAATGTGTAGGTAAGTTATGTGATATATTAGTGGGCACTTCTTTGATATCGATTTTACGCGGAGCATCAAGTTGTGTAATATAAACTTTGTTTAGAATATATATTTTAAGTATATACATTTTGACTCTAGGAAAAATGCGTCATTTCTGGATAACGTAGACTGAAAACTAAAATTGTACATTTCTTTTAATAGGCCCGTATATCAGGGTTTCTTTTCGGCTTAGCAATGTAAGGTGAATTATGTAAAAAATAATTCTTTTCTATGACACAATTATGAGGCTAAATCCATACGCTAGTTATGTAGATGGCAACTTAAAAGAAGTCGAGATGTATAACTGTTATTAGGCACAATACCACATGCCAATATGAAGTAAACGTTTGAATCGTAAAGTATATACTATTCTTGGACGAGGTCTCAATACTTGACAATATCTTGCACGCGGTACAACATCTAATCAATGTTGATTTTATTATGTAAACAGTCAGCTGTAGAACGTGGTCCCGTTTCAATTGAGGGCGCTCTATTTAGTGACGCACTGTCGTCATTTTTAATACGGCGATTCATCACTGTTTAGCACAGATAACGGTAATTTTGGCACATTTGATTTGTGACTTTGCCTCATTCTCATTCATGTGGCCAAGTTCAGCAACATGTAATCATTGCAAATGTGGTATAATTTTTAACGGAAGTCCGTCGCCCGCCGGAATACGACTAAAAACACTTTTCAATAGAGGGCGGACTTGGAAACGGGACTGCGTTTCCAGGGAACGGCCTCACGTCACAGTAATTTTCAAAATTCATTAAAAAATGATTTTGGCAATTTTAAACAACGAAATAACTTTCTTATCACAGAGATAACCGTTACAAAGGCAACACTTCTGAATACTATAGGACTTATATTTAATGTAAAAATTATCACACTTACCCTAACAATTCTATAAAATGGTATAATCTCGTCTAGAAAATGGTGGTCTCATCGCAGCAAATCGGTCAAAAAGTACATAATTTTAGCTTTTGTCGTGTGATAATTGGGGTAAAAGGCGAAAATTCAATAATTGCGAAAATAGACGGGTATGCGTTACACTCGTCGTTTTAGAGCGCCTTCAATTGAAACAGGGCCCCGTTCTGCAGCTGACTGGTAAAAACTGTGTGCATGTTAATACTGAAAACCTTTACAATATTAAAACCAACATTGGATTGGATTCAGCTTTTGTCAAAGCTAATTACCAATATTGACATACAATGTTGATACGTACTTTTACAAGCATTTACAGGACTCAAGTAGTTAAGTGTTACGATTTCAGATAGTCAGCGTAATATTGCCCGATCTCATAACGGTTCTGTTCCCTGTATATTGTGAACTTTTTTTGACCAAGGATATGCTATGGTATCCGGGGCCGCGGGGTTGTAAATCTTGATTCCTTTCCCCCAACTCCAATTTAACCAGCTGTTAGTGCCTACAGCGCTTTGGGTACCTGCACTCGCCCTTTGGACAACCTGGTTTTGATTAGGGTGTTTTTGAAACAAGGCCGTCACACTAGCGGGGTCATTGTCAAAATTAATCAATGCAGTTTTTGTTGATATTCGTGAATTAAAATACAAAAATGAATACATTATAATATACAGTCTGCTTTTTGAACGAGCTAAATTGGTTGGATATATCTTGACTTATGATATTAGAAAAAATGTCATGTTCACAACATGTCATACTCAGTAACTGTCTATAAATAGCTTCCAAACTTCAATAATAATTTGGGCGAGCAGCAACAAGCAGCAAGCCCAAAGTGTTAAGTTTATCATTTGTTATGTTATACAAATTATACTTTAAACTTCAATTTGTTATAAAAACTAGCGCTGTTTCAGATTTTGTAAAATAAAAAGTTCAAATTTCGAGAAAAATCACGATTATAGTATTTCTTGAGCAAGGTTTTATTTTTGAAAATTAGCCCAATGTGGACTTTGAACAAACCTCGTAGGTCTGCAAATTCCTGGTTGAAATAAAACACAGCGCCCAAATTGTAAGGTTTTAGCATGTCTTAGCGTGGTTGTATAACTAATTTCTAGCTTTGAACTTCAATTTGTTATAAAGATTAGTGCTTAGTATTTCAGATTTCATAACATAAAATGTTGAATTTTTTAGGAGGTGTCTGCATAGCATTTCTAGATTATACTTTAGTTTCAACTATTAGCCCAATTTGGCTACATTAAACATGTTAAATGCTAAATAAAGCGTGGCAAGGCTGTATTGACCAGAGGCGCTAGACATGTTCACGGAGCAATCTTGGCCTGTCATTATAGTCAAAAATCTAAATTCCAAAATGGCTCAAATTATGAAAGCGATGGAACCGTAAATTGTACAGGGTGTATCAGAAGGAACTATACCGAGGCAATATGATTTATTACGGTATGAATTCATTCGATATTTCTCAAACCGTGTTCACATATATATTGCGCAAATGCCCAGCTTTCATAAGAATTTTAGATTTTGGAATCGGACATTTCTGATGGAAAATACAGACTTTCTGGAAAGATGGTAGATTTCAGTTTTGGTCGAAACGATCAATTTAAATAGTAAAACTAAACTGCTCACACAAAGTTAGGAAACTTTTTTAATCAAGTATATTTTTATTATTGATTACTCTCTTGTATTGTGTTGCATATCAATGGAAAGCTGAAGTGTTCTTCTTTAAAATGATACCAAAATATGTGCAATGATGACATGTTGCTGGACTTGGCCACATGAATGAGAATGAGGCAAAGTCACAAATCAAATGTGCCAAAATTACCGTTATCTGTGCTAAACAGTCAATAGGTAATGGCACGGGCTCTCTCCAAATCTGTTAAACGCGGCATATTGAAACTGCAAATCCTTTACCGTGTCTCGGAAAAATGTACAAGTTGTAGGCCTAAACCTTTCATCACTTACCTGCATGACCTTCCACCTGGAGTCATTGTTAACCCAGTATTGCAAATACCCAAATAATGGTTTTCTAAAGAGATGAGGGTTAACTTGTGTGTGTTTGTGCTCACTGGTGCCCATCTTTGTGTAAACCATTCATGGTCTCAAGCATGACCGGTTTGATTATTGATCATTACCTATTGACTGTTTAGCACAGATAACGGTAATTTTGGCACATTTGATTTGTGACTTTGCCTCATTCTCATTCATGTGGCCAAGTTCAGCAACATGTAATCATTGCAAATGTGGTATAATTTTAAAGAGGAACACTTCAGCTTTCCCTTGATATATAACAGATGCAAAGAGGGTAATAAATAATAAAAATATACTTGATTAAAAAAAGTTTCCTAACTTTTTGTGAGCTGTTTAGTTGACATTAAATACGCGGGAGAAGAAACCATGCGTTAAATCAGATTTGCCGATGGCTTTTCAAGGTCTGTGAATTATTTGAGCTAACAAATTGATAAAACGTTTTTCATCGATTTTTGATTAAGTCTTGCCCTACTAGAACAAAAAGATATATCTCAATGAAATTAACATATAATGTAGGGAAAATGTTCACCTTTATATTGCAGGTATTTAAATTTAAAACAATTATCATTTTGTATTTTTTTTATATATTTTAGAAACACGATATAGTTCCTGTTACACCCTGTAAAGGCCGCTTGATTTATATTTCTGGCAGGTTTTATAAGCCCACTGCAGACGGTTGTGCTGTTATACTGTATTGCACCTCGCGTAGCGTGTGGTTATACGGTATGGAATCCGTACCTCATTCAACTACCTATTTTTCTTCTTTCCTCTAGTGTACCATATGGCAGGAATAACATCGACATCGGTGGTTCTTCGACCTAACAGTGGAAGCGGTTGAAACAAATTGATACTCTCGATCGTAATTAACGTTATGAGCTAGTAATAGTCATTAGTCATTATCTTAATACTATGGACATCATTCAAGCTATTTCACGCAAGCGTGTTTTGTCGTGTTCGCAAAGCTGCGTCCAGATCATGTAAGCGCGAACAACTATGAATGCATGCGCGTCACGCTTGACCAATCAGGACGCGGGGTGATTTGTGAAAGCGTCCGATTTGTGAAAGCGCACTTCCGAGTTTACGCACGTACGTACGCACGCACGCACATACATACGCACGCATTGTTGGAATTATGTCCATAGTATTATGACACTTACTATAACAGTATGGGTACTATCAGGTTACAAAGGGGTATTAATTAGGCACGACGGCATAATTATGTAGGAGATTCCGATAACATTAACACATAGGTAATCGGGCAACTAAACATGACAAAAATGGTTCAGTTCATTGGTGAAGTGATTGATCCGACAGACATAGGAATGACATGAATGAAGCGCTAATAATCAGGATATATAATTAACTCAATCTGTCGCATTTTATTGGGAAGTATTATAGGAAGTTTATGAATGTCGTATTTATTATGAAATCATTCAATGAGTCATGTAAACACGTTTAAATAATGAATTGAATATATATAAAACGTATATACATGTACAACAGTTAAAATGTTACACATCAGTAGATACTACAGGATGGCCTTAAAAATGGTGCACGTATTTCACGATATTGCCCTCATTGATTACTCAGTATTTGGCCGTAATAGTTTTCGGATCAGAGTTTTCAGAGTTTAGAGTTGCATTCACCAATCAAGCAATAAACGATGCAAAGAAGATGGTGGACTGACCAAGTAAGAGCACGTCAGGTCGTAAGGCAAAGAGACGTGAAAGACAGCTACAACATAAAGGACTTAAGACTAAAGGTGCGATGGACATCGGCCCGCGAGTTGAAACAATGTCAACTTTTGTCCATCGACGTCGGCCGATGCGCAACGACGGGAGTATGAACGCACCTTAAGTGCAAGACGTAGACAGGACAAGGACAAGTGTGAACAATCGACAATGTTGGCAAAGGTAAAGCTACAAGTGAATAAGAATTCAAAGTACATACATATATAATAATATGACAGTGATATAATTTACATTGTATACAGGGATATTAAAATGTAACTAAAAACGTAATAACTAGTGAGAACAATTACAAGTTATTAGTGGTACTCAGATAACAAATACTGTTTATATTCATACTTAAAAGTGGGGAATGAGTTTCTATTTTTAATATCAGAACTTATTGTATTCCAAAGAATTGGTCCCTGACTCCTGATTGAATTGCGTGCCAAATCAGTGTTGAAGTTTGGCGGTCGAAAATTATTGGAGGACCTAATGGTGTTAGCGTGAATACTTTTAATCTTAATAAAATAATTGGAAACATATTTGGGAGAAGATTGTTGTAAAACCTGTACATGAAGTTAGCTTTGTGGAGTTTATGAATATCATATATAGTGAGACTATTAAATGAGGCAAAGAGAGGTGGTGTGTGAGCAAGACAATTTGAATTTGAACAGATACATTGCAATATAGGACCTTTCTAAGTCCAAACAAAATTCCAGAATATTAGAAACAATATTTCTGATATAAATGGTATGTTGCGTCCAAGTAAAGAGAGTCGTCGATATTGCGACACCTACAGATTTGATGTAAGCAACTTTTTAAAAATCAATATATTTGTATGTATTGATATTCAGTGATAATCTGTTTGCCTTCAGCCAGTGAAAATACAAGATAATCCATGGTTTACAACATAAATGAGATGAGGAACAATTTTGTAAGAAGCCTATAGATTGGTATTATACGTTATAACATAAAACAACCTCAGAGGAATAAACAATGTCATTTAAATATAAGATAAAGAGCAATGGGCCTACAATTGAGCCTTGAGGGACCCCACAAGTTGATTTAACCCTAACCTCCTAAGTCATATTTTTTTCAACGACAAAAGCGCGGACAAAAAGAGTGGCGCCGCCACCGGGGCTCGAACCCACAACCTCTCGGTTGCGAGACGAACGCTCTACCAGTGCGCCACGGGGGCCAACCATAGTCGGGCCAGTATATTGGCCCGACTATGTAGCCTGGGGCCATTATTTCATCTAAAAAGTGCCACGCCAACTGGCACAGGCAGACTTTACCGTGGACATTTTGTGGCATTGAGGATGGTTAGGGTTAATAGAAGATGACTTGGCATTTTTAAAAGAAAAAAATAGGAACAGTTGCTTAACTATAGTCTATCCATCTGAGAGCGATCTTTGGTGCTCGGATGGGCAGGGGAGATGAGTAAAAATAAGATGTGCTGTCTTCTGGCGTATATTTGCTAGTTGTCGAAGGATCCCATTTTATTCCAACCTCCGGTCGAACCTCATCTATAATGTGAATTGAAACAACTAAGCTGCCTTATGCAAACACACACAACACTGTTCCAAATGCATATTATTCTCATCACATTCACATGCACATAGCAGCTACGTCTAGTGTACTATTCAAAGAGAGACAAATATCGAACCGTTTGCGCATTATCTGAAATCAAAAGGCTTTGAAATCGTCACCTGTGATTTCGGCCTATGAATAGAATCACAAAGCTGAAAAAGATCAAAAGTGATGGACTTTTAACATTTAGCATAATCATCACCTGTGATTTCGGCATATGAATAGAATCACAAAGCTTAAAAAGATCGAAAGTGATGGACTTTTAACATTTAGCATAATGTAGGAGGCCACATTTAATTTTTATTTGCTATCTTGTAAGGTTTCCAACAGTAAATAATGTTTATTTTTCAGGTTGGCCGGGCCTATAGTAAGATAAAATGGTTGTAAAATGATATGAAACTCCGTATCCCTATGTTCTGTCTGCATGTCCGAATCAATCAGATTTCCTTGTTAAGTATAGAAAGAAACAAATACGCTTTATACAATCATATGGTATCGATATTGAATGGTACGATTTATTTTTTCAAACAAATATTATACAATTTGAACGTTGACAAACTAAATAAAGTTTACTTTCTGACTTGTAAAATAAAAGTTTGTCTTCATCGGGGTCTATCACTCTACATGTACCTGTTTATAGAGGCCTATGGTACAGTAGAGCTTAAAAATGGCACCAAATAAGACAATTAACGATGATATGCAGCCAGTGCTTGCCAAATTGAAAGCATATTTTGAAATGGAGAAATTGGAAGGAAAAAGCTACCTGTCTTTGCAACGTCAATTAAACTGACTCTCATGGCACAACTTGGGTTATGATGATAAAAGTAGGGGGGGGGGGGGGGGGTAACATAATTATTTTTCATTATGGCCGTTTTTCGCTCTACTGATTCCATCGATATTTTGGTCAGAAAATAGCCTCCTCTCCCAGTCAATGGAACGGCTGAGTCACGTGGTTGGAAGATCGGTCTCAGATGGATAGACTATAGTTCTTGAACCACTCGATGCCACGAGTACCATATATGGAACCCTTTTTAGAACCTTTATAGGTTCCACAAAGAACCTTTAAAGTTTTGGGGTTCTTTTAAACTAAAAGAACCTTTAACCCTGAGGGTTCCATATACGGGACAGCCAAGAACCCCTGAAGCACCCTTTTTCTAAGAGTGTATGATCTTACTTTCATTCAGCTTAATTTTCATATTACTTACAAGATAACAATGTATTTGCTTAATACAGTCGTAGAGTGTGGCTGTCTCATTGTCGATTTATTCGATAACGTAATAAACGATAACGTAATCAACGTTTTTCGTACACATACTACCATGTAGACAATCTGAAAAGAGCTAGCGAGTGCTCCAAGTAATCACAAGGAGTCTATGTATATGTATCAAATACGTTTTTAACAAAAAAGTGTGTTTTGATACATAGTTCGGGAGAAATCTGAATAACGTAATAAACATCCTTAACAAGGTCGCATGCTTTGCAGCATTTTTGATTTTTTTCTCAAGGTCTGACATGCTGCTAACAAAAATTGAAAATATTATTTTCAAATACGAATGTAATTTTGAACACCTTTGATATGCTATATATCGCAGGGTACGTAATAAACATCAATATCTCGGACAGAATATATTAAATTGAAACCGGTTAACATCGTAAGAAATTTGCATTTTTTTTTCTAACCATGGAATATCGCTATATGTTCCCTACAAATTACGTTTTGTAGAAAGTGTTGTACTTTTCGTATTGTAATTAATAAAGGCAACATTTACTTTTATGCCGCGGACATGGACATGAAATTTAGGGTATATGAGCGCAAAATGTGTAGTGAAAACATGATCAGAAGTATAGCAAAGTATATGGTCGAATCCAACGAAAAGTGTACACGGCTAGATTTTTAGGGTCCAGTTTCAAAATGCTTCGATCTCTTATTCCTTTTTCCCACTCAAAGTCAACATATCAAGCCTGTATGGAAAAAAGTGTCACTAATCTCTCCAATTGACTACGTGGCGGAATGATGAAGTTGAAGGTACACTTCTCAATATTACCTACAAATACAAGTACCATATTTTGATTAAGTGATGATTATTCCACCTATTTACATATTGCATTCAAATTTGTGATTGTATTGTATTCAGAAGATGCTAATGCTGATAGAAAGTGGACATATTTGTACAGGTACTCATCTTTTTTTACATTTTAGATTCACACAGTTATGTAGCATTTTCAGGCTCTCAATACTTTGAAACATGAGGTTGAGTCACTTTGTATACTTTCACCAAGATGATTTTAATGAACATTTGTTTCCATGTACCTCAAAGAGGGAGAATGACCCTTTCTGGAAAAATTAGAATTTTGAGCATGCGCCCGAAACTTAAGTACATAGAGGAATGTGGACATTTTGTATTCGTAGGTAACAGTTAATGTATACGTAGGTATAAGAGAAGTAAAACTGTACTAAATTAATGTTGTACTTAATTTATGATGCATTTTGGGGGTGAAATGATCATGCAGGGTTGTTTACAATATTTGTTTTTAAATAAACATGTTAAAACATGTTTAAATCCTAATATTATGGACATATTCCCCAATAGTTTACTTTAAATAGATACTAGAATATTAATTTAATGTTGAAAATATATACAATATCTAACTCTCAGTTGTAATTTTGAATAGGTTTATTAAGAACAAAATATCAGGCAACATTTTTAAGCATTCCTATAAGAGAAAAACATGTTAAGACTTAAAGCACGGTAGCTAATATTGCAATAATCAAAGTATTCGTAGGTAACACATTTGTTCTCAACTTCAACTTCGTTGACTAAGAACGGTTGGATTCTCTGATTTTACATATCTTTAAGAGGCAAAATTGTACTCGACGTAGTTAGTATGCCCTGAATCGCGTGTGAGGGTGAATGTCGTACAGCAAAATAAAAAGGTGTCGTGCTTGACGTTAAAAGTTGATAATATAAGAATGTGCGCTCAGCACTGCTTTTACAAAACAATCAGAATTGCGTAATATTCAACATTTGAACAAAAAGCAAGATTAACCAAATAAACATTAAAATTATATAAAACTATGTTCCTATTTCTAAGATATAAAAGAAAACATCCTAAACATCAATAAACTCACTAGGCCTATACTGTTAGAACAATTTTTGATTTGAGACTGAAATCAGTTAGGCCTACCCTTAAGGGGAGACCCGTAAACTAATCGGATAGGCCTAGTAGATATCTGATTCACATATCGACATGGCTTATGCGACAGGGAAGCGATAGAAAGTCGATTTTGAAGTCCACTTTTAAAATGCTTCTTGATTCAACTAGTTATAACTATTCGACTGACTAGCAAATCGTCTTCCTTCTCTAACAGTTTCCTTTCAAGTCAAATATTGATTATCAAGTGCTACTTATAAGACTACAATAGGAGGGTACTCAGCGCGTGACGATGGCGATATTAAATCGTCTCGAAGTTTATCCGCATTATTGATTGAAGGGGCGATCGTAATTGGTGTTTACTGATCGCTATATTGACTAAAACGTTTACTTGTACAAGTTAATTAATTAATTAATCACCATTATGGATATTGGTCACCATAACTGAATTATACATTAAAAATTACCTCAAAATAAGTCCAAACATGCTAAGTATTTGTTATGTATTAGGTCAACCATTTTAAGGTCTTATAACTCCCATGTCGCTTTAATAGATGGCCGTCGCAAATAAATAGATACTATCTCAAATTATTCTCTTTATTCTTTCATCTTTTAAATTGTATTTATATATTATGAACGCGTCGTTGGGTAGACGGGTGCAGCTGTTCTCAAATATCTTGTTGGTTTTTTTAAATTGTACAGCGCTTTGAGGCCTCTGCTATTAGGCGCTCTATAAATCCCAGTTATTATTATTATTATTATTATTATTAGTGTTATTATTATTATTATTGTTGTTGTTGTGAAAGTGTATCTTCAAATAAATAAATAAATAA
Organism: Ophiura sarsii; assembly: GCA_035610835.1. Taxonomy (NCBI): domain Eukaryota; kingdom Metazoa; phylum Echinodermata; class Ophiuroidea; order Amphilepidida; family Ophiuridae; genus Ophiura; species Ophiura sarsii. The sequence continues at coordinate 45,577,092 of CM069459.1, read as the reverse complement.
ATATCTATTTAAACCCCCACTTTAATATAAAAGATCCAGCAAATAGAGGATAAAACACAACATTTTGTGTCAATATGTTTTATTGGAAAAGGTTTGTATATCGTGAAGTGAGTGAGTTAAAAAAGAATAAAAAGGCAATGCAGACGGTAATTTACTTTTCATGCTAAAATAAAACTTTTAAAAATAACAAAAGCATACAGGAATACAGATACAACAAGGCTTTTGAATGCACATGCATATGATACTGCATATTCATTTACAGTAGGCCTATTGCAGACCATGTTCAGACTCCTACCATGCGTTATATTGGCCTACATGTAAGCTATATACATGTAACACCATAACGCATTTTTATCAGGAATCTTTAAAAAAATGTGCCTATACCTTCAGTTTTTAACATTTACACGCGGCAGACGTCTGCAGAGGGCATTCTAAAATCGTACAAAATGTTTCAAAAATGTCAAAACTATTTAATTGAAGTTTTATCACTATATTTGGAATCGCTATGAGAAATGCCTTCAAATTGGCTGAGTAATTCTTGAGATAAGTCTTGAAAATTGGAGGGAAAAAAACCCAAACAGTTTTGAACATGGTATAGCCGCGTGGAAAGTACTACTAATAAAGATACAATGCATGTATTTAGCGCCTAACCAAAAATACCAAAGCGCTTAAGACTTTCCACGCGGCGGTACAAAGCAGAATTTCCAGAAACCTTTCGTAACTTTATATCTATCTCAAGGATGTGGGTTAAATCTAACATAGTTATGCTGCACAAAGTATACACGCGATATTTACGTATTTAGGCTTGTTTTGGGGTACTTTTTAATGTACAAAAAGATTATGACAAATAAAATTCACATAAATGACGTTATTTTAGTTAATTACTTTATACAAGAAGGCATTAGTCAAATATCGACCGGTACACACTAGTTTCAGGGTGAGCTGTATCAATAGTGTCACTCAACGTGAAATAGATTTACAACCACTCGATAACAATAGAGGTAATTTGTGCGTCAGGCGTTTCAAGGGGCAATTATGTCATCACGTAAGAGCTTGTTCAATTTAACCTAGACGATATGACACGGTCTTAAACCAGTAAACGGCTTTTAAGTCATGGCATAAACAACTGAAAGTAGATATCTAAAATCATTTAGTCGATTTGAATTAGCCGATTTCAAAGTAGATATCCACTTAGCATATCCGATTAGTTTACGGGTCTCCCCTAATTCCCTCCCACCTTTAAAAAAAAAGGGAAAATGTTTTACTAAATTTCTTGTTCACTTAAAATACGTTTCGGTGACATTACACAACCTGCCCGAGCAAAATTGAAGCAAGTTATTTTATATTTGTGACACATGAATTCCATTTTCAAATACAACTACAATAACCGCCAATATTATGTACCTCAGTAGTCACTTTTTTGCAATTCCAGGGGAAGTTGGTTAACTACGCATACATCATATCGACAAACTGGTTTAAAACAATATTACGTACCAAACGATATTATTCCTGTCTTATACATTCCTGCTAAATATTTACTTAATATTAGGTGCGAATGAAAGCGAAAAACAATACAGGAATTGTACCATGCTCATTAATTGCAGATATTTCAAAAACTATTGCCTTCAAAATGATAAAACTTAGCACACGTGACCATTGTATCAAACTTCACTTATTCTATAGATATCATTTACTAATCTGTGTTTATATTAAAATGGCAGTGTTTTAAATAGGTATTCGGAGGTAATGCATTTTTTTTACCAAACCGATCGTTTCCGCTTTTAAAATTTCTAACAACTTTATCAAAAAATCGACTTGAATGGGGACAATGCATTTAGGTATTTAACATATTTAGGTATCCTTACAGCACAAATTACACTACCTCAGGCGAATTCTTCCCCGAAAATGAGATTTAACAAAACATGTATTGGTAGGTAACGTCAAAACTTACCACAGCAAAAAAAATCACAACAATTCAGGGGATTGATCAAAAGTAACAAGAATTACAAGAGGCATTCTTGAGATATCCACCAATCAAACAGGCAAAATTATTTTCACCTAAGCTCGTTTTCATCTAAACGGTTATATGTCTAAAATAAAACCTTAACAACTATTTTGTAAAAAGGGTGAAAAATAGCATGTTTATTGCTCGCATACGCCCAATTGTGCATAGAAGTTAGTCATTTATATATGGCGCGAAGCGTCTCATCGAGGCGGATACGTATAACACAAAAATAAAATAGTCAAGATATAGATTATTTTATTATAGGCCTGAACATCACGTGTACACTTTTCGTTGGATTCGACCATATATGTCCAAATAGTAAACATCGAGATCTATCCAGAGAATAACTTTTTCAAGCAAGAAGACATTGTATAAAACGGTATTAGACCAAAGACATCAAAAAGTTAATTTTGCACTGTTTTCATGAGAGTTAACCATATGACTTGCATTTAATCATACATGAATACTTTGGCTATTGAAATGAGAATATTTCACAATACCTGATTAATTTGTGATGTTCTTTTGGGTTTTTTTTTCAAGATATTTAATAACAAGTATAAATATAACTGTATAACGGTACCATGCCATTTTGTGATTCCTTTTGGGGATAATAAACGCATGGTGTGTTTCCTAACCAATGGAAAACAGCATCTGTCACTCCAATCCACAAGAGAGGTTCCAAGGCTGACCCAACAAAGTACCGTCCTATCTCACTGCTAAGCAATATCGGCAAGATCATGGAAGCTGTTGTGCAGAAACAACTTCAACGCTTTCTTCGGATTTCCAGCAGATAGTTTGGATTTAGAGAAGGCCACAGTGGAGCTGATCTCATCAACATTTTGTCACAGAAATGGAACAACTCCTTAGACCAAAATGACGAGGTTTGTGTCATTGCCCTTGACATAAAAGGAGCTTTCGACAAAGTATGGCACAATGGACTCTGCTCAAAACTGATGTCAAAGGGTGTTACCAGAAGACTGCTTTCATGGATACACAACTATTTATCCGATAGATCTATCAATGTCGTTATGTCGGGACAAGCATCCAACACTGCACCCATAAATGCTTCTGTTCCACAAGGATCTATCTTTGGTCCACTACTGTTTTCTGTCTTCATTGATGACCTTGTGGATGTCTGTGACAACGAGCTCTATCTGTACGCTGACGATTCAACACTTTTTGCACCCATTAAGTCTTCAACCTGCTCCAATGCAGTAGCTGCTAGCCTTAACAGGGATCTAAGCAATGAAAGCGTGGGCTGATAAATGGAAAGTGACCTTTGGGCCTACCAAATGCAAGACCATGGTAATCTCTAGGAAGAGAGCCCCATCCCAACTTGAACTCTACTTTGGTGACTGCAAGCTACCATCTGCAGACAAACTTGAAATCCTGGGTGTTACCATTGATAGCAAGCTGACTTGGTCCAAACACATCTCGGCTGTCTCAACCAGGGCTGGTCAGAAGCTCGGCGCTCTTCGCAAGGTTGCAAATAAATTGACGGCATTGGGCAGATCTACTGTGTACAAATCACAAGTCCGTAGTGTAATGGAGTATGCTTCACTAGGCTGGTCTAGCGCTTCACCTACTATCCTAAGCCAGCTTGACAACATCCAAAGGAGGCACTCAAGATCATTGGAGCTCATGACGCTACTGGTCTATCGCATCTCAGCATCACGAGCCTACTTCACAGGCGGCAGGTAGCAGCAGCCACGGTCTTGTACAAAATGCACACCAACCACTGCCCACAAGATTTAGCAGCATTGCTCCCCACACCATATATTCATCGTCGTGCTACATGACGTTCAAGTGTTGCAATGCCAGATCATGCCCTTTCACTTCCGCCTGCCAGAACTTGCTGCCTATAGACAGAAGTTTCCTCCATACAGCTGTTCCACTGTGGAACTGACCTCCAGATATTATTTTTCTTCTTATTTTTTGCTGTTATTCTCTATGTTTGGGTTTTTTCCTATTCCTGTCCCACGCCACTTTCATTGGCTTTTTTACTAGCCCAATTGTGTTTACTTTTATTTTTGAGTATTTTCTGAGTTGCAGTGAACCAATTGATTGGCCCATCAGAGCTCTCTGTTGAGAGTTACCCGTTTTATTTGTAATCACTCAGTTCATTAACTTTGTTAATGTCTGTTGGGCTAATGTTCACATTTGTATGACTTGAAACTCAACACATATCTGTAACTTCTACATTATTTTGAATGTGATCTTCCCACATTCTCATTTAAGCAAGTGGAAGCGGTGAATGCTGTCTACTGTTCTGTAGCTAATCTACGTGTTGTATTAAACGCTTTATTTAGTCTTTTGTTTATGGTCAGTCCGTACGGACATACAGCTTGGGCTGCACTAGAATAATGAGATAAACAGTGAGGTATTTAGAGAAGTATTTTTAAGTCATTGACGTAGTCAGCTTATTGAAAAGAGGGGGCACAGGTGCTGTTCTTAACAAGGTCATTATACAAATGAAAAGAGCGGCTTAATACGGGTAATGACATTATGTTTTCCTCATTATGCAGATAATATAAAGAAGAGTGGCCGACATGTTATTAATTATATCATCGGAAATAATTATGTTGCTGTTAGAAATGCTAATATTGCATACTTTTCTAGGGAAGGTCGTACGTTCTAATTATACGAACGAAAAGAGCGGCTAATGAAACGCCTACGGGCATAGACATCATTAATGATCGTGATGTAAAATTATGATATGGAGTGGTAGCTGTCACGTGCTTCCGAATCATAGGTCACGTGAGAGAGACGCAAGTAGAGGTTATTTGGTAACACCCCGGGGATACTCTGTCAAATCTGCACATTGCAAAATTCGCAAAATCTGTATAAACATGGATTCAGTAGTTGATACTTGGCGAGGAAGAAAAGGGAGTCGTATCAGCCGAACACTTAGGTACCTCCAACAATATTGGACGATGTTCCCCGGGTATACGCACTATAATAGAGAGGATCTTACAAAATGGCTTTTTAATACCTTTACTGACATCTCGATACGATGATGTTTGTCTGGTTTTATGGCAAAATGTTGGTGCCGTTGTTGCTTATGCTCCTCTCTGTATCCAGTGCGTATGGTAAATCTACTAATCGTAAGTAGTATTTGTTTAATAAGTGCATGCGCGCATATGCGGGAGACTGTACTATGGGGCGGTCATTTATGTTGAAAACTGTAAAGGTAATTGAGCTGGTACCATCTAAGCGGTGCGCAGTACCGCGCTTCGAGCTATGCTCGGACAGGGGGTGTCTTAGTGCCCCCCTGAGAAGTATAATTTGTTTTCAATTTTCTATCTGGTGTATGCTTTTGACAAAAATGTTATCGAAAAGCCATCTCTTCATTTCCAATAAATATTTTGTTTTTTTATCGATGCACAAGTAAAGTAGAGTATAACTGATGTCTTCTTGGGTAAGCTTTAGAATACCCCACCATTCTTGATTTTAGTATACATGGTTCAAAAGCTCGAACACGAGGGAGTCTGAGGGAGGCTTTGCCTCCTCAGAATTGGATTTGTTTTCAATTTTCGAACCCATTTGGTGCGATTTGGTGTGTACTTTTGACCACTATTTTATTGAAAAGCTATCTCTTTCCCCCGTTTCTTCTTTTTTCCCCCTTTTGTCTTTCTTTGCACAACATTTAAAGTGGGGTGGCCGTGGCCACCCCAGCCGCCCGGTTGTGACGCGCCTGCAAGTGTATATGTTATGCGTTCATAATATGTTGTCAAAAGTTGAAGCACAATTTGATGAAAGCATTTCAAAAATAAAAAGTTTCCTATTAGTTTTCATTTAGTCATACTATAATTATTTCTACTATGAAGAGCTGTTTTGCAAAAGAGCCTACATCCACTTCTGCCTTTTTACTCAATTTGCATTATTGAATGGATGGCTATTCATTATGTGGAATTTGGCTTGTATTGGTTGGTGCCTCAATTGGCGCGCATGGATGCACTAATCCAAGTCATGGAAACAGTAATGAACTTCCATGGACTTTTCAATACAAATTCACTAATGCAAAATGAGTAACATTTCGGGGTGGTCTGGTGGCCCTTTTGCAAACAAGCTCTTCATATACAAAAGAGAATCCGCACATTTGCTAGTTTGTCTTACACTCTTAGAAGGTCAGGATCAAATACATGAGTAGATTTCCGGCTCACTTTGTTTTGATCCTTTAAGGATCATTTTCGGATCGTTTTGATCCGTTTTCGGATCGTTTTGATCCGTTTCCAGATAGATATCAACAAACGGATCAAATTCACCTTGATCAACTTTGATCTGATTTCCGGATCAATTCGATGAAAAAGTTCATTGGTCAATAGGTGACTGACGTCACTCTTTCGCAAACCGATAGACGACAAGCAGACGATCTTTTGAATTCGGTCGCCATTGAAACAAGGGTGAAATACCGCGGTAAGTTATCCAGTCTAATCTGTAAAATGTTACATGATTTTGTCGGTAAAGTAGTTTTATTTTTATGTTTGAACATGCTCTATTCTTGTGAACAAATTTCTTGTACCTGACCACTGCCATCAGTACGATTTTCGGTCAAAATGCTCCTCACAAAATGTCACGATCGCTGCGATGTACTAGGCCTACACGATGTAGTAAGCTTACTGCACTCGATATATAGTCTGCAGTGGGTCTCTTAGAAGGTCAGGATCAAATATGAGACGAAAAGGATCAATTTTGATCCAGAAGCGGTATCACATATGAGCTTACCCTTTCCGGATCAAAGTGATCCGACAAGCAGGATCATTATTTTGATCCGTTTCAGTATCATTTGACAGAAATATTTGATCCCATTTCGGATCAAACTTTTTGATCCTGCTTGCCGGATCACTTTGATCCGGAAAGGGTAAGCTCATATGTGATACCGCTTCTGGATCAAAATTGATCCTTTTCGTCTCATATATGATCCTGACCTTCTAAGAGTGTACGTTGCAATCAAGTTGAACAATTTCGACGGGCTTATTTCAAAAATCAAAATTGTCCGCATATTTTTGATAATGCAGTTACTTTTCATTTAGTACTAATAAAGCAAGATCTGCTACAAAAGACATCTCACAACAAATGTCAACAAATGTAAATGTCTTTAAAAATCCGCATATTTGTTCGTGAAACCGGAAACTTATTTTGAAGGAGCTATATTTTCACTGTTACACCATATATTATTATGATCATTTTTGCACATTCTGGGAGACCTAAAAAATCTCTACTTTTTACCTGTGAAATAAAATGCAAGCCAACATTGGTTTTCCAATCACGCATGGTCAACGATATATCAGAAACCAATTCAACCAATATGATGGGAATCGACAGTTTTGCACCTATGCAGTCCGGTTGATCGCTTGATATAAAGGGTTCAACAAAAGAAATTATACCACTTTGTTTATGTCATTTTGAGTAACATTCAATTTTGTTTTGACCAAACAGGCTAGATAGGCATTTAGATGAATCTTTTAGGCATAATTTGATACCAAATTTGCCCCCTAACAACAAAGATAAACCATAAGATATCACCATTTAAAGAGAAGAAAAAAAATCCTATTTTCAAAAGTCTCATTTCCAATACACAGCACGAGAAAAAAAGGACCAATTGTTAACACATACATCGGCCGAGTGCACCAATGACGGGTAACTTAATCATAGGGAGGTAATAAGCTACCTCCTCAGCAGTTATAGTCTAACTGTAGCATAACTTACTAACGATGTAATTCTTGAGCATAAATGGCGAGTAATACCAGAATAGCAACTAGCGAGGTAAATATCCACATTTAGCTCACCAGTGAAAAACGGGGTGCAGGGGTAATTGGAAAGCTAGAAGATATCCATCACTTTTAGGTGATAGATTGATGCATTTGGGTCATCACTAGGGTGGATGTGAAAATTGAAAGTGGTGCAATTTTTTAATATGACCAAAAATGAGTGAAAATGGCACGTTTTTATGATTTTAACTAAAACCCCGTTTTCTACTAAAGGGGTTGTCGTTGAAATTCAGTTTGTAATGCTAGAATGTAGTTACTGTATAGTGAATAAAACGACACCTCATTTAATTTGAATATGTTAAATTTTTAGGGCAAAAAGTGACCAGAACAGACCAAAAAGGCCTAAAATAAGGAAAATTATGAAATAATTGGTTACACTTATGCTTATTTGTTGAGGTTGAAAATAGCTAGAGAAATGGTATTGTTTTTAAAAAGTGCATACGTCGATAGTAAATGTATTTTAGTTACTAAATTACATAAATATGATTGTTTAGTGAGGGATTGGTCCCGAAGACTAAAAATTGATAGAAATCGCAAAAATTAGTAAAAATTACAAAATGCTGTTTACTTATCTAATTTAAGGTGTTTACCTGTTATTTTTTTGCTTTCAGATGTATCTAAACCTGATTTGTAATACTATATATCTTATTTTGTTCAAAGTGTATGTCTAGTTTGGTCAAAAATAGTCAATTTTACAAAAATGTACGAAAATACATATTTTTTTAAATAAATAGATAAATAATGTAAAATAATGTAAATACATTAAAAGTATAAGATGCAATATAATTTTCATCAATTATCAGGCCCCTCAATACTGAACACCACTGTTAACCCCCCCCCCCCCCCCCCCCACAAAAAAAAAAGACATTGCGATATTGTATATGTTGGACATTTTTTTTATTAGAGCACACGTTACAAATACATAAATCTAGCCAAATCGATGAAAACATCTTACTTTAGGGTCCATATCAAAACTCTCAGTGCTTTTAAAGCATTTTTCTAGCGATTTAAAAGCGCTTTTCCAACGGTATTTCGTTCTATTGTTAAAAGCATCGGAAAAAGATCGGTGATTAACTAGAAACCTCTCTACTTATCTGGCGTTAACAATAGAACTATTGTAGTACTCTCGATGGCTGCATTAGTGAAGCAGACAGATCAAAGGCGCAAGGAAGGTTGTGTTATATTCTTTAAGAAATACTATAAATATAGTATTTCTTAAAGAATATAACACAACCTTCCTTGCGCCTTTGATCTGTCTGCTTCACTAATGCAGCCATCGAGAGTACTACAATAGTTATTGTTAACGCCAGATAAGTAGAGCGGTTTCTAGTTAATCACCGATCTTTTTCCGATGCTTTTAACAATAGAACGAAATACCGTTGGAAAAGCGCTTTTAAATCGCTAGAAAAATGCTTTAAAAGCACTGAGAGTTTGGATATGGACCCTTAATACTTTGATATATGACTGCATAGTGTTATTGAATACTTACAATTCAAATTAAGGACATGAACCCATAAATAATGACTATAATACACACATTGTCATTACATGTTATCGCCATGCAAATGCAATATATTTAACCATTTTTTAGATCAAACAAACAGGTATTGGGTGTTTACTTGCAATACCACTTTAAGACATCATGCTGCAAACATTCAATTGGAAGGCCTCAAATAGGAAATGGGCATGATAAGATCAAGTTCTTGAAGCAGTTTATACATAAGACTCAACACTGTAGGTCAGTGCGCAAGAAGATCACACACAACCATTCTTGAATTACTAACGTGGAGATCAGCTAAAGTGAAAGACACGTGTTGATCTACTCAATATTATCACTCGCCTTATCACTAGTGAGATTCAGTGATATGGAGGACTCTAAGAAATGCTGACCGAAAGTTAACGTAATGAAAGAACGACTATAAACAGGCAGACTGGATAAATAGGTACATATGTAATTACATGATATGAGCAAGATATTATACCATCGGTATGTTTAAGGATAATGAGATATAGGATGAGAAAATAATGACCTTTAAAGGTATTTTCAGGAATCAGTAGATCTTTTATAAACACGAAGCTTGACTTGACGAAGGATTAGATGGCTTACAAAACCGGTATTGGAGTAATGCTTGAAGAAAGGTGTTCACTCGCTATCACTGTCTGTATCTGATGCTAGATAAACTATTCGGTTGTCGCAACTCTCCTCATCACATCCGCAAGCGTCAGTGCAGGGTAGCTCTTTCTTTTTACATGCACACATCCTGATCATACATCCTGTCTTGCACCCACATTTTTCAAACGTCAGCATGGCTTCTGGTGCGGGTTAACAGCATCATTTGTGGAACGAGATGGGCATTGTCGTCTAACATCCATCCGTTGTTAATAGGAGATATGTCCATATACTGCGTGGTTGCATGCATCCAGATAAATGACTGATAGTTTGCCCGTTTTAGGTGTTGCTGGAATGAATCTGATGTAGGGGGGCAATTTCTCATTTGCACTATTACCGGGCACTATTATTCTTAGCGAACATTTTGTATCGCATGGCGTCGAGTGATGGTAGAATCTTGCCTGAATACATGTGCATCACAAGGGATACATAAGCTACTGTTGTTGCCGGATCTATTTGAAGGATTGGTAACATCGTGCACATGTCTGATTGAAGGTTGGATGCCACCTTGTGCATAGGAATAAATCTCTTCTTCTGTTTTGTACCGGTTTTGAAAAAGAATTCCTGCAATCCTAGGACTTTGCTGTAAAACGGGCACATTGCAGCTACGTCGGAATCGATACTCCACACAACAACTTGATTTACCCCTGTTGTTTCCTTTCCAAAGGCGACATTCAGAAACATGATCGTGATCGCTTCCGAGCTGTGGTATATCGGTAGGTTGACCTGACATTACTTTCACCTCCGTTGATGGCATGGAAGCCGCCTGAAAAGTACATCTCATATCCTGGTAATCGCTGTTCTTCACACTTTCCAATCCAATTGTTTAGCAGAAAATCTGCTATGTTGGTTTTGTTTTTCGGGTTTAAAAGCATCTTGGTACGTTGAATTTGAAGCGGTGTTACGGATGTAATCTTCCTAATCTCAGTCATCTGTACTGTTCCTCTCCGTGCCCTTTCGCCAGACTTAATCGATTCGGTATTGGTATAATTGTCACCAACAACAAACGTATAGCGGTAATGTAATCCAATAATTGTTGTGAGCAGCTTGTCTGCCAGTTCTCCAAATGTCTTGCATTCCGTCGTGTCTGTGCACATCATCCGTAATAACATCATGAGATCCACAACTCCTAGGGTTGGCCCACTTGATGGTGGAAGGTTGCGTATCGCTAGATCTTTCTCCAGCCATGCAAGGGTGTCACTTTTCGTCGTCTTCCTCATACATGTCATAGATCCATCGAGATTGAATAATGGTGGTACTGGTGCTAACTCATAACACATCAGGCCTCGCAAATCCAAATTTCGAGATTGTCCAATGACGGCAAGTTGGCTAAAGATGTGTCGGTCAATGTTTAATCTAAGCGTCTTCTGATTCTGCTTCGATGTAATGACCTTGTTAAGACTCGCGAATGATTTTAGAGGTATTTTCTTGATGGGATCAAAGAGGTGTTTATCTGCCTGTTGGGGTCTTATGTTGACAAAGTCGGTCATCTGCTTTGTACCTTCCACTCTCACTTTGCATAGACTGCTGGTTACATTTTGTGGGGCTACTGTTGATGTTGCAATGTTGACATGTGGCTGTCTGTTCTCTGAACTGGTCCCATCCTCAATTGCAAAAGGGTTGACCATTCTATCAGTTACAACATTAACGACGCTTTGAACAGCAGCCTCATCCACCTCGATACGTTTTCGAGTAGCTTCTGTATGGATTTCATTTTCTTGGTGTTGTTGGAGTCCACTCATTTGTTTTGTCATTGCAGTCACAGCAGCATTTAAGTGCGCAGTAAGGTAATAGATTTGGGGTCTTTGCCATCCTTTATTCGGAACATAACGAAAAAGTACACTTTTCAGTTGTTTCGGGTAAATTTTAGAAATTACCTGCCTTATTATATCACAATGTTGCATATAATAGATGCTTATCGAATATTTAGAATGTCATTTGAACAATAACAATCAACTTTGACTGGGATGTGTGGCGAAAATACAGATTTGTCAAATTTTGACCCATTTATTGACATTTCGAGCATTTTTTATAAAAATGCTCTCCTTCAGTAGTTTGCATTTACTTATCGTTTTATGATTAATGCCGTTATGAGTATGATACATATGGGCAGTTTTTAAGCTATCTTCAATTTTTCTAACTTTTTAAATTTTCAAATCAAGCCTATAAATGTAAAAAGTATTTTACGATTTTTCTCATAATTTTTAAACAATTCTGTTCATCAACAGGTCAAAGGTAATTTTGTTGGGAGATTTTGATCAATATAACCATTATCTATATTATGAAGCTCAGTGTCAGTCAAAAATAACAACCTTCATATTTTTCTAATTTACAATATAGCAATTTTTAGAAAAACTAACAAAATAGGAATTTTTTAACTATTTTCGCCATTATTTAAAAATTGCACAACTTTCAATTTTCACATCCACCCTAGCGATGACCCCTAAGCATCAACCTATCACATAGTATTTCTTAAAGAATATAACACAACCTTCCTTGCGCCTTTGATGTGTCTGCTTCACTAATGCAGCCATCGAGAGTACTACAATAGTTCTATTGTTAACGCCAGATAAGTAGAGAGGTTTCTAGTTAATCACCGATCTTTTTCCGATGCTTTTAACAATAGAACGAAATACCGTTGGAAAAGCGCTTTTAAATCGCTAGAAAAATGCTTTAAAAGCACTGAGAGTTTGGATATGGACCCTTAACCTATAGTTTACTGTAAAATTCTGACGTGAATGGTCCGCCATAATATTAAAAACGTGTCGTCACTCGCTAGGTCATTAGGTGAGTGTAAATCAAGAATCAAGAATCAAGAAACTGCTACACGTGTTAGTATTATACTTTGCCGAGAAAACTCTGCCAAATGTGTTCTAACCACCAGAGCGAATATACAAAAATGATGAGTCAACCTTTAAGCAATAGGCATTGTCATTACTAATTAGTTTCGTACAGCATGGAGTAAATCCACCCTGCACGAAACTAATTATTAATGAAAATGCCTTTTGCCTAAAGGTTGACTCATCAGTTATGTATATATTATATATACGTCGTATGCAGTAGTGGCAACTGAAAAGACATCTTTTACAATTACTCATGGGGGATTTCAACGCAAAAGTAGGAATAAGAACAGAAAAGGAAGAAAGAGGTATCGGCCCATTTGGTATCGAAGGTCGAAATGAGAGAGGAGAGAGACTTCTTAAATTTGTATCCAGCAGAAATTTACAAATAGGCAACACATTATTCAAAAAACCAAGCAAAAACTACTGGACCACTAAAGCCCAAACGGAGCAACTCACAACATGATAGACTACATCATTTGTGATCACCAAAGAATCTTAAGGGATGTTGCAACAGTACCAAAGGTTGACATGGGAAGTGACCATCGATTTGTCAGAGCCAAAGTGAGGATAAATAAGACGATAGAGAGGCTGAGAAGGACCAAAAGAACCAAAAAGAGACATGTTGATATAGAATTGCTCTCCAACAAACAACAGCAATTCAAACTAGAGCTTCACAACAGATTCGCAGCACTAGAGGATCTAGCTGAAGATGAACCCCTTGACCAACTCTACGATCAAATTACCAATGCATTCATGGAGGAAGCAGAGAAGCTGGCAAAAGAAAAGAAGAAAATAGTAAACAACACAGATCAGGAGAGAGAAGACATTCGTAAACTCAATAAGAAAAGGAAAGCTCTCAAACCCTTCAGACAGATATCACCCCGTAACCAGATAGAATACACTGAACTAAATAAGACAATCCGTAAGATGCGTCGAAATCAAAAGAGAAAGTACAGAACTAAAATGGTGAGGAAGGTACTAGAAAGTAACAAAGGACCGAAAATCATCAATAGAAAATTGGAGGAAGGGAGGAAGCTGCTAGCGTCAATTAATACAAAGGATGGATCAGAAGTTACAGACAAAGTAAAAATAACAGAGATCATTGAAGAATTCTACAGAGAACTATTATACAACACAGACAAACCAGACTGGAGACAGAACGAACATTGGAGTAGAAAAGCAGAGAATGTTCCACCTATTCTCAAGGAAGAAGTGGAGAGGGCAACCAGACGAAGAAAGGAAAGGCTCCTGGGGAGGATCAATTAATATCCGACATTCTCAAGCTAGGAGGAGAAGAAACTGTAACAATCCTAACCAAACTGTTCAACAAGAGCATGCAACTTGAGAAAGTGCCTACCCAGTGGAACGAATCAAAGGTTATTATATTGTTCAAGAAAGGGGATTCGAAGGACATCAAAAAACCTATAGACCTATCAGCCTGCTGCCTCACATGTACAAAGTATTTACAAGAATTATTCTTGCCAGAGTTGAGAAACAGCTTGATGAAAACCAGCCTAGAGAACAAGCAGGTTTTAGAGCAGGATTCAGGACATCAGACCAATCTTCAAACACTGAGCCAGGTTATAGAGAAGTCGAAAGAATATCGCTTCAATATGTCTCGGTTTTGTGGGCTATGAGTCATTTGACAGTCTAGACCACCAGTCTCTATTAAATGCGCTGGAAAAGCAGGTCAGTGATGAAAAGTACATCCGCCTAGTCAAAGGCAATCTATAAGGATCCAAGTGCTAGACAACTGAAGCCTTCAAAATTCTGAAAGGTGTGAGACAAGGTGATCCAACTCCCAAAAGCTATTCACTACAGCCATGGAGGATGTTTTCAGAAACCTGAATTGGCAAGGTATGGGAATTGTAGTCGATGGTGAACACCTATACCCATCTCAGATGTGCAGATGACCTCCTACTTCTCAGCCATGAGCCCCAGAAATTGCAGAAGATGATCCGAGAACTGAGTATAATTTGTTGAACATAGATAGTGTTGTCCAAAAAATAAACAGAGCCTAAATGTCGTTCCGAAAAGAATTTGTAACATTACACTAATTGAAAAGATGGTGGGTGGTCTCGTCACTCACTCTGGTTACAGAGGTTACAATGATCATCGTTTAAAATATTCACTTTCAAAAGCCATGCATTTTTAGGCAAGCTATTATGTGTGATATCATATTGAAACCACCTTAGGGACGCACCATTATATACTCAGGTGGGGGGGGGGGGGGGGGGGGGGGGGGGGGCATGGAAGTTTAAAAAATTTAAAAAAAACTTTGCCCACTATCCAGGAAAAGGGTTAAGAACCGCTGGTCTATACATATATCTGTAATGAAGAAATAACATGATTTATGTATTTTAATTCATTGTATTTTTGTGAGTATTAACCATACCATTACGGTCATATTGACTTACTTTCCCAATAATATGACAAGCTTGATAATTATCAAGATAGTTGGTTATACATGTAAGTACTAAATGATAATTATATGAAATAGTAAAAAAAAAAATAAGACAGTGTTATATAGGGCCTACAGGGTGAATCAAAAACCATTGAGCACGATTTGAAACGGCCATTTGAACTTGATGCGTGCATTGAACCATGGATTTTATCCTCACAAAACATGAAAGTAATCGACTGAAAAATAAACAAACTGTGGCAAGTTTTGTAAACTGACCGCGCGTTTTTCGCCATTCCTATGGGATTTACACAGTTAAGACATGACTATAATTACTACAGCATTGTGGTATGGAGTGAGAGTGAGAAAGCACCATCATCCTAAACAAAGGAGGATGTGGCATTCTAGGTGCTCTTTAACCGGTGATGCTTGTATTCAGATTTGCCTTTTTCATTTTGACAACTCGGTATCAGACGATTAACTACTTATCCCAGAGTGAAAGAATGATTTTTCAGGAACATTTTAATTAATTAATTAATTAATTAATTAATGCGAGTGACCAGGAATGGCGAAAAACGCGGTCAGTTTACAAAACTTGCCACAGTTTGCGTATTCTTCAGTCGATTACTTTCATTTTTTGGGAGGATAAACTATAGATTAACAACGCTTTACACTGACAACAAAAAAGTCATGGTTCAATGCACTCATCCAGGTCAAATGGCCGTTTCAAATCGTGCACAATTGTGTGTTTTTTATTAACCCTGTATAGAATGACGTATGGGGGATCTGAACATCGCAACTCGGTAAACATTTTACTAGAATTATAACTTTTTTATCGCAAAAATGTGAAGTCGAAAACGACACTTTTTTATTTTTATTATACAAGGCATTTATATAGCGCTCTTACACAATGAGGTACCACAGCGCTTTACAGAATAAAATACATAGAATTAAATACATACACGGTAAAAGGTAAAACTACATACTTGGTAAAAGGAAAAGTACATACTTGGTAAAAGGTAAAAATACATATACAATAGAATTTTCTAAAATACAAACACATTTTAAAACAAGTTGATGAGAAGAGACAACCAATTTACAGATTACAAATTACGCAAGAAAATATGTGTTTTTAATAGTTTCTGAACTGGGCAACAGAAGAAGCATGACGGATATTATGTGGGAGCTTGTTCCAGAGCATAGGAGCGGCGGCAGAGAAACCTTTACTTACTTGCGGAAACAAGGCGTGTTTTAGGTCTATATACTAAGAAGTCTAGTGTCAGTGCTCGAGCGAAGCCCACTCCTGCCAGGCATATAAGTTAAAAGAAGTTCCTCAATGTATGGTGGAGCACAGTGAGTGAAACATTTAAAAACAAACAATTGCTTGCTTTACACACCTTACTTTTAATACACATTAACCACGAACATTGTATTAATCGGGTTTCATGAGATATGTATCATTTTTACACGTTAGATAATGTTTAAATAATGTTTGTGAAGTAAAAGGTGCTAACTTTCTGTGCTGTCATTCACTGATTTCTATGTATTTTAACCGTTGGTCCATGTCAAGTAGAGTTTTTAGTTAGTTGTAATTTTGCCTTTTCTTTTAATACTTTTTAACACAAACTATGTGTCATATGTAAACAGTTGTGTGGGTGATATTATCATAGCAATTTGGTAAATATTTTCCTGCACTGTAACGATTCATACCCTGAAATATCCTTAACCTCATCCTCCCCTGCAGCTAAGGCTTGGGCTGCACTAGACTCAAGCAAAGAAGATGGAAACAAAAGATTGAGGTAAAATGAGGTACCGAGAAGTATTAAAGTGTTTTACTATAATGTGGTGTAGCCCATGGTTTCCCACTTTCCACGCGGCAGGCGTCTGCAGACGACATTCGAAAATGTCCCAAAATATTTCAAAATTTCAGAATTATTGACATATTTCGAGTCACTGTGAGAAATGCATTGGAATTAGTCCAAACATGCCTAGTATTGGTTCAGTAATTCTTGAGATAAACTTTGAAAGTTGGGAAGTCTTATTTTGTATAATGGTAACACTAATAGCCGGGCGGAAATTGTTAAGCACAACATTTAACAAATGGTACCTTAGTGTAGATATGACTTTGTTGCTGTAATTCCACGTGACATGTGACCCTTATCGATTGTTTATGTTGTTTTTAGCTGACTACACATACACGTACCGACTATTGAATGGCAGCACAGAATATGAGGGACGTTTCGAAATTCGTCGGAATGAGGGGCCGTGGGGCACCATCAATGGAAACAGATGGACACCAAGGCATACCGCCATTGCATGTCGCACTATGGGATTGTCTTCCTCGGAATCAGCGCCAAACTCGGTCGACTTTGGATCTGGTACTGGTCCGGTTCATACTGCAATGAAAGGGTGTTACGGTTATGAGCAGGAACTCATGGCTTGCAAGCATACGTCGTGGGATGATCGTGATATTGGGAACCATTGTTGCGATGTCGGGATAGTTTGTGTGCCCGGTAAGTATACCCAAATACACAAATCCAGAATGTTCGCCATGTTCGTCGTGATAATGATGATGATAATGATGACGATGTTGATGACGATAATGATGACGATGTTGATGACGATGACGATGACGATGACGATGACGATGACGACGACGACGACGACGACGACGACGACGACGACGACGACGACGACGACGACGATCATGATCATAATCATGATCATGATGATCATGATCATGATGATGATGATCATGATCATGATGATGATGATCATGATCAGAATCATGATGATATTGATCATGATGAAAATGAAAATGAAGATGAAGATGAAGATGAAGATGAAGATGAAGACACAGACACAGACACATATACAGATACAGATACAGATACAGAATACAGATGAAGATGAAGATGAAGATGAAGATGAAGATGAAGATGAAGATGAAGATGAAGATGAAGATGTAGATGTAGATGTAGATGTAGATGTAGATGTAGATGTAGATGTAGACGTAGACGTAGACGTAGACGTAGACGTAGACGTAGACGTAGACGTAGATGAAGATAATGAAGATAATGATGACGACGACGATGTCGATGACGATGTCGATGAAGATGACGAATACGATGACGATGATGACTACGACTACGATAATTATTTTCATTTATATTAATATTACATCCAATTTTCAATCTTTAATATTGCAACCAATTTTCATTCGTTAAAGGAGGTGTCCCGCAAGCATAAAAGTGAGCATTATATGTTAGAGCTTAACTTTTGTAATTATATAGACCAAAACACCACACAATCAAATAAAAACTGCAATCTCTCAACATGCACTTTTTAAAATTCGCGGCGATCGAAAGTCCCAGTGTCGATGATGTCATAGGTAAACAATGCACATGCGCAACTTATAGCACCGATACCCATGACGTCATTGACACCGGGACTTCGCCGCGATCGCCGCGAATTTTAAAAATTGCATGTTGAGTGATGGCAGTTTTGATTCATTTTTGTGACTAGTATGGTGTTTTGTTCTATATAATTACGTAATTTCGGCTCGATAATTATTTTTCTAACAAATAATGCTCAATGTTGCGCTTGCGGGACACTTCCTTTAAAATACCAGCAAATATCCATTCTTTAATTTAATATTGCAGCCAATTATCATCTTTAATATTACAGCCAATTTTAGTTACGATTATCGACTTGTAAATGGTCCACTCCGTATGAGGGCCGATTGGAAGTACGGCGAAACGATGGACCTTGGGGAGTCTTTCCGGGTGTAATTGGAATTCTATACACTCCTCGCTTGCATGCAGTTCGATGGGCTTTTCCACGTCAGCGTTGCCACCGACTAGTGGCACAGGAAGGTTCGGAGTGGCTACAGGGCCCATGCATGCTGTAATTATTACATGCATACGTGGTTACGCGACCTCTCTGTTTGATTGCGCTCATTATCCATGGGATGATAATGAGTACATTGATAACCACGCATGTGATGCGGAGATTGCATGCATGCCGGTAGGTTAAGGAATCATCATAAAAAGGGGGCAAAACGAAAATAAATAAATCATACATACATTAAAAGAGAGGTCATGACTTTTAAAGGATCACTGAGAGATCCTTCTTGGAGGGAGCCCTCAATTGGTTCACATACAGTTAAGCCTACAATTATTCATACCCTTTGAAAAATATGATTTTTTTGCATTTTTTAAAATATATATACCAGCTGGAGTGGTGGAACCTTCGCTTTACACAAAAAGACAGTTAGTTTGCAAGTACAAATCAATATATTTTGGCTCAATATTTTTTGCATAACAATAGAATTGAACGAAAATTGTGTTTTTATGCCTGTCCAAAACTAGTCATACCCCGTACCAAATCTCAGGATTGAGGCTTTTTGTGTGTGATAATACACATGTTGTTGGCATTCCAATTGTCTTTATATTGTGTGATAGGCTTTTATATTGTCATGCAATTATTCCATGATGTGTGCATACAATGTGGATGCATTACAAATGTGTCCTATTGAATGTACAGTGAGGGATATTATAGGACAACACTCTAGCTCTTTGGATGGTATTCCATAAAATGTAAAATGTTTTAATGAGGGTTTGCATGTTGTATCGCAATAAAATACGACGGGATCTACAGTGTCAGGGCTCTGTTAAAACACATACACAAATGTATTATTCAATTGCAGCCGGAACCAATATTTCACTGCGTCTTACACAAGGAGACTATCCAAACTCCGGGGTTTTGCAAGTCTTTGATGGTATCTCTCAATGGGGCGGCGTGTGCGCGACGTGGGTGACCATGTCAAACGTGGATGTTGTTTGTAGACATTTGGGCTATCCGTGGGGATTTTCCTATTTTACTCGTCAACCAAAAGATGAAATGGATTACTTTGTATGGCGAATTGCATGCAATTTAAACGCTGATTCGATCGACCAATGTATACTCTATGGCTGGCATGGGGACGGAACGTGCTACTCCGCGTCTCTTGGGATAGTATGCGTTGAAGGTAAGTTAATGATTGGGGGTGTTCTTGGAATATATATACAAAAACTGAACGTGGGTGTTATGACTAAGAACATAGCTCGATAAACTGCGCCCCCCCCCCCCCCCCCCCCCCCCCCCCCCCCCCCCCCCCCCATAGCAAAAAGCGATAATGTACACATTCCCATAGGCTTTATTATTATTTCAAGTAACAGTAAAGGGGCACTAAGAGATATTTCATGGAGGGAGCCCTCAAATTTTTTTCAGAAATTGAAATGCTTATATACGTACTAGCTACCACCCAAAATGATA
The DNA here is from genome assembly GCA_035610835.1 of Ophiura sarsii. Classification (NCBI taxonomy): domain Eukaryota; kingdom Metazoa; phylum Echinodermata; class Ophiuroidea; order Amphilepidida; family Ophiuridae; genus Ophiura; species Ophiura sarsii. The sequence goes on along the minus strand of CM069459.1, from coordinate 45,556,586 downwards.
GAGCTTAATTTGCAGTTCATGTGAAATTCGTGGATTTGCTAACATTTTTTAAAGTTTCTATGTAATCACATTGAAACTACCCATATTCACCTAAAAGGCCACAGATGGCTTCTCACTTACTTGTTTTATGTTTATTCAAAATAACCTTGAAGACCACCCATGGTATACATGTATATAACCCCAGATAAGGCGGCCTTATCGGGGGTTTACAATCCTTATCTGGGGATAAGGATCGTTAATCCCAGATAAGGCGCCTTATCCCTAGTTAACGATCCTTATCTGGGGATAAGGATCGTTAACCCCAGATAAGGTGCCTTATCCCTAGTTAACGCTCCTTATCTGGGGATAAGCATCGTTAACCCCAGATAAGGCGCCTTATCCCTAGTTTACGCTCCTTATCTGGGGATAAGGATAGTTAACCCCAGATAAGGCCCGCCTTATCTGGGGTTAAGGCGGAAATTACACACTTATGCTTCCATAAGAGCAATCCATCAAGCAAAAGGTATAATGAGACGATTTTGTGTACTGGTAATATTTTATCACGGTTCCGTTTTCCCATTAAATTAACATTCTACGGAAATTATCACTATGAAACTAATAACTACGACATTTGTGGGCTCCCCATCTGGTGTATCCTTGGTGTAAGATATGTATAAGTTAGACTAGTGTCCAGACCAGACCTATTACAGATTAAAGCTGTATAATCCTTTAATCCCTCAATAGAGGATTTGGTGCTAGGTTAGTTTCGTGCTGTCTTACACCATCTAACGACCATTGCATTAAAGTAAATGATTTATTACTGCCAATGAAATATTAATAAAAAAATATAAAATACAATGTCCTCTCCTTTTTCATGACGCGCATTCATAATAAAGTCATTAGTATCACCTACATGTACGATCATATAAGCTAACCGATATAGTATGACTTAAATTACCGTTTATAAGTAAACTACGTCATGCGTGCGCGTTCGTTAATCATGTCACAATCGCAATGAGACATAACAAATCACGCACGTCAAAAGAAAGTACAGACATGAGTTATTATATATTATTATTTATATCAGGCTTTTTAACGATACAATAAAACTGTGTATTCAATATTGTTTAACCAAAGTACCCGGATGCATTCAATATTCTAAAAATATTGCCGTGCAATATTTTTTAGTCTCATACCCATTATTTGTTCGTCACGAATATTCGTCTATACTATTGTATACAAAGGAGCTCACGCAACTTTAGCGTTTATTAAGCATGCAGTCGAGACTAATTTTCGCTGATTCCACGTGTTTCGCAAATACGTGTTATCGGATTAACTGTCAATGAAGCAGGCTTACGTGGGGTACCACTACGAAAACAACAACAAATCAACAAGTTTGCAAAATGTCGGAACCGCAGCAGACTCCCGGGAGATTCGCTTCTCTAAGTGATGATGATTTTGACGAACTTTTGCGGAACAGGGAGTCCGCAAATACAATTAAATCAACACGGAACGCGGTAAAAGCCTGATATAAATAATAATAATAATATTGGATGTCTTATTTTCGGGTGATACAAGAAAATATTGCACTCGCTATAAAAAATATTGCACTCGTCTCCGACTCGTGCAATATTTTTTATAGCTCGTGCAATATTTTCTTGTATCACCCTCAAAGCCATCCAATATTATATAATTATTTTGATATGAAAACAGAGAAATTGTAAGCCAAATTCATCTGTGAAAATGTTTCAACATTTCTTGATAAAACGTGTTTTAAATTCCAAATCCAATGTAAGTTATTTAATTAATTTTGACAGTTATAATTGTGTGTATTGGATTAATGAAACCTTCTACACATTTGAAAGTGGTTATATCACCAAGAGAATGGGTATTGGTCATATATAAAATAATGTCAAAAACATAATGTTCCCCGAAATATGGGTCTAACATTTTGCGTCTTGAGAAATTCTTGTATCTTATATTATATAAATACCATCGGTGTGCCACAGATGGCCGTTTTGTGAAATTTGTAACGATCACATCCGTTACAAACCCTACTACGTGGAATGACTAAACACCAGCTTTCCATTGATACAATTATAACATGCTAAGAAATATCCGAAAAATGGAGAAAAAAAATGCCGGAACTTTTTCTGAGGCGTTTATATCATAGACTCTTACTCTTTCACGTGTATTTTTAAAGGTAACCCTATCGACGAATCGTACGATATCAGACTTGGTGGTTCTACATCTGAGTCCAAAGGCCTTCTACAAGCTGCAATATCTACCTCATCTGAATCGGATCGTGATTGGAGAACAGTGTGCTTTAGACCGGACGTTGTGGCCGACAACAAAGGTTGGGTAAGTTTAGGATTGGTGGCAATTGGTAATGTTGAAAAGTAAGACACGTAATTGGCCTTGTAAATAGTGTACTTGAGGTCTCGGTCGTGCATTGGTATTTGACGAAATGCACCATTCAATTAAAATGCTAGTTATAAGGCCAAACAAAGAAGAAGGTTCGTCTCAGAAACCTTTGGCAAAAAAGCTAAGTGCTGTGCGATTTTATTAATTTTTTTAGACAAAAGGCTAAGATGTATGCGATTTTTTGTTGTTGCTAATCAAGCTTACAGACACCTTTTTTTTAAATCCAAAAAATCAACAAAAAACAAAACAAAAAAATCCATTTTTTTAGGCCTCAGCGCGTAGAAGCTCATTTCACATACCAATGCGGGCGGGCTTCTGAGACAAACAATCTTCTTTGTTTGGCCGAATACTAATAACTTTAAAAATAAAATAAAAACTTTGGGTTGAATCATCTAGACTTGTATGTTGTAAAGGTTGAAGGTAAAAGTAATTAATTTTTTTTGTTAGCCATTATAAAAACATGTATAAATCTCATAATGTTCTAGGTTGGGATTTTTGAAATAGTTGAAGAAAAATTCAAATAGGGTTTATTATTAACTAACGGTACCATTTTGAAGTACAGTTTATGGTTCACCAGATTTGATTGAAATCGCGTAGAGATGTGAAAGTTGTTGTCCTTCCTCGTTATAGTCAAACAACAGCTAAACCTGATCCATACTCAATTAAATACAGGGTGTGTCATAAAACGTGTCCCATATGAAACATGATTTGAATGGCCATCCAAATTCGGAAATTGTACATGGAATATAGTAATAACCATGTTCGGCAATCTTCAATTCTTGAGTGACAAATCTACTCGGATAGGGCAGGTTCAAATTCGGCTTTGGCCACTTTTCATGTGAAGAGAGCCTTACAATCGTCATTCAGGGTGTAACTGAATATAATAAATAAAATCAATAATAATCTACCTAGTAAATGTTCATAATCATCATCGGAATCACAAAGGCAGTTTTCAGTTGAAAGTCATTTTCTTGTTCAAATGTGGCCAAAGTGGGAGTTACACTCTTGTTACTGAATATGTATTTGATAGAAGAATAATAGGGCTTACCAACGGTCTGTTTTTCTTTTAATAACAACAAGACATGGGGTGTATTTTAAATTAATTCATGGGACACTTTGTTGACACGCCCTATTACAGTTGTGCAGTTTGGTTGTTTTATAAATGATTCAAAACAATATTTGAGGTAGATACTATTAGTTATTAGGTGAGGTTGGGTCGGATACGGATACACTATTAAAACAACACAAGAAAAAACGATTCAGTTTAAACCAATAAATAGCAATTCAGATCTACCGCAGGGACCGGCTTTGACGCCGCGACAGAAAAGCCATATTGTTGATAGAACAATCCGACGATCGTCACGTCGGCGTAGCAACCCTACTACAACGTATCCGCAGTTCCTTACTGACCGGATACGGGTGTCGGATACGGAATATATCTATATAGTCACTAAATTCAGACGCTTATCCGATAGGAACACGAGAATCGTCTCGATGGTAGGATAAAAGGATATATTGCATGAGCTATAACACGAATCGGAGACGAGTGCAATTTTGTTATAACGAGTGCAATAATATCTTGTATCACTTGAACATAAGACATTCAATATTATATTATTATTATTATATAACAGACTGTGTTGATAAAATTTAAAACATGCTAGTCTTTTGCATGCAAAAGAACATGTTGAAATGTTATTGGAAATGTATGTCTCATTTTGTATTTCTGATGTTAAGACTATGAACAAGGCGACACAAAAATGATTGAAAAGTTCAGAATCTGGCAAAAATGCTGCGTTTTGGCTCCAATGATCATTTTCAAGAAGAATTTTCTCATGAATGAGATCAATTGAGACCAATTATAGATCAAGTCTGAGTACTGTTCAGTCAACCACTAAATGGAAATGTACACTGCAAAAACACTGGTGTTAAAACCAACACCGAGGGTGTTAATTTTAACACCACAGAAGTGTCCCAGCTGGGCCAGTCATTGGTGTAGATGAATTAACACTCCTTTGGGTGTTGATATATTAACACTCTCAGGGTGTTATTTTTTTATTTTTACACCTTCTGGTGTTAAAATATTAATGTTAGATAAGTTGAAGTACTTTAACAATAAAATGCTTGCAAATAACATATTTCACTGTTCAACAGTTCAAATTTATTAAAAACTTGAACGTTTTTGTGAATTAATGTTCTTACTTGCCATTTAATTATGGAATGGTGCATGTTGCAGATCGAATCACTAGATCAAATGTATAAATATACAATCCAAAGTGTTACAAAACCAATATAACCCACCTCCGTGCGCATGTGTGGAATAATGACACCCATGGGAGTTATTCTTACACCAAGCTTAACACAAGAAACTTAACACCATGAGAAGTGTTACATCAGTTATTCCTATGGTGTTGACCTAACACCAACATTAACACCAACATTAACACCAACATTAACACCAACATTAACACCGGCTCAGTGTTGCATATTTAACACCGGAGTTTTTGCAGTGTAGAGATAATCAGGGTAAAATACTACATTTAGATTTTTTCCTTCTTTGAGAGTCCGTGTTAAGGGTAGTTTTTGTAGAGTAGATGCACACGGATGATTACAATTATACATAAGTGCCCCCCCCCCCCCCCCCCGGGTTTCTCTTACTCGGATAGCATTCATTACTCGATCCTCGTATGGATTTATTCTTAATTGTCACTGATTTAATTGAGTTTCGCTACTAGAATCATGCTTATAGGCCAATATATAGCTAATATTTACAATAAATAATAATCATAATTATTTCTTACTCACATACTATGAATGTAGGATTACATCCTTTCAGTTGGTCATTTGGTCTGCTCTGAGCTGAATGAAAATGGACGGTTTCGAACTGAACAATTATCGGATAACTGCCAACTGGAAGAAACCATTTCTACTGTGTACACATCTGGACCGGGGTGGAGATATACGAATCAATCTTCAAACCAACCACTTGGACCCATCGTAGATCAGAAAAACGGAACTTGTGCACAGTTAGGGTACGAAGCAATATTCTTCACTTGTATACCAGGTAGGGATTTTAAACATTTTTGACGCACATGTACTCATTATCAATATTTGACAATTAGACACATTTTTATGTCATTTTCCCAATTTTTTTTTTTTTTCTCTTTTTATTTTTTTCATCTGCTATGACAAATCAAATATACAATAATTATATGATTACACATCAATTAAAATACACAATGTATGTGGATAACTGTTAGAGTAGCATCAATAAGAACTCTATATATTGCATGAATATGGTTATTATGCATAAATACAGTATGACGTACTAAAACATACACTAAATTACAAAATATAATATAATTCAATTATACAAAAAGCATGTGGAAAACGTCCCATTTTTTTAGGTAGAGAGTATTCTTAAGAGATTTTTTCCACATGTGTTTTTCAGTGTTATGGTACTTAATGATATCATGTTGGATATTTTGAAATGACGGTTTTGAACCATTGCACCTATTTCTGTATACAGCAAATTTCGCAATCAACAAGATGTTATTGAGACCAGTATGTTTCCTTATGGGGAATTTGCCAAAGAGAATGTCATTATCGCACAGCGAAACCTTAATTTTACATTTGCATAGTATCCATTCCTCGAGTTTTCTCCAGATGGTATTAGTAATAGGGCACATACAGAATATATGATAAATTGTTTCCTGGACCTGATAGCAAAAGGAACATCGATCTTCGCTGGAAACCTTTATCATCTTAAGGAAGTAGTTTGTGCTCAGGATACGCTGGGTTATTCGAAACTGAAACCATCTTAGCTTGATATCCCCAGTACATTCAAATGGCGCGCTGCAGATAGTTTTCCATTTGTTATCGTCAATGTACTGAAGTTGTTGCGACCATTTTAGCTTGGCTTTATTTTTGAAATTGGGTAACAGAATTTTGTAGATACGCCTACAGCCCTTTTTGTCTTTCAATAGAATATCAATGTTTATAGGAATAAATGGTTTTGCAACCGGCTTAGCATTAGTAAACAATGACACTTTTCTAAAACTCTCAGTAATAGTACGTATTAGCCCATGGTACTCAAGAAAGTTAGTTCTAAGATTAACATATTTTCTCCTGAGTGCTTCCAAAGAGTAAAATCCTCCCTCTGGGTCCATGAGATCATTAATATAGAGAATGCCATTTTGAACCCAACTGGAATAGAAAACAATATTTCCACCAATATTAATCTGGGGATTGTTCCAGATACATGACCGTTGAACTTCGCTGCAATCGTTTAGCTTTATGTGTTGCTGAAACGAATTCCAGGCAAGAAGAACTTCCTTCCAGAAAATATTGCCCATCTTATTAATAGAATTGGTCCACCTACAGGTGCCACAGATAAAGTTATCCATGTCCTTCAGCTGTGAGAAATACAGAAACATGATAACAGCTTTATTGGAACTACCCGCCCTTAGAAGACGTCTAATCCATGATATTTTCAGAGCGTTGAAAAATATACCAACTTGGATCATTTTTGTACCCCCTTCGTCAAAATCGCCACACATCTGGTCCCTGCCAATCCTATCCGTCTTGCCTTTCCAAATAAAATTAAAAAACATATTGTTAAGCTCATGTATCAAGTTGCAATCAGGATTGGGAATGGCCAGTACCAGATGACTGAATCTCGAGATAAAGAGGGACTTAACCACTGCTATTCTACCCAGAACTGTCAAGTATCTCTTCGACCATTGTTTCATCGATTTGCGAATATCTTCAACAATACTAGAGTAGTTTAATGCTGGCATCTCATGCAGATCAAGACTGAAATCAACACCGAGCATGGAGAATCTATTCCTAACCCAGTTGAGATGACTACAGGTACTTAAAGGCAGCTCCTTCCGCTTAGAGCCTATCCAAACAACATTTGTTTTATTGCTATTTATACGTAACCCAGACATAACCGCAAATTGATCAAGAACATTTAAGGTTTCTACAAGCGACCTCTCACTACCGTCAAGAATAAATGTGGTATCATCGGCGTATTGTGTGATTTTAAACTCCTTGTTATCAATAACAATGCCCTTCATATCATGGTTGTTTCTTGCCATCGTCGCAAGTACTTCAGCACACAGTAGAAAAAGGTAAGGCGAGAGGGGATCGCCTTGACGGCAACCCCGGTTGACAAAGAATCTATCCGACATATTGCCGTTAATAAGTAGGCTAGATTCAGCATTGTTATAGAAAAGTCTAATCCATTTCTGAATTGAAGTACCAAAGCCATGACGCTTAAGAATTTTGAAAATGAAACTATGAGAGACAGTATCGAAAGCCTTTTCAAAGTCTATAAGAAGCAGCATCCCAGGTATTGATTTCTCTTCAGCGTGAAAAATGATATCATAAACAATTCTAATGTTTTCACCGATAAAACGACCAGCCATGAAACCATTTTGATCGTCCTCAATAAGCTTTGGGAGAACACCCTTAACTCTGTTAGCAATGCACATTGAAGCGAGTTTGTAAATTGAGTTAAGTAAAGAGATTGGTCTCCAATTTTTTAGGTGTTGACGCGGCTTATTACCTTTCGGAAGAAGCGTAATAACACCTAAGTTTTGAAAATGTGAAAAAGATCCCCTATCAAATGCACTGTTCAGCGCACGAATGATGAATGACGAAAGATCTTTCCAGAAAAACTTGAAGAATTCAACCGTGAAACCATCTGGACCTGGTGTTTTGTTATTTTGCATCGACTTAAGCGCATTGAGAACTTCATCATATTCAAGGACACCATCAATTTGGCTGGATTCGTCTTCCGACAATGTTGGTATGTTTGGAATCGTATCGAGCAACGACGTGTCGATTTGCTTTTCCTTATCACTGTATAAGTTCTCGTAGAACATCTTGGCTTCATCCAGTATTTCTTTCTGGCTGTTAGTTTTAATACCATTTTGTTTTTCAAGAAAATTGATCGACTTGTTGACATAGTTTTTCTTTTCAAGATTAAGAAAGTATTTGGACGGTTTTTCGCCAAATTCAAGATTCTGCACTCTGGCGCGGATTTTAACCCCTTCCATGTGGACATCTCTTAACTCTTGTAACTTTTTGTTGGCCGATTTGAGATCTTCCATAAGCGTGTCTGCCGTCGTATGTGTAGGATTTAGATCAAGCGTGTGATCAATTCGGCTAATCTCAGCTTCAAGTGATTTGATCTCCTTCTCTCTTTTCCTTTTCATACTTGCACCATACGGAATAGTCTTGCCTCTAATGTCAACCAAGATCATATCAAGTAGAAGTTGATCGTTGATGTTGAATTGCACCTCTTTGCCCGGGATATTATTCATGTTTTCTCTTAAGTATGGGCTCGCAGCATACTGTTTGACAATTTCGCCAATAGCATCTTTCACTACCTGGATGTACTTTGAGTCCTTAAGTAAAGAATTGTTGAACTTCCAATAACCTCTACCTCTATGAGGCGTTTGCTTAGCGAAAGTAACTGTTGGAATCGAGTGGTCAGACCTATAGCCAGGCAAGATATCAGTATTGTCTACCATTGAGAACATCTCGTGTGAAAGGAGAAAGAAGTCCAGTCGCCCTTGTTTAAAGGGGGTGGGTTGACGCCATGTGTATCTCCGGGCTGTAGGGTTATTCTCCCTCCATGGATCAATTAAATCGTGAATATTCATCATATTAAGAACTTCTTTCCTTGCCTTGGGATTGCCTACACTATTGTAGTTCATCGTATCCATATTTGGTTGCTGGACTAAGTTAAAGTCACCGCAGATAATGCTGTGTGCGTTATTGTAGCTCTCAATTTCATCCATGATATTTTTGTAGAAACTTGGGTCGTCTTGATTTGGACCATAAATGTTGGCTATAGAAACCCTGAGATCTGAAAATGTTATGTCAAGTATGACCCAATTTCCGCCTGGATCACTTTTGTAACCGTGAGCCTTGAATATAAAGTTATCATTGAGAAGAATTGCAGTACCTCTAGAATTGCTGGTGCCGTGACTGAAAAAGCAGTCATAGCCCCAATCAAGTTTAATCTGATTCTCCATTTCGCAAGTCCAATGTACATCCTGAAGACAGACTATCGAGAACTTTTTCGTATTTAGAAAGTTCAACACATCTGCCCGTTTACGCTTATCGCCAAGCCCTCGACAGTTGAAAGAGCAAATACTAACCGTTTCGTTCATTGAAAAGTGTAGCACTGTAGCCGGAGAATGTCATAAATGACTTCTCCAAAGGCGTACTCGAGTAAAGAGTAAGGCATGTTACTACTTCTGAATATGGGTAAAGTCATGATGTAGTCATCCACATTTGAAACATATTTGAAAAAACCAATCAAAGAAAATTCACTGTTGTACATAGCAGGGGTTTTAACTATAACAAATATACAGTGATTGACACCCCCCACCCTCCACAAAGAATCCCCGAGCCCTCCCCTACCACCCCCCAACATTAACTCCCCATAACCCAGACCTAGAAAATCGTGGCGCATAGGGACGTATGAAAGAAAATCGGTCCGTCCCCACCCCGGCGTGACACCCAACAAGGCTTGAATGGAGCATAATTAAAAACCGTGATCCCTGTGACCTATGTGCTGAAATCACTGGAAAATCATGACTGACTGCAACCGAATATCAAAGAAATTTGAACAAAAATGAATCAAGCTGCGTGACTTTAGAAGAAGCTAATATCACAAAGGTTATATTGAGACCATACATATTTTAACTGTTAATCATACGGTAACAAACATTAATACAAAATCAAATGAGATCGTAGATCTGTGACCCGAACCATTCTATACCTCGATGCATATTGCGCGCAGAAAAGCAGAATCGCCCGAAAGATAACAAATCAGCGACTTGAACCATTCGTTCATATATGCATGTAGACAAAACCATAAGGAGTTACCAAAAAGCGGGAACAATGCATACAAGTAACATAGAATGGTTAAAATCACATGAGCACTATAATTAGAATGGAGAACAAACCACACTCCCCGAGCATTGTGATCCGAGCCGTATAAAAAAGATGTCTGCAAGACAACATGTGAATGTGACAGTTGACGGCTCGATTCACAAGATGTAACCGGGAGGTGACTAATCAATCAATCAATCAATCAATCAATCAATCAACATATACAATCAGTCAATCAATCAATCAATAACAAACGGTCAATCAATCAATCAACAACAAAAACCAGTCAATCAACCGATCAGTCTAATACATAAATTGCGGCAAGCATGAGATCTGTCAGTGGTATAGAGCACAAAATTAGATGAAAATAACACTAATGTTAATGCAAATGACCTGGTATCTAACAATAATACAGAGTCAAACAAGATAACTGATCTGCGACCTGAACCATCTGTTCATATATGCATGTAGGCGAAACAAAAGGCACCACCAAAAAGCGGGAACAATGCTTACATGTAACATAGAATGGTTAAAATCACATGAGCCATATAATTAGAATGGAGAACAAACCACCCTCCCCGAGCATTGTGATCCGAGCCGTTTAATAGAGATGCCTGCAAGGCAAAATGAGCATGTGACAATAGACGGCTCGATTCACAAGATATAACCGGGCGGTACGAGAATCAATCAATCAAGCAGACAATCAATCTGTCAACAAGCAAGGCTTGCATGAGTACAGGCAGTGGTTTATAGCACAAAAATGTTAGGACCAACCCTAATGTAAAAGCAAATTACATGGTATCAAACAATAATATAGAGTCCAACGAGATAACATATCTGCGACCTCAACCATCTGTTTATATATGCATTTTGGCGAAACAAGGAACCACCAAAAAGCGAGAACAATGCATACATGAAACATAGAATGATTAAAATCACACATAAGTAATATAACTGGAGGGGAAAACAAACCACCCTCCCCGAGCCTTGTGCTCTGAGCCATTAAATAAAGATGTATGTATGCAAGGCAATCAATCAATCAACCAATAAATAAATACATCAATACATCAATTAGTCAATCTATCAATCAAAACAAACAATCAAACAATTAATGACAACAAACAATCAGTCAGACAGTCAACATATACATATAGCAAGGCAATCATGAGAACTGTCAATGGTATATAGCACAAAACTATTTGAAAATAACACTAATGTTAATGCAAATGTCAAGGTATCAATCAATAATTTAGAATCATACATAATAGAATGGAAAACAAACCATCCTCCCCGAGCATTGTGATCCGAGCCGTTTAAAAAATGCCTGCAAGGCAACATGTGAATGTGACTGTAGACGGCCCGCTTCACAAGATATAACCGGGAGGTAGGTACTCGTTCGAGATCGAACAATAAATCAACTAATCAATCAATCAATCAATCAATCAATCAATCAATCAATCAATCAATCAA
>CM069459.1:45504799-45539799 GCA_035610835.1 Ophiura sarsii | reverse complement strand
GTGGTATAGAGCACAAAACTATATAGTTGAAAATAACACTAATGTAAATGCAAATGACATGGTAACAAACAATAATATAGAATCAAACAAGATAACAAAATTGCGACTTGAACCATCTGTTCATATATGCATGTAGGAGCAACAAAAGGAACCGCCAAAAAGCGTGAGCAATGCATACTTGTATAAACATAGAATGGTTAAAATCACATGAGCAATCAATCAATCAATCAATCAATCAATCAATCAATCAATCAATCAATCAATCAATCAATCAATCAATCAATCAATCAATCAATCAATCAATCAATCAATCAATCAATCAATCAATCAATCAATCAATCAATCAATCAATCAATCAATCAATCAAACAAACAATCTATCAATCAATCAATCAATCAATCAAACAATCTATAAATAGATGCATGTGTGGATGTGAAAAAGAAGCGCACAGCAAAACATTTTATTTTAAATCTTCTTAAATAGGAATGACATCGGTGGGTCGACATAGAGTTACAAAGACATGTCATAGCTGAGTAACCAACAAAGCAATGTGCACGCAATGAAAAGGGGGAAAAACGAGCTGACAGGTGTAAGTGAGATTAAAATGCAACACCAACGTACGAACATCAGGAATTAGCATGATAAAGAGCAACGCAATGCAGTCACGCTATATTACATAAGCCAAGAAGAAAACAAAATAGTGGAGCTACAGCAATTAATGGGGAGATAAAATGGCGGTCTGTGCATGCACAGTATGACGGTATAGCGACTATGGAACTTAACTATGCCTGATAATAATACAAAATACAAAAAACAAAACAATTTACGATACAGCCAAATGAAATATTGTAATTATTGGGTAAATATACCTTCCAGCAAAAAGTCCGATGTAAACGATTACAAATTCCGCCGTCTGGATAGTCTGACGTTTAGAAGCTCACGCGAATGATTTTACACATTAATAATATTATTCAGGAAACTTGTATGGCGCGCCTCCGTTTGCTCTCCATTTACCTGCCGTGAATCTCAGCTTTGTGCCTTTACCGTACAGTTCCTTGACTTCCTGACTCCATCTCTTCTTTTCCATTCTATCTGTGCGCGTAAGGTCTTCTGTAACAAAGAACGGGGCGTCTTTAAGCGCTTGTCTCGCGTTTTTCATTACTTCCACCTTATCGCGGTAAGACAGAATTTTAACCAAAATATGTTTTGGTTTGCCATCGACAGCTTTCCCATCGCGATGTGCTCTTTCTACCCCTGGGCTTAGATCAAATTTATCGCGAAAGATAGTCTCAGCAATATCAATGCAGTTTTCACCATCGGCGTAAGCCACCCCTACAATTCTTAAGTTATTTCTTCTTGAGAAGCGTTCTGTTTTGTTAATATCTGCTTTGACTTCCTCCAGTTGTTGGTTTAGAGTATTTACCTTTTTCTCCATCTCCTCAGCTCTTTTTTCCATTGGAGTCACTCTCTTTTCCAGCTCCGTGATTCTACTGCTCTCAAATTCAATAGCTTGGTTGATTCTATCTTCCAAAGATTTTTGGCCTGATAATATGTTGCTCAGCGCCTCCCTTACAAAACGTTGGAAATCATCCTCGGCGGCGTGTGGTGGCTCTGCAGTTTCTTCGGTGACAGAATTGTCGGACAGAACTGAATAGTAACTTTCAATACCTCTTTCAGCTGCTTTGGCCGCATTAGGTTTTTTACTTCCTTTTTTCTGCGCCATGTTGGTAGAACTCTCGGCGGCGCTCATTTCCGCATCCTCACTTGTTGAATTGTTTGCACGCAGCTTGTACTTATGTTTGTCCGGCATTGAACTGAAGACCTGCAACCTCTTGCAAGAAACACTCTGCGAACGTGCAATAATATAAGAAACTTTCCAATAACGGTTGACTGTCAAAAACAGAGAGCTGGAAACGGGTCAGATGTGTCGAAAAATATCCGTAGAAAGGCTGTAGTAAAATAACGGAGTGTTACACGTACATGGCTAGTATTAAAGCATATACATTTAGGTGCAGGCAAGAACGAAAATCAATATGATGCCACGCATCACGTCGGGTGAGGACGGAGCTAATAGAAAACACGTCCACTCACTCTGATGACATAGCACGATCCCAATTTTGTGTAAGTTTGAGGTTTTGTTTTCGTCCAAGATTCACCCTTTTTAAAAAATAAAAACCCAATGTTAGATTAAGCTGCACATTATTCTAAGAACATTTAAAAATATCACCAGACGCCTATGGAATAATTTAAAACATTTTCCCCAAAAGAGCAATCCTTTTTTTTCTTCAAATTTGCAGACTACGGGCTTTTGTGCTAAAATGTTGAGAAATAAATGGTCACCCACGGTCTATTTTACTATTTCTTACCAATACTAACAATTATACTGTTTTACGGTAACGTAAAAAAAGAATGGTCCAGTGGATGTCATATACCCGTGAGTGCACCGCCCACCCCCGATTAAAACCCACTTTATTTTTTAGTTATTAACATTTTTTGAATCTGATTATTTTATCTGACTTGAGTACCTATTACAATACGTTGGTCACCTTCTATACATTCAAGAATAGTAGTAGGAGTGATTATAACTAACTATAGCGGGATGCCCGTGCTTCGCCCTTGCTTCCGCTAGTACACAGGGTCTACCAGAACGCCTACACAATGGGCTATTCCAGAAAACTGGTGCACACCTCCTAATAGAGGGTAATTTTTTTAATTCTGAACAATCCCGGATTTCCAAGAGCAACTTTCAACAAAATCTGGATTTCCGAACCCTCTATAGGGGATCGTCTATATTGGATGCAAATTCTTCGGAAATCACTTCGACGGAGGGAAAATTCTGGAATTCCAATGCTTCCCTGGGGAAAAGTCTTGATTTCCAACGCTTCTGGAGGAAAAAAACGTTTTCTGATTTCCACTTGAAGCTAAAAAGTCCGGAAATCCAAACCTCTCTATAGGGGGTGTGCACCTTTTTCTGGAATAGCCCAATGAAACAATTGCACCAGATGTTCGTACATTTTCAGTTTACTTGTTAGGTCAACTGTTTTTCAAGTCTTTGTGATGGTAAATATAATCTCTGATAAATCCGTTTTAAAGTTCGCGCACATTAAAACTAAAATGATTAAAAATAAATTGAAGCACAGTATGCATGGTATGAGTATGAAATGTTAGCCTTATGCTGTGTAGGCTAAAGGGAGATGGTTTACGGTAGGCGTTCATGCATGAGGCCTAAGGGATTTCATGAAAATTGTATTGATTACTGCAAATCTTTGCTGGCGATCGACACCCTGCAATTACATTCAAATGAGCTCTAGCTGGCTTAACACTGTCCACACGGCAGGCGGCTGCAGACGACATTCCAAAATGTCACAAAATGTTTCTAAAAGGTTAACATTATTGAATTTCATTACCATAATATTATTTGGAATCACCACGAGAAATGCATTGCAATACGTACAACCATGTCTAGTATTGATTCAGTAATCCTTTTCTGTTTTGTATATGGTAAAACTAATAGCCGCGTGGAAAGTGTTAATTAATTGGCACTCTGAAAACTCGATTTATTTTCTTAGAATGTATTGACCAGTTACTCTGCCACTTAAATAGTATTATATACTTTGTAGACCTTTTTATTCAACGTTGCTTGATGTACGTTTTGATTTCTTCTTCAGATGTTACGTACGGAAATCTTCAGTTTCCATTATACGATGAGTTCAGCTGCGCAGGTAGATGTGACTTAGGGATGCCTTCACTCACCGCTAACTGTCAGTGTGATTCCGATTGTGTATTATTTAATGACTGCTGTTTTGATTATCATGAAACCTGCTATGCTAACAGCATGAACAATAAAACATCTACGCTGCCTCCGAATGTGTTCACCTGTACCCGCTTAGATGGATTTACCGACCCCCATGGATCCGTTCTTCTTGTCGGTAAATGCCCACCTAATTGGAGTGATGAGACATTGCGTACACTTTGCGAAAGCGACATAGTTGACGTAAGAGCGCCATACGGCAGAGGTCTGTTCAGATGGCACGTGTTTGATAAGAACGGCAACAATTTCCGAAATGTATTTTGCGCGATCTGTCACGGCGAGCAGATTTTTGACATTCAACAATGGATCACGACAACAAGTATAACGAACGGAGAAGTACACATAGGCCTTCCAATTGGTGGTAGGCCTACGTGTGTCGAACCAAAATATCATATCGATAGGATAGTGGGTTCGCGACTTCGACCCTGTCCTTCTCTGCTTGACTCTTGTCCAGAAACTTTTGCAAACGAATCTTTGTCGACGGCATGCAAGTCCTACTCAGCTACGATTTGCCCAATTGGTAGTACTACCATCTACAAAAATTTCCATTGTAGTTTATGTAATAATGGATTGGATCAATTTGATGCTATAGAACCTTGTAAGATGACATTTGATGTACAACAGCTTGGAGCGACACCGATATTCCGTAATTTATGGCTATTTAAGCACGAAAATGAGGATCTGCATCATCAAGCTTCCCCGTGTATATCCAAAGAAGATATATTCGATCCATTCCTTCGTCAATGCGTTCCTCTTTCGTGTTCACCAGGTTTCGTCTACAACGCATCCACCGCGAAGTGTACGACGTCACCACTTTTTACTAATGCCATACACGGAATGTGTTGCGCGGCGCAAGAGTCGTGGATTGTTTATTCAAATGAAGTAAGAACCGGAGAAGATATTGCCGATATTGATGCCGAGTGCCTCGCTGATTATTTCAACTTTAGTAAAGGATCAAATATCAGTGATTGGAAGCGACACAAGCGCACCAGTTTATTGACTACCGAATTATCGCTTGTAGCTGGCGATTCTGTTTGCAATCTCAGTGGTGAACTCGATAGACTTGTTCTGGAATCCAAGGAATTGTTCGAAAAATGCAGAAATAAGGAGATCGAATACATGCATGTGTGTAAAAAAGATCAACGTGAACGTGGATCTTACGACGAGTGCAATGGAGCATGGTACCACGGAAAAGCTGATGAATTTGTCTTAGTTGATTTGACCCATTTGACAGAGGTGTTCCGTTTCCGTGACGAACTCATCATACCAAATGTTGTTATCAATGTCATATCGTATCAATATGATTTCTTTACCGCGATGTATAAGAAAATTGAATCAGTTCTCGTGTGCGGTCGAAAAGTACATAATCTGTCTTGCCCTCTCATAACACTTGGATATGAAGTTGCACTTTGGTGACATCATGCAGCGTACGCATGTCCCGGGGGGTCAGTGAACGTACCAAGCGGGTACACATGCGCATCCAAGCACCTCTGAAATGGACCCTAAATGGCGTAAACCAGAACAATATTTTTATACCCCTATAAATGGCGTAACACATATAAACCCTACCCTAAACGGCGTTACCACACTCAATAATTTCACCCCTAAATGGCGTAATGTAGTAATGCTCAAAATAATCTTAATGCATAATCATGTGACATTCATACAGATATGCATGTGATATTGCATAATGTAGAATGCATGCAAACAGTAGGGAAATATTGAAGAAAAAAATTCAAACATATTGTATGTTTATTGAAAGGTCACACATACAACAAAATTTAGTCCGGCAATTATTAGTCCCCCTAAACGTCGATACCTCGATGCTGTAATGGATACCCTAAAGTGCGATGCCCCCTAAAATGTACCCATTTTTCAGAAAGACGTCGACAACGTTGTGTGGTGAAATCTGGACCCTTTTTGACTTTTTTTTGGACGCGGATGCGTACCTGCTTGGTATGTTCACTGACCCCCCCCCCCCCCCCCCCCCCCCCCGGGGGACACATGTGTAATTATTAGTCTCCTCCGGATCGGGAGCGCGTTTGGCTTGAGGGCGTGCTATTTGGTGACGCACTGTCGTCATTTTTTTTACACAGAGATGCATCAAGTGACGGGAGTCCGTCTCCCGCTGGGTGACGAATAAGTTTGATATTTCAATAGAGGGCGGGCTTGGGAACGGGACTGCGTTTCCAAGGGAACGACCTCCCGTCACAGATTGAAACAAATCCTATTCTGCCGATTTTCAACCATAAAATAAGTATTTTATAATATCTGAGATAATGTTTAAAAAAGTCATCACTAATAATACTACAAGTCTTAAATGTAATGTAAACATTATCACACGTACCATAAAAATTCATTAAAATGGTGTAGACTCGGTTAGAAAATGATCGCGGTATATAGGCTCAAAAGGTGTAATTTCGACCTGTATCGTGGTATTCTGGGTTCAAAGCCAGAGGGTGGTGCACGAATGGTGACAGTGGCCGCAAATACCCCTCAGCAGTTAGCTTTGCCCCCACCACTTGACCCCATCCCATTCAGCGCAAGTCCCAACACATTTTATCCCCAAACAATAAACAATGTTGACTTTAAATGTCAACATTATTTAAAAAATAAGCTTAGAATTGGTGTGAAATGTCTAACTCAGAACAAATTGAGCTAATTTCAGGCAATTTTTACAATTAATCCAATTTTTTTTGCGAGCTTACTAGTATTTTTCCAACAGCAATTTGTTTTGTCTTGCCCCCCCACCCCCCACCCTCCGATATTTTCTTGCCCCACCCCTTCCACCCTCCCCCAGTTTGCCCTCCCCCACAAAAAAAACCGTTGACGTTGGTGACACCACTGCGAATGTAAGGACAAGGACAATGTACGCTGGAAGTGTACAAAAAACCAAATCTATATTGTATGCCAAATAAAAATGAAAACAAGAGTGACAAACTTGAGACAAACTTAACCTTCTTATAAGCTTACTTCTGTGTATCTCAATATATTGAATTATAAAACGATTTGATCATTTCAGATCAGTGTTTTAACAGGCGTTGGTTGGATCTTGGGCTTCGTGGCTTCCTTTGTGGACTCCCCAGCGCTATGGTGGCTATTTATCGTCATAACATCACTTCATGGTGTATTTCTGTTCATTGGATTTGTGAGCAGCAGTCAGTTTCAAGACATTTTTGAAAAAGTACGACGAGAGACCATCCCCAGAGATCAAACCAACTTGAGCACGATATCCAAGATTACCGCAAAGACGGACAAAAGATGCGTGACTGAATCATCATTTTCATCGCGCAAGGTAAATTTAGGAGAATGAAAGCAGACTCAACATACCGGGCTAAAAAAAAAATCGAAAAGAAGGGAAGAAGAGAGGAAAGAGAGAAAAAGAGGAAAGGGGAAAGGAAAGGAAAGGGGTGAAGGAAAGGGAAAGGGGGAAAGAAAGGAAAGAGAGGAAGAGAAAGAGCGAAGGAAAAAGGAAAGGACAAGAAAGGCAAGGGGGAAGAGGAAGATAAAAGGAAAGAGAAAATCTAAGGGATTTACTTAATTCACATCGAAATGACAACTTTGCCCCTTGCCCGGTTTGATGATGGGCAATTTAGTATAAAAATGGCAAATTCTCATTATAGAAGCACGTTTGAAAGAAAAATTTACCTTAGTAATGGCCAAATTCGTTTAGATATGTTGTTAAAATTTAAACAACCCAGCTGCGCAATTCTTAATAGAATCAAACTGGTGTTCACCGGGGAAAAATACCCTTTTGCCCCCCCCCTGAAAAGACCCCAGATACGCCACAGATGTATCATGTTTATGTGTGATAGTCATTCAAATAGGCCTTCTTATATTAGTATCTACATGTGCGAGGCCCACTAATTATGGTGAAACATTCTACTTTCGTGCAAAAGCTGAGACGAGGTGAAAAGCATGCAAGAAATTACATTTTTTAATCACACAATAATTTGTTGGATTTTGTAACATAGGCTAATTAACATGGTTGTATCCACCTCATTGCTCTATACATTTTCTCGACCGTTGATGATTATATAGATGATTTTTCCAACAGATCGTCCGAGTGGGGGGCGTGCACAGAAAATATGTTTTGCTGCCCGAAAGTTTTCTCATAAGTAAATGTTTTTGAACTTCATGCGTCGTACTAAGAGGCCTGAACATTTGCTTGAAGCGTAGACAAAATGGCATTAAACTCAAAAATAGCCGCTTAAATCACCCCAATCACCAGCATCCTATAGTTCAATTCAAATCTACACAATCCCTCTGTTTACGAATAAAAAGTTACATAGCGCCCTCCTATTTCAACATATGAAAGTTACATGACCGCCCCCCCCCCCCCCCCCCCCCCCGCCCCGCCCCCTCTACATTGACCGCCCAGCATAAATAATGAACGGTCCCTTATTTGTTTGTTTACCTCTTCATTGACCGTCAAAAGTCTTGCGAACTCTAACTATATCCGGTTTATTTATCTCTGTACATTGGCTGTCAAATGCCATTGCGATCTTCCTTCCCTGATAGGCTAGAATAAAGCACAGAATCTCTGAAACTATACAAGTGCTTGAAAAGTTACCTTTAACTTGGGTACACTTTTTTTTTGAACTGCCCGGTATTGTACCCTAACACTACTAAGAGCGTACTATCATGTTCCAGCACTACATTTTGGTGTACTATTATTTTTGTAAGAGTATTACCTACATGTAGCAGTGCTTTTATTTTGAGAAGTTACATTAAAACATTGTGTTAATAGAATTAGTGACTTTGAAACTTATTTATTTAACTAAGACTTTATATGATCTTATACTAAGCTGTTTTGTGTTAATTTAAAACGTTTGATTTAGCTGCCAGTGCTTTTATATATTGAGATGTTGCGACTTTGACATAGAGTTGTAAAATATAGGTATAAAAGAGTAATTGTTAATGAAACTGGGAGCTTTTTTCTTGAAAGAAAAGAGCGTTATTAAGGTTGATGAAATGGAAGTACCTGACACATGCCTAGCTTTCACCCACCAATTATGTAGTTTATAATGATGCATATACTGTATGGTATTATGATGTAGAGATGGAAGAGATGACTTTTGGTGAACATTTTAGGTTTACTTCTGATATCAAAAGAAACCCTAAAGTGATCCGAACATACACCTTTGTCTGATAAGCGTATTTCAAAATACCAACATCATTTCAATACACAATGATTGGTCATTCATATCATGCATGATTGCACCATACGAGTATATACAACAGTAAGCTGAATGATATACTAGTATTTGTTCGATATCATACGGTATTGCATTGTAGGAAACTGTTACACATGTCAACCAAACAATTGGTAAATACAACCCTATATTACATGTCGGATATGAATAGCATATTGTAGATACAGATACTGAAGTATTACCACACTTGCTGATGTTAACCCAAAATCTGTGAATAAAATTGAAATACTATATTGGGCTAGGAAAAACCCCGCAATCTCGTTATTTTCCTACCCCTATGTACTACATAGGGCTAGGAAAAAGCCCGCAATCTCGTTATTTTCCTATGTATTACATGGGGCTAAGTAAAAAAACCGCAATCTCGATTTTTTTCCTAGCCCTAAACTATAACATGTATGTTATTCTTTGCTTTGAGCTTTTGAGACATATTATTTGCTATTCTGAGCTTTGAGCTTTTGAGACATGTTATTCTGAGCTTTAAGCTTTTGAGGCTCGAGCAAGGGCTTGCACAGAAATTATTTTTGCTGCCCGAAACTTGTCTAATAAGTAAATGTTTTGAACATGATACGTCGTACTAGAGGCTTGAAAATGTGCGCGTAGCGCAGACAAAATGGCAGTACACTAAAAAATAGCCGCTAAAATAACCCCAATATCCACACTCTTTATAGTTCAATTCAAATCTACAATAAAATAACATATTGTATACAGCACATACAAATATTCCTGTCATTTGATTGGGGGATACTACATCACGTGACATGAAATATTTGGACTATTTTCACCGGAGGGAAAAAAGTTTCATAAAAAAGTACTATTTCCCTGTGATGAGGATCTGCAAGGAAAATAGTACCTTTTTATGGGAACATTTTACCCTGCTCGTGATCGCGGTAATTTACCGCGACTTGATCATTGAGTAGGCCTAGATCTATTATCTTTTGTTTATCAAGTATTTCAAATGACAGACATATTTGTATATGTTATATATAAAACAAATATTTACTGCTCTATATTCGGGAAATGGTGCAAAATAGATCCCTTCTGCAACTGGAGACAGTGGACCTACTATTTTCCCTCGACCTGTCGGAAAATAGTAGGCCCACGGGCTTTAGTAACCTCCGGGAGCTATTTTGCACCATGAACAGTAAATATGTGTATAAACATACATCCCCACCTATTTTAATATTTGAAAGTTACATAACCCCCCTACAATTAACCCCAGCATAAATAATGAACGGTCCCTTTTTTGTTTGTTTACCTCTTCATTGACTGTCAAAAGTCCTGCGAACTCTAAATGTATTCGGTTTATTTATCTCTACATTTGCTGTCAAATGCCATTGCGATCTTCTTTCCCTGATCATGCTGATGAGTGCACTGCACCAAATCATATTTTGCATTCTGACATTACACAACAGAGTTTGAAATTAAGATTGATCCCACCATAAGTCTAAATTTAGCATCCTAGAAAAGGTAATAAATGCTGTAAATGTACCTAAATGTTTCATAATTTTGCATTTGTAGGTTATTTCCTCCACTTCAGGCCCAACATCTCTAGCTTTTTCTTGAATGGTATCATTTTACACGATGTCACTGTTTCCACCAATTTAGAGCTAGAATCTCTGATCTTAGGATAAAGGCAGTCTGTCGTACCTATTAGATAGATATCATTGGCCCGTAGCGGGAAAAAAATGCTGGTTACCCCCCACAAAAGTGATTGTTTTGAAGCAGAAGACATCTAGATCTTCGATAAAAACAATGATTTGAATGAACCAGTTTGCTCTAAAGGTGAAAAAAAATTAACACAAACTTGACCTCTTAACCACACAAAGCAATAGGGAACTGATTTGGTGGTATGGGACCTGTAAGGCTATAATAAAGCACAAATTCTCTACACTGTTATACGACAACACATCCATAATCGGAGTTTGATTCGGTGAAACCAAAAATACTTATACACAACATAACGTTATTAAAGAAGGTAATATATCAACTCTCATTTCTGATATTTTTCTTTATTGTTTATTGTTGTATAATATGGCCATGTGTTTTGAACTCGACACCCTTTCCGTTGCATGTCCAGATGTTTACATTAAACACCATTTGATATTCGAATTAGCATATCGCAATAACTACTTGTTCTATCCCATAAAAAGTATATATTTTCTGAACGGTAATCTCACAAGGAATCTAAATATGCATAGAACCTATTGGTAACATGTTGTGATTAAGAATGTTCAAAGAAATCAATAATATTTGATCAAGTTGACATTCTGATTCGCCAAAAGAAAGTGGACATAGCAGTCTTTAGCGAGTCTTGGTTTAACCCTCAAATGCACACTAACCAAACAAGTATATCTGGCTTCACACTTTTTTCTAAAAGTAGAGATGATCGTCGTGGTGGAGGTGTCGCGATATATGTTAAGAACGGTATCCCCTCCAAACAATTGGACATTCAAATTCCCGACGAGCTAGAATGTGTTTGGATTGAAGTTAGACCGCATCGGTTACCCAGAGGTGTGTCAGCTTTGACGATATGTGTCGTGTACATCGTCACGGATTCACCATTACAACCCATGCTGGAAAGTCACCTAATAGACACCATAGATCAGATCCGCACCTGCTACCCTGAGATGGGTTTTTGTATCACTGGAGACTTCAACAGAATGAACATAAACTCAATCCTAAGTGGAAACAATCTTAAACAAGTGGTTAAAGTTAAAACTAGGGCCCAAGCAACATTAGACCTTATTCTTACCAATATTCAGGACCACTACCATCCTCCCATAGCATTGTCACCAATTGGCAAGAGTGACCATGCTTGTGTGTTATGGAGACCAAAGCACAAAATCCCTGATAACACAAAGAAATCTTGTGTGATTCGTCCCTTTGGTGAATCCAGTATCAGATCTTTTGGTAGATGGATCCAGGATCAAAGCTGGAATGAGGTCTATGTGAGCAAAGGCACTCAAGCTAAAACTGATACTATGTACTCTATTCTAAACAAAGGCATGGACTTATATTTACCAATTAAACATGTTAAAGTTCATCAATCTGATAAGCCATGGATCACTCCACGCATTAAGCATCTTATCACTAAACGCCAAACTGCTTTTGCAAAGAAAGACACCACCAAATGGCGTAAACTTAGAAATAAAGTTAAAAGGAAGATTGAACAAGCAAAAGTTAACTATAATGCTGAAAGAGTAAGAAAACTGCAAAAAACTGAGCCACGTAAATGGCACCAAAGGATCAAATCCATGACCAATTCAACAAACTCTGATCTTGATATGCATATACCTGGTATTGACAGAACAAATCACAAGGATATGGCAAATGCCATCAATTCCAAGTTTGTCAGTATTTCATCCCATATTGAGCCTTTAAATATGTCTGCTCTCCCTGCCTATTTGCCTGTCAATTATGTAGCCCCTGAACTAAATCCATGGGAAGTATATAATTTGCTCAAGGTAGTTAAGACATCCAAATCCAGTGGCCCTGATGGCATTCCACCCAAACTCATAAAAGAGTTTGCATACGAACTGAGTAGTCCACTCACGGACGTGCTTAATTGTTCCTTTAAAGAAGGGGTGGTCCCACACCAATGGAGGTCGGCAATTGTTGTTCCCATCCTAAACAATTTCCACCCTCCATTGATAAAATGAGACCAATATCACTGACAGATATATTTGCCAAAATTGCTGAAGGGTTTATTGCTAAATGGGTGGTGCAAGATATTCAAGATTCTATTGACATCAATCAATTCGGTAACATTCAAGGTGTTTCAACTGCGCACTATCTTTTGAATCTTACTCATTTCTTGTTCCAGGGTGCTGACAAGCCAAAAAATATCGGAACAGTAGTCCTCACTGATTTTTCGAAGGCATTTGATCTAGTAAATAATTCCATTGCTATTCAGAAGTTAATTGCCTTGGGGGTCCGGGGGACTATTGTTCCATGGATATGTAGTTTTCTCAATGATCGTCGCCAATGCGTGCGCTATAACCAAACCGTGTCCAATTATTTGCCCCTTTGTACTGGTGTTCCTCAAGGAACTAAACTTGGACCCATAACCTTTCAGGCAGTTATCAATGATGCGGCTGAGAGTTGTTATTCCCACTATTGGAAATATGTGGACGATCTTACGTTCGCCGAAAATCGTTCCTCTAGTGAGAGTAGCAACTTGCAAGCTGATTTTGATGGCTTTCTGGATTGGTCTGTTACTAATCAACTCAAACCCAACCCTGCCAAATGCCAAGCCATGCAGATGTGTTTCATGCAAGACCCCCCTCCCCATCCTGACTTAAAAATTGGTCCATCGCAGCTTTCTTTTGCTAGCTCTGCCAAAATTTTGGGCATTTGGTTACAGGATGATCTTAAATGGGACACACAAATTGACCACATGTGCAAGAATGCCAACAAAAGACTTTTTATGTTGCGATCTCTTAAACGTTTTGGTTTTCATACATCCGAGTTAGTGACGGTGTACAGGGGGTACATTCGCCCTCTGCTTGAATATTCTGACGTCATCTGGCATTGTGCCCTCACATCCAAACTAGCTCTAAAACTTGAGAGAGTCCAAAAGAGAGCTTTAAGAATTATCCTTGGTCCTAGTTTTATTTCCTATCGTAATGCTTTAGATGTATGTAATTTTGATTATTTGTCTGCCCGGAGGGAGCAACATTCTCTGAAGTTTGCTCAGTCACTAGCCGAATGCAGTAGGACTAAAAGGTTGCTCCCTGCATGCAGAGGTCGGGTTCATGGTAGAAAATTGAGAAACAATGCCAAACTCACCCAGCCTCGTGCTCGCACAAACAGATATGCTGAAAGCCCCATTCCTTATTATGTGAAGTTGATCAACAGTGATCTCCCATAATTTGCTTCGCATATCCTGTATTTGGCCTTGTCCCTTGTTGTTTGCCATGTTCCTGCCCAGTATGTTGTCTATTTGTGTATTGAATTGTTTTATATGTATTCCTTGCTTTCCTGTACAATGTAATTCGGCCTTCGGGTCGCGATTTTGTGCCAATAAAATCATATCAATCATATACAATAATTGGCAAGAAATATTTGATTCGTGTACTTTTGTCTATCATTACATTGAATTGAACTGTTTAACCGGGTAAAGTAGACAATTTGTAATCAATAATAAGTAAATGTACATGATAAAAGACGGCTAACAAACATTAATGTATACATTATATTGATTAATTACTCGATTAACAATTCAACTTTCTGTAATCGTTAATTGACCATTACATTCCGATAAGGGACATTTCTGTCTTACTAATGTTATCGTATGATGTAAGCAGAAATACGTAAGTTAGTGTTTTTATCTTAACAACATTGTAACCATGGTAACCACGAATAATAGTTTATTCAAAAGAAATATGAACTATGAAAGTGTAGGCGTGCATTCGATGTTATATGTTTGTAGAGTACTTATTTTACGCGAATTTGTATGTATATAATACCGTATTATTGTCAAACATGCCATTTACGATTTACGAGGGGCATTCAATAATTACCTGCAACCATCTCTGAACCGCCGTGACATGTTTAAATAAACTAAACTTATGATACTTAAATTGCAAGAAAAAGTCTCACCCCTTTCACATGGAAAATATCAAACACGTGGGTCATTTTTATCATGACATTTCAGCATTGTGGATACAGTGACCTCAGGGCACTGGTGGGAATTAAATGTTACAACTTAGCGGGAAATTTGAAAGACAAGTTTATAGCATGCATACAGACCTATGCATTAACAGTGTTAATATTGTGACGCTTGTTTTGAGTCATCATAATGCTGATTCTTGTCAATTTCCAGTGCCCAAAGACCATGATGTTTAAAGTACTGAAGTTACACGATAAAATTGACCCACATGTTTCAAATTTTCCATGAGAACGGGGTAAGACTTGCAGTTTAAGTACCATACGTTTATTTTATTGACACATGTCACGGTTCAGATTTTTTTAATGGTTGCAGGTATTTATTGAATGTCCCTCGTATAAGGCGAAGATTAATTAAATGGCGCACATTCGTGAAATGATATTTCTCTCCACCATTAAAATGCACAGATGTAGTGATCTTAAAAAACACCTTCATAAGTGGGTCATAAACAAAAGTAGTCATAAGGCCAAGTGAAATAAATAAAATGTTGATCGAGACGCGCCGATACATTGCAATTGGAAATGTGTACTTGTTAAAGGAAGTGGTGTTGAAAATTTTAATTGTTTAAACATTCTACTAGCAAAAACACAGCAAAACTTGATTAAAACAATATCATCGCTATTTATTGAAAAACGCCCTCTATGCAAATATGGTTCGCGTTATGTATCACGCGTACTGCAGGGTGATACTGTCGGACGTAAAATGCTCGTCCCGCGGGACGAGCATTTTTAAAATCGACGTTTTCTTGTACATAGAGGGCTGATTTTTCTTAATCCTGGTGTAAGTTCATACATGTAATACAATTATAAAAATATATTAATCCCAGTTTTCATCATAATTGAGGGCGCATCCTCCAACACATCTCTTAGTGCCCCTTTAAGTGTATTATAAACAAATGGCAACAAGTATAACTCATTGGAATAACACAATACGATAATATTGACCTGTTTTGACAAATGTAATATGATAACATTTCATTAATTAATAATATTAAAATATTCCGATTACATGCGGGTAATTAAATTGCTCGCAAATTATACCTAAATTAACAAAACACACAATCAAATTTACCAATGGAGTGCCCCAGATTGCCCCTTCCTGATAGAATGCATCAAAGACAATCACATTTTACAAGCCAAACATACTCTGCCACAAATGGTGGAGAATCATCAACACTCTCTCTAGCAGAACAGCTCGATCTAAGATCCCAGTGGTTGATCATCAAAACGTTACCCACATCACAGCAAGGGACAAGGCAGAAGCTTTTTGTCAGACATTTGCAGAAAAATGCAGACTCCAAATGTTCATCCTTCAACAAACAAATCTTTTGACAAGATAGTCTTCAAACCCAAGGATGTGAGAAAACTACTAAAACACCTCAATCCAGAAGAATGCTGTGGTGAGCTCGCCAGCCCGCTCTGCAGGCTTTTCGACCTCTGCTTCAAGCATGGTGTGTTTCCAAACCAATGGAAGATAGCCTTGGTCACTCCAATTCACAAGAGAGGTTCCAAGGCTGACCCAACAAAATATCGTCCCATCTCGCTGCTATTAGCAACATCAGTAAGATCATGGAAGCTGTAGTACAGAAACAACTCCAACGCTTTCTTCTAAGCAATAACTTGCAAAGCTGATCTCATCAACATCCTGTCACAGAAGTGGAACCACTCCCTAGACCAAAGCGATGAAGTTTTTGTCATACTACTTATGTCGTTCCCGAACGGTCCTCTCGTGATGGCTCGCCAAACTACTCTGTCCCTCATGCATGCTTTCATCTCCTCATCCTTCAGTCATGTGTCTTTCGCCAAGAGGTCCAAGTATGTTAAGGCTGGGCGTCCGACAGATATATGTCCGTGCTTGGGTCTCCATAGCAGAAGGTCAGACACTATTTCATTTTCTCTTTTGTCATCGCCCTTGACATTAAAGGAGCTTTCGACAAGGTATGGCATAACGAACTCTGCTCGAAACTGTTGGCTAAAGGTGTTACTGGAAGACTGATTTCGTGGATAGACAACTATTTATCTGATAGATCCATCAACGTCGTCATGTCATGTCAGGCATCCAAGACTGCTCAAATAAATGCTTCTGTTCCACAAGGATCTATCCTTGGCTCATTACTGTTCTCTGTTTTTATTGATGACCTTGTAGATGTTTGTGACAACGAGCTATATCTATATGCCGACGACTCAACACTCTTTGCACCCATTAAGTCATCAACCGATCCCAACACAGTAGCTGCTAGTCTCAACAGAGATCTAAGCAACATGAAAGCATAGGCTGACGAATGGAAAGTGACCTTTGAGCCAACCAAATGCAAGACCATGGTAATCTCTAGGAAAAGATCCCCATCTGAACTTGATATCTACTTTGGAGAGTGCAAACTTGATCTTGGGCGTCACCATTAACAGCAAGCTGACCTGGTCAAAGCACATCTCAGACATTGCAACTAAAGCTCGTCAGAAGCTTGGCGCTCTACGCAAAGTTGCAAATAAACTGGAGGCTAAAAGTAGATCTACTGTCTACAAGTCGCAAGTCCGCAGCGTTATGGAGTATGCTTCACTAAGCTGGGCGAATGCTTCACCCACCATCCTAAGCCAGCTTGACAACATCCAAAAGAAAGCACTTAGAATCATTGGAGTTAATGAAGCTACTGCTCGTTCACAGCTAAAATTTGACAACCTGCTTCACAGGCGACAGGTAGCAGCGGCTACGGTCTTGTACAAGATGCATACTACCAACTGCCCACAAGATCTAGCAGGGTTACTTCCCACACCATATGTCCAACGCCGTGCTACCCGTTCGAGCGTATCAATGCCATTCCATGCTCTTTCTCTGCCGAAAGCCTGCTTAGACAGAAGCTTCATTCACAGTGCTGTTCCCTTATGGAACAGTCTTCCAGCTTTCAAGTGCCGTGTGGGTCCTTTCAACATCCGACTGTTACATATAATAGCATGGTGGTCATGGGTTAAGTGTAGGTTAATGCTTGGTTGGGGAGATGGTGGATGGTCCTGTAAAGCATGAAGCCAGCTGGGCTGGTGATACGGCCACGCCCAAACAGGTGAAAACAGGCAACACCTTGTAGATTTAGTTCCCAAGTTTATTGTGTAGGTTCGCTTGATGCCCACCAGACCTCCAGATATTATTATTTTTCTTTAATTTATATGTTGATGCTGTTCTCTATGTTTGGGCTTTTATCTTATTTTTATGTCTCTTTCATTGGCATTTTTAACCTGCCCATTTGTGTTTCTTGTTTTATGCATATTTTCTGAGCTCTCTTTTGAGAGTTACCAGTTTGATTTTTAATCACTCCGGTCATTAACCTTGTTAATGTCTGTAACAGGAAACGCAAATGTGAACGCAAACGCAAATCACCACGCAAATGTGAACAATAGCCCAACAGTTGGGCTATTGTTCACATTTGCGTTTTATATACAAACAAAATAATTATATATCAAGGTCCATATAATTATTTCAATATGGTTTTCTTATAGGACCGATATCAGCATATTCCTTGGATCCATGTACATATAGGGTGTTCAGCGATTAAAAGTGACATGTCAAATGGGGTCACTAGGGGTCATTGACCTAAACAGGGGTAAAATGTAAGACCTGCTCCGATTTTGACTGGACTTATTTTATTTTGTGGACATTGATGAGACAAGAACAAAAGTAAATAATATCGTTAGGGTCAAAGGTCAAGAAAAGGTCACTAGGGGTCAAATTGTACATTTCACTACTCACACTCACAATACTATTTGTCCGAGAGGAAATGACCGATGATTGTCAGAATTGGTCAAAAGATTCCTTGGATCCATGTACATACATGTATGGAGATTCACCTCAGTGCACTATGTTTGTTCTACAGTAATATATTAGAGAAGTTGAAATATGGTCAACTCTCATGAAAATAGTGCAAATGACATTTCAGAAGTTGAAGAAAAAAAATTGTCTCCAATTTTATTCATTACGCTTTTTTTTAAGAGTAGACATGTACATTAGATTTAAAAAAATTGTGAACAACACTCCTTGCATTTTTAAAAAATATAACGTTGAATTCAAATTATTAAATCACTTTTTTGCAGATTTTGTTCCACGTTTATTACGTTATCTATTGCCTATCAACTCTAAATCAGAACGAGTTTACAAACTGTGATGCCCAAAACACAAAATTGTAGTTACGAAAGCATACTTCTATCAATTACAGCGAAAAAAATGCAATGTAATTTTGTAAATCGCAAGTGCTATGAATCGTTTTTAGGTATTCACATTACTTCATGAACTTCATCTTTAAATCTAAAAAATGCACGGTTTTCCAAAATGATTATTTGTGTGCAAAGTATAAAATATATCTTTATTGTATATTTTTCCAATCGTCATAATGTGTTTTCCACAGTTAGCCCCGAAACAATGATATTATGCTGCACTAATAACGCTGGCATTGGAACTCTGACTATATTGGGTTAGGTAACGTAATAAACACATACAAACACATGTAAACACATATATTCAACATCGAGCAAGGCAGTTTACTTTGTATACAAATACATCTTGTCGACAAAGACTGAAGCCCATTTGACAATATAAAGCAGTAAAAAGCAGTAAACACACTTGTAAATTACACCAGAATGCAATTCCAACAACGAGGATGGATAACGTTATAAACATAGTCACAGTTGTTTAGTACATCATTTTCAAACGCTTAGTTTTACATCACAGCACATTTATTCTATCTTCAATCTTCTTTTACCAACGAAATAACAAACAAACAGTTTACCACATATTATGCTTACCACATAATCTCACTTAACTTGTGTTAAATGACACAAGCATATACCTCAAATTCTAAACATCCACAATGATAATACAGTCATCAAAAAAAGTAACTATACAGGTAATAAATGGGCTTCTAACTCTTAAAATATATATCCTACCTAAAAATATCAAATAATAAAGATGTTGAAAAATTTGTCTTCTTTAATATGAGATATTGCACGCTAGGATCAGTTGATTATTGAGTAAGTGGCACTCAAATATGTAAGGAGAAGTCCGATTTTCATTTTCACATTTTTATTTTCTACACGCGGACCAAATCTACGGGTATCTTATTGATTACCGGTAGTGCAATTAGGAGATGCAGGCGCAGGTTGGAAAGTTATATTTCATTTGATAGTGCTTAGTTCTGTGTATAAAGCACCTCAGTATATTCAGCGATACCTGGTACTTTTTATGGTAAATGGGACTTGAGAAAGTTAAGTTGCCGAAATCAACCGAAAGACGGTTCTATATAATGTTGTATTGCTCTTTTATTGTAGGGTAAATAGGGTGAATAATGTAATAAACTTGGTCACTAAATTGCCAGATGTAACATAGCACTCTGCAGGTATGTTTATTAAACCATGGCATTATTACCTTCATGTAACTTATAATAGCACTGGATATTGAATTGCCTTGTAATCTCTTTAAATTGGTAAGATATTTATTTATTTTATTTTAAATGATGGTAGTCGATTTGTAATACGACTGTACTCTGATGACCTTTTTGTCTCCACTATTGCATTTGGTTCTGCCGATATTACCATTAGTTGTTTGCACTGTGTCGCCCATATTCCTGTATAATAATGATAACAAAAACAAAAACTAAATTGATGAAAGATACTGTAGCTGTATTGTAGCTGTTTCAGCTAGGTATACCATATTTATTCACCCAATTATACGTAATACTATTGGTTATCCAATAGCCATAGAACTATGCACCATTGAAGAATGCAAACAAATGAGATCGTATCAGTATGTGAGACAATACAGTCATCAAAAAAATTAACTATACAGGTGATAAATGGACTTTTAACTCTAAAAATGTAAATCCTACCTAAAAATATTAAACCATAAAGTTGTTGAGAATTCTATCTTCTTTAATATGAGAAATTGCACGCTATGATCGGTTGAATATTGAAGAAGTGACAATCCAAAATGTAAGGTAAGGTCACAATTTCATTTTCACATTTTTCATTTCAACACGGGGGAGAGTATGGCAGGTATCGTGTGTGTGGCGTATTGATCCATCGGAACAATACGGCCGACTGTCCAACCTGCGCATGCATCCCCCAATTGCACTACCGGTAATCGATATGGTACACATAGATGGGTCCGCGTGTAGAAAATAAAAATGTGAAAATGAAAATCGGACTTCACATTACATTTGGGAGTGTCATTTCCTCAATAATCACCCGATTCTAGCGTGCAATATCTCATTTTAAAGAAGGTACATTTTTAACAACTTTATAACTCAATATTTTTAGGTAGGACATATATTGTTAGAGTTAGAAGCCCATATTACCTGTATAGTTACTTTTTTTGATGACTGTATGTATGTACACTAAGTTAACATTCATAAACACATAACAAATGTTGAATCACTGTGAACAAGGTGCAATTATCTTTATCAAATGATGAAAAGTGTATTACGTTATCCATTATAAGGTGGTTTCAGTCCTGACATAGAAAGGTCCACATATTAAAATTATAACATTGGGTAAAATGTATGATACTCATGTACATCAATCATGAAAGCTACGGAATTGACGCCAACATTGACATGAGAATAGACAATGAGGTTGGTTACGTTATCCCGTTTATTACGTTATTGGCAACTGCAACAGTGCCTTATGCTGGCTTAAAACGTATATACAAAGCAATCAATGTAGAAGTTAGTGATACCTACTGCATTTCTTCACATTATTAACCCCATTCTGATATCAAAGGTCCATTTTCAATGTTCTTAAGAGATCTATAATGACTACAACTCTCATTCAGCTTAATTTCATATTACAAGAAAAAAAATGAGGAATTCTTACCATTCGTCGTGTTTTTTCGCATTGTACTTTCAACGAGTATTCACCATGCATGCCTGCGAAAAGGGCCTGCCACGTATATTTGTATAATACAGTCGTAGAGAGCAGCTGTCTCTCTTTCGATTTATTCGATAACGTAATAAACGATAACGTAGTAAACGTTTTTCGTACTCAAAGTACCACGTAGACGATCTGGAAAGAGCTAGCGAATGCTCCAAGTAACCACATAGTCTATGTATATGTATCAAATAGGTTTTTAACCAAAACGTGTGTTTTGATACATAGTTCGGGAGAAATCTGAACAACGTAATAAACATCCTTAACAAGGTCGCATGCTTTGCAGCATTTTGATTTCTTCTCAAGGTCAGACATGCTGCTATAGATTTTTGACAATATTATTTTCCAACACCCATGTTCTTTTAGATTCATAATATGTACATTTAAATGTTTAAATGTTGATTTTGAACAACTTTGATCCTCTATATGTCGCAGGTAACGTTATAAACATCAACATCTCGGACAAAACATATGAAATTTAAACAGGTAAACATCGTAAAAGATGTGCATTTTTTTCTAACCATGGAATATCGCTATATGTTCCCTACAAATTAGAAAATGGTGTACTTTTTGTAGTGTAATTAATAAAGGCAAAATTTACTTTTATGCTGCGGACATGGACATTTCGCTAATTTGGGGTATATGAGGGCAATTTTTTTTATAGTGAAAACACGATCAGAAGTATAGCAAAGTATATATTTCCAAGTAGAAAACATCGAGATCTATCTAGAAAAGAAGTTTTTCAAGCGAGAAAACATTGTATAACACAGAAATGGACCAAAGACATCAAAAAGTTCATTTTGCACTGTTTTCATGAGAGTTAACCATATACGTGAAGATTCACCATGGATTCACGTCCTGTCCAAAACATAATTAGTTCAAGATTCACCACTTCAAACATATAACTAGGCAAATATTTGGCGCCTAACTAAGCTTGAGGAGGGTAGGTTCAAGATGCATATTTACGCCTGCATAAGGTGAGAGATATCCCTGGTTATTCCAATAACAAGATATTTTTTCAAGCGGAAACTGTATGATATACACAATTCCCGCACATCAATCATGGGTGGCCTTAATAACTTATTCATCGTCTGATCCGGCGACAGACAATAATGCGTTTTATTCCATCTTTTGTTCGTTAGGGCGAAATATATTGTTTAAAATGACGTTATAAAGGCTCCTATACAATAATGCTAAGCGGCTCCATCACGTCGATATATGATAGATATTGAACCGAGATGGCGCAGCCATCGAGGTCAATATCTCATATATGATACAATATAGTGAAGGACTGTACAATTGCTGTCATATAAGCAGTACAATATGTCTTGAATGAAAAAAAGAATTGTTATTATTTTTTATTTTTTTCAAATTTTCTTTTTTTTCAACTTTTTTTTTTGTTTCAACTTTTTTTTTTCAACTTTTTTTTTTTTCAATTTTTTTTTTTTCCAATTATTTTTTTTCAATTTTTTTTCACATTTTTTCACTTTTTTTTTTTCACATTTTTTTTTTCACATTTTTTTTTTTTTTTTTTCATTTCATTTTTTTTTTTTTTTCATTTTTTTTTTTTCATGGCGGTCATGGTACACCGCAAAAAAGTGTTATACGCTCATACATTTACCCACACACATTCAAAATTCTATTAAAATTTTTAAAAAAAACATGAATCCAAAATATGAAAAATATATTAACCAAAAATATGAAGAAAAAATATGAAAACAAAAAAATCAAACAAAAATTCCAAAAAAAAGTTAAAACAAAAAAAACCAATTATATTTTCTAAAAATAACAAAAATCTTCTTTTTTTTCTTCCACATATATAAAACAAAAATATGAAAAATATATTAACCAAAAAATAAAAAATGAGTCTGTCAGGCCCGCACACCAGAATGTTTTTTTCGGTGTCTACAAAATGTCTAGACGGTGAACTAACCAATAGCTCCTCAGAATGAAAGAACAAGTAGAGTCTTGTTATACAAAAGCTGGCTATATTCATACCACATTGTATCATATATGGTCATATTCAACCCTCTTTCAGTCAGTGCATCATTTTTTAACTACCAATTTTTTAAGTGTGTATTTGTTATGGTTTGTAAGTTAACACCAGCCTGTTTTTGTCTGTTGGTATTAAAATCATGACACAATGGGACTATTGGATGGGTACTCTCTTAAATCAAAAGATTGACAAGTCAATCTTAAAGATTGTGCTTAGGGAAAGATCTTAAAAGATTGAAAATATTCAATCTAATAGAGTGAAATTTCAATATATCGGACTGAAACTTCACTCTATTAGATTGAACATTTTCAATCTTTTAAGATCTTTCCCTAAGCACAATCTTTTGATTTAAGAGAGTAGGCGTACAAATATAATGTTCCATTCGTGCCCTCACGGGCACTCATGGAACAACATATATTTGTTTCCCGGTTTTGGTCTAACAAGAAGCCCATGTTCAAAAATATATACAAAAATGTCTTTTCAAAGGGTCTTAATTTGAATTGCATTCTATGGGGCCAGAGAAATATCTTGTTCCACCCCGCCCTGAACGTTTGTTTAAAATTGTCCGTGTGATTTATTTTATAGAAAATCTTAACGTACAAATAAAAAGAAATCACTTTTTTTTCAAATCTAAATACCCACGTGCGATTTAATCAAATAAATAGCTCCAATATATTTACAGTTTGTAATTTAAAGCGATTTTATATAAGCATGACACATCTCCAAAAAATACGCGCCATATCCACCAGGAATATATAGGCCACAACTTTATGTTTTTCTAGCCTGATTGGGGATGTTATAACGCGTACAACCAGTAATTTATAAGGAAATGTAAACATTTACTAATGGGAAAAGGGTGAAGTGTAAATGGATGTAGACTAATGATTACAAAATGAACTGGATAAAGTCTATACAGGGTGTCCCAAAATAAGGATAAATATAGTTTCTCTGCCCTCTATAATATTGCAGGTAGGCCTATGCATGTTATAACGCGTACAGCCAGTGATTTATAAGGAAACGTAAACATGGGAAAAGGGTGAAGTGTAAATGGAAGTAGACTAATGATTATAAATGAAGTGTATATAGGTCCATACAGGGTGTCCCAAAATAAGGATAAAAAGGTTTTCTCTAACCCCGATTATTGCAGGTATTATGAATGTTATGATGCGCACAACCAGCGATTTATAAGGAAACGTATCTATTTACTAATGGGAAAAAGTGTGAAGTTTAAATGGAAGTAGACTAATGATTACATAATGAAGTGTATAATGTCTATACAGTGTGTCCCACAATAAAGATAAAAACGTTTTCTCTAACCCCAATTAATTTAAAGGCATGCATGTTATAACGCGTACAACCAGTGATTTATAAGGAAACATAAACATTTATACTAATGGGAAAGTGTGAAGTGATTGGAAGTAGACTAATGATAGCAAGTGAAATGTTTGGAAGTAGACTAATGATTACAAATGAAGTATATATAATTTCTATATACAGGGTGTTCAACATGGTTTCTCTGCCCAAATTATTGCAAGTATTAATGATGCATGTTATAATGCGTACAACCACAGTGATTTATAAGACAACGTAAACATTTGCTAATGGGAAAAGGGTGAAGTGTACATGAAAGTAGACTAATGATTACAAATGAAGTGTAATATGTCTATACAGGGTACTTTTCTCTATAGTGAGTTAACATGGTTGCTCTGCCGCAATTATTGCAGGTATTATGCATGTTATAAACCCGTAACCAGTGATTTATAAGGCAACGTAAACATTTACTAATGGGAAAAGGGTAGTGTAAATGGAAGTAGACAATTGAAATTCACACTCCCTGTGGGGAAGATTAAGACTATGTCTTTCATAGGGGGTGTATGGATTTCAAATCGAATAGCCCATTGTTTTTAAACCTATCTAATGCTGGTTGTATTTGCTACCAAGTTCGATTTAAAGCGTTCATGGCTAATAAATTATCAATAAATTTAAAAACTCATATGTGGTAAACAAAATGGCGTTTGAAAGCTCACTGTATTGCTGGAATTTCAATCAGACATTTATAACGAATAAGTATTCATTGTGCAAAATGGCATGTGCAATTTGCTTTATTTTTAGGTCGCACGCTAGAGGCTATAGATAGTTAAATTTGTTGCGCTAGACAGTTAAAGTATAGCTAAATCCAAAGGTAATTATTTTTAGATATCAAAATATATCAAACTTAATCAAGATATAATACCTTGATCAAGATATATAATTCTAGATATAATTCAAGATATATAATTCTACTGTTGAAAACTGCACAAAATAACGATTTTCAAATCTTGAAGGACATTTGGAAAGCTGAACAAACTTTTCTCTTGGCCTATATTAACACTTTCCACGCGGCTACTATTTTTTATGGAACGCCGTTTGTAAACATTTGAACAATCATAACTTGTGTGTGTATATGTAACATTTGTGTGTATATTATTGGTGAACAATCATAATTTGTGTGTGTATATGTAACATTTGTGTGTATATTATTGGTTGTGCACACACAAATTATGATTGTTCAAAGATTTACAAACGGCGTACCATAATAAGGCCTAAAAAAAAAAGAAGTTTGTTTGCCCAAACAAGAGTTGAAAAAAGTGGGTCGGTAGGTCGATTACCTTTTTTTTTTTTTTTTTTTTTTTTTTGGCTATGGACACTTTTAGAGAAGAAAAAGACTATACAAGTTGATGTTAATACACTTGAATGTTCTTTAAAACCCTAACCTTCCTACACTCCGATTCACTAAAGCAAAAAACAATGTCCACGCGCATTCTATAGCATATGATTCGATGACGTCATCAACCAAGCTGATATGTGTGTACAAAATCACTGCCCAGGTGAGCATTACCAGGTTAGCCGAGTGATTAGGGACGCGGCGCGGTGATCAGAGGTTCTGGGGGTCAATTCCAAGGGGTTTCACAGCGATTATTTGGTTTAAAATCATACTTTGTCCCCTTCCCCCAGTTTCCACACCGTACGAACATAGCCTGGCTGGTTAGGGCTAATACATGTATTTTGTTTTTAATAGGGCAGCTGGCAGCCTGTAGTACAAACCTTCAGATAGTGGTAGGATCTTGGATTTGCATCTCCTTAGTGTTTTAAAGGGTGGATATGTGGGAATAAGTAAATAACAGGGCAGTGTAGTTGATTAGTTTGGCAAATTAAGATGAAAATATTATTTAATACATATATTTTTCAACATAAAACATTATTTAAAAACAAATTAAATCTCAAAAAAAAAAAAAAAAAAAAAAGGCATGGGGTTTTGAGATTTTATGGGTCGGTCGTGTTTGGGCAAACAAACCTTCTTTTTTTTTAGGCCTAAGCATACGTACACATGAGAATACACTCGCCCCCGCACACACAAAAGTTGGGTCACATTACGAAAGATGAGTGCACACAAAAGTTGATT
The DNA here is from genome assembly GCA_035610835.1 of Ophiura sarsii. NCBI lineage: Eukaryota > Metazoa > Echinodermata > Ophiuroidea > Amphilepidida > Ophiuridae > Ophiura > Ophiura sarsii. The sequence continues at coordinate 45,512,761 of CM069459.1, read as the reverse complement.
GTTCAAAGATTTACAAACGGCGTACCATGGTACGCCGTTTGTAAATATTTGAACGTTCAAAGGTTTACAAACGGCGTACCATGGTACGCCGTTTGTAAACCTTTGAACGTTCAAATATTTACAAACTGACCCAATACTAGGCATGTTTGTACTTATTTCAATGCATTTCTCATGGTGATTCTAAATATGGTAATGAAATTTAATAATTTTGACATTTTTTAAACATTTTGTGAAATTTTGTAATGTCGTCTGCAGCCGCCTGCCGCGTGGAAAGTGTTCACGAGATAACGCCAGTGTATCCGTTCATCACGACACATGAAAGGTCACCATCCGTGCCTCATCTTACGTATGAAGTGTATCTCATATGACAGGTTTGCAGAAGACATGACGAAAGAGAGCCCCGCGTCCTTAGGCAAGGTATTATATCTTGATTAAGTTTGATATCTTTTGACACACATTAGAAAATCACTAGACAAAACATTGAACATAGCTCTGGGGGCGAACTTATTAACCGTAATCAACATTTGGCAAAACACTGTATACATGTACATGTATTGTCCGTCTCATCATGTATACTTTACGCTTTATTCCGTCAAGGTATCAAATGTTGTTTACGGTTAATAATATTGCCTCCTGGGGATGGACAAGCCGCCGAGGATAAAATTTAAATTATATTGTATGTATTTAGGTGCGTGTCCTGAAGATAGCATTTCGTAGTTTGACGGCTAGATTTATTATAAGGCGTTGCTGTCTACTGAAGATAGCACCTAACACTTTTTCACGCGGCAGGCGTCTGCAGATGACATTCCAAAATTCACAAAAAGTTTCAAAATGTAAAAATTATTTAATTTCATTACAATATTTGGAATCACCATGAGAAATGCATTGTAATAAGTACAAATATGCCTATTTAGTTCAGTAATCGTTGAGATAGACTTTGAAAAGTGCGAAAGGTTTCTGAAAAATCTGTTTGGTATGGCAAAATTATAAGTAATAGCCACGTGGAAAGTGTTAATAATAATAATAATAATAATAATAATAATAATAATAATAATAATCATAACCAATATTGTTGTTTACAAAGATATTTAACATTGGGCTCTACGGAAGATATAATTTGTAGATAATTGGGAAATCTTGATATTGCTATCTACGGAAGATAGCAATTGTATAGAAATGTCAAGACATGCTATCTACAAAGTAGTAGGTCTAAATAATATAAAAACAATATGACATTGCGCTAGATTACGAATTGGTTATCTACAGGAGATATAGCGTGACTTGAAGATAAGGCCAAAAAAAAAAAGTTGACCTTGCCCTTTCAGGGTCAAGTAAGAGTCGGACGGTCGGATTTCTTTTTTTAAATTTTTTTTAAATTTTTTTTAATTTTAATTTTTAAACAAGCAGATACTACTCAAAAACACGTTTTCATCTTTTTTTATTGTTATGTGCTTCTTTCAATTTTTTGAATCCCGACAAATGATATGACAAACACTATATATAAAAAACAAAAACAAAAATAGACGGTTATGCCCCCCCCCCCCACCACCACCCACCCCCCCCCCCCCCCCCCCCCTCCCCCTCCTCATTGAAGACCCTGGTTACGCTCCCAGCGTAACTCTAATTTAGGAAAATGTGTATCAAAGTGGAATTAAATATCGAGGGTTTAGGGCAACGAGGTCCATCTGCATTCTGCAATAGCTGCCAGATGTTATCATGTGTGGTAGTCTATAGCAGACCCATTGATACAAACTATAAAAGTAACAAAAGGCAGCTATAGCAGATGACATTTTCGCGCTTACATCTCAGTCATGTGTAAAGGCAGTATCTGCAATAGCTGCCACGTGTTATATACACTTAATCATGCTCTAAGATATGCCCTTGTGATATCACAATCCCTCAAATGGCAGCCACTTGCATACGGGACTTTGTTGCACTGTTACAAGCAACCATTATAAGTCATGTGGACTAGGAGTTCATGACTAAAAAGTTAACTCACTAGCGAAGAACGATTGACTACCCCAGAGAGACATTGTATTTAAGATGATATTGCGATGTGGGAAAGCTATAAAAGGAAATTAGAAACGCTGCACGCTTGACAACACTTCGACGGAGCTTGACATCGCGGATGCTTGGGAATGAGGATGCGTGCGCCGTATAGGGTGTAACAAACAGTATTACATGTATTACTTTAAAGGGAGTTGTTAACCCAAAAAGCATGAAATTGATTTTTAGTTTTGACATAAATATGTTTAGATTATCAATTTTTGACCAAAAAGCGCAATTGATAATTGATTAGAAACTCCGAATCAAATGTTAATTCAATTTAATTAGATTCTAGTATGTATTTTACTGCACATATTTTGCATGTTGCATTTATTACAGTAATATCGAAAAAGCGATAAAATCGAGTTTAGAAATCACGTTTATTTGCAACGCAAAGAGCTTAATGTTTTGTCCTAAAATGCAAATGTTTCTAAAATCACATATATATTTTTTCAATTTGAAATTGCAATTTGTTTACTAGATGTGACGTTTTGAAAAAGTTATATTATCTTCTGGGACACCCCTGTATACAGGATGAGAGACGTTAAGGGAATACGAAAATTGAGTTCAGGAACATTATGTTATCGTATTTGAAAGGTAATTAGTGGTTGAATCTCTGATGAAGCAGGCAGCGGTGCTACGTTTCAGTTATTAGGCCAAATAAAAAAAATACATGTTTCTCGTCCCCTCCCGCTTCCTTTTTTAAAGATTTTGAAAATTTCTTTTTATTTTGCAAACTTTCAGTCATAACTTTATTTTTAAAATGTTTCAGTAGTTTAAACCTATCCTACAGCTTTGCAAATTGTATCAGAAGCACTTGTGAAGAGTTCTGTGATCCCAAGAGTGGTCAAGCTCTCAAGACAACAAAATAAAAAGGGCCTCCTCCTCCTTTTTGCAGACAACATTCTTTACGCCAATATGGGCTAAAACGCAGTTAAACAGAGGAATTTAGGTCCGTTTTCCAATAAAAAAAATAAAAATAAAAAGCCCCTCTTCCTCCTTTTTCTCAAAAACCCGGACGAGAAACATGTTGGTTTTTTTATTTGGCCTTATTTTGTTTTTAATAGTCCATGGATATGAGTCTGCTTGAGGGCGTGATTAATTAAAGATCATCATGTTTTGGTTAATAAATATGACATTTACAACTCTAAGGTGACAAACACTCCCGGGGGGGGGGGGGGGGGTGGGGGGGGGGGGGGGGGGGGGGGGTACTCACTTAATACGGTATACGGGGATGTGCCACTCTAATGGGTAACTTTCTTGCAACAAATCCCTAAACATGGGTCTGATTTTGTGCGGAAAATCCCTAATAATGGGGTCACTTTTTACAAATGGGTCTATTTCGCGAAAATTAGCGAAAATTAGGTCTATTTTTTTTTCAATTTTTTTTCTTTGGCGGTCATGGTACACCGCAAAAAAGTGTTATACGCTCATACATTTACCCACACACAATCAAAAATTCTATTAAAATTAAAAAAACACCATGAATCCAAAATATGAAAAATATATTAACCAAAAATATGAAGAAAAAAATATGAAAACAAAAAATCAAACACAAATTCCAAAAAAAAAGTTAAAACAAAAAAACAATATCTTCTTTTTTTTCTTCCACATATATAAAACAAAAATATGAAAAATATATTAACCAAAAAATAAAAAATGAGTCTGTCAGGCCCGCACACCAGGATGTTTTTTTTCGGTGTCTACAAAATGTCTAGACGGTGAACTAACCGATAGCTCCTCAGAATGAAAGAACAAGTAGAGTCTTGTTATACAAAAGCTGGCTATATCCATACACATTGTATCATATATTATTATATTATATTATTTATTATATTACAAAGCAGATAATCTCGATTGATAATTCAATAGGAATCCAGATATTTGTAGTCCGTTGCGCATGGCTGCATGGATATTAAACCTCGATTTGTTCATATTTAATATGTTTATGCAAGTTATTATTGACTGAAATAACTCCTTGGTTTATGTATGTCGTGTATGGCAGGCTTTTTAGTATCCACTATAATGCTTGCAAATACAGGGTGTCTCAAAACAAATTATAATGCACCATTAGGCGATCATAACTTCCTAATTAAGTATCTGAATTTTACAGTTCAAACGGTAAAATGAGGCCAAATTAGTTTTCTACAATTGGAAGAAAACAGTGTTGAATTTTGTTTAGTAATTATGGAGATATCTGTGATTACGTAAGAGTAGTCACGGAACACTTCCATCCAAGTTTGCATATTTTGACATATTTTCACTTGCGCGGCTGTTTACTTACTCATTAATGTTCAATTAGCCAGCACTATTTAAGTGTAAATAAAGCTAACCACCAGCAGATTTGGGACATTTTCGGAAGATGGGGGTCAGCAAATTTGTTTCATATTAAGTCTATGAATACCTTTAGACAAACCATCATTCATGGTGGGCATAAAAAAATCTCAGTGTTTCTAGATATATTATACATGCAGTTCAATTTTCACAAATTTGACACCTGGGAAATGAACTTTTCAAATCATGAGCAAAGACAAATGGCACTCCCATCATGTGCATGTAAATACTTCCACATCCATTTTTTATTGGCATATAGCAAACATATTTCTTGTTATATTTTATCAAATAATAGACCTGCAGTGTTTCTAGTTTTTAACAATGAGAGTTTTTATTTCCTCAATTTTCCATGTTTTTATGTCAAAAAGTGATGTTTCAAATGTCTCCTGTTCTCAGTTGGTCAGTGGTTCAGGTGTTAGTTTGTATGTTGGTTATAAAGAGGAGCCATGGCCCCTCACAGGTATGAAATAAAATCATTGTGTTTTAACTTTTATGTTATAGAAACACTGGGTCAAAACATAGACAATTTCAAAGTATCAAATTCCAATTTTCACAGTATCTTCCGCATTTTTGTACAAAATCCTTTTAAGTTTTCATGAATGATGATTAAATTCATTCAAAACTATTCAATAGTAACCCTAAATTATTTTCAACAAGTTTATTTATCAGTGTTTCTAGTCTAATGGTACTTTTCAATGAAAAATAATTACGGGTATGACATTCACAATGGCCTAAACTGGAAAAGATATGTGGGTTGTGTTAAAATCCATTTAGGTTCAGGTATTAGTGTGTATGTTGGTCATAAAGAGGAGCCATGGCCCCTTACAGGTGTGAAATACAATCATTGTGCTTTAGTTATAAAGGTATAGAAACACTGGGTCCATAACATAGACAAATCAAATTCCAATTTTCACAGTATCGTCCGTATTTTTGTCAAAAACCCTTTTAAGTTTTCATGAATGATGATTGAATTCATTCAACACTATCCATTGGTAACCCTAAATTATTTTTAACAAGTTTATTTATCAGTGTTTCTAGTATTATGGTATTTTTCAATGAAAAATAATAACGGGTACGACATTCAAAATGGCCTAAACTGAAAAGATATGTGGCTTCTGTTAAAATACATTTAATTACAAAGTGGTTCAGGTGTTAGTTTATATGTTGGTTATAAAGAGGAGCCATGGCCATTCACAGGTGTGAAATAAAATCATTGTCTTTTAATTATTATGTTATAGAAACACTGGGTCATAACATAGACAAACTTTAAAGTATCAAATTCTAATTTTTACAGTATTTTCCGCATTATTTTCATGAGTGATGAATGAATTCATTCAAAACTATCCAATGGTAACACTAAATTATTTTCAACAAGTTTATTTATCAGTGTTTCTAGTCTAATGGTACTTTTCAATGAAAAATGATTACGGGTATGACATTCAAAATGGCCTAAACTGGAAAAGATATGTGGGTTGTGTTAAAATCCATTTAGGTTCAGGTATTAGTGTGTATGTTGTCATAAGAGGAGCCATGGCCCCTTTACAGGTGTGAAATAAAATCATTGTGCTTTAGTTATAATGGTATAGAAACACTGGGTCCATAACATAGACAAATTTCGGAGTATCAAATTCCAATTTTCACAGTATCGTCCGTATTTTTGTCAAAAACCCTTTTAAGTTTTCATGAATGATGGTTGAATTCATTCAAAACTATCCAATGGTAACCCTAAATTATTTTCAACAAGTTTATTTATCAGTGTTTCTAGTATTATGGTATTTTTCAATGAAAAATAATAACGGGTATGACATTCAAAATGGCCTAAACTGGAAAAGATATGTGGGTTCTGTTAAAATACATTTAAATAAAAAGTGGTTCAGGTGTTAGTTTGTATGTTGGTTATAAAGAGGAGCCATGGCCGTTCACAGGTGTGAAATACAATTATTGTGTTTCAATTATATGCTATAGAAACACTGGGTCATAACATAGACTAATTTCAGAGTATCAAATTCCAATTTTCACAGTATCTTCTGCATTTTTGTCAAAAACCCCTTTTTAAGTTCTCATGAATGATGATTCAATTCATTCAAAACTATCCAATGGTAACATTAAATTGTTTTCAACAAGTTTTTATCAGTGTTTCTAGTCTAATGGTACTTTCAATGAAAAAATATTTTGTCTATGACATCAAAATGGCCCAAACTGGAAAAGATATGTGGGTTGTGTTAAAATCCATTTAAATAAAAAGTCAAATTTGCAAACAAAAATATAAGTCAATGTGTTTTGATTATTACAATTACAGTGTTTCTAGATTGAAGGGGTACTTGCCATACTAAATAAACTAATTCAGACCATACTGCATCTAATATTTGACACTGTTTTAAGGTCAGTGTCAAAAATATGATAGGAAGGAATGGTGAGTTTTTAGTTAATTTCATATCTGCGAGGCATGAAATCCGAACAGCTGTTTACGAAGATATTGACTATAGTACCAGCACCATTGATGTTTAAAGACATAGAATCTATGCTTGTTGACAAAGAAAAACAGCGTCGGAAGCTTAAAACAACTTAAAGACATTTGTGAGCAGTTTAACATAGATGTTATTGGTTCAAAGATAAGGAAGGATTTCTTTATAAATCCACTTCTAGACCTCATTTTGGCATGCAAATGTACATAGGAAGGAAACCAAAACAGTTGTTTTTTTGCTCCTGGTAAAGTCCATTTAATTTTTATAAGTGACGAGAGACATCTACATTCTATTTGAGCAAAAGAGAGTGTAAAAAGAACTTGTGTATGGTAAACATAATGTATCCACTAATCAGCCCTCAAATTAAGAAATGAAAAGGGCATGGCAATTTCAGGCAATTTGAAAGGGGCACAAGGCAATTATGTACTTTTCAATGGAGTAAAATCAGCCAGAAGTTGAGGGCATCGAGGCAACTAGGTGGGGCACCGACGGCAGTTGCCTTCGGTGCCTTCGGTTAATTTGAGGGCTGCCACTAATACATGGTAAAGGCAAGTGACATAGCATAATGTAATTTCAGAAAAATTGGAAAGGTATAATATACCTCGGATGAGCTTCACATAATAGTGAAGTATTGAATATTTCGATACCAATGTTTAAGGTATGTGTAGTGTGAAATCCGTTGACACAACCATCTATAAAACATGATGAATCAATATGAAGTACCTATCCCATGAAGAGAAAAAAGTGCAGTTATGAAGATTATAGGCCTACAGTTGAACTGCTGCTGTAATCACCTTTGCTATGATGAGTTAGGTTTTAGAATATATTGTAAAATGATCGATTAAGATTGGGTTTGGTATGTTTTGATGAACAACAGCATGTGTTGTAAATTCTGAAATTACCTAGAAACACTGTAAAGGAGCGTGACATTATAATAATGCTTTAACTATGTATAAAATGATAACTTCAGAAAGTTTTATTGAAGTTCGTGAAAAGTTCTATTCCATGGAGAGCTTTTAAGGCGTGTAGACAGGGGAACTAGTTCTTATAAGCATTAAAATACTTTCTTTCTTTTTTTTAACATTTTTTTCTCCAAACAAATAGAACCACCCATACC
>CM069459.1:45472385-45504699 GCA_035610835.1 Ophiura sarsii | reverse complement strand
CATGCAAAGCATATCGCCCCTCCTCGCCCTTGTCAAACTCGACAATACTATCCACTCGTTGAATTACACTCATTTTTGTCTGTGGAAGAAAAGATGAGCATGTGGCATGTGACGAGTAAGACACTTTTGCCCAGGGGGGGGAGGGGGGGGGGGGTGTATTTCCTATGGAAATGGCGCAAATATTTTTCACCTAAAATTTTCGTAAAAGGTTGCCCCACATTTTTCCAAGTCAGTCACCTCGTGAATTTCACGTTGGGGCGATCGCAACCGTCGCCCCCCCCCCCCCCCCCCCCCCCCCCCCCCCCCCCCCCCATCTGACGGGCCTGCGCGAGTGTCCAATTCATGGTTACTTGACACGATTTGATTCGCCATGGAAGTTTGACAAATTCAGCCAATGTCGATCCGCAACGTATAACAGATCACTAAATAGGCCTACCCCAACCCCCTGTCTTTGTAAAACCCGACAATTTGGCCTTGCGAAAAAATAAACTACAGATCGAAACCTTCGCATAGATTTGGTTGAAACCGCGACTGAAAGTTTGACTAATTCAGCCAAAACGGCGCTGCCTATGAAAAGGAATTCCCAACTATGGTTCAGTTTTGGTTTGGTTGGCAAATCATTTCTATTGGGTATAAAACACTATTGAACCTACATCAACCAATATAAAACCTGGATACGCGATATTATTAGATCTAAAGCATAAATTTGGAAATTGTTTCGGCTGATTTAACTGATTTTGATACACTGATACTAATGTTGAACTAACATAGGCCTAACTTAATACCGCGCTGCCCCCTGTCTTTGTAAAACCTGACAATTTGGGGCCTATTGCGAAAAATTAAACTACAGATCAGAAACCTACGCATAGATTTGGGTGAAACCCGACTGAAAGTTTGACTGATTCAGCCAAAGACACCACGCGTCAAAACGGTGCTGCCTATGAAAAAGGAATTTCCCAACTATGGTTCGGTTTTGGTTCGGTTGGCAAATCATTTCTATTGGGTATAAAACACTATTGAACGTACATTAACCAATATAAACCTGGATACGCGATATTGTCAACAGAAAATTTGACACGAAACGACAGGTTGGTATTGGTAGCATTTGACTGCAACCGCTCAAGCAATTTATTCGTCATGGCCATAGTCTTGACCATGATCGCACACACAATCAATCTTCCAAAATTTTCAGCAATTACAATATGACAGGTGATATTTTAGCTCCTTAAAATGTACCAAGCCATTTGAATGACTCCGGACTTAAACTTTAACTGCGATATTTGAATATCGAGTGTTCAAACTTCAAACTAGACTTTGTAAGGAAATGATTTTCTAACCTGCAATTCCGAAGCCTGTCATTGTAATCTTAATTTGTAAATAGTGCAAGTCACAAATATATGCCTACACCAAAGCAGGTCGGTGCCAATTTGAATACAGATATTATACCAGTAAATGATCTCCTGCCAAAGAGATTAATATCTACGTCATTCCATTTATCAAATATATCATTGTAATTTTAATTTACATGTAATAGTTTATTACATTTTGTAAACACCAATGAGCTAACCTCATTCATTTTTCCAATTTTATGACGAAAATACAACAATTTGAGGCTTAAAACGACCCCCATAAGCAAAACACCCCATAAACTTCTGAGACAAAGCTACCACTTAGCCCTAGTCCGCGGATAGCCAGGGCTGTCAATGAAAACACATGTATGTGTACTCGCCCTAAATGCGGCTTGTCCGGAGCACTCCAAAGGTAGCCCTACCGCAAAAATACCAAGCCAGGAATGATTTATAACTGCTAGCCATAAATCTTGAAGGGTGATGATTCCAAGACCGCCGAATACATTCCCTTAATAAAAGCTTGCCTGCGGACCGAAAGGCTCCATGCACGTGACCCAAGGGCCGCCACCAAAGGTGCCAGAAGGAATTACAACCGCAGACCCCCATGGCGTAACTGTATTGCCAAATAGGTAGTGACGCCACCACTATGCACAACAGCTCAATGCAGTATCGCGGTTTTACTTCGGATTATTGGACTGCGGAAACCGTCCCCTTTAGCAATATGGTCACCTCGGGGCAAAAGCAATAACAGGACATGTTGAGCACGGACAGCAAGCCATATATATTGTCCCCCTTTTCCTTGATTTGCTTGTATTTTATTATTTTATGATGTATCATCTCGTAAAGTGCTCTGAAGAATTGTGATCCACAGTGCTCTATATAAACACTGTTTTTATTCTTATTCCTATTATTATTCTTCTTCTTCTTCTTCTTATTATTATGGCCAAAGCAATTAACATGACCATGTGAGCACAAATCAACTGAAGCTTACCCAAATAGTTTTGGCCTACCCCAGACTTACACCAACTTAAATAACTGGGAGTGGTGGGTGGGGGTTTTATTTAACTTCCGAGCACGATCCGATACGGATGCAGTCAAATGAAAGAATGAAACAACGGGCAGCAAATCACACTAGACAAAACAATCGGCGGGAAAACCGAGTCACGATATGATTTGCGCGGGAGATACAGCCAGGGGGCAACAGGCACGTTTCAAAATTTCTGTCAACAACTTTGTTTACCTCGCATGCGCAGCGTTAAACTTTATTGTCAACAGAAAATTTGACACGAAACGACAGGTTGGTATTGGTAGCATTTGACTGCAACCCGCTCAAGCAATTTATTCGTCATGGCCATAGTCTTGACCATGATCGCACACACAATCAATCTTCCAAAATTTTCAGCAATTACCAATATGACAGGTGATATTTTAGCTCCTTAAAATGTACCAAGCCATTTGAATGACTCCGGACTTAAACTTTAACTGCGATATTTGAATATCGAGTGTTCAAACTTCAAACTAGACTCTGTAAGGAAATGATTTTCTAACCTGCAATTCGAAGCCTGTCATTGTAATCTTAATTTGTAAATAGTGCAAGTCACAAATATATGCCTACACCAAAGCAGGTCGGTGCAATTTGAATACAGATATTATACCAGTAAATGATCTCCTGCCAAAGAGATTAATATCTACGTTCATTCCATTTATCAAATATATCATTGTAATTTTAATTTACATGTAATAGTTTATTACATTTTGTAAACACCAATGAGCTAACCTCATTCATTTTTCCAATTTTATGACGAAAATACAACAATTTGAGGCTTAAAACGACCCCCATAAGCAAAACACCCCCAACAAGACCCTAAAGGGGGATTGCCCCAAAAAGACACCCCCCCCCCCCACGGACTCAACAAAAGATGCGGTTTCTAGTGGCTGCCCCCAAAAAACAAGAACGGGACTTAGTAAAAGATGCCCTATTCGTGCAACGCATAGCCAAACGTTACTATCACGCCTAACAATCACGCATTTCTATCACGCATTTCTATCACACGTTACCATCGCGCATAACCATCACGCATAACCAACACGCATAGCCATCACGCATTGCCATCACGCCTTACCAACGCGCAGTACCATCAAGCAGCACCATTAAGCAGTACCATCAAGCATTACCATCACGCATTAACACCACGCCGTACCATCAAGCATTACCAACACGCATTACCATCACGCATTACCATCAAGCATTACCATCAAGCATTACCATCAAGCGTTACCATCAAGCGTTACCATCGCGCATAACCCATCACTCATAACCATCGCGCATAACCGTCACGCAACCATTACGCATAACCATCACGTCGTTACCGTCACGCATTACCATCACGCCTTATCATCACGCAGTACCATCAAGCATTACCAACACGTATTACCATCACGCATGTAGCATTTTTTTCTTTTTTTTTCTTTTCAAACCCAACCGTTCGTTAAAGATGACAAACTGTTACATTAAAATGCATAGTATAAAGCTGCTATTCGCTTTAGATTGTATAGCAAATTCTGCAAAGTGTGGAGCATTTAGCGATCATGCAATGTTATTTTAATTTGATAATAAGTTCGCATTTGATATCTACAGAAAAAGAAAAAAAAACTACATGTATAGTGACAAACCACCATTCAGATAAACACGGACTTCAACTGCAAATCGTCTACTAAACGTATCAACAAGCTAATGTAATACAATATTTTGAATTACTAATATATTCAACATTCCCGAAATACATCATGAGAATGGCCCCGTGTGGGGCGTAAAGCACAAAGTGTTAACAATTTAAAATTGTATACAATAAGACATTTTAATCAGCTCAAAAAACAAAACAAAATCTATTATGATTTTAGTTGTAAATGTTATAATTATAATTCACACATGCGAGCGAGTGGTAATGGACATAATTAATAGACATTCCCAATATAAATATTGTTGGCCCTCCCGTGAGGAAGCGTTGAACATAACATAATCAGCATTTTTTTTTTTTTTTTTTTTTCGCCTTTGTTGCCGCTATTAACGCAAAGACCATACATGCTTGCACTGACTAGTGACTAGTCTAATTATAAACAGAGATGGAGAAAAGCCAAACCAATTAACACATAACCTTCAAGCATAATCACATGACTCATTGTTCGGTAACTGATATTCTGTACATTAAAGCTATCTCCTTAATTGCATTCACTTTTGTATGATGCCTGGGGATGGGGTACATTGTACTGATTATATGTGAGGTGAGCACTTTTGAAACCACTCTACATACCTAGGCACAGATAGTATTATTTTATTATTATTATCCAAAAGAGGACACTACCATAGCAATAATATTGAAGTAATTTAAAACTGTGGACTGTAAGTGTAATATAAACGATAATAACCATATAACAGTGCGATACCTGAATTCGGGCTGTATCAACGAACCCAATTACTGACCGGTTACAAGCAGGTTTGAAGATCCAGAAACGAGATTCGGTGTGGACTGACGCAACGGTAAAGAGGTCCTTTAAATCTGCCGGCAAAAATACTGGGAGCAGATTCCAACATTTGTGCGCATGTCCACGATCTGCCGACGCCTAGCTAGCATTAACAGATCCCATCTTCATATTATGGTTGATTATTTAAATATGCCTTGACTCGGATGTGATTGAAAAATACTGCCCATTCCGAGTTTCTGCTGAATCCAGAAAAGCTTTTTGATGTATATGGCTTGACGAGGCGGACATCAATGCTTTGACTAACATATTCAGCCAGCATGCTTATAGGCTTTTTAAGCCTGGCCCAAGCAATTTGCTTGAGCATGGTCCCTTCAGGACCCAAGAGTGTGCCCGTATGGACCGACCGTGTAAACAAACAAACAAACAAACACTGATGCATCCGAAGGCGTCAACCTGCCATGATGGACCAGCCACGGCAAAACTATAATTCGAAACCTTGCCTCCATTTGGTGTTTGGTTTATGATGACAGCAGATTGGCCAGAAAGGTGATCGATGCTGTTGCTGTTGTGGTTGATGGAATGGTGGATATGAGTAGGTGACTGGCCCGGTAACTGGACTATAGCCATTATTCTATTGTGTAAGTATGTCGCAGCACCTTGATGGATAGCTTTATAACAATTATCTGAAAGAGATAAGCCAGAAACAAACAGCAGCAAAACATAGAAGAAATATAGACATGATATAACACAGGCAAGAAGAACGTTGACAAGATGCAGAAAAGACCAAATAATTGAATGACAAACATGACGTCATAGAGTACTCTGTTGTCAAGCTATTCCTATTTTCTTTTCTTTCCTTAAACAATCAATCACTCAATCAATCAAACAATTAATTAATCATGCAAACAATCAACGAATCAATCAACGAATCAATCAATCAATCAATCAATCAATCCAATCAATCAATCGATCAATCAATCAATCAATTAACCAATCAATCAATCAATCAACCAACCAGCCAATCAATTAAATAATCAATTCATTTATTTATTTATTTATTATTATTATTTTTTAAATTATTTTTTCCATTTAATCAAACCATCAATCAAACAATCAATTAATCACGCAATCAATCAACTAATGAATCAACGAATCAATCAATCAAAAAAATCAATCAATCAATCAACCAATCAATCAATCAACCAATCAATCAACCAATCAACCAACCAGTCAATCAACCAATTAAATAATCAATTCATTTTATTTATTTATATTTATTATTATTAATATTTTGTCCATTTATTTTTATTTATTAACTTATTATTATTTTTCCAATCATCTCATGCCGGATGACAAGTGACACAGAGAGCTAAAAGCTTACCCGCAGCTGCAACTTTATGGAAAGATCGACTGATTAATCACCTGTAATCGCCTGATTATTTCATCAAACTGAAAGTGTTATTTGAACGATTATGTGTGTGTGGAAACTCATGCCATAATAAACGTCAGACGTAACCATTTTAAAGGCTCAGCAGCAACCGTACTAATTAATTTCGTCCCGACGATGACATCAAATTGAACTCCTACAGATTCAACCCTCAACTCCCAAAATGTAACTGTAAGCTGTGATGTAAAGATTTGTTGATTTCTTAGCAAATCTCGAAGCGGGCTAAATGAATCCTATCGCAGAGTGGCCAGGGTAAAAGGCCGCTATGCACAGCCCGTAGTAATAAATATCGCCCTCTATAATAATTATTATGACTCTATAATATCATGACCACTTTATTACGGCGCAATTAAAATCAAAACTGAAATAACTTTTATCAACCAACGACAAATCGATGGATAATCACCCTTGGCTGCCGTACAAATTTAACTTAGATTAGAACATTGAGTCAAGGGAATGGAAACCGTGAACCTATTTTTAAACCGACTAGCATTGTCTAGAGTACCATGGAAAGGGAATACTATTACCTAATCAAAAGAACCCAGCGGAAAATAAAATCAACAACTCGTTGACGGCTGTACACTCATTATAAAATCAATATATCTATACTATGCCTATTAACGGTATTACGTAAGACACTGACTGTTCAGTTCAACGCATCAATCATGTCAATACAGAACCCTCATAACCTGGTGTAACGAAACTGAATGGTATTAAAAGCAGGCTGGCGTATAAAATCGATTCAGATTTTTAAAGCACGCAAAAAATAACAACTACGACACAGTTCATTGGAAAAACCCATAGCGCATAAAATGTAAGATTGGTACACCAAACAAGTGCAAATGCCTACAATAATATCGTAAACCAACATAAACATGTCGATCAGCTCTGAGTAGATCTTGCGTAGAGACGACGATCAATGAATGACTTTAATTATTTATATAGGCCTAAGCCTATTACAGTTATACAGCATCGGTATTATAATAGCCCTAAACCGAATTGACCTGTTTTTGTTTGTTTTTTAATCCTAATGAAAACCGGTAAACAAGACCGACACATCAATGACTTTAGTCCTACCAACAATAACAGGGATCAATTTAGAAAGTAATAGCTGTGTGCGACGCGTGATTAAAACGGGATAACTCTCTCTCTCGAGGACAACAAACTGGCACACAATACACATTCTAGGCACCTCCTGATAAATTATTGTAAAATAGCATAGTTCTCACCTACATGTATCTGATTACATACTTCACTGCAGGCTCTCTTGGGTGTTGATTCAGACTGGTATAACCATTGATTTTCTCCACCGTAGCTTGCCCGCTGGAAATGTTGCAGACAGCGCCACACATGAATAACGCGATGACCGACCTGAGCTCTGATTCTCCTAATATCGCGCCCAGAAAAGTGTAGCATCCAGCTTCGAATATAAGACTAAAGCCTTGAACCAGTTTCTTCGGTCCCGTTTCTTCATCGTATCGGAACTGAAATATTAGCATTTTAGCGATTAAAGTTGATAAACTTGAAGTGCAGAAACCGAAGCTCGGAAGAAGCAATTCTGTATTTTTTATTTAACTTCCGAGCACGATCCGATACGGATGCAGTCAAATGACAGAATGAAACAACGGGCAGCAAATCACACTAGACAAAACAATCGCGGGAAAACCGAGTCACGATATGATTTGCGCGGGAGATACAGCCAGGGGGCAACAGGCACGTTTCAAATTTCTGTCAACAACTTTGTTTACCTCGCATGCGCAGCGTTAAACTTTATTATTAGATCTAATGCATAAATTTGGAAATTGTTTCGGCTGATTTAACTGATTTTGATACACTGATGTTGAACTAACATAACTTAATACGGCGCTGCCCATGAAAAAGGAATTTTCCAACTAGGGTTCGGTTTTGGATCGGTAGCATAAATTTGGAAATTGCGTCGGCTGATCCTCTGAGAGTTTCCGGTCAAGTATGAAATGTCCGCAACAGATCACTATACCCCCACCCCGGTCTTTGTAAAACCTGACAATTTGTGGATATTGCAAACAAGAAGAGTGTTAAAAACACAATCCTCGGCTAGAGGGTTTAAGTTTGAATGCAAGCAGAAATAAATGAAGAGTATCATAAAGAAAATTGTGTCATAACAAAACATGCACTTTCAGTCATAGCATAGATCCTTGAGAAGAAAAGATCTATGGCCATAGTTATACCGTACATGATTGTTTACATGAACACACCCTGAACATTTGAGTTAAAGGTCCCAAATAGGAATATTTTTTATCTAATTAAGAATAGATTAAGACCTATCACATCAAAGTCAACCGGGGCAAAAACAACTGATTAAGTAATGGATAATTAATTATGATTCATTAATGATCAATTAAGTATCAATAATCAATGATCAATAATTGATTATTCATTAATGAACTTATTAATTTATGAATTAATATTATCTAATTTCATAAAGACATTTATTTATTTATTTATTTATTTATTTATTTATTTATTATTAAAGTTAATTAACAATTGTATTTATTAATTAATAAACGTAATGATTGATTAATTAATATGTTTATTATTCAATGTATTAAGTTAATTCTTAATATGAATAAATACATACACACATTTCATGAATTTATGAACTTCTAGAAAACCAACTGCACTGATGAAAGTGATACATTGTATTGCATTTGGTATACACACTATCACCCATAGCAGGCTACATGTCGTTGTTGACAACCAGGCCAGGATCGGAGTATGATAAAACTGTCACCATAAACAATTAGAAGGAAATTGTTTATGCTGTCACCAAGATTCAATTAGAAACTAAAATCTCACATGACCCATTGACCCCCAGATGTGAGTAAAACTGTTCATTGCATGATATGGTATATGACTACAAAATTGTCAAAAGGCTGCGTAGGGATAATTGGAAATAGTTATAATCAGCTGTTATGATTGGTTGACAGGGTTGTGTGTTTATATAGCATGTATAGTGAGGGTGACATTTGTCAGCAAATGAAACCAAGGGTATTTGACGGTTCTGGGTGGCCTTATTTAACACTATACTTAGAGTACCAATTGCAATATTTCCATGATGTGACCTTGCTAGAAAATAAGTTGATCTCTGCAACGGGAGTACCGAAGGCTTGTACCGATACAGATTTGTTTCATTATCTGAAGTAGTATTATACTCTGCAGAGAAAAATAATAAACTACACTCTGAAACCTACCTATCAGTGATGGGTAATAACAGAACAGGTGGATACTGGATGGGATAAAATCATTGCCTATGGTGTCAAGTGTGAAATATTGTTGCGATATTAATGTTGTTTTGGATAGTGAATTGGTTTTACAAATAAGAAGGCCTTGATGGCAAGGCTAAGATTTTGGTGAAACCCGACTTTTACACCCAAGTAAATTCAACTTTGTTGGAGTCAAATCGAACCGCTTTCGATCAGTCACTGATAATGTTGAACTAACAAGTGAAATAAGTCACATTTTTGTATAAAAAGAGCAAGCCCCCCCCCCCCCCCCCCCCCCCCCCTCTTGGTCCTTGGCAAACTCGACAATTTGGGCCTAGTGCGAACAACAGTGGCGTAACTAGACTTTTTCATGGGGGGGGAGAAGGGGCAGTGACTTGAAATGGGGGGGGGGGGCGTCCTAATGGGGGCTCCAGCCCCCCCCCCCCCCCCCCCCCCACCACTGGTTACGCCACTGCGCTGTGACGTCTTGCCCGTCTGGAAATCCAGACAACTTTTCATCATCACTATTCCTCTGTACCCCTTTCCCATACTATTATTAACGCTTGGAAATCCAGACAACTTTCCCCCTACCCCTCCCCCTCCCCCCTCTTGCCCCTCCCCCCCCCCCCCCCAGTGAGACCAAAAAGGGCAAACAGTTCAATTTTCCCCTTCCCCCGAAACACAATTTGCCCACTCAATGCGCCCCCCCCCCCCCCAAAAAAAAAAAAAAAAAATGGTGCCACCACTGTATCTTGAGCTTGCCCTTCATTGGTGAACCAGAAGAAAAAAGTCTAAAATTTACAGGGATAGCATTACGAACATGACGAAAGTGTCTGGAATTCCAATCTATTATATCTCTATACATTCCTTTAGTATGACATTCAGAAAAGGAAAAAAGTGTCTGAATTTCCAAAAACCTGCGGTCTTATAAAATTGTGAAAAGTCTGGAATTCCAAGCACTTGTGCCAAAAAAGTCTGGAATTCCATTGAAAAACTGGTGGGAGAAAAAAAAGTCTGGAATTCCGATGTCCTCTATAGGGGAGCGGTCTAAATTGTGAAAAAAGTCTGGAATTCCAAGCACATGTGCCAAAAAAGTCTGGAATTCCATTGAAAAACTGGTGGGAGAAAAAAAAGTCTGGAATTCCGATGTCCTCTATAGGGGAGCGGTCTAAATTGTGAAAAAAGTCTGGAATTCCAAGCACATGTGCCAAAAAAGTCTGGAATTCCATTGAAAATTGGTGGGGAAAAAAAGTCTGGAATTCCGATGTCCTCTATAGGGGAGCGGTCTAAATTGTGAAAAAAGTCTGGAATTCCAAGCACATGTGCCAAAAAAGTCTGGAATTCCATTGAAAAATTGGTGGGAGAAAAGGTCTGGAATTCCGATGTCCTCTATAGGGAGCGAAGCACATGTGCCAAAAAAGTCTGGAATTCCAATGAAAAATTGGTGGGAAAAAAGTCTGGAATTCCGATGTCCTCTATAGGGGGGGGGGGGGGGGGGGGGGGGGGGGGGGGTTCATTATTATCTGGAATAGCCCATTACTGCAACATAAGTTGTCAGTATTGCTCGATACTAGTAGGCTACGATTTAATTAATAATCAGCGCAAAGAGAAGATTTCTTTTAATCTGCATGTGTAAACGAATATGTGAAATGCAATGTTACGACATCACAAGGGATGCTGTGACAGCATCTACAGCCGAGAGTCAGTCACAAAGCCTCTCACCTGAAGTGGGTCATTCCATAGACCTTGACTATGATAGGTTATCCATGTAGCCATGCGCAACGGACTACACAGGGGAATCGCACTCGGCTATTCTACACGGGTTCGATTCCCGGAAATTGCTTGTTATCCTTTTATTTTTCTATCTTTTAAACTTGATGGTGGATTAATGTAACATCATTGTTATGTCAATTTTTATACATTATAAAGACCGCCCTTGCGTTTATAGTTTCTTTTTATTTATTTATCTATCATTTAACTCTTGATTTATTTAACTTTGTATCTAAACAATTAAAATGCGTAAACAATTATATTATTGCTCGATAAATAAGTGATTTAAATTGAGTTCAGTTTGATAATGATAGCAAAACTTGTTGTAAAATCATTTTACTAGTGTGCCCAACAATTTCTCCTTTGCACACTTTGTTTATACATACAGAGATGTCACTTTTAGCTTGTTATAGCTAGGCTAATATACAATTGTAAGCAAGTTTGCGACCTCTTTGATTTTAGGCTGGTAACACAATCCCATAGTGCATTTCGTTAAAACAGTGTAAATAATGTTTTCAACTGTACGTATCACGTGATAACCACGATCGTTTTCGCAAAATATCGCAAAATGCCCGGTACCCCCCCCCCCCCCCCCCCCCCCCCCCCCCCCCCCCCCCCCCCCCCCCCCTTACTGACAGCATAAGCTATGTGGTATGGAAAATAAGTCTCTTGCAGTCTATGTTTGTAGTACTCTGTTGTATGCTTACTAATGTTAGTACCGTAGGCCTATGTGACATGAGCCTCCGGCTGAGAATGGCGGCTCGCGGCATCGGGAAAACACGGTATACGCCGGCCTACCAACCAAGGAAATCATGACGTTAGACAGACAACATGTAGCCATTGTATTTAGTCAGACTTTATGGGTTTTTTCACATGATGGATGTTTCACCAAACTGATTTATCATTATAAAATAGGGTTAATCCAAGTAGCAATTGTCAGGCTTAATGGGCTATCCTGGTATGTCAGTTTTGGTGTCAGTGTCTGCCATCCTGGATGGCATTGTGGTGAAATGTTTGTTTTTATATTATGTTGTTGTGTAATTTATTGTACTTTGTAAATGTAAATTGTATTTTTTTCTTCTTCTATCATTTTGTTTATATTTATGCTGACGATGCCTAATAAAAACAAACAAACAAACAAAGAAACGTTCAAAACATGTCAAATATTTACACATTTTCAATCATAATAATTGTAAGCTGTTGGTCGGTAGACTGAACTGGTTTACTTTCTATGACCTGTTTGGAACTATAACAACCAGTCACAATATCAAACGGATTAACCATGGCGTCAATAATATGCCATGCATGTCGGCCTATGATATCAATACTTTGAATATCACTATCATAGCCATGCACGTCGGCCTATGATATCAATACTTTGAATATCACTGTCTTCCAATTGGTCAACTGATTTACTGGTTCAAACACTTAAATGCAGAAAGACCTAGACAGTTTCTGCCATTGCAAACAGAGATCACACCATTCCACAACCAACACGGAATCAGAAGCTGATATATAAAGTTAACGGCGCTAGCATCATCATGGCAAACTTGAAGGTGTTCATCGTATCTCTAGCTGTTATGCTTTTGATGTCGGATGTTCTGTCAGAAAAAGGTAAGATAAAAACGTCTTCTGTTTTACAAATCCGGCTTATGAATAGAGAGGGGTAGTTAGTTTTTTTCTTCTTATGATTGCATCATTTTAAAATTCTTTGAGATTTACAATTTACTTGCTTCTTATACATATTGATACGTATACTTGCAGAGGCATTTGCACGGTATAGGTGGCCACGATGGGCTTTTTTTTTATCCCGGGCGTTCTGTCACAAACAAGGTACAATGAACGCGTAGTAAGATACAAACGGGAGTGTCGATGGTGTAATTAACGGTAAATGGCCTAGTAGGCGTAGGGTGTACAGGGTTAGACAACTTGTCCCCACTTTCGTGGAACCGTTGGTCTGTTGAAGGATCATTCTGGAATATGTTGACGGATTTTTTCTTCTTCTTCCTTACTATAAATATGGTGAAATTAGGAATCTCCCTTCTGAAACATTCGATTTTCTCGGGATAAAGTGAACGTTAGATCACAGGAGGGAACCAACCTATGCTCGCTCAACAAAAAAACAAAATTCTATAATAATTAACGGAGGCGTTTTATTCTCTCTTGTGTGAAACACGCGTGGAACCTAAAGTGCACTGCCTTTACAAGTTTGAATACAACGTGTCTTTATTCCAATTTGGAAATCAGGTCGTTCTTTTCAATAAATTGATGCTGTTCAGAGGAAAACTTGGGAAAATATCTCGATAAACGTGTACTTTTGAATGTTCTTACAATTGTTGGGAAACCCAACAATCGACGTAATGAATACATTAATCATGTTCATTACAACTTAATGTTTCGGAGCAAATTCGAGAGTAGCATGGCATTTTAAGTTCAATTTCGGCAGATTGCGTTTACTTGATTTGTCAAACGAACTACTCTCCAAATACTGCAGATCATCCCTGTCTGCGCATTATGGTCCTTCATACGTGTTGAGCTTAAAGGGACACGAAGTAGTGTTGAAGAGTTTTAAATGAATTTACATCAGAATTCAAGACGAACATTAACAATTGCCATTATTGTTGTTTCTACTCACAAAAACACAGCAGCACTTGATTAAAACAATACCATCGCTATTTAGTGAACCTTTTTGTAAAAACGCCCTCTATGTAAATATGGTTCGCGTTATCTATCACGCGTGCTGCAGGGGACACTGTTTGACATAAAATGCTGATCGCGGCTCGATCAGCATTTTTGAATCGACGTTTTGTTGTACAAAGAGGGCTGATTTATCTTACTCCTTATGGGTGTAAGTTCATACATGTACTACAACATTGTAATCAATTACCTCAGCTTTTAACATAATTGAGGGCACAGCCTCCAACACATATCTTAGGTCCGTATGCACAAAAGAGTTAGACCGGGTCTAAAGTTAGACCTGGTCTAAGGGGATTTTAATTTTTGTGAAAGCACACCTTTAATTACATTTCATTTTCAAATAAGCTAACAAATTGTAAAGATTCGGATGCAATGTTAAAAAATAGCACAAAATATTTCTCTGAAAATGCAGAGGAAAACAGATTTTGAGGCATGAATAAATTTCACTTAGACCAGGTCTAACTTTAGACCCGGTCTAGGCCTAACTCTTTTGTGCATATGGACCTAAGTGTTCCTTAACTTCTAGAGCTGTGCAGCTGCTTGGATATGTTTGTGGAGCTATAGCGTAAAAAACAGCAAACGATTGCCCAAGTAAAAGTAGGTGAAGGACACATATAGACAAAGAAAAGTGGGATAACGTGAGATCAGGAAACAAAATGCGCATGCGTATCATATTGAAGGAGGACATATAATTGCAAATAATGAAAAGAGTCAAAACCTGTCACATCAATCCAGGGGTGTTTTTATCTATTTTTTTCAAGGTACCACTAAAACCGATGGTTGATCCTTTGAAATGTGTAAAATTTTCAAGGTCAAAGTACAACAAATGGATTGATAGGCTATATCAATTGAAACATCTTTAGTATTACCTACTCTAAAAATCCTTATCCATTGATGAAAATAAAACAATAATGAGGTATGTGATAGAAGGATAAGGCGGCGAGAAAACCCCACTTTTTTGTACTTTTTACACACACAAACAAAAATATATTTAAAAATAAATAAATAAATAAATAAACAATGTCATTATCATATTTGGAATCACCATGAGAAATGCATTACAATAAGTACAAACATGACTAGTATTGGTTCAGTAATCCTTCAGATAGACCTTGACATTTGAGAAAGGTTTTTGAAAAATCTGTTTTGTATTTTTTAGATTGCCCAAGTAAAAGTAGGTGAAGGACACATTTAGACCAAAAAAATCGGGATAACGTGAGCTCAGGAAATAAAATGCGCATGCGTATCATATTGAAGGAGGACATATAATTGCAAATAATGGAAAGAGTCAAAACCTGTCACATCAATCCAGGGTGTTTTTTTCTTTCTTCAAGGTACCACTAAAACCGATGGTTGACCCTTTGAAGTTTCAAGGTCAAAGTACAACAAATGGATTGATCAATTGAAAAAACCATTTGTGACGCGATCAAGAGGAATGAGTCGGATGTCGACCCTGGTCGAAAATGAGTTTTTAATACAGTTTTAAAGAAGACACCTAGAGCTTTCAGAAACTGAAAACCCCATGTCGATACGACGTTTTGTTCCAAAGTTATGTCAAATTGTATACATGAATTTCCATCAAAACTTATGTAAGCCGCCATTTTGAATTGGCCATATCTCAATTTGGGATTCCCCGACATCCGACTCATTCCTCTAGATCGCGTCACATTTGTACTATACCTACCCTAAAAAATCCTTATCCATTAATGAAAATAATACAATAATGAGGTATGTGATAGAAGGATAAGGCGGCGAGAAAACCCAACCTTTTTAGCACTTTAGCAATATGTTCATGCCGTTGCCAACATACACTCGAGTTCTTTGCATTATAGCTAATGATTTTATTTAGGTGGCCAGTCTTCCCGAGCTCTGCTCTGATTTGGTCAACCTACCATAGTATATTAATTGTATTGTCATTATTATGTATCTCATTTGTGGAAAATAAACTGAACTGATATGTCAACAATTTCAAATTTCATTATCATATTTGGAATCACCATGAGAAGTACAAACATGACTAGTATTGGTTCAGTAATCTTTCAGATATACCTTGACATTTGAGAAAGGTTTTTGAAAAATCTGTTTTGTATTTTGTAAAACCAGCAGTCGCGTGGAAAGTGTTAAGATGTTAAAATGTTTCTGAAAAATCTATTTGTATATGGGAAAACTAATACTAGCCGCCTGGAAAGTGTTAAAGGTATATTATGTGATCTTTTCCATGGAGCGCCCCCTATTCATGATTTTTGTAGAAAGTAGATTTTCTTGCAGATTTACATTTCTGATCATAAATCGTACATACATTCCATGTTACAGAGTGATACGATTCCTAATTACCTCAAAACTCATGGTTTTAGAGTGAATTTAGACCAGAGTAAAAAAGTTGTCGGACATCCGACAATTTTACATTTTACATTTTGAACCAAACTTTGACCAAATTCAATCTGTGTTTAAACACAGATGTATTTTTGTGGTGGAGGTTGGAAGAGTGTTTGCGTGTAAAATCACGACATTTTAAAATTATTTACAATACTTATATTGTGTTTGTTTAAATTCTTATTTTATACATTACTTTGAATACTATTTACAGCTCGAAAAGGCAAATACGGCGAAGGCCCTAAAGACAATGAAGATGGCGAGGTTTGGCTATTTCATTCTGGAAATTCTAACAACAGGGAAAACTACGTGTAAGTATCCCTTGTCTATACACACTAAAACATAACCATAATAAACTCAGCTCAAAAAGTATCTAGACACTTAATAATCAGCCAATAATTAACGGCCCGAAAGGGATGGTATAATCGAAACAAATAACCCAGTGCATAATTTAGTTCAGCGTATTTTGACACCTCGATTGTTGAGATACGATGTTGCGTAGTTATTGTCATTTCAATGGTTGTAGGTCCAGTTTCAAAAGTGAAAATCATCCCTATAGAATCAGGTTTGTATTATTGTTTTGACGAAGATACGCCGTAGCCCTTTCCATGTTGTATCAGGTATGATGGAGTTGTTCTTTTGAGAAATGTTCTTTGTATTTATCAGAATGTACGTTTTCTATATATTGTTCGAAAGTGTACGAAACATAACCAAACCAAAAATTCGTTGACATCTTCTGTACTCCTTATTAATATTAACATCTGTAAGAAAACTCGGGCGTAATTATACATGTTTTTTGTAATGATAAACACCATAAAAAGGGAAATATTAAAAGAGCCAAAAATAAAAATAATTCACTATTTCAGATGTTTTTTACCTTTTTTGAACTGTATTATAGCACTAATGTTAACCGGGTTGTGTTACCAACGACTGTTCTGAGGCCTTATCTTTAAATTAAAGGCATTTCTGAGGTTAAGTGATATCTAAATCTACCTCAAAACATGAAATTAGAAAAATCATGTTTTTTTACCTAAAAACACATATTTTGTTGCTAAAACAATGTCTGAATATCAAACAATTTTGTATTTTTTTGTTTCTACTTGAATTTGCAACATGTTAAAATAATTCCAGCATTTTGAGAAGCCGTCGACAAGTCGCATCATATTCAAATATTGAAAATCGTTATTATTTATTTTTAATTTATACCAAGAAATACGTTTTTGGGCAAAAACCGGACCAAGATGAACAAACAAATAATTGCGTCAAGAGAAAATCTTATTCCATGTTGACCTATATAGCGAAAATGAACAATTAGTGAAATCTGTAACGATAATGGCATTGTAGGTCCTCTATAAACCCCACTAACTCTAATGAGGCTCGTAAGGCGATATGTCCCCATGCAGCAAAGAAATATAAATACGTTTTTACGTACAAGTATTACAAAATATATAGTCAGATAAGGTAAAAGGCACCTGAAGTTCATGGCCTTCGCACAGGGAAATTAATTAGTTGTTTTCTTTTTATCCAAACTCGCTGATATATGACAAAGTATGTTTTCATTGTTGCATGGCTTAGTGTATTTACCGTATAGAATAGAGTTGAAACCCATCGACAAATAAACCTAACGAATAAGTGTAGGCCTAAAGGCTTTTTTAAAGGGAGACATTTTCGTAATTTGTTGACGCCTCTCCCTTTCAACATGTCTCAAACTTCGGTGTATCCTTGGTGTAAGATATTTATAAGTTAGACTAGTGTCCAGATATATTACGGATTAAAGCTGTATAATAAAGAGGATTTTGTGCTATGTTAGTTTCGTGCTGTCTTACACCAAGGATAAACCCAAACGTCTTTGACCACCAACTTTATTCTTCTTACTGGACCCGGAACTTTTTTGTCCTCCTCCATTCAAAATGATCAGACCTGTTGTCAAATATAAGGTCAAGGAACATAGTCATCACATTCTATCATTTTATATTAGACCTATGGACCAGGTGTAATTTTCTACGGCATTGATTATGTTCTATTTTAAACCCACACTTTAAAGTTAACCCCAAAATGATATATACCATTAAAATCTGAGTTTTTAGCATTGTCCTCATATCTATACCACCAGGTGGAGTGGTGGAATTTCCACTTTGCACTAAGGACATTTAGTTTGCATGTACAAGTCAATATATTTTGGCTCAACATTTTTTGCCTAACAATAGAGTTAATCAAGATTTGTGTTTGTATGCCTGTCCTAAATTATTCATACCTCATACCAAGTCTCAGGGTTGAGGCAATTTTTTAGTGATAATGCACATTTTTGTGACATTCCAAATGTTCTTAATTGTGTGTAGGCTTATGTAGCCTACAATGAACCTAAACGTCGCTTCCCTTCAGTGTACTTGTCATGACCAAGATATATCAGACTCAGACTTAGAATCAGATATCCGTGTTAACAGGTATCACCTTCAATCGAAGATATCTTGTTCTGTTAAAATATTACCAAGGAACAAGCAAGCGCGAGGGATGGATACTCATTTTACATCCCTCGCTCTTGCCTGGTCCCAAAGCAGCTAGGAGTCCATTCAAACGGGCAAAAAAAGCGTGGTAATTGCGGGGGTAATAGAAGGGTTGGTGATTATTTTGTATACGCAAGTCTCGGGTCATTTTTGGGGCTTCTTCATTAATTAGTTCATTTCCCGGGATGCTGAATCTTTGAACTCCTCCGAAATTGATTTTTGTTCCGATTCTTTTTAAAAATGAACACTTCAAGAAGAAGCAAAAAAAACCTACCAATTCTAAACTTTAATTTAAAATGTAGGCGTGTATCGTTGGTCCATATCCGATGTTAGACTTGACCACTACTGTCCATTTGTATACATTTACATTTACATTTCATATTTTCGCTGGATGTTAACAAACAGTGAATTTTCTCATGAATAAGAGCAACATTTGGAATTCAGTCAGGTACCCTGTATTGATATTTATTATTTATTTTCAATTTTCAGGGACCCAATATCTGGAATGAAAAAAGGATTCCAAGTAGACGTCTTAAACGCTGGTGAGTAACTTTAGGCTATTCCAATTGAAATCCATACACCCCCTACGGAAGATATGGCCTTAATAGTCCACCAGGAAGATTTAAAATGGAGATGCCCGTGCAGGTGACGCCCAGTCGAAAATCACACTCACTATGGGGAAGTACATGTCTTCCATGGGGGCGTTAGGTTTCCAAATGGAATGGTCCATTGTGAATGTTACCTCTGATATCCATTTGACAGTAATTTTGTATTTATATTTATATTAAGTATATTATTTTCATTTAATAAATATGGGCGATTTCACGGTAACAAGCGTTACGTTTAAACGCGCCATTCTTTATTCTCCATTCTTTATAGCTGTAAGAGTAAATTTAATGAAGTGTTTATCTTTTGTATTGCAATAACCAAGACTCCAGGCTAGATTCTCATTCTAACACCAAGATGTGAGAACACTGCAAATATCGGTAACACTTACGCGTTACGAACTGAGACGTGATAAACACTTTGGCCCGTATTCTCGTACGTAGTTAAACACGGTTTTAAGCTAATCACGCGTCTAACTTTGACTTTAGACACATCGTTTAACTAGACGTAACTCTCGAAAATTTGTTTAACTTAAATACGCATCTAACTCACTAAAAAGTGTTTAACGTTAAACATGGGTATGGGGGTAGTTTAAAGCGCGTTTAACTAAACTTATACACCGACTGTATGCCTTGAATAATCACTTAACCGTGCCTGCTGCAAGCTGACGTTCAGATCTTGTAGTATTAAAAATACACGTGCTTTTGAGGTATTCGGTCGATATCTATTGTAATCCATTAGGGCCACAACAAAAATAAATACATGTTGGTAACACGCGTTACGATATTTTGATGGCTAGTGAAGGTGGTGTTATGCATTTATCTGATTATTTACTATTTTAAGGCCTTACTAATATGATTAGAATTATAAGTTACATCATATTTAAAAAGGGGCTGTTCTGATTATAACGCGTGTTACCATTCTCGAAGTAAAAGAAGTAGATGTTCCCTCCAGTAAACAATAGACAAACAAAAATATCCCTAACGCGTGCATGTGCTTGAAACGGTATGAGGGTAAAAATGAATATCTAGGAGCAATTTTAAATGTTGTTGTTGCGTCTCGTATTCATGGTATTGCCATATGTTCCACATGAATTGTAATGATACTCGTACAAAGTTGTATGAATGAAATAAACAAATACATCCCGATACTTTCTACTTATGTACCCCGTGACATCTTAACATGTGTTGCAGTGTATAGAAATATTGAGCTTAATCTTATTCCGTTCGGGACAATAATTGTGATTTTTTTTTTTAGTATTTCGATATTGTATAAGGTGGTTTGAAACTACTCGAAAAATGACCACATCATCAAAAAGTATACTGAACTATTTAGGAATAATTGTATGCCTTCGTTAAATGGTTTTGGCACTGCGGATGGAACTACCTTGAGTATCTCTAGTCCATTTGACAATATGTTTTAACCTGCCCCTCATTATCCGTTTGAACTGAATATTTACCGTTTCTTACATTTTCAGTGTGCGAGATTGCAGGGAAAAACTGTCGTATGGTCGAGGATGTATTTCAGAATTGCTGGGACAACATTGATGGCACAGCTGTTGGTGGCGCTGGTATTTTTAACTTCTACTACGACGCGTGCATAGGTAATTCTTCAGCTACACAGTGTCCACAATACCTTGTTTGAATTTGTTTTTAAATATCCAAACATAATACTTGCAATATAACGTGGAGCATGTACTCAGTAAATGCCATCAATATATCTTTATCCATTAATGGCGTTGAAAACCTGTTTTTATTTATATACGAGGGTCATTCAATAAGTTCTACCTACCTGTCAGGCTCATGACATTTGTCATGATTAAAGCTCTGAATCACAGCTACACATCTATAGTAAATGCTAATTGATACCTATTTCACTTTTCTCACGATGCAATCAAAGCCAGAGAGAGATTTTGGACAACGGACACGGAAAATTACCCCAAAATAAATACATGCTTTTTTCGTTTTCTCTCCATATTGTATGATAAGGTGTAACCGCCCGATTTAAATAATGAAAATAGATAACAATGGATTATTTCAGAATATAATGCTATACTATCATGTATAAATCAGATTGTAGGCAATATTAACCATTGTAGCTTGCAAATGGTATAATATCAACTCGAATGTAGGCAACGCCTTTAGCATTCTGGAATACTGATATTCAGTTAAATGTTCGTTATTACAAGTCAAATCTTAACATGAAAGTAACTTTATCAGTTTTCCTTATATGCAACATTTAGAATAGTTAATCAGGTAGTCAGTGATAGAAAAATATATCTTCAAGAGACTTGAAATATATCCATTTAGTCCTGCATAATGAATATCTCTTAGTTCCTATGAAAAGCAAATATGACTTTTGCAGCGGTTCTCTAGGGTAGGGTTACAATCGATGGCTGTCTTGGTCTGGTTTTGGCTAATTAGAGGGGGTTTTTCGCCAAGAAATCAGTCACTTATATTGTTTAAAGTCTGTACAAGAGATATTTGTAACTTAAAACGGTTGTAATTGACCGACAGTTACATTTTGTCTCTTAGAATTGGCCAAATGAATAGCACTTTTTGGCTGTTTTGTACCCGTTTCCGTCGCACTAAATGGAAGTATGGCTTTCACTGCATATCTAGAAAAGTACAATGAGTATTCAGACCTACTATGATGTTGTAGCTGATGATGTTGTAGCTGAGATTCAAAGCTACAATTGTGGAATATTTCATACGACTGGCTTGTATAATAGCAAAGTTATGAGGTAGGAGGTAGAACTTATTGAATGACCCTCGTACTTTAAGCGTATTGCAATTGATATGACTCACACCAAACTTCAGAAAGGTCCGTTTGGCATTTTAAGAGAAGACAGCTTTAGTATGAATTACTCAAAGCTGAATAATTCCCTTAAATATTCAAATATTGCTAAATAAAACATTATAAACAGTTGATATCTTAGAATGTATCCATTTTTACAAATAGTCCATAATTTCTGTCAGAAATGTCCGATCTTTATAATAATAAAAGAAAAATGATGTATATGTTAGCATCATAAACACTCTGACTATTTACAATGGTATTCATAGCTAGATAAATGCACTTTTGATATAAATAATTCTGGGGAACATTCTGTATAAACCCCCGGAGACGGTGGTGATGGACTCCAGTTTGGAAGTGACGCTTATAATGACCCAACAAGAGAGTTCCACATTTTGCCCGGCTTTTTCCATTAAGGGGATATTCGAAACTATTAAGTTAGTGTACAATAAACGATTCATTAAGTGAACTTTTATTTAAAAAGGGGCCATTCAGTGACCATTTGTTATAAAAAGTCGTTGATAAGGCAACATACTAGGCCGAATACTTATTTTCCATAATTTTGATTTTCGTTTGGTTTTTTTGGTTTGAAGTACTACTTCTCTACCACCTATCTAATTTCCCATCCTCCCGTTTCACTCGTCCGTTAAACAAATGAAAACTTTTCATTAGGTTGAAATGCTTACTTGCTTAAGGCGTTTGTGATGGCCTTCCACACTGGTCTTTCAAGCATGCAATTTTTCATGTCCTGCCTACACAGAAAGAAAAAAGTGAGTCATCATCGAAAAATGAGTCATTTTGTACATGTAGTGACACACTATGGCTCAAAATGAGTCATTTTGTCCGTGTAGTGACTCATTTTACGATGATGACTCACTTTTTTCTTTCTGTGTAGTTAGTCCTGTATCCTCTGATAAAAGCTTGATGTAATTCTTTCGTGGTGGTCCTCTAGCCTTGTGTCCATGCTTTGGTTGCCACAGGAGAACTTTGGAGACTGCTTCCTCTTGCCTTCTGGCACAGTGGCCGGCAAATTTTAATCTCCTCCGTCTTAGTCTCTCTGATATTGATAGCTGCAGGTTCCCATATAAATCTTTGTTGGTGGTGTGAGATTGCCATGATACATTAAGTGCTTTTCTTAAGAGGCGAGTGTAGCAACCATCCAGCGCTTTTCTCATTTTAGCTGTTAGTGTCCAAGTCTCGGCTCCATAGGTCAAAACAGATTCAACAGTGGTGGTAAACAGCTTTATTTTCAGGTTTCTTGGGAGTTTACTGTTCCATATTTTTGTCATGCTGTTACAGGCTTTCCAAGCTTGAGCCCTTCTTAGGTTGAAATATGAGTCATTTTTGTTCTTGAAATTGGTACATTTTAGGTTTTTGCGTGCGCGCATCCCTTCCAACATGACCTAAAGGCACATGAAGGACCCCCGGGTAATAACACGTCTTTCTTTGTTCCAACAGGTTGGACCCCAACCTACACGAGGGCGCGTACTTTTAAATTCTCCGAGTCCCATACCAGTAATCGAGGCAGTAATTTCATCGGTCCGCCCGGTAATCCAAGTGGTTTCGATGGGATGGATCTTACTGGCAGGAAAATCGGACTGGTGCAAGGCTTCCTCTCCGATGAGGCTTGTATTCTGCGAGCGTCTGATACCATAACTGTAAGTTAATTAACTTAATATTCAAAATTCTTTAGCAACGTACATGTAGGTCAAAGTTCGCAGGTCCCGTAGTTCAAAGATCGGTTTGATATTATAACATTACGTAAGCGGAAACATAGAGTTTTACATTTACATAGGTTCACAATTCACATTTTTTGTGCATTATTCTATTTTCACTATACTTATTTCATAGTATATATCCCACTTTATAATTCAAGTACATAGTTCAAAGTCCAAATGCATAGTTGATAGTTTATAGTTCACGTTCCGTGAGCTCTTCTTTAAATGTGTGGTTCGTACTGCATTCCTTATTTATTATTCAAAGTTCATAACACATAAGCATAATACTTATATATCGCATGACAATAGAGTATCAAAACCCCATACCTTTTCTCAGGGCGGAGATCTTGCAGAGTTCATCAACTTCGACAGTCCGGCGAGTCTTGAGGCAGGCATCAGGTCTGGTGAGGTTAGTTACTTTACAGCCATATTATATCTTCAAGGCATCCCCTCCTCCAACACATCCCGCCCCCACCAACCCAATCCCAGCCCATCCCACGTACCTTAGTGACAACTTAGTGTTTTAGTGTAGTTCAGGATTTGATACCCACAAAGTCACTGACGGCTACATCATCAATATCCTCGCCTTCTTCTGTTCTCCTTTTTTTTTGGGGGGGGGGGGGAAGACAAAATATGGGGATAAAGGGAACCATTGCCTGCAATGAGCTTGATATGGTGTGACTTCAAACTATAATTTATATTATAAATCAACAATTGATGGTTTGGGGACACAATGGGATGGGGCTGACTGGGGTTTCAAATTAAAACTTAATTCATAGTTAATTCAATGGTCAAGCCACATTTCTCAATTTCCTTTTTCTTTTTCTGTATTAATATTAATCAAAACTGTATATACATTAATTTTGCAACATTTTCTTACAATAACAGTGTATTTCATACAACTGTACAACTGTGCACATATTTGGCAAAAGTCTATTAATATTTGTCGTGCCATGCACGCAAACAATAGAAGCAATTTTCAAGGACATGCGCACGATAAGGGACAAATGTTTTGATATTCGCGCTACAAGAAACTTGAAATGCCATGCAGCAGTGTGCAGTCAAGGGTTTTAAGCATACTAATGGTGTTTGTTACTTTAAGTGTTATAAAGGCCTGTACTAAATCTAAGTAGGCAAGGCCATAGCAGCAAATAGCCAGTAGCTGGTTGGATAAGCGTGTATTGGCCAATCCGAAATCAGTCTTATTACACATTTCCGATCCTTGGATCCTTGGCTCGGACAACAAATCATGCAGATTGAAGGATCTGTGCTTAGACAAATATCGGGGTTTGAAACGAAGACCAATAAAAGAGGCTAAGAATTTCCGTCAAATGAAGTCTTAATTTTCATATTTTGTGTGTGATCGAATCCCGGGCTTGTTCCATTACTACTACACATCCCTTGAAATAATATTCATGGTGACTAATAATATCATTTTTTCCCTCACCAGGTCGACGTAGGATTTAGTTCCATTTCTTACCCGGATGATATCGAGGTTGTTTCTGATCCAGTGTATTGCGGTCTGGGTGGCGACGCTATGATGATGCGTAAAGACAACAGACTCACAGATTGGTATGATCCTGCCTTCAACGAGCTGCTAGCATCAGGGAAATACCGGGAAATATGCGACAACTTGTTGGAAGAACACGGTAAACTCAATTTTTAATTTTGAAACAGAATATGAATATAAATATAATATAAATACTCAATATACGAATGTTTGGAATATGAAATCAAAAAGCTGCACCGGGATCGATATGTTAAGGGCTCGATATTTATTAACTTGACGTAAAGGGCGTACTAGTCGGGCTGGCGTTTTCCACGAAACAATTTGGGAAATGTTTATGAATTGTCAGCAATTGTTGATATATTTAAAATTACAATTTCAACAATTTCAAAAACAAATTCAAACATTAAAAAAGACGATTTTGTTCGTTGTCTAATTTTTATTTTGTGTGCAATTAGTCGTACATTATTGTCATTTTGTCCTTTTTTTTCTCTTTTCAGGTGACTTACCTGGGGCAGATCCGGAAGACATCTGTCGTATCTAAACACCAAGTGTAACACTGTACCGATCAATCTTGAATTAAATAATTTAGGGGACAGTTCCATTTATATCCGATAAATGTACGTTTAGGGCCCGATATTTCTTAAGTTGAGGCTCGATAAAATTGGGGCTCAATATAAGAGCCATGCCGTTAGTCACTATACCCTGGGTATTTTAAGCAAATGAACCTGAATACTAATGTTTATTTACATATCGCACCACTTGTCTTTTGTTACATTTATACAAAGGTAGTTGCTCGACAAAATACTCCCTTGCTGCTCGATACGGGCTCGATATTGCTTTCAAATCATGCTCGATAAAAATACTCATCGAGTATAAATGGAACTGTTACCTTAATGGTAGAGGGGATAAACGTAATGTAGCATATTCAAGAAAGTGATAACATGACAATGTTTCGAAATAATTATACACTATAGTTAAGTATACACTGTAGTTAATACGTGGTGGTGAAACCAAAAGGGAATCCAATCGATTATTATAGGGGCGTTCTACTACTAACACCGCAAACATGTTCTTACAATGACATTTGTTATTGTTAGCACGAATTTACACGTGCAAATATAATTTTAAACCAGAATTAACATTTAAATTAATATGAAACAGGTCAGTAACATGTCCGTAAAGGAAAGTTTAAACTTAAAGGCATATTATGTGATCTTTTCCAGAGGGCGCCCTCTATTCATGATTTTTTTTAGAAAGTAGATTTTCTTGCAGATTTACATTTCCGATCATAAATTATACATACATTCCAAGTTACAGAGCGATACGAATCCTAATTACCTCAAAATCATGGTTTTAGAGTGAATTTAGAGTGGAAAATATAAACTGTCGGAATTCCGACAGTTTATTTTCACTCTAAAACCATGATTTTGAAGTAATTAAGAATCGTATCGCCCTGTAACTTGGAATGTATGCATGATTTATGATCAGAAATGAAAGAAAATCTGCTTTCTATTTTTTTTTCGATGTTGAGGGCGTTCCCTGGAAAGATCACATAATATACCTTTAAGGCAGCGGCTGCAGACCGACATGCTGTTACTTATAACGGCAGGATTTTCTCGGTGGGCCTTTAGCTATTCTCAAACTCTGTTCAATAACGTCAGAGAACATTTTATCGCGCTCGATACTACATTTACGCGAGTTGCAGGATCGGATTTGAATGTGAGCGTATAATAGAGGGTATCTGGGGAGCCATGCACAACGGACTACAAAGGGAAATCGTACCCGGCCTATGCAATTGAATCGGTGCATGGCAAGATGGTAGCTAATAATGAGGAACACGAATAACGTCCCTTTATCAGTAACGTAGGCACATATGTGTTTTATATGCCATCACCCATGCCAGAATCAGTACACGCAAACTCAAGTCATTTCGAGTATGCAAATTTCGACGCCCCTTGGGTTTTATTGACATGAATCCTTATAGTAAACAATTTACAATTATGACAATGGTAGTGGGAGGAGTAGTTTTTTGATTGATTGGGAGCAATTGGATCCAATTGCACCCTTTGAGATGACATGAGTTTCCGTGTCCTGGTTCCGACATGTCCATATTAAACGTTCATTCATAATTGATGTATTTCAGTCAATTGAAGCAAAATCGAATCGGTCCGAATCGCATTGAGGACGAACTTGCAAATTTACTTATGATGACATACCTGTATAATGTATTATTTCTGTTGCGTTTTTTATCAATATGTTTGTGTTATATTACTTTAAAAAAAAATTAAAAAGGCGTTAACTATAATGTCAATATATATATATATGTGTTGAACTTATTTAATGTTGTTTCATGAAGGTCAAACAAGCCTAGGGTGGGGGGGGGGGGGGGGGGGGGGGGGGTGCGGGAAGGGGAAGTTAAAGCTGGAGGTTTGAAACCCTGACCCATATTGAGAATTTCTTCTGATCTCAAACATTAACGGCTGATTTGACGGGGTTTTTTTATTAGCGATTTATTTTGCGATTTGGCGGATATTGGCATACCAGTAACGTCCATTACTGCAACATAACAGTTGTCGATACTAGTAGGCTACGATTTAACTAATAAGAAGCGCAATCATTGGTAGAGTAATTCTGCCCCACCACGACAGAAGGAAGTATGGGACAAATTGAATTTGTTGATATATGATGAAATAACTATTTTTGTGGATTTTTCATATTTTTTCAAACAATTAATTACATTTGTTTTACTATTAAACAAACGTTATTAATTATTTAAAAATATATGAAAAATCCACAAAAAATAGTTATTTCACAAAATATCAACAAATTCAAATTGTCCCATACTTCCTTCTGTCGTGGTGGGGCAGAATACCTCTTAGTCATTTGACGACTTATGTGATTTATGTGAGCGTTCTATAGCGCGACATATTATGTGAAAGTTGAGAATTCTAATCAATTATCCAATACTAAAACACACAGCATCATTGACATGATTGATGAAACGATATAATTATTCTGGAAATTCAACGAGACCGGGACTCTAATCCCTGACCTACATACGAGCATACAGCACATGTGACTGCTTTGGTATAAGCGATGATTTAATTAATTGAATTAATTAATTGTTAATATTAATGGATAAATTAAACTAAATAACTTAAGTACGTAATGTACTTAATTCGTAGATTATCTTTACAGTGCATTAGGTACAAGTATAGCAATTGTCAAAGAAACTTTCAAAACATGTCAAATTTGTTTGGTACAAACGAAATGTGTAGTTGTTAAACCAATAAACATCGATTTCGTAAATAACTTTTAAACATGCAATAGATTACTATTGAATTCCGCGTTTTACACTCCGGAAGCGTAGAAAAGCGCCCGTAATTGGGTAAAACATGATTTGGCACCATGAAAGTGTAAGATTGTTGGGTAAAAATGAACATAACAGTGGTTGTGTAGAGTCTTACAACACATTTTTAACCATCAAATAGCTCAATTTTACCCAACAAAGTTTAAAACTACAATATCGTTGGGTAAATGTTTACCCTAAAACGACTATGTTCCCTATTTTAAGGACACTTTGGTTTGTTAGAGGATCATTTTGAAATAGTTTTGATAGCTTTTATTTTTTTATGTATATGATGAAATAGGAAGCTCCTCCTGAAGACGTCTGGGGGAACTGTCCAAGTAATAAAGTGTAGATCACAGGTTTGCACCACCCACTGCACGCTCAACTGAACAGTCCTATAATAATCAACGGATGCGTTGTACAGGCTGTATCAAAAAGATTTGTACCGTGGTCTGATCAGTTTTTCAGAATTTGTTTTGATATGTTACGAACCATTTAGACCATTTTGCTTCTATATGCAAAAATTATTGAAGTTTCATCTTTTCTAAGAATTTTGATTTACGACAATCGAACATTTTTTCAGAATTTACAAGCTTTTAAAGGAATATTGGTGTTTTTATCATTTTCATCGAAACGTTAGATCTGAAGCGCACAATTCAAAGTTCCTCCTGACTGCACTCATATATTCACTACTTATATAAAGAGTTTGTGCAGTGAACCTATTAAATTTGCGTTGCTGCGAGTAAAACCATGATTACGTCGATCTTCATTTGAATGACAATAGCGGTCAGAAACAACAGCCAATTATCTTCAGATTATCAGATCAATAAGTTGACATAATTCCCTATTTATTAAAATCACAAATATTGTATTTATCAGAGATTTTATATTTTTAATGCTTTTTTGAAAATGGAACATATCAGAGTACAAATCATGTTGATACAGCCTGTATTCCCTCAAAGACTTGAAACACGCGTGGGACCTAAGGTTCACTTCATTTCCAAGTTTGAGTAGAGTTTGGGGTACATTTTGTTTTTTAAACAGCATTCTAAAAGGATATTCCTGGACATATTCCTGGACAACGCGCAACAATTTGCTATTTGTATACTAATTATGGTATCGATTCTCAAGACTGATGCCTTGAAATTAGATAGAAATGAAGTAAAACCTGTTTGACATTTTGAATATTGATTAATCAATCTATAAACAAATAGGCGTAAAAAGAATTCCCATCATTTATATATACTTACCGTATATTTGCTCTCATCATTATTTTGTTGTAGACAACATCACTGGCTATCAGGCGATCGTACATGTGCAATAAACATAAACCTCGCTTCCCTTTAGTTTGCTTGTCATGACCGAGATTAATCAGACTCAGACTTATAATTTCAAATCCAAGATACTTGTTTCTGTTCAAATAATATCAAATAACACACAAGCGCGTAAGCAGTGGGAGGGTGGGGGGTGGGGGGGGGGGGGGGCATGGTAATTACGGGGGTAATTGAAGGGTTAGTGATTTTTTATACGCGATTCTCGGGATATTTTGGGGCTTGTTGAATCTTTAAACGCCACCTTGCCTTCATGAAATTGATTCTTTTTTTCAAATTCAATTTAAAAATGAACACTTTAAGAAGAAAAGAAGAAAACAAACCTACCAATTTTAAACTGTAATTTAAAATTTAAAATGTAGGCGTTTTTCCTTGGTCCGTATCAGATGTTAGACTTTCAAAACACCTGGACACCACCTTCTGTAGCTACTTAGAGGGGACGATGGTTTGACATGGAATATGGAAATTTGACATCAAAATGGTGAAATTTATATTTTACATTTTCGCTGGATGTTAACAAACTGTATAATTTGCCAGAAACGTTTCTCACGAATATAAGAGCAACATTTTCAATTCCCTTCAGTCAGTGACCCAATATCTAGAATGTTTAATGGATTCGAAACAGACGTCTTTAAAATGCACTTATCAATGAATTGCATCCCCGGCCCCATTTTGTGTACGTCCCCGCTACAGTCCCGGCCCCCCTTAGCCGGGACAAAGTGTACGGCGGCGTACATGTAGTGTACACCCCGGCTACAACTGTTCCATGTGTATACATTTTGAGTACCTTAGCGTACGTTCCCGCTATCTATGTGTATACCCCGGGCGTCCAGGGTGGGGTGTCACATAGATTAGAAGTATAAATTGTGCCCCCTGCCCTCTATCGCCCTTAAAAAGTGAATGGGAGTTTCCAACATATTGTATTGACCCCAATGTTATATAATCAGTGATAACCACTTGCCAACACTGCTAGCAACCGTTGCTGACGGAGGTATTGATTTTGATAGATTATGTACATGCTAAACAGTCAGTCGTTAGCACACACAAAAAGCGTTCACTGTGAAATGAAATATGCACGATTTCTGCGGAAGACACGCACTCCGATTGGATGTGCATATAATTAGTTTAGGAGCGGCTTATTTCAAACCCTTCTCATTTCGTCATGGTATTGTCTAATAGGCTAACATTTGAACTGTGGTTTAGAAAACCCATGAACTCCAGGTAATAAAAAGGATAATGGATATAACAATATATTTCTCATATAATAACAGTATTTCCTACCTTTCGATAAACCGGCACAATTACCACATATTATCATCGCGTTTGATAGCAAATTTCTCCCAAAGAAAAAATAACACATTTGAAAAAGGTTATAAGGTTCCGACATTAACATGTGAAACATCTTGGAAATAATGCAGTAATATACTCTGGAGGTAGACGATTACATCCATGAATGAAAATTTGCGGAGTGAAATATACGCCATTTTCCAATACACAGACCAAATCGCTTATTGTAACAAATTTCGTCAGACAGGATTCGAACCGGCGCGGGAGAATCCAATAGATTTATAGTCTATAGCCTTAACCGCTCGCCCATGACTACTCATTGAAACGACCGTCGTGTTCAATAGATAATAAGCCAGTGGTGAACTATCGATTTAATCGACCAAAAAGGAGTTATTTGGGGGAATTTTGGGGGACTCATGTTATTTGAAATAAAAATAAAATAATGATCGAGCATCTAATGTAACAAACAGAATGTAACTACGAGAATCTACGGGATCCTCATAACAGAAAGAGCTCATCTCTCCCCTTAGTGATCGCGCTAACGACTGACTGTCATCTAACTAAAAAAAGTGATGTTTTGAAGAACTCAGGATTTTTTTTTTTTGGGGGGGGGGGCCTATTTTGGAAAAGGTACATTGGTACAAAAAAAAAGGTGGGGGGTTAGGACATATTTTAGTCCAAAACGGTCCGAAAAAATGCTTTGAAAGGGAGATTTTGAAAAATAGGGGGGGGGGGGTGGAGGTGGGGCGTTTTCACAAAAAAAG
Source organism: Ophiura sarsii (assembly GCA_035610835.1). NCBI lineage: Eukaryota > Metazoa > Echinodermata > Ophiuroidea > Amphilepidida > Ophiuridae > Ophiura > Ophiura sarsii. The sequence goes on along the minus strand of CM069459.1, from coordinate 45,472,473 downwards.
GAACATTAGTACAACAAAAAGTAACATTGGTACAAAAAAAAAGGTACATGCCCCCCCCCCCCCCCCCCCCCCCCCCCCCTCCAGCCCC
>CM069459.1:45449582-45472285 GCA_035610835.1 Ophiura sarsii | reverse complement strand
TATTAAGTATTACAGAAATGAATCAAATCACGAAAATAGCTTACTGCAAAAATATAATTGTAAATATATGGAACTAATTTAATAATTTTCCACTGGGCTTGGTTTTTGTTTTGTATAGGGGAACAATAAAGCCCCCCCCCCCCCCGGGCACCTTATACATGTAGGATGAAGGGAATACAAGACAGACAATTGTATAAAAATGTGTTTGGAATTCCATACATTTTTTGGCGAAAACAGATTATCAGACAATTTTATAAAAATGATTTTGGAAATCCATACTTTTTTGGTCGAAAAACATTTTGTCCTCTATAGGTGCAGCAAGAGAGAGCGCCTGGAATTCCATACTTTTTTGAAGTTTGATCTGGAATTCCATACTTTTTTAAAGTTTGATCTGGAATTCCATACACTTTTCCATACACTTTTCTGGAATTCCAGACTAAAAAATGAAAAAATAGTTTGTCCTCTATAGGTGCAGCAAGAAAGAGCACCTGGAATTCCATACTTTTTTTTAAGTTTGATCTGGAATTCCATACTTTTTTAAAGTTTGATCTGGAATTCCATACACTTTTCCATACACTTTTCTGGAATTCCAGACTAAAAAATGAAAAAAATAGTTTGTCCTCTATAGGTGCAGCAAGAAAGAGCACCTGGAATTCCATACTTTTTTGAAGTTTAATCAGGAATTCCAGACACTTTTCATAGAGGGAGCCATGGAATTCCAGACTAAAAAAATGAAAAAATAGTTTGTCCTCTATAGGGGGGGGGGGGGGGGGGGGGGGGGCGGGGGGGGGGCGGTTCATTATTATCTGGAATAGCCCAATGGACGTTATTGGTATGCCAGTATTCGCCAAATCGCAAAATGAATTGCTAATAATAAAAACAAACAGCCGTTAATCGGCCGAGTGCACCAATGACGAGTAGCTGAATAATAGCGCTATCTCGCTAGTAACTGAGGCGTAACCCAAAATGTTGAGACCACCAAACCGGGGTAAGCTACTAGGCTGGTAACTGGCGGGTAATTTACGCTTAATTCTTGTACCTCACCGGACCCAAGAGTATATTGAAGCATAACAATTTATGCTGTAACCATGGTAACTAAATAACAATTTCTTATTTGCCGGATTGACGATTACATAGATATGGGAGAATCAGTGGAAGAATGTTATCATGCAATTTATAACATATCGTAGAGCACGTGTGGTCCAGTGGAATAGTTGCCGGTCTCGTAATCATAAGAGGTTGTGAGTTCTAGCCCCGCTGGTGCCAATGTGTTTGTGTTCTTGGGCAAGGCACTTAGTCTACATTGCCTTTATTAGGGGGTTACTATATAGGGGTTATGTATGTTTGTTCATGTTGGTTTATGTTGCAACTTGGCGCGGATTTAGCTGCTGCCAGGACGTTTAATTTGCGATGACAATAATATTTAATATAAGACCTTTATTATTTTATTATTATTATTATCAACTTTGTATAATGATTATACTCCATTATACATTTTAGACCAAATTATTATTAAAAACTATCCACAATCATGCATACACAGTTGTAAAAATTAGTTCAAACAATCAAGCATCTAATCAATCAATAAATCAACCAATATTTATATAATTAATTAATAAATTAATTAATTAGATAACATGAAATCAAATAAATAAACGAATTCATAAATAAATATGCTTATTGAATGAATATTATAAATAAAGTGAATACAAAAGCTGAATACAAAGTAGTAATACATAGGCCTACACATTTAATAAATCGATTGATTAATGTCAATACCATACTGTAGTTCATAGACATTGACATAAATGATTTCATTAAAATCACCACTCTCTTTTTGTAGAAAAAAAAAAGAGAGAAAAAAAAATGGGAATCACAGGAATTGAACCCGTGATTTACGTTTATGAAAGCCACCCATAGCAAAAAAAAAGGACGTTGCTGGGGGCTACCCGGTACCTACCGGGTAGCCACCAGGTACTACTATGATTGTCTTAACCATGAGGTAGCGGATGGCCACCGGGTGGCCATCGGGTGTCCATCCGATAAATTTTCACATGCAAATTAATAGGTACCAGATAGCTATCGGGTAGCTACCGGGTGGTCACCTGGTAGCTTATATGCTAATTTATGCAAATAAGGTTCCTGGTAGCTACCAGGTGCCTTTGAAAGGGAACCAATAAGTAACTTTTAACCATGAGGCATCTGGGGGCTACCTGGTGACCACCGGGTAGCCACCAGGTACCTTGAGGTAGCGGATGGCCATCGGGTACCATGAGGTATCGGATGGCCACCGGGTACCATGAGGTAGCGGATGGCCACCGGGTGGTCATCCGATAAATTTTCACATGCAAATTAGTAGGTACCAGATAGCTATCGGGTAGCTACCGGGTTGTCACCTGGTAGCTTATATGCTAATTTATGCAAATTAGGTTCCTGGTATTTTGGCCTATAACTGGGTAATGGAATACATCTTGCACCATAACATTTACGGCTTCCATCTAATGGTCACGTCACGTCACGTGTGGCTAACCATGATATAGTATGTGTGCAACTCAATGGTGACATTTCATGTCACATTGTGCGTCTAAAATGAGAAACCATTAGAGTTATGCAACTCAAATTTTGGAATGCGATTAGTTTAGTTTAGTTTATAGTTAATTTAGTTAGTTATTTTAAGTAATTAAATAGTAACTTATTATTTAATTCATTCATTAAGTAATTGATTAAAATTAATTAATTTAATTGATTAATATTAATTCATTGTTAATTGATTGATTGATTGATTGATTCACATTTAATTAAATAATCATTTATTTATTAATGTTATTAAGTTATTACAATTAATTATTAGTTAATTATCAATTTGATTAAATAATTAATTAATTATCAATTTGATTTATTAATTCTTTAACTTATCAATTCATTAATTTATTAATTCATTAATTTATTAATTCATTAATTTATTAATTCATTAATGTATTAATTCATTAATTTATTATTTCATTAATTTATTATTTCATTAATTTATTAATTCATTAATTTATTAATTCATTAATTTATTAATTCATTAATTTATTAATTCATTAATTTATTAATTCATTAATTTATTAATTCATTATTTTATTAATTCATTAATTTATTAATTCATTAATTTTTTAATTCATTAATTTATTAATTCATTAATTTATTAATTCATTAATTTATTGATTCATTAATTTATTAATTCATTAATTTATTAATTCATTAATTTATTAATTCATTAATTTATTAATTCATTAATTTATTAATTCATTAATTTATTAATTCATTAATTTATTAATTCATTAATTCATTAATGTATTAATTCATTAATGTATTAATTCATTAATTTATTAATTTATTAATTTATTAATTCATTAATTTATTAATTCATTAATTTATTAATTCATTAATCTATTAATTCATTAATTTATGAATTTATGAATTCATTATTAATTTATTTGTAATTAATTAATTTATTATTTCATTAATTTATTAATTCATTAATTTATTAATTCATTAATTCATTATTTTATTAATTCATTAATCTATTAATTCATTATTAATTAATTTATTTGTAATTAATTAATTAATTAGTTAATTGATCAATATTAATTCATTCATTCATTATTAATTGATAGTTTACGTACTAACGTAGTATAATTTCACATACATTCGTAATATTGTTATTTTTACCATGTACGTACATACATTTTTTTTTACCATGTCCCCTCTGGGTGTTCGTACTTACTTAACCACACGTACCAAATTCAACAAAAAATCTCCCAAACACTTATTTAGTGTTGTGTGCCATTAATCCCTTCTAGACTCTAAATACATCACCCAATACCAACACACCCCACCCCTCACACCAGATTCATTCAAACATCACCCAAAACACTTATCCACATCACTTAAAGTGACGTGACCATTGGAGGTAAGCCAAATTGACATGGTCTATATATATGTAAGGTGTATTAAGCTTACTTATTATGTAGCTTATTAAGCTTGCTATATGTTACACATTTTAGTCATCTTCAGTACAATTTCAAGGATATATATTCCACATAACTGTTCTTAAGACAATAGGGATTCACAATTCACATACAAATGTCAAATACCTTCAAAAGGAACCAAAATATCCATCATATATGCTCCACATCACAACTGCCATGATCATAGCTATAGTGCAGACAACAGCAAATTTGAAATAGCAGTTGGTCATCATGTGATCTTTTGCCTTGACCTTTGACCATTTGCTGCTGCCTTCCTGGGGACTCATTTTCAGAGACTAAGTTTGCTGGTGCCTTCCTGGGGACTCATTTTCAGAGACTAAGTTTGCTGGTGCCTTCCTGGGAGCTCATTATGTTTGCTGGTACCTTCCTGGGGACTTATTTTCAGAAAGTAAGTTTGCTGATGCCTTCCTGGGAGCTCATGATGTTTGCTGGTGCCTTTCTGGGGACTCGTTTGAGGCATCGGAAAGGTACCGGCTAGCCGGTGCTATCTGGTACCTTTCAAATAGATACCAGCAAGCTATCCGGTGACCATCGGATGACCACCGGGTGGTTACCCGGTAACCTTTTTTTTTGCTATGGGCAGGATCACAATGGCTCGCCACAGAGATTTGACGCTAGAATTGTCATAGTTATATTATTTAACCATTAATCCATTTATTTACAACCAATGGAAATGTTTGCCATTTTATACCATGCTGTATGTTTCTCTCGCACAAAATGTGTTTATAATGTAATTATAGTCCTTTTTTTTAAAGAATGGTAATAAACTTTGAAATGTTCACAAAAAAGGCGTCAAATTCACAGATTGCATTGCTCTACTGGATGTGGTGTTATTCATGCTATTTAAATCAACGCTTGACGTAGCGACTGACGACACATTTTCATAATTATACGGAACACTATTGGTGTCAATATTATTACTGGTTGATACGTGTACACACATTTGACGCTTACGACAATTAATTTTGTAAGGAGACGATGCTGATTAATGTAGATATTTACCTCGCTATAGTTACTATGCTGGTGTTACTCGCCAGTTATGCTCTAAGAATTACATCGTTAGTAAGTTACAGTTAGAGCATAACTACTAGGGAGATATTTTACCTCCCTATTAAGTTAAGCTAGTTTGGTGCACTCGGCCGAATGTTTGAGATCAGAAGAAATTCTCAATATGGGTCAGGGTTTAAAACCTCCAGCTTTCACCCCCCCCCCCCCCTCCCCCGGTTAACACTAAGTATCACATCCCAGCAGTGTCCGACCTAGCAGGAAATTGTGGTTGCCCGGCAGATTTTTTGGTTGCCCGTATTTTATGTGTTTATTTTCTTTAACATAGTAATCTACACCCAATGCGATTATGCGCCGCACTAGAAGTCACAGTTGTGATACTGTACACAATTATGACAGTCATTTAAAAACAACTTGAACTTGAATGTACATGTACTCAGCGTCCGAATTAAGGAAAAAAATCTGGTTGCCCGCCGGGCAACCAAGCAGGAAATTATGGTTGCCCGGCAGATTTTTTGGTTGCCCGTTCTGTAAAATATTTATATGCATGTGTTAAGTGTTTCACTTCTTGTAAAAAAATTGGTTGCCCACCGGGCAACCAAATAAGTACATGTTGGTTGCCCGGTGCTAATTTTGGGTGTCCCGGGCAACCGGGCAACCACTTAACGCGAACGCTGCATGTACTTAATATATATATTTGTTGTAAGTGTAAATGTTGAGTTGACAATTCAAGTTGGGTAAATAGGATACATGTACTAATAAGGCCCAAATGAGATCATGGAAGTACAATGATAGATTGATATTTTCTCCTATGAAACTTGGATTATATAATTATTATTTAGCTGATTTTGTTTCATTCACAGTTCTGTACAATATTTAGATTCATGTGTTAACTTCTAGGAAGATTTTTGGTTGCTCACCGGGCAACTGCAAAAGTAAATGTTGGTTGCCCGGTGCTAATTGTGGTGGTCCCGGGCAACCGGACCACCACTTAATGCGAACGCTGCATCCCAGGCTTGTTTGACCTTCATAAAACAACATTAAAGAAGTTCAACACAGGTATATATTGACATGTTATGAAACGCATATTTTATTGTTTAAAGTAATATAACACATACATAATGATCAAAAACGCAACAGAATTAACAAAGTATACAGGAATATTGTCATTGGTAAATTTGAAAGTTCGTCATCAATGCGATTCGGACCGATTCGATTTTGCTTCAATTGATTGAAATGTATAATGATGAATGAACGTTTACTAATCGGGTGATGGCATATGAAACACATATGTGCTTACGTTACTGTTAAGTAGTGTATGGAGGTTATTCGTGTTTATCAAGCTACCATTCAATTCAATTGCATAGGCCGGGTGCGATTCCCCTTTGAGGTCCTTTGCGCATGGCTCCCTGGGTAACCTCTATACGCTCACATTCAAGTCCGATCCTGCAACTCGCTCGTAAATGTAATATCGAGCGCTATCAAATGCACCCTGACGTTAATACTGAACCGAGTTTGAGATGAGCTAAAGGCCAACCGAGAAAATCATACCGTAATAATTTAAACAGCATGGCGGTCTGCATCCGCTGCCTTTAGTGTAAACATGTTACTCACCTGTTTATTACTATTATTTAAGTGTTAATTCTAGTTTATAATTATATTTGCACGTGTAAATGCGTGCAAACAATATAAAACGTCATTGAAAGAAAATGTTTGCGGTGTTAATACACCTATCAGTTGTAAGACGCACTATACGACCCCCGGGAGAGGTGCGTCGTGGGTGCGTCGTTTACCAATAATTCTTGACGGAGGGTACGTCAGTGGCAGCCTTTGGTCCGTCAAAAAAATGACGGAGGGTGCGTAAAGGTCCGTCACTTTACATGGGTGCGAATGGGCTGATAGTTGACTGAGGGTGCGTATTTGGATGGCAATGGTCCGTCGGTTTTTTGACACAGGGTGCGTCATGGTACATGAGAAGTTGACGCACCTCGGTAAAGTGACGCACCACTCCCGGGGGTCGTATAGTGCGTCTTACAACTGATAGGTGTATAATAATAGAACGCCACTTTAAAAATCGATGGGATTCCCATTTAACGTAACAGTTCCATTTATACTCGATACAATTATGGAGACAGTATCGTGTCCGATGAGTATTTTTATCGAGCATGATTTGAAAGCAATATCGACCCCGTATCGAGCAGCAAGGGAGTATTTGTTGAGCAACTACCCTTTTATAGATATACAAGTGGTGCGATATGTAAATACACGTTATTATCCTGGTGTGTTTGCTTTAAAATACCCAGGGTATAATGACTACTGGCACGGCTCTCGTATCGAGCCCAAAACGTATCGAGCCCCGATACAGCTTCGATAAATATATCGCGTATAAATAGAACTGTCCCCTAGATTATTTAATTCAAGATTGATCGGCACTTGGGAAGATGCACATCGGTGTTTAGACAAGACAGATATCCTCCGGATCTGGACCAGCTATGTCAGCTGAAAAAAGAAAAAGGAACCAAATGACCATAATGAATGACTAATTGTACACAAAATAAACTTAGTTGAAGACGACTTTTTTGTTTTTGTTTAAATGTTTGATTTTGTTTTTGGAATTGTTAATATATTTTAATTTATATTTTGAATATTTTAAACATCTCTGAAATTCACCAACATTTTCCGAATGGTGTTTTGGGAAAAAACGCCGTACCGTCCAACAGACCGACCCTAAATCCGTTTGAACGTAAAGCAGGGGGAACTATAATGGTTTTGGAGGCACTTACGTCATTACATGGTAAGTTTGCCCAAAAGTGTCAACAATTGCAGATTTCTGCAAGATGTTTCCATTACTTCGACAACTTTAACTGACAGGAATTCCAGAAAATGCGGCTTATTTTGTTTTAAAGAAAAATTGCTCTTTTGTTGGAAATGTAGTGACACCTTATGCCATCAGGGGGTTAGAAAAATGTTGGGGTAATTTCGACTACTTCCCGGCACTTTTATGTGCGACCTGTGACATTTTTGAAGAACCTAAGTAGAGTTTTTGCCACTTTTAGGCAACTATAACAAAATCAATTTAGTGCAACGTTTGACAACTTAAGGGAACATCGCGTTATTCTTTCGGCAATTTGTCATTTTGGTCGATTTTCCTCTGTGACATGAGGAGGCTTGAGCCTTGGCGCATTCGGTGACGGATAACGTGCAAAAAGTACAGTTTAGACTATATAAGAACTCGCTAAATTTCCCCAAAATGTCTCTCTCTATAATATATAGATGCTCAATTTCAAAAATTGTCCACACAAAACGTACAAAAGTAGGTGTCTTTGTGATTTCATTTTCCAATCAATCTTGTAGGTCTTTATATACTATTTTTATTCGTATTCTGTTTCAAAATATTAAATTGAGTTTACCGTGTTCTTCCAGCAAGTTGTCGCATATTTCCCGGTACCTGCCTGATGCTAGCAGCTCGTTAAAGGCAGGATTAAACCAATCGATGAGTCCGTTATCTTTGCGCATCATCATAGCGTTGCCACCCAAAGCGCAATAAACTGGATCAGAAACAACCTCGATACCATCCGGATAATCTAAAACGGAATCGAATCCTGCGTCGACCTGATGAGAAAAAATATATATTATTAGTCGTCATGAATATTATTTCAAAGGACGTGTAGTAATGGAATAAGCCCGGGATTCACACACAAATTAAGACTTCATTTGACGGCAATTATTAGCCTCTTTTATTGGTCTACGGTTCACACCCCGATTTTTGCCTTACACACCCTTCAATCTGTGTGATATGTTGCCCAAGCCAACAACCTGAATTTTGTAATAAGACTCATGATTTCGTACCGGTAAATAATGTTAGTCCTTGGCGTATACTGCCTGATAAAATAGTAATAAAGTGCTCAACAAAAGAAAGTCATACACTTTGTTTAGGTCCTTTAGAGTAACTAAGATTTGTAATAGAAACATTAATTAGTTTGAAGACCACATCAAGCTCATTTTAGGCAATTGTTCCCTTTATCCCCAGATTTTGTCTTGTCCTGCTCCCCACCCCCCTCCCCCCCCCCTCCCCCCTTACCCCCAATAAAGAAGGGGGAAGACAAAAAAAGAGGATATTGATTATGTAGCCGCAGCTGACTTTGTGGGTCACAAAGCCTGTAGCCGCAGCTGACTTTGTGGGTCACAAAGCCTGTCTTACACTAAAACACTAAGTTGCCACCGCGGTACGTTGGATGGGGTGGATGGGGTGGGGGTGAGTGGGGTTGGGGGTGGGGTGTGTGTGGTGTGGGGGTGCCTTGAAGATATAATTTGGCTGTAAAATAACTAACCTCACCAGACCTGATGCCTGCCTCAAGACTCCCCGGACCATCGTAGTAGACGAACTCCGCAAGATCACCGCCCTGAAATTTCAAAATGTTATCAAATCATTGTGACTGGTATTTCAAACAACTTCTTGTTGTGCGGTATGGTTCTATAGTTATAGTATGTGTTATGAACTTTGAATTATGAAATATGAATGAACTACGAACAACAAATAATATATATAAAGAAGAACTCACAAAACGTGAACTATTTAATTATCAACTATGAATTTGAACTTTGAGCTATGTACTTGAAATATGAAGTGTGAAATATAATATGAAATTTGTATAGTGAACAATGAATGCGCTAATGTGAACACATTTTGTGAATGTATTTGACCGGTTGTCTTGTCAGGGTTTTGCTTACACAAGTATATGACATCAAACTGATCTTTGAACTACGAGCATGATCGAGACCTACTAACTTTGACCTACGTAGCTAACGATTTTTGAATATTACGTTAACTTACAGTTATGGTATCAGCCGCCCGCAGTATACAAGCATCATCGGAGACGAAGCCTTGCACAAGTCCGATTTTCCTGCCAGTAAGATCCGTCCAATCGAAACCACTTGGATTGCCGGTCAAACCGATGAAAGCACTGCCTCGATTACTGGTAAAGGACTCGGAGAATTTGAAAGTACGCGCCCTCGTGTAGGTTGGGTTGTAACCTGTTAGAACAGACAAATACGTGTTATTAATACCCAGGGTTCCTCAGATGACTCTAGGTCATGTTGGAAGTGATGCGCGCCAGACAGCACTTATGGGGGTCTGAGGAATATGTGTTTTTGGCTAGGTAAGGCAAAAAGAAGACTGTTAGCTTTAAAATGATTTTTATTTGACTAAAATCGGACATTTCGTTTTAATGTTGTATTTGAACGAAATAATATCGGTGAGGCGAACTTGTATCAAAGTGGCGGTTTCTTATTTAATTAACGCGTAATCATTTTCAAGCAGTGATATTTAGCTATATTTGGGAAAAAATATTATCGAAGGTTTAATGATAATCTTATAGTCAACAATGATATTATAAATATTGAAATAACATTTACTATGAAATTGTATTTATATTATGTAAGTTTGGTGTATTTCTTATGTATTGCATTGCTTTTTCAACCTTTTAACGAATTACCCTTTAACGATTTGCCATGGCAATAGTTAAAAAAACACTATTTTACAATTAATTAACTGCAGGCAAAATTTGATTATACAATACAACATAAATGTTAAAAAAATTGATGCGAAAGTTTGTTTTTTAATGTAAAGCGCCCTCTACGGATGTGATTTTTAAAACGTGTCAATCCAATGATTAGTGTTCATTTGTTTCACAGACGAATATACAACAGGAGGATGGGAGGTTAGATTGGTGGTATAGAATGAACATAGTACTTGAAACAAATAATCAAAATTATGGAAAGCAAGTATTCGGTTTAGTATATTATCCTACACAGTTTTGCTTGTATTATTAAGCGATATTTGAACGGTTTGAAGGAATTGTTTTGCTTTGAGTGATATATTTGTCTTCTCTTAGCATGTTTTATTTGTTTTATTTTCAAGCGATGTTTTTGAAGTTTGGTGTGGGTCGTATCGATTGGAATACGCTTAAAATAAATACAAACAGGTTGTAAACGCCATGATAACGATATATTGATGTTGATGACATTTACCAAGTACATACTCCCCGTTATTTTGCAAGTATATATTAAATTTTGACAATTGAATGGGGTTTTTTCTTCCAAAAAAGGTATTCTGGGACATTGTGTAGCTGAAGAACTGTTACCTATGCACGCGTCGTAGTAGAAGTTGTGAAGTCCAGCGCCACCAACAGCTGTGCCATCAACGTTATCCCAGCAATTCTGAAATACATCCGCGACGATACGACAGTCTTTCCCTGCAATCTCGCATACTGAAAATGTAAGAAACGGTAAATATTCAGTTCAAACGGATAATGAGGGACAATCCAATCGACTAGAGATATTCAAGGTAGTTCCATCCGCAGTGTCAAACACTTTTAACGAACGTACATTCTTAAATAGTTCAGTAACATTTTTGATAATGTGGTTAAAATCTTGAGTTGTTTCAAACCACCTCATACAATATCGAAATACTAAAATTAATATTTTCATTAAAGAGGCACTAGGAAATGTGTTGAAGACTGCGCCCTCAATTATGATAATAACTGGGATTGTACAATTACAATACATGTATGAACTTACACCTAAGGATTAAGGCATATCAGCCCTCTTTGTACAACAACACATCGATTTAAAAAAGCTGAGCTTACCAAGATCAGAAAAAGCAGACCTTGAAGTATTGTTATTATTCTATATAGTATTAATTATTATAAACCTTAGTACTTGCTTACAATAGTGACAAATACATAGACTGGTTAGTTTTAGTAATAAAAAAAAATTAAAAAATGGGAATTGTTTAAATCGCATCAACGACTGTCATATCGATGTCAGAGGAAACAAGTCCTACTGGTTTTGTTATTCTCGATGGAGACGATGCCGGGTACGGGCGTATTTTAATAATTAAATGTAATAAATAAAAGAGGACCTGACGTTTCGATTCTAACAGAATCTTTATCGAAGGTAAAATGACAGAATACAACCCGGGAATACAACATGCACAACATATATATAGACAGGGGACCAAAGGGCAGGAAGTCACAGAGATAATGTAACACAGTGGGGATCAAAGTGACAGATGGATGATAGGGGAAGGTATATCAAACTTGACAGCTGATTGATGAAGTGGATAATATAACAAAGGGATGACCGTAGACAAAGGGGAGATTAAAAAGTAAAGGCAAATGGGATATGAAAAAATGGAGAGTAAAATCCATAATTAAATGGTAAATTATGAATACGAGGTTACGTGATCAAGTGAATGGGACGAGCGCTTAACAGCGGATTAAATTCAAACATGACACTGACACTGGAGTTGGTTTTAGGATGAAATAATTTAGTTCCAACGTGTGATGAATGTTATGGGGTCATATAATCAAAATTCAGTGTTACATTGAAACCAACATTCAGAATGTACAGTCGTTCGGGTCCGCCGTCGTCTGTCGCGATAGACCCTTCCATTCAGAAACCTAACGCACAATGAAAGACATTAACACGTTTCCCATTACTTAGTGTGAATTTCTAGTTGCGTAACTTGCAGGGCGGCTCCATTTCAAATATTCACTCCCTGGTGGACGATTAAGGCCATGTCTTGTTTAGGGGGGGGGGGGGGGGGGGGGGGGGATTTCAATGGAATAGCCTAAAGTTACTCACCAGCGTTTAAGACGTCTACTTCAAATCCTTTTTTCATTCCAGATATTGGGTCCCTGAAAATGTAACATATAAATAATGAGTTCACATAACAGTTACTAAATCATAATTTGTTGGTGGCAACAACATTTTGGTTATCCGCCGGATGATTGGCAATGAAAAACCTGGTTATCTGCCTGTAAATTTGCGCATTTCGGATGACCGGATGACCGCTATTTCGAACGCTGCATATGTCATATGGTCCAACGATACACGCCAACATTTATCGTAGGCTAAACATTTGTATTTAAAAGAAACAAATAGTACCTGATATCGAAACAGGTAATGATTACAAGTTTAGAATTGGTAGGGTTTTTTTGTGTGTTTTTTTAATTGAAAACCTATTTCATTAGCGGCGGAAGGACCTCTATGGATTTGAATGGAAATCAGCCCAAGACGCATGATTTTTACACATGATTTTAAATTGAATCATAAATTATCAAAACAAAAATCAATGAGAGGTCAGTCTAATACATAGACTTTAATAATAAAATATACAAACAGCAATATACGAGGGTCATTCAATAAGTTCTACCTCACCTCATAACTTTGCTATTATATAATACACCTATCAGTTGTAAGACGTACTATATGACCCCTGGGAATGGTGCGTCACTTTACTGAGGTGCGTCAACTTCTCATGTACCATGACGCACCCTGTGTCAAAAAAATGACGGACCTTTGTCGTACAATATACGCACCCTCAGTCCTATTGCATCATTGCTTGATTCTGACGGACCATATGACGCAATTATTGTTTTCGTACATGATCCTAGTGAACGGGCCTATCCTCCTACCTCTGCTGTGGTTATACTGGTCTGCGCTTGCGTGGTATAGCGCAATGCTGATCCCCTATATTATATATATGTGACAGTACTCTCAACATGAAAGGTTCTCGGTCTTCTACTGTCGGTTCCTTGTTTTTTTCCGTTTGCTAAATTCTTGCACACTTGCACGGCGATCGAGTGATTTCAGGCATTTAAGAACATGCGGTACATCGGACAAGTGATGTTTGCCGTAAAGTAAAGTCTGGTTGGTGGTATAGTAAGGCATTATTTAAACTAGTAAGTAATTCGTATTTTGTTGTTCGTAAAAAAAGATGTACACTGTGACGCACCCATATAAAGTGACGGACATTGACGCACCCTTCGTCAATTTCGTGACGGACCCAAGGTTGCCACTGACGTACCCTCCGTCAAGAATGTGTTGGTAAACGACACACCCATGACGCACCTTTCCCGGGGGTCGTTATAGTAGCGTCTTACAACTGATATGTGTATAAACCAGTCGTATGAAATGTTCCACTACAAATTCATAGTAGATTGGTATAAGTACTGGTTGTACTTTTTTGGAGATGCAGTGAAAACCAAACGTCCATTTAGTGCGACGGAAACAGATACAAAACAGCCAAATGTCACCTAAGTGCTATTCATTTGGCCAATTCTTAGAGACAAAACGTATACCTATCGGTCGATTCAAACCGTTCTAAATTACAAATATCTCTTATACAGACTATGAACAATAACAGTGACAAATTTTGCTGTTGGAAATGCACTGTCATTAGCCAGAACCATATCAAAAAAGACATCAATTTGAACCCTACCCTCAAGAATTAAGGAGATCATCGTTAAACTACTAAATGGAGGGAGTTCAAGTTTCTGACTACTGATTGACGATTCTTAAGGTTGCATTATAAGGAAAACTCATAAAGTGACTATCATGTTAACATTTAACATTCGAGGCATCACTGTGACTTGACTTGACTTGTCACAACGAAAATGTGACTGAATAGCATTTTTTCAGTATGCTAAAGGCCTAGCAATACATTCGAGTTGACATTATTCTAAGGTCTGATAATGTTCCAATAAATGGAGGGGAGGTTTCAGGTCAGTAAGAAGAATAAGCGGGGGGGGGGGGGGGGGGAGGGGGGGGGGGGAGTTGTCAAAGAAGTTTGAGACATGGAGAGGGGAAGGGTCAAAGAAGTGTTGATATTGGCCTACCAACATTTAAACAAATTACAGCCACACCCACCAAAGTACTTATGGAAAAATCCTGTACATTTACAACCGGTTTGTTAAAAGTAATAATCTGTCAGAGTGTGCTTTTTTATTGTTTGCAATTTTTTTAACGCGGTTGTTTGTTGTCGATGTTTTTTTCTCTTTTCTACGGTAAATAGAATATTAATGCTGATATTCAAAGCGTTACGCCTGTCATCACTTTCAAAAAGAGGAAAATAAACAGAGAGGTTAATTTCTTTTCAAAGTGATTTAATTGCTTTGCTACGGCGCGTGACAATGAAAAATACCTTGGTCATAAATCAGCGATTTGGGATAAAAAGACAATAACTTCTTAATGATTGTGTTTGTGCGAAGCCCATGAATTTCAAGTGGCTTTGACCTTAATATTGACTTATATTTTGTAATACATGTACGTAAAACAGTGTTTATATATTTTTTCGGTTGGGATTCATCAGCTTACAAGCCTTATTTGGTTGTAAGAATTGGTTGACGATCACATTATAGACTATTTTATCAAAATTAAATTTGGGTTTATAATTTTGTTCATAATAAAATACTATTTGCAACAACAACCCACTTCCCTAGGTACACTATTAAAAAAATATCCGCAGAGAATGCCGGAAAATTACTAGAAGCAAATCAGCCCTTTTATGGCAAAAGGATGTATCTTATATGTACTTTCCTAATTATATACTTCCTTTTAACATGGATTGTGTTAACTTGGTTCAATAATTCTCACTTAGGAAAAGGTTGCAACTTGTAAAGACAATAACAGTTATATACTGCCTTTTACTACTAGGCCTACATGATTGTTGGTGAAAAAAGCTCACTTTGATCATGTTAAAAGGAAGTATACTGTTAGGAAACTACATATAAGATATATTATTTTGCCATAAAAGGGCTGAAATGTTCAGCCGTAATTCTGATAGTAGGGTATAGGAAAACGCATGTTACACAATGATGCTTTGATACCCATGTGATTACCGTTGCCCGTGGATTTACGGGAAATCCCCTTCAAAACATAATAATAGAAGACGAAGTGTAACCTTTTCCAAGCGGCAAGGCGACTGCAGAAGACATTTCTAAATGTCACAAAATGCTTCAAAAAAAAAATCGAAACTGTTAAACTTCATAACCATATTATTTGGAATCACCGAGGATAATGCATTGACATAGTAGAACGTGCTAAGTATTAATTCAGTAATCCGTTGGATAGACCTTGAAAGTTGTGAAAAGTTTCTAAAAAATCTGTTTTGTATTATATAGTAAAACTATAGACGCGTGGAAAGTGTTAAGGTCAGCTGCCTGTTAAATACCTGTATTGTTACGGTCAACTGGTTATTTTTTGCAGTGTATAGAACAGGGATACTTACACGTAGTTTTCTCTGGAGCCAATATCTCCTTGATGAATTAGCCAAACCTCGCCATCTTCACCGTCTTTAGGGTTTTCGCCGTATTTGCCTTTTCGAGCTGTAAATTATATTGAAAGTTAATGTATAAAATAAAAATTCAAAAGAAGCTGAATATAGTTATTAGGATAGTACATCCGATAGGTGTAAGTTCATACGTGTAATACAATTGTAAAAATATACAAATCCCAGTTTTATCATATCATGTTTGTAATTGAGGGCGCTGCCTCCATCACATCTCTTAATTCCCCTTTAAACCAATCGATTACTTCACCATGAAATCCACAATGTTTCAATTTATGTAAACGTTGTTATGATCAATGGTATCGAATGCTTTCAACAAATTAAGGAATATTCCAAGTGTGGTTTCATTTTTTTGTTACGGCATTGTTGATTTTATCTATCAGCTTAATACTAGCAATGAAGTATATGCTTGGGGCGAAAACCAAAGTGTTTGTCATTAAGGATTTCATGAGTATTAATATAGTCAAAACATATATCAAATACTTTCAAGAATTGTTGAAAAGCAAGGTAACAGTGACAATTTGAAAATACATCAGCATCAGCATTTTTATAGATTGGTATAGCGTTTGCCTTTTTTCTGGAACAATACCTGTAAGTGGTTTTACAATTAAGTAATATATAGCCTATGAATCCTTTTGTTGTACTTTTACCTTGAATTTGCAAATATCTTAATTCGAACAAAACATTTACAAATTTCAAACGGGTCATCCATCGGTTACCTTAACCGTGACCAGTATTTGCAATAAATATCCTACTTTCAGAATGGGACGCCTGCGCATTACGTTTCCTGATGTCACGTCTTCCCCCTTTTCATTGTCTACAGGGTGCGTCAAAAAGAAGTGTACTCAAAGTAAAATAATTATTAAAAATAGTTTCACAGAAATGAAGGCAACCAATGTGTGCGGTAATATAATGCATTTATTCACTATCATCAGCAAACAGAATCATGACATTTCATGGTACCGTTTACCAGATATGATTAATTTGGTAAAGTTACTGCATTTTGAAACCAAACACAATATTGAATATTTTACTCAATAATGCTTGGTATTAATATGAACAAATGGATTCATGTATGGTACGCAATTATAAGTTGATAAAGACAAATCAGACATTCTTAGTTACCTTATCAAACATTAAAATGCGAAGTAAGGACAAACAAATGTCATTATTACACCAAGTTAACAACAACAACAGCAAAATTGGCTTTTGTGGAATTCAATATAAGAGAAAATATCGCAAATCTTGTTCGGTTTATAAAATGTTCACTTTTACGCAAATGAGCATAACATATGTTTACCAAACCGATTGCAACCAACTAAAATTCTTTAGAAAGCTAATGAGATAACTCGGCTGCTTCAATTAACAAAAATCTGTGACATTTGTACACAAATTTTAAGATATAAAATCCCAAAGTTGAGGTCCCTTTTTTGACTCACCCTGTGTGTGTGTCCTTCACCCAGTTTTACTTGGTCAACTGTTTGCTGTTTTACATGTACTATGAAAGACCAAATGCGTAACAAGGGATGATCTGCATGACTGCAACGATTGAAGAGTTCGTTTGCAAAATCAGGTAAACGATTGCACACGATACCGAATGGATTGACTTGCCTAAATGGTCACACCTTCTATTTTTAATTGAAGTTGGATTTGTCTAATCTTTTCAGGAATCTAACTTTGTTATTTGTACTCTACAATTAAATCAAATGGGTCAGGTTCAATGGTTTTAATAGGATTTAATCCATGCTGAAAGAGAGTCATATTTGTGTTGATACACCATGTTCACTTTATCCCTTGGTAAATTCCCTCGAAACGTTTCCAGAAGGAGCTTCCTAATTTCATCATATTAATAGAGCAAAAAGCAAAATTCGGTGGGGACATTGTCTAAACTTGTCTACCCTTGCCAACTAATAATGGCAGATTACATGTACCACAACTACGCCCACTCGTCATGTTTGTACTACGCTTTTATCTGATCATTTTTTGTTACAGAACGCATGACATCAACAAAAGCCTACTCTGGCAAACAAATAGACGTATCAATTATACAGGCTATTCCAGAATCAAGATATGTTTAAATCTCAAAGAATTTTTAAAACAAATATGTATGTAATCTTAAAATACCACAACTACCTGCTCAATTCGTCGCTGTTTTGACATACCGGCACATCACGAAAACCAGCGTTTTGAGAAAATCGTGTTTGAACATTTTCCAATTTTTAAAGACTTGTTTAGAGAGCATTTACATCAAATGTCACTATCATTGTCAAAGAACACTAATAGATATATACTTATGTTTGTTATGAGCATGTTACAACAGCAAATTGCAATTATTAATTAGGAGTAATTATGTCATAAAGTCATGTGCCGGTATGTCAGAAAAAGAAAAAATAACTTCATATTCGTCCTACAGTGATATGCCAGTGATATGCCGGTATGTCAGAATTGCAGTTACAAGGTGGTCTATGGCAGAATATTGTGATGTGCCGGTAAGTCAGAATACAAAAAGAGATTTTCATGTCGGTATTATGTTAAAACCCTGGCATATCACACTAATTAGTGCGGTATCTCATTAATTAATTACCTTTTTGTCTCAATTTTTTTGGAGAATAAAGAGTTTCATTTGTAGATCATAAAATGCAACTTAACTCATTTTGCCCCAAATGGCACATGTGCCGGTATGTCGGAACAGCGACGAATTCATTAGCCGGATTTGTAAATCAGAAGACGTTTCTACCTTACCTTTTTCTGACAGAACAACTGACATCAAAAGCAGAACAGCTAGAGATACGATGAACACCTTCACGTTTGCCATGGTGATGCTTGCGTCGTCAACTTTATAAAACAGCTTCTTCTTCTGTGCTGACTGTGGAATGGTGTGGTCTCTGTTTGCAATGGCATAAACTGTCTAGGTCTTTCTGTATTTCTGTGGTCAATGAACCAGTAATCAGTTGACCAATTGAACGACGGTGATATTCAAAGTATTGACACCATAGGCAGGCGTGCATGGAAAGTTGACTTCATGGTCAACCAGTTTGATATTGTGAGGGTTGTTATTGTTCTAAATATACCGTGGACAAATTACCAGGTCAGTCTACTGCATGCCAATAGCTTACAATAATTTCCATTGAAAATGCGTGAATTGTTGACAAGTGTGAAAGTTTCTTTGACAATTGCTATTTGCACCTTCAAAAACTCTGATCCTTAGAGGTGACCACTTCAATACATCCCCATGATCACCGGGGTTACCACTTCAGTGTATTTACCCGGAAATTACCACTTCAGTATCCCCGGGAATTACCGCTTCAGTTTATATCCCCGGGCGTAACCGCTTCAGTTTATATCCCCGGGCGTAACCGCTTCAGTTTATATCCCCGGGCGTAACCGCTTCAGTTTATATCCCCGGGCGTAACCGCTTCAGTTTATATCCCCGGGCGTAACCGCTTCAGTTTATATCCCCGAGGGTTACCACTTCAGTGTATATCCCCGGGAATTACCGCTTCGGTTTATATCCCCGGGAATTACCGCTTCAGTTTATATCCCCGGGCGTAACCGCTTCAGTTTATATCCCCGGGCGTAATCGCTTCAGTTTATGTCACCGCGATTTACCGCTTCAGTTGGTACTCCGGGGGTTACCGATTCTGTTGACATCACCGGGTGTCCACTGGTGAACGTGGGTGATTTAATATAATAATAAATAATAAATAAGCATTTACAATGCGCCATTTATCTAGAAACAAGTTCTAATTCAAGGCGCTATGAACAAACAAGTAGTAGTGGTATCAACCTTTATTTCCATATAAAAATACATCAGAACACATAAAAAAAACAATATGGAGGAGTAGACTGGAAAGCCAATGAGGCCTGTTTATGGTCTACCCCTTAAAAAACACAATGCATAAACAAACACGTTATACTAAAATAAACAATAAAAAACCACAATACAGTAAAGTAGAAATCACAGAAAAAACATGATCTGTAACAATCTTGAGCTGAAACAAAAACCAACACAAAATGGTTACACTCTAAATTTGGCAACAGGTTAAAGCATTTGTATACAAATGCTTCTACATTTTGTAATAGGTTGAAACATTGGTATACAAATGCTTAACCTGTTAAAGCATTTGTATACAAATTTTTATACAAGTAACTATGTTTTATGAAATATTTAATTATCCAAAACGAATAAACCGTATAATTTCTAATAGTTAATATATGATAGCAATCAGTTCAACTGATTGTTGAGTCGCCGAAGGCTGACTATATAGTTTTGTTTTGTCATTTTTAGAGTAGTTGCTCCAGCAAAATTTGGTAGCCCAATGACGCGCAATGTAGCAACGCTAAATTTTACATAGAAGTTACACGGTAAGAGCTTTCTAATCGGTTTCCAAAATCACCAAAACGTCTGCGTGGCCCAAAATATGGAGTTTGCAGCGCTTGTTGAAAAAATGAATGCAATAGATAGGTAGAATAGAGATAGCGAAGTGTCCCGAAGTTTGGACGAAATTGAAATCAGCCAGGAAAGTGGTATAATCGATGGTTCAATTGTGATTTTATACGATGTTTTTTAGGGGAAATTGCGCGACGAGCCATTTTGTTTCTATTTCCATAGACAACCCACCCCGACCCCGACTTTGCGGCATGGCGCAAAATATGGAATTAGCCGTGTTTGTTAGAATAGAAAATGACATATTTAGATATAATAGAGTTTTCTAAAGTGTACCGTGATTTGGTCGAGATTCAATTCTTCCATGAAAGTGTTGCAATCGATGGTTCAATTGTGAATTTTAGCATGTTTTTGAGGAGAAACTGCGTGACGAACCATTTTGTTTCTATTTCTGAACACACCACACGTATGCGTGGCCCAAAATATGGAGTTTTAAGTGCTTGTTAGAATGGAAAATGCCATAGATAGGTAAAATAGGATTATATAAGTATCCCGTTCTTTGGACGAAATTTAAATCATTCGGGAAAGTAGTATAATCGATGGTTCAATGGACTCTAATTGTGAATTGTTGGCGTGTTTTGTGAATAAAATGGCGTATTGGGCTGGTCCGGTTGGTAAATTGGAAATAGTGCAACAGTCCGCACTGCCCACTGTGTGCATGGGTGGTCTCTTACACCGAAGATTAGTTATTTAGGTATTAGGCCCGATACAGCGTGTGTTTGCGTTAAGTTCATCATGCTTGTGACATGACGAAACCTGAAATAATGGGGTGCAAATTGGCCACTTGAGATTGCTTGACAATTCATTGTTGAATCCCATACGGTGGATTTGACTACCTAGGTAGTGTATAGGTCAATGAACCTGCTATTGATTATTAAAGTGAACTATGTTTGAGTTTTGGTGTTACAGATAAGACAGTGGAATTGCAAGTTGTTGGCTGATTCTTTTCTGTATTTATTCAAGTTTGATTTAACCTTTTGATTTAATAGTGCATTGATTGATTCCTGGATAATTAGGACACTATCAAGCCAAATTGATCCCAATTTTGAGATTACAGTGCTCACTGTCACCGATGTTTTATTATGAATTTGGAATAACTTTAGATTTTGATTGTGTTGAAATGAAAGGTAGATCTAAATGTTTGAAATGAAGACAACTTCTCCCAAGGTTGTTTATTATTTATTATTATTTCAAGATACTTATAAAGCGCATTTCCCATGGACCAATGCGCTGTACAATAAAACACAATCTAAAATACAATATAGTTACAGCATGCAACAAAATAATGACACATGATAAAATACATGACCTACTTATTACATCAGCAATTATGATAAAAACAGATATATAAATACACAATTAAGAAACCAATATGCACAATGACTAGCAATTAATTTGGGAAAAGGTAGGTTTTTAAGAGCTTTTTAAAAGCTTTCACATTGGGAGCATCGCGTACATTATTTGGTAAGCTGTTCCACAACTTAGGACCATAAGCCGAAAATGATCTATCCCCATAAACTCTTTTTGTTTTGGGGATTTCTAGTCGGGAAAGATCATTCATGGACCTAAGGCCAGTACGGTTACACTTGTATTTGTGAAGCCGATCCTGTAAATATGAAGGAGATGAGTCATGAAGACAGTTGTACACATGCACCGAGATCTTGAAATCTATCCTCCGCTGGACAGGCAACCAATGCAACTCGCGCAAAAGCGGTGCGTCACTAGAACGCTTACTAACTTGAAAAATTAGACGCGCCGCGCGATTTTGAAGCTTTTGGAGACGTTGCACTGCCTGATTAGGAAGACCGCATAAAAGCGAGTTGCCATAGATAGTCCAGCCGAGATAGGATCAGAGAACTTGCTGCATGTGCACAAGTAGTTTGGTCAATGAAACCACGTATTCTTGCAATGTTACGAATATGGAAAAATATGACATAGTTTAAATAAACGTGGAATGATCCAAATATCATTAAGTCCAAGTAAGTAAATAAAGCAGTTTTAATGGCACTTCTATAATTTTCTTTTATTCCCTTAATGTTTGCCATAACTTTTTTGTTAACATATTTAAAAGGCTGACATCTTG
>CM069459.1:45400911-45449482 GCA_035610835.1 Ophiura sarsii | reverse complement strand
AACCTTGGGAGAAGTTGTCATCATTTCAATAATTTAGATCTACCTTTCATTTCAACACAATCAAAATCTAAAGTTATTCCAAATTCATAATAAAACATCGGTGACAGTGATCTCAAAATTGGGATCAATTTTGCTTGATAGTGTCCTAATTATCCAGGAATCAATGCACTATTAAATCAAAAGGTTAAATCAAACTTGAATACAAATACAGAAAAGAATCTGCCATTGCCAACAACTTGCAATTCCATGTCTTATCTCTAAACACCAAAATTCAAACATAGTTCACTATAATAATCAATAGCAGGTTCATTGACCTATACACATACCTAGGTGGTCAAATCCACCATAATTATGGGATTCAACAATGGATTGTCAAGCAATCTCAAGTGGCCAATTTGCACCCCCATAATTTCCGGTTTCGTCATGTCACAAGCATGATGAACTTAACGCAAACACACGCTGTATCGGGCCTAATACCTAACTAACTAACCTTCGGTGTAAGAGACTATAAGAGCTTTGCAGCGGTCCACCCATGCACACAGTGAGCAGCGCGGACTGTTGCACTCTTCCAATTTACCAACCGGAGCTGCCCAATACGCCATTTTATTCACAAAACACGCTAACAATCCACAATTAGAGTCCATTGAACCATCGATTGCACTACTTTCCCGAATGATTTAAATTTCGTCCAAAGAACGGGATACTTATATAATCCAATTTCACCTATCTATGGCATTTTTCATTCTAACAAGTACTTAAAACTCCATATTTTGGGCCACGCATACGTGTTGGTGTGTTCAGAAATAGAAACAAAATGGTTCGTCACGCAGTTTCTCCTCAAAAACATGCTACAAATTCACAATTGAACCATCGATTACACCACTTTCATGGACGAATTGAATCTCGACCAAACCACGGTACCCTTTAGAAAACTCTATTCTATCTAAATATATCATTTTCTATTCTAACAAGCACGGCTAATTCCATATTTTGCGCCATGCCGCGACGTCGGGGTCGGGGTGGGTTGTCTATGGAAATAGAAACAAAATGGCTCGTCGCGCAATTTCCCCTCAAAAACATCGTATAAAATCACAATTGAACCATCGATTACACTACTTTCCTGGCTGATTTCAATTTCGTCCAAACTTCGGGAAACTTCGCTATCTCTATTCTACCTATCTATTGCATTCATTTTTCCAACAAGCGCTGCAAACTCCATATTTTGGGCCACGCACACGTTTTGGTGATTTTAGAAACCGATTAGAAAGCTCTTACGTGCAGCTTCTATGTAAAATTTAGCGTTGCTGCATTGCGCGTCATTGGGCTACCAAATTTGGCTGGAGCAACTACTCTAAAAATGACAAAACGAAACTATATAGTCAGCCTTCGGCGACTCAATTACCAAATTGGCATACATGTCTTGAAACATGTGTGTCCTTACAAAACGCGAGCATACACATCTTTGCTTAAACAGTGTTGTTACGGATTATCTCGTCGTGTATTTTTTAAAGCCTAGTGCCATGTCCATGCATATATGTCAATCTAAATATGGAATTCCAGGGGTTAAGCGTATGGGAACTGGATATAGAGGAAATAGTGATAATGAAGATTTGTTTGGAAACCAAGGAACGTTAAAAAAGATGTGTGTGCGGACATTTTGTGAATGTCAGGCTTTGCTTTGAAAATAATCTGGAATCACGTGTTCCTCTAAAGGGTTACTGACAATTGCGAGACAAAAACTTTGGAATTCCAGACCTCAAATATTGTAATAACAGTTTGGCATTCCGACTTCCTCTATAGGGGGGGGGGGGGGGGATTTCTTTTCTGGAATAGCCCAATGCTAAATGGTGGTTTCGGAGAACAACATTCTTTTACAACATTTTACCTTCTAGACTGAATTGTATGTCACATGAGGTAATATCCACCAATCAATTGACAGGAATATTGTTATGTGTATACAAATTCAATTATTGCTTAAACAGTGTTGTGTTAGGCTATATTCCGCCGTGTAGGCCTACTTGTTTAAAGCCTAGTGCCATGTCCATAAATAGATGCCGAATTCAACAGTCGTCATAACTTTACGTTATGGTGTTTTTGGAGAATAACATTCTAAAACATTTTACAATTTTTACTGAATGTTAGCCTCACTAAGGAACTAAATAATGACATTTAAATTTATAGGGGTCCGAGGAAATTGAAATAAGGCTTGAAAAGGGCATCTTACGACGCCGCACTTCACCCACGTTTACCAGTGGACACCCGGTGATGTCAACTGAAGCGGTAACCCCTGGTGATGACAACTAAAGCGGTAACCCCCGGGTAAACTGAAGTGGTAACCTGTGGATGCCAACTGAAGCGGTAACCCTGCCCCGGAGATATAGTAAAGCGGGAACTCCGGTGGTTATATTAGATCCCATAGGGTCAATCAAGGTCATATACGTGACTTGAAAAAGATTTATTGTAAACAAATATTTCTTTTTTTTCTATACAAAACATGGTCGGGACTGTAATACACGGTCGGTCGGACGAGGGCAAGCAAACAATTTATTTTTGGGGCCCACATACATAAACAACATGAATAACGCGCATTTCCAGAAAGATCAAAGCGCCATGAAACACAAAATAAACTAGAGCGGTTCTCGGCTTTCGCGGTTCTCGGCTTTCGCGGTTCTCGGCTTTCGCGGTTTTTGGGTTTATGGTTTGAGATTTTGAACAAAACCTGACTGGGCCCTGTTAGTGAATATATTTGGTTGGTGTCATAGTATTATTTGGGAAGAATGAAGGATATTGTAATGGAATTGGAGTTAAATGGTTTTGAAATTATTCATATAAATGCTATATTTGAGGATTATTCAGTAAGTGTTACCTCTTACTTCACAAATTAGCGATTATACAAGCCAATTGATGACATTGTGGATGATTGAAGTTTTAAATGTCATCTATAAAATCATAGTAGATCGGTCTGAATACTCATTGTACTTTTTGGGATATGCAGTAAAAACTAAACTTCCATTTAGTGTGACGGAAACAGGTAAAAAACAGCCAAATGTTTCTTAAGTGCCATGTATTGGCCAATTCTAAAAACAAAATGTACCTATTGGTCAATTACAATCATGGTAAGTTCCAAATATCTCTTGAACAGGATTTAAACAATACAAGCGAATGATTTCTTGGTGGAAAATGCCTTCTAATTAGCCAGAACCAGACCAGGACAAGCATCAAAGTAACCCTACCCTAGAGAATCACTGCAAAAGTCATATTTGCTTGTAATAGGAACTAAGAGGTCTTCATTATACAGGAATAAATGGATATATTTCAAGTTTCTCGAAAAAATATATTTTCTATCATTGTCTACCTGATTATCTATTCTAAATATAAATAAATATTCTAGCATATAAGGAAAAATAGTGAAGTTAACATTCGAGGCAGCAATCGGGCTTTCTATGTACCAACGAACTTTTGACTGAATATTTGTTTTTTAGTATGCTAAATAAACGCGTGTCATTTCATTTGAGTTGATACTATAATATTTTCAAGCTAAAAAGGTTCATATTGCTTCAATCTGATGTACACATGATATTATAAAGTTATATTCAGAAATCATGTATTGTTTTGTATTGTCAGTTTTTAAATGGGGTGGTTATACCTGAGCATACGATACGGAGAGAAAACGAAAAAACATGTATTTATGTTTGGGGTAATTGTCTGTGTTTGTTGTCCAAAATTTCTCTCTGGCTTTGATTGCATCATGACAAAAGTGAAAGAGGTATCAATTAGCATTTGTTATAAATGTGCAGCTATGATTCAGATTTATAATCATGAAAAATGTAGTGGTGCTGATATTCATATTAGCGATGTTATGTGTGTGGAGGTAGAACTTTTTTAGTTGGATTGGACAAGAAATAATGGGACAATATCTGTAGGATATAAACAAAGTGTATGATGTTCTTTTGCTGAGCAATGTTTATTATGCACACATACAACAATTTTACTATTAAAATATTTGTATTTTGTTCATTAACAATGACATTGCAAGGATATATCAACTCTGTGATTATTATGGAGTGCTATAGTTTAGTCAGTTCCAAATTGGCGAAAACTGTTTACCTAAGTGAATGAATTCGGAAGAGTAAGCTTTCTAATGTTTGCATCTTTTTTGTCTTGTTTCCAAAAAGCGTTCTTATAGTCTAGAATTACTTGTTTGCGCGGATTGATAATAGTCAAATATATCTTGCTCTGTTGGAACTAATTAAACTATAGCTTATAAACATATTTTAAATCATTCTGTTTATATGAACAATATTGCAATTGAAAACAATTGTTATACTACAAGTAAAACAAATGATGAAGGTATATTATGTGATCTTTCCAGGGAATACCCTCAACATCGAATACAAAAAATGGAAGCAGTTTTCCTTGTGGATTTACATTTCTGATCATAAATTGTACATACATGCCAAGTTACAGGGCGATACGATTCTACTTTCTAAAAAAAATAGAGGGCGCTCTCTGGAAAATATCACATAATATACCTTTAATATTGTAGTCAAATTGTCACGATGGACCACAGTCATGCTTAACACCAGTTGATAAGTTAAGTTCTGTATAATAGCATAGATAGAATGTTGGTTTTTATTTGTAGATGGTTATGTTTTATGACGGTTTGGGATTTCACAGGCACTGTAACTGGCATTTCTAAAATGACAACCCCCCCCCCCCCCCCCAAAAAAAGTTGTGTAGGCCTCGGCGCATAGACCTACGCGGCGTAGCTCATTTCACATACTAATGCGGGCACGCTTCTGAGACAGTCTATTTTCTTTGTTTAGGTTGAAAAAACATGACCATATACAGTTGAATAGACAGTAAAATTGAATTGGATTTTGTTACTCATAATTAAGTGACTACAATAAATGCAATGTTGGAATTACTTTATGCTAGAGGATTGAGATTGTTTTAATAATCATGTTTGGTAACGATATACCGTATAATGTTTGTCTACATATTGGTAGGGTTTGTCTGTTTTTTGGAATCTTTAAGGCGAAATTTGTGGGTAGTTATTTAAAATGTGTGTCTTTTGTGGTTCGAAGCAAAATGAAGATTGAACTGTGAGAAATGACAATTGAAAGTGTGTGATCATATTTTTAGGCTCTTAATTTAAAATGTTATTTATTACTGCAAAGAACATTAGCAAATTTAAATTTGAGGATTGGAATAAAATTGTGAGGAAGGAATTGAAATTAAAATCAAGGGTAGGGCAATATAAAAAAAACTCTTGCAGGGTTATATTCTAAATAGCCACAATTATGCTTCGATTGCTTCAAAAGTTTAACAGAGCAATCAGTATAATTGGGATGTGTGTTTTGTAATATTAAATTCAGTGTTTTAACGGTACAATTTTAGGAATTGTGATCAAGTATGAAATGCTTTTTAGTGTGAAATTTGGTTCACAGATTTTGTTGAGCCGTACATATTGCCATTGTATTTGTCATTTCTGTTCAAGTTGTGGTAAATTGAAGCTCTTTCTTGCTAGTTATTGTTATTGCTTTAATTGATCAAATCTGCCAGATTCTAAATATAAATAAACATAATTGCATTGAAAGTTGCAAAGCTTCATACAGAGCATAATTAAGTGTAAACTCCTAGTAGGGTTGTTGGCAATGTAAGTACAGGGGAGAAAATGGGTCAAAATTTACAAAGGACATAATTAATCATCATTGTGTGAAATGTAAAACATGATTATTTAATTTGAAGTAGTAGTACTAATGGTTCCCTGGCGGATGCATGTAGGGTAACTTTTAAATATAATTGTGTTAATTTGCATATCGTTCATATATGAGTTCTTGTTTAGTAGTAGGTTCCATGCTGCCATCAGGGGTAGCTCAGGTAGTTTATCAATGCTGTTATCAGGAGTAGCTAATGTAGTTTATCTATGCCAGTATCAGGGTAGCCTAGGTAGTTTATCAATTGTGCCATCAGTGGTAGCCCTGGAAGTTTCTCAATGATGCTATCAGGGGTAGCTCAATTAGTTTATTAATGCTACTATCAGGGGTAGCTCAGGTAGTTTATCGATGCTGCTATCAGGGGTAGCTCAGGTAGTTTATCAATTCTGCCATCAGTGGTAGACCTGGAAGTTTCTCAATGATGCTATCAGGGGTAGCTCAATTAGTTTAATAATGCTACTATCAGGGGTAGCTCAGGTAGTTTATCAATGCTGCTATCAGGGGTAGCTCAGGTAGTTTATCATTGCTGCTATCAGGAGTAGCCCAGGTAGTGTATCAATGCTGGTACCAGGGGTTGCCCAGGTTGTTTTTCAATGCTGCTATCAAGAGTAGCCCAGCTACTAGTAGTTTATCAATGCTGCTATCAGGGGTAGCTCAGGTAGTTTATCAATGCTGCTATCAGGAGTAGCCCAGGTAGTTTATCAATGCTGGTACCAGGGGTTGCCCAGGTTGTTTTTCAATGCTGCTATCAAGAGTAGCCCAGCTACTAGTAGTTTATCAATGCTGCTATCAGGGGTAGCTCAGGTAGTTTATCAATGCTGCTATCAGGAGTAGCCCAGGTAGTTTATCAATGGTGGTACCAGGGGTTGCCCAGGTTGTTTTTCAATGCTGGCATCAAGAGTAACTGAGGTAGTTCATCAATGCTACTATCAGGGTAGCTCAGGTAGTTTGTCAATGCTGGTACCAGGGGTAGCCCAGGTTGTTTATCAATGCTGCTATCAAGGGTAGCTCAAGTAGTTTATCAATGCTCCCATCAGGGGTAGCTCATATATATCAATGCTGCTGCCAGGGGTACCTTACGTAGTTTAGCAATGCTGCCATCATGGGTAGCTCAGGTAGTTATCAATTCTGTTATCAGGGGTAACTCATGTAGTTGATCAATACTGCTAGCAGGAGTAGCTGAGGTAGTGTATCAATGCTAGTACCAGGGGTAGCCCAGGTAGCTTATCAATGCTGTTATCAGGAGTATCTCATGTAGTTTATATATGCCAGTATCAGGGGTAGCCTAGGAATTTATCAATTCTGTCTGCCATCAGTGGTAGCCCTGGAAGTTTCTCAATGATGCTATCAGGGTTAGCTCAATAAGTTTAGCAATGCTGTTATCTGGGGTAGCTGAAGTAGTTTATCAATGCTGTTATCAGGGGTAGCTCAGGTAATCAAGTAGTTTAGCAATGCTGCCATCAGGGGTAGCTCAGGTAGTTATTAATGCTGCCATCAGGGGTAGCTCATATAGTTTATCAATGCTGCTATCAAGGGTAGCCCAGGTAGTTTATCAATGCTGCCAACAGGGGTAGGTCAAGTAGTTTATCAATGCTCCCATCAGGGGTAGCACAGGTAATGTATCAATGCTGCCGTCAGAGGTAGCTTACGTAGTTTAGCAATGCTGCCATCATAGGTAGCTCAGGTAGTTATCAATTCTGCTATCAGGGGTAACTCAGGTAGTTTATCAATACTGCTAGCAGAAGTAGCTGAGGTAGTTTATCAATGCTAGGTACCAGGGGTTGCCCAGGTTGTTTTTCAATGCTGCTATCAAGAGTAGCCCAGGTACTAGTAGTTTATCAATGCTGCTATCAGGGGTAGCTCAGGTAGTTTATCAATGCTGCTATCAGGAGTAGCCCAGGTAGTTTATCAATGCTGGTACCAGGGGTTGCCCAGGTTGTTTTTCAATGCTGCCATCAAGAGTAACTGAGGTAGTTCATCAATGCTTCTATCAGGGGTAGCTCAGGTAGTTTATCAATGCTGCTATCAGGGGTAGCTCAGGTAGTTTATCATTGCTGCTATCAGGAGTAGCCCAGGTAGTTTATCAATGCTGGTACCAGGGGTTGCCCAGGTTGTTTTTCAATGCTGCTATCAAGAGTAGCCAAGGTACTAGTAGTTTTTATAAATGCTGCTATCAGGGGTAGCTCAGGTAGTTTATCAATGCTGCTATCAGGAGTAGCCCAGGGACTAGTAGTTTATCAATGCTGCTATCAGGAGTAGCCCAGGTAGTTTATCAATGCTTGTACCAGGGGTTGCCTAGGTTGTTTTTCAATGCTGCCATCAAGAGTAACTGAGGTAGTTCATCAATGCTACTATCAGGGTAGCTCAGGTAGTTTGTCAATGCTGGTACCAGGGGTAGCCCAGGTTGTGTATCAATGCTGCTATCAAGGGTAGCTCAAGTAGTTTATCAATGCTCCCATCAGGGGTAGCTCATGTAATATATCAATGCTGCCGCCAGGGGTACCTTACGTAGTTTAGCAATGCTGCCATCATCATAGGTAGTTATTAATGCTGCCATCAGGGGTACCTCATGTAGTGTATCAATGCTGCTATCAGGAGTAGCTGAGGTAGTGTATCAATGCTGCTATCAAGGGTAGCCAAGGTAGTTTATCAATGCTGCCAACAGGGGTAGCTCAATTAGTTTATCAAGGCTCCCATCAGGGGTAGCACAGGTAATTTATCAATGCTGCCGTCAGAGGTAGTTTACGTAGTTTAGCAATGCTGCCATCATGGGGAACTCAGGTAGTTATCAATGCTGCCATCATGGGTAGCTGAGGTAGTTATCAATACTGCTATCAGGGGTAACTCAGGTAGTTTATCAATACTGCCAGCAGGAGTAGCTGAGGTAGTTTATCAACGCTAGTACCAGGAGTAGCCCAAGTCGTTTATCAATGCTGCCATCAGGGGTAGGTCAGGTAGTTTATCAATGCTGTTATCAGGAGTATCTCATGTAGTTTATATATGCCAGTATCAGGGGTAGCCTAGGAATTTATCAATTCTGCCATCAGTGGTAGCCCTGGAAGTTTCTCAATGATGCTATCAGGGTTAGCTCAATAAGTTTAGCAATGCTGTTATCCGGGGTAGCTGAGGTAGTTTATCAATGCTGCTATCAGGGGTAGCTGAGGTAGTTTATCAATGCTGCTATGAGGAGTAGCCCAGGTACTAAGTAGTTTATCAATGCTGCCATCAAGAGTAACTGAGGTAGTTTATCAATGCTGCTATCAGGGGTAGCTCAGGTAGTTTGTCAATGCTGGTACCAGGGGTAGCCTAGGTTGTTTATCAATACTGCTATCAAGGGTAGCTCAAGTAGTTTATAAATGCTGCCATCAGGGGTAGCTCATGTAATATATCAATGCTGCCGCCAGGGGTACCTTACGTAGTTTAGCAATGCTGCCATCATGGTTAACTCTCGATAAACTCAGTTTATCATTATTAACACTGTTTTTCGCTCGAAAATCATTGTTTATTGATAAACACAGTTTATCTAATTGAAAAATAGTTTTTCGAGCGAAAAAGAGTGTTTATCGATAAACTGTTTTTCAATTTGATAAACTGAGTTTATCAATAAACAATGAATTTATCGATAAACTGAGTTCATCGATAACAGTGTTTATCGACTGATAAACCGTGTTTATCTAATGTTTAATGTATAATAATTCAATAAACACTGTTTATCTGTCGAACAATGTTTTTCGAACTCAGTTTATCAAATTATCTCAGTTTATCAAAAAACAATGTTTTATCAAAAAACAATGTTTTTCGAACTCAGTTTATCAAATTGAAACAGTTTTTCGCTCGAAAAACAGAGTTTATCAATCGATAAACTCAGTTTATCAAATAATAATTCGATATACACGATAAACTCTGTTTTTTCGAGCGAAAGTGTATATCGATCGAGAAAAACTGTGTTTTTCAAGCGAAAAACAGTGTTTATCGATAAACTCAGTTTATAGATAAACACTGTTTTTTCGCTTGAATAAACATAGTTTATTTCGATAAACTCAGTTTATCGGTCGAGTTTATCGGCGATAAACAGTTCATCGACTGATACACTGTGTTTATCGAATTTGTTTACATTAAGCTTGCCATAGTCGTGTCAGGTAAGATTTGGCAAGTCGATTGAGATTGGCACCAATTGAACAGACCCTGTTTTGCGGTTTGTGAGCACTCAAATATCAACACTTGATCTATAGTGAGCTCAGAACAATCAGCAAAAATTAGATGTTTGGTAAAATGAAGCTGAAGAACCATCTTTTTCAACACATTCAGTGAGTGAAGTCAGCGACTAATTGTGTATTTTTTAAATATTTTGTTTCTCAAATACGTATGGACAAATGGAGCGGTCAGCTTCATTTTCTTACAAACTCATTTTTGCTGAACAGTCTATACATTTGGTTTTTTTCTGGGGGCATTTTTTACATTGAATCTTGGTTGTCACCATTGGGCACTAAATGCTTTCTTTAGAAATAAAGGTCCAAGGGATGCATCAATTACAGTGGAATTGTGGAATATTGCATTACCAACTTATTCACCATGTAATTGGTGTATGCATAGAACCTTCACACACCTAAAATCTACCATACTGATTTTGATTGTTTTTTCAGGATACAGACAAGACTATTCCAAGTTCAAGGTGAAGATCAATTACAAGATCCTTTTATGACAAACACATAAAAAATGAATACAAAACATTTTAGTAAAATGGGTTATCATTTTTTAATTTGTTTTGTTTTATTTCCATATAGGGTAAAGTTGCCAGTTTTCGGTCAGCGCCTATTTTTGGTCACTTTTGCCCAAATCGTATAGTTGCATCGTCGTCGCCATTTAAAGCAATACAGGGCATCGACTATGCGTCAGTTTATAACGACGAGGTCATTTTCATTACACAATTTGGGCGAAAGTGACCGAAAATAGGTACTGACCGAAAACTGGCGACTTTATACCCTATATCCAATTACATTAACAACAATCAGACACTTCAAAAGTTCATTCACCATCTTATTTTAATCATACTAAGATTATACATTGTTAAATATTCAATTATTGACATTATCCCATATTCTCGACCTCTTTTTAATAGTGTGTTAAATTCTACTTGCAATAATATGTTATAATGCACTTATCAATGGCATCCCCGGCCCCGGGGATAGCGGGGATTAGGGCCGGGACGTCCAAATTGCCCATGTGACGTCCCGGGTACAATCGTGTACGGTCCCCGCAGGGCCGGGCACCATTTTTTGTACGTCCCCGCTACAGTCCCGGCCCCCTTGGCCGGGACAAAGTGTACAGTCCCGGCCACCCATTTCCCAGGACAAAGTATTCACCCGGCTACAGTCCCAAGGTCGCTTATTTCTTTTTGCAACAATAACTGAATGCATTTCTATGTGTTCCCTATGTGTTATTATTAGGCTTATTTCGTCAAGCGCATCGCATCTCTAGTTTATTTATAGCAAGCGCCCGGGGTGTACATTTGTGTACCTTAGCGTACGTCCCCGCTACACGCCCCGGCTAGCGGGGGCACAGTTTGTACGTCCGCGTACACCCCCCGCATAGCCGGGCATCATTTTGTATACACTCGTGTACGGTCCCCGCATGGTCCCCGCCATGCCCCGGGTGCCGGGCTTGCAATTGATAAGTGCATAATTATGCTGTTATTTTGTGTAAATGATTAAGAAAATAAAAGAACAAGTGCTCCATGCACTGTGGAAACATAAAAAAATCAATAAAATAACACCCTGTTGTGCACCCATTTCCCAGGACAAAGTATTCACCCGGCTACAGTCCCAAGGTCGCTTATTTCTTTTTGCAACAATAACTGAATGCATTTCTATGTGTTCCCTATGTGTTATTATTAGGCTTATTTCGTCAAGCGCATCGCATCTCTAGTTTATTTATAGCAAGCGCCCGGGGTGTACATTTGTGTACCTTAGCGTACGTCCCCGCTACACGCCCCGGCTAGCGGGGGCACAGTTTGTACGTCCGCGTACACCCCCCGCATAGCCGGGCATCATTTTGTATACACTCGTGTACGGTCCCCGCATGGTCCCCGCCATGCCCCGGGTGCCGGACTTGCAAGTGATAAGTGCATAATTATGCTGTTATTTTGTGTAAATGATTAAGAAAATAAAAGAACAAGTGCTCCATGCACTGTGGAAACATAAAAAAATCAATAAAATAACACCCTGTTGTGCAATTGTTTAAAACAGTTTGACACCGTAATTCTCATGCCTGTAATTCAGTTTAAGCCCTGATGCCCATTGGTGGTATGATCATCAGATCTAGGAACAGCCCCAGAGAGCTTGTAATGACATGGCAACATCCTCAGCAATTATTCATTAAAAGCCTCTTTTTTTAAAATTCAGTGGAAACTCATTAACACAAAATCTGTGATAGCACCAAATTCAGGATATAACACAAAGCTGCTTTCGAAAAATCGTGGACAAAAATAAATAAACAATACATGCACGGTCAAGGTTTACATTGTATTTGACATGAAAGGTACCGTTATGAATTATAATATAAACATGCATTACATTTGAAGAATCCAGCCTATGAGATCATCTACGTCACACAATTAT
Source organism: Ophiura sarsii (assembly GCA_035610835.1). Lineage (NCBI taxonomy): Eukaryota > Metazoa > Echinodermata > Ophiuroidea > Amphilepidida > Ophiuridae > Ophiura > Ophiura sarsii. The sequence goes on along the minus strand of CM069459.1, from coordinate 45,437,145 downwards.
GTGTAGTATTAGTCTTAGAGGTCGACCATAATTTTTGCCATTTACAGATACGTACAAAGCGTACATAGCAGGCGGTAAAAATATACCCTAAGCCAGGGTCAGGAGTTCATCAAAGTTTGCGATTCTCACAAAAAGATTATGCAAGAATTTATGGATTCTTTTCCATTCAAATAATGTGTTTAGACAGATTATCTACGAAAATCAATTTGGATTCTCGCAACTTAACCGGCAGGAATCTTAGCGAGAATGAATTCTCGGATTCTCATTGAATTTCTGACCCTGCTAAGCGGACGTAATTAAAATGGCCATCTTGAGAGGCAGGCACTTTTTTTTATCAAGCCATTAATTTTCACCATTTATTGTGTAGGTAACTCGAGGTGTGGGGAGGGGGGTGGGGGGGGGGGGCGGGTAAAAATGTATGTACGCTATGTATGTATGTGGAAATGGCGATCATTTTGGACGACCCATTCCTCAGGTTTTTTCAAGAGAAAAAACAGTCACATTTCTCATTTTTATTTGTCAAGCGACAATTATCCGGGAATCAAGTTTCCTGCGATTCTTGATCAATCTTGGAGTTCGTGTTTCCAAGCCTGTCTGTAGACTGGTAGTTATTGTCTTTTGGACTGAACATATCCGCCATTGTCTGATAATGATACCTGTAAGCCAAACAAATTGAAGGAAAATAAAAGAGAAATAAAAACTGGGTTAATATTTTATTCAAGTCACAAATATTGCTAGTCATCAATTTAACTTGACTGTTGACATTAGTGCTGTTTACCGTGTGCCCCTCACTCATTAATGATTTGATGAAGTCTTGTAGTTTTAGTGTACCAACCTAGGTGCAAACGTGCAACTGTGTAATGTACCATTCATCTTATAATATGCCCTATTCATCAAATCTGTCAGCACAAATGATGAGCTTCCGTACATTTGCGACTTTGAGCATAACAATTCTGTTAACAAAATTGTCGGTGGGGCGATGCTTTCAGTAGCGTGCGCAAAAGGGGGCGTGATGGCCACGGAATGTCAATTTGTTGTTAACCTCTTTTTTTTAACTGCGATTTTTTGAGACCGTGCAAAATGTTGTGACCGTGCGATTATGTGTGACCGTGCAATTTTTTTTGACTGAGCAAAATTTTGTGACCGTGCACATTTTTTGATCCTACCCCCCACCCCCACACTTACATGAAATTCATGAGGTTACTGCAAAAAAAATGGGGCTACCTTTTACTATTTTTTTGGGGTGCTTGTCAGCTATCAGGACCTCAACCCCCCCCCCCCCCCCCCCCCCCCCCCCACCCCAAATTCAAAAGGGTCAGGGGACGCCCCTGGGTTCATGTTATTAATCATACAAATTTCCAAGTGTCTGTGTTGGCTTGTAATAAACATGAATAAATTTGGAGACCTATTATTGAATTTGAATATTGACAAATCAACATCATCACTGTTGAAGCTTGACTTACCAGGGTCTTACCAAGCCAGATTGTACAGGTTTCATGTCGTCAAGCTGAATATTGCTGAGAGGGTTCCTTGGTTGGACATTCATTGGTAGAGTTGTCAGCTCCTTCCACTTTGAAATGCAGAGTACACCAGATGGTTGATCCCACTATTACAGAAAACACAAGAAAACAAATCCACTTCATTAATATAAGGCCAATTAAAATAATATACTTGTTTCTCGTCCCTGCCCTCACCAATTTTTTTAAGATTGTCAAATATTTTTGTTATTTTTGTTATTTCCTCTTTATAAAGTTTGTTTTATCAATTGTTGGGATAAAAGAGATGATAAGGAGTGCTTAAATAAATTACCAAATTTATCATATTGTGTTGTTGTTTATTTCAAAATGGCCGGTGAAGGTGAGTGTGTGTTTTATTTTTAACCATGTTTTAATAAAAATAATTCAATTTAAATTTAAAAATCCAATTCAACTTTTCTGAAAACGGGCCTGAACACTTTTACTAGCTCTTATTTTCAAAGCAATACACTTTTACTAGCTCTTATTTTCAAAGCAATCAAATAGATAGAGAACGTTGAAGGACAACTTTGAGTCTCCAAAAATGAGGTTGGGTCATTTGGATACATTAAATATTAAAATTAGTGACGCCGACTGTCCGTCTACTCTATGCATCGTCCGTCATTTGCTATAATCAAAACAAAGCATTCTCGATCAAATCGTATACGATTCCTCAATGTCCCAAGCGACTGGGGCATATCGTGCGTGACCGCATCAATCACGATGGCAATGGCGCAGTAAAACCGGAAGATGTGACGTACTTATAAACAAATAAGTAATTGACCAATTGTGGCCCTTATCAACAAGACCCCACTCTGCGTGATTGGACAATTATGTAAGTTCATTCATGTTTATTCAGGTCACGTAGGATCGCGTTGTGACGTGGTTGTCAAGGGCTTATCACGCTGCATTCAAAATATGGATGAACGCTGGCGTGACTAGAATAAACGTTTTGATCGAGGACCTCAACCCCCCCCCCCCCCCCCCCCCCCCACCCCAAATTCAAAAGGGTCAGGGGACGCCCCTGGGTTCATGTTATTAATCATACAAATTTCCAAGTGTCTGTGTTGGCTTGTAATAAACATGAATAAATTTGGAGACCTATTATTGAATTTGAATATTGACAAATCAACATCATCACTGTTGAAGCTTGACTTACCAGGGTCTTACCAAGCCAGATTGTACAGGTTTCATGTCGTCAAGCTGAATATTGCTGAGAGGGTTCCTTGGTTGGACATTCATTGGTAGAGTTGTCAGCTCCTTCCACTTTGAAATGCAGAGTACACCAGATGGTTGATCCCACTATTACAGAAAACACAAGAAAACAAATCCACTTCATTAATATAAGGCCAATTAAAATAATATACTTGTTTTTCGTCCCTGCCCTCACCAATTTTTTTAAGATTGTCAAATATTTTTGTTATTTTTGTTATTTCCTCTTTATAAAGTTTGTTTTATCAATTGTTGGGATAAAAGAGATGATAAGGAGTGCTTAAATAAATTACCAAATTTATCATATTGTGTTGTTGTTTATTTCAAAATGGCCGGTGAAGGTGAGTTTGTGTTTTATTTTTAACCATGTTTTAATAAAAATAATTCAATTTAAATTTAAAAATCCAATTCAACTTTTCTGAAAACGGGCCTGAACACTTTTACTAGCTCTTATTTTCAAAGCAATACACTTTTACTAGCTCTTATTTTCAAAGCAATCAAATAGATAGAGAACGTTGAAGGACAACTTTGAGTCTCCAAAAATGAGGTTGGGTCATTTGGATACATTAAATATTAAAATTAGTGACGCCGACTGTCCGTCTACTCTATGCATCGTCCGTCATTTGCTATAATCAAAACAAAGCATTCTCGATCAAATCGTATACGATTCCTCAATGTCCCAAGCGACTGGGGCATATCGTGCGTGACCGCATCAATCACGATGGCAATGGCGCAGTAAAACCGGAAGATGTGACGTACTTATAAACAAATAAGTAATTGACCAATTGTGGCCCTTATCAACAAGACCCCACTCTGCGTGATTGGACAATTATGTAAGTTCATTCATGTTTATTCAGGTCACGTAGGATCGCGTTGTGACGTGGTTGTCAAGGGCTTATCACGCTGCATTCAAAATATGGATGAACGCTGGCGTGACTAGAATAAACGTTTTGATCGAGGACCTCAACCCCCCCCCCCCCCCCCCCCCCCCCCCCCCCCCACCCCAAATTCAAAAGGGTCAGGGGACGCCCCTGGGTTCATGTTATTAATCATACAAATTTCCAAGTGTCTGTGTTGGCTTGTAATAAACATGAATAAATTTGGAGACCTATTATTGAATTTGAATATTGACAAATCAACATCATCACTGTTGAAGCTTGACTTACCAGGGTCTTACCAAGCCAGATTGTACAGGTTTCATGTCGTCAAGCTGAATATTGCTGAGAGGGTTCCTTGGTTGGACATTCATTGGTAGAGTTGTCAGCTCCTTCCACTTTGAAATGCAGAGTACACCAGATGGTTGATAACTCAATAAACTTCAACGAGCTCAGAATGCTGCTGCACGAATGCTGACAAGGACTAGAAAGTTTGATCACATTTCACCTGTTTTACAGCGTCTCCATTGGTTACCTATTCGGTACCGCATCCATTTCAAACTCCTTCTCCTCACCTGGAAAGCCCTACATGACATGGCACCTTCTTATATCAGCGATCTTCTCAATCCACACATTCCATCACGTCGCCTCAGATCTTCGGATAAACAGTTTCTCTCAGTTCCTCGGACATATTCTTCATATGGCGACCGGGCTTTCTATGCTTGTGCACCTAAACTGTGGAACTCACTTCCTTCAGATCTTCGACTCTGTGATTCACTTGATGGTTTCAAAAAGACTTTAAAAACTCATCTGTTTAAGATTGCTTATGATTTGACTGGTTGATTTCTATGTAACTGTTTTATATTTTAACTGTTTGTTTTATTTGTTTTGATGTTTGCGCCTCGGAATAGGTTGTCTAGATAGATGGCGCATTATAAATGCATTATTATTATTATTATTATTGATCCCACTATTACAGAAAACACAAGAAAACAAATCCACTTCATTAATATAAGGCCAATTAAAATAATATACTTGTTTCTCGTCCCTGCCCTCACCAATTTTTTTAAGATTGTCAAATATTTTTGTTATTTTTGTTATTTCCTCTTTATAAAGTTTGTTTTATCAATTGTTGGGATAAAAGAGATGATAAGGAGTGCTTAAAGGTAGATGACCCGATCACATTTTCGTAACACAGAATTATTTCAAACATACAGAGATTTTCATATCATATGAAAGCTCGTATTTTTCTCATCATCATACTGAAATTTGACGGCCTAAATCGGTATAATTACGGAGAAATCGATGAAATAACGTCGAATTACCGCGAATGGTGGTATACCACCGATAGTTTGTGTACTACTCAATGGGTACAGTTCACAGCATCTTGTGCGTGTAAAATAAGAACCATTAGAGCTATGCAACTCAAACTTTGGAACACGACTTTTTTAAGGATGACCTTTCATGTAGAATAGAAAACTTGAAGTTGAAAATCGGAATGTGATCGGGTCATCTACCTTTAAATAAATTACCAAATTTATCAAATTGTGTTGTTGTTTATTTCAAAATGGCCGTTGAAGGTGAGTTTGTGTTTTATTTTTAACCATGTTTTAATAAAAATAATTCAATTTAAATAACAAAATCCAATTTAAATTTAAAAATCCAATTCAACTTTTCTGAAAACGGGCCTGAACACTTTTACTAGCTCTTATTTTCAAAGCAATCAAATAGATAGAGAACGTTGAAGGACAACTTTGAGTCTCCAAAAATGAGGTTGGGTCATTTGGATACATTAAATATTAAAATTAGTGACGCCGACTGTCCGCCTACTCTATGCATCGTCCGTCATTTGCTATAATCAAAACAAAGCATTCTCGATCAAATCGTATACGATTCCTCAATGTCCCAAGCGACTGGGGCGTATCGTGCGTGACAGCATCAATCACGATGGCAATGGCGCAGTAAAACCGGAAGATGTGACGTACTTATAAACAAATAAGTAATTGACCAATTGTGGCCCTTATCAACAAGACCCCACTCTGCGTGATTGGACAATTATGTAAGTTCATTCATGTTTATTCAGGTCACGTAGGATCGCGTTGTGACGTGGTTGTCAAGGGCTTATCACGCTGCATTCAAAATATGGATGAACGCTGGCGTGACTAGAATAAACGTTTTGATCGAGGACCTCAACCCCCCCCCCCCCCCCCCCCCCCCACCCCAAATTCAAAAGGGTCAGGGGACGCCCCTGGGTTCATGTTATTAATCATACAAATTTCCAAGTGTCTGTGTTGGCTTGTAATAAACATGAATAAATTTGAGAATTCTTTCTTTTGATTATACATGTATGTAGATCATATATATTCATCCCTATAATCAACAAACAAAAAATTGTCGATCACAGCGTATACGATTCCCATGCGACTGGTGAATATCGTAGTAATAAAACGCGTCATTCCAGATGACAAGGGAGGGCGCAGTAAAACCGGAAGATGTGACATGTAAACAAATAGGCCTAGGTAGGCTTTTTAATTGACCAATAGGACGGCGCGGACATACGGGCACTTTGAGTTATTTTTAGCAAATTTGCTTGGCAACCGGTGTTTCAAAAGCAAAACATTCCATGCACGCACTCAACGCTGACGATTACGCACTTGATTTGCAGTAGGCGCAATGTGCCTTAATTGATTGATCTGCGCAAGTTGTTTTTGTTTTTACCGGCATTTGATTGTTTTCACCGGCATGACATAGGTCCGCCCCAACCTATTGCAGACCTAGCCGCCCTAATCAACAAGACCCCACGCCATGCTGGGACTGTTTTGGAACGCACTGCATGTAAAAATTGTAAGGACACGCTCAACCTGTGTAAATTGTAATGAACGTAAGCGCTCGGATCATGATGCTGTGATTGAAAAATTTGTGTTTTGATTATAGCTCTGAATACCAGCTCTCTGTGTGTGTTTGTGGGAGAGCTATGGAATAAAATAAAAGCATATGAGTTGACAGTTGACATTCGACATCGCAGGTGATCAAATTTGATCATCAATTTTGTTTGTTGTACTTTTCTGAATGTATAACATTTCAAGAAATACTGACTTGAAATGAATTTTGTCCGCCCTATTCCAGCTATAGATATAATTTAGCTACACGTAAATTCGGCGACGTACGCCTAGATTGTCTATCCCCCGGTAAACAAATGAAAAGGTCAACAACAACAAATTTACAAAAAAAGTAAGCTTATTTGAAAGAAAGCATCATTTGATAATTCTAGGAATGATTTATAGGCCAACAATTCCAACATACAGAATTACGTATTCGTAGGTTGGGCAACTCATGCAACCATCATAAAACCCGTGAAAACTACTTACTTCATTCGACATTTTTGTTGGTTCAGCGAAATATTCCTCTGTCCTTTCCTCTACAACTCGCCGAAATTCAGCTTCGATCGATGGGCAATGAAACATGACATGACACTCCCGATCCGAAAATGTATTGAAATTGATCGGGGCTTGCAGTTGTCAACTTTCACTGCTGATATTAACATCGAGTCAGTAATACAATGTAACAATAACAACAAGATATTGTGATCTTTTATTAAATACAGTCTTGGTTCCGCTCGAAAAATAACGCTGCCATTTTTTATTACCGATTATTGATAATTTAGAGAAACGAGACGTCCAGTCACGTTACCAGTCACGTAGTATCACGTGATTTTGACAGTATTTTGCAAGTTGGCGATTTGACTCGCGCAAAGGCTCATGGGGTACTACCGGAATCTTCTCTATGTACAAACAATGTCATGGTAAACCGGAGGTAAAACTGTTAGCATGTTTATTTGCTTTATGGCTTTTAACATTCCATGTAATTTATTTGTAAAGCTGAATATTCCATTAGACTTTAAGGGGGTGATGGTTGTAGAATAAAATACCAGCAAAAAACTTCGCAAAACTACCGATAAACCCCCCCCCCCCCCCCAAACTTTGCCCACCCAACCCAAAATATATACCATGGCAGGTAGTAAGCTCGCAATTCTTACTACATGTACAACCTGCCATGGAATGGACCGGGGAATGGATATTAGACTCGCCTTGACTTGAGGCTAATAAAAATTCCACCTGAACCCAACATCCAACAGTCCCACAACTTAGAATAATGGTGAATCCCTAATATAGTGTATACCGGGGCCTGGTACCGAGGTTAATATAGGTCACACCCCCTGTGTATAGAGTTATTGGACTACGCAAATTCTCAGCTTCAAGGTCGATGCCTGTTTTATGACGACCTCGAAACTAACAGCCAAAGTTCACCTTCGGCATACCTTAACGCACACACAGCGACGTGTAATAGAGGAGATTACAATATTATTGGACTATGCAAATTCTCAGCTTCAAGGTCGATGCCTGTTTTATGATGACCTCGAAACTAACAGCCAAAGTTCACCTTCGGCATACCTTAACGCACGCACAGCGACGTGTAATAGAGGAGATGACAATATTTTCCCGGCATTTCCTGATTAAAGTCCCAACGATACGAACTTATATACGGATTACAGCTTTGTCATAATCGCGTCTGTCTAATAAAGTTCGCTATCGATCAACCATAGCACACTTGACAGTGCAGTGATAGTGACCTTAGTCAAATGAACGAGTATGTTGGGACATTTCTTCCGGCATATGAGCTGATCAGCGAATTCAATACTGGGGGCCCAGTAAAAATCCAAACAAAATCAATGCTAACAGAGTCAATATGGATAGAAATGAGACTTAAATAGTTGTGTAACTAGGCAGTAAGGCAGTGTGCATGCCTCCTTGATGTTTTTTTGGGAGGCTGTTCCATAGTGAGGGTGCAGAAACATAGAACGATTTATCTCTAATACGATTTTTCTCCTATGAGTAGTGAGATGAGAAGTATCCGATGATGAACGTGTAATATTCTACAATCATGACAATCAACTCTGAAGCAAAAGAGCGGGTAGTTTTAACACAAAGGATTGAGGTATTTTCATTCTGATACTTGCAGGGGAGTTGTGTCACTATAGTAAGTCGGCTTTTGTTGGCCAGTGTGGGCAACGTTAGCAAAATGACCTGATTTCCGAAATGTCGTTGTCTGAAGGATCATTTTGGTTTTTCGAAGGAGGTGTTGATTCTTTCCCATAGTATTACTTAAGAAGCAGTGAAAACATTGGAGTTTGTGGGTAGACTGTTTCATTTCTATAATGATATGGACATTATGACGCCTTTTTCAAAAAAGAGATTTCCATGTTAGTCATGCTCAACGGACTTCAAATGGGAATCAGCATTCAATTGAGTCGGTGCACGACGCATAAAATCCAATTAATTGTATGAACAAATTGGCATACAAGCCTTGATACAGGTGTGTCTCCTTTCTTAACATTTAAGAAGAGTTATTAATTGATACAAGATTGCAGCTAATGACAAACACGGATATAATTATGGGATGTCAGATGTTAGCGTATTGGGGCTTGGTACTTACACAACTAGTATGGATGATACAGTCCAGACTAGTATAAAAATAATTAGGCCTTATCTGTCGTCAGGGAAATGGTGCAAAATAGCTCCTCGAGGTAACTGGAGACCGTGGGTTTACTATTATTTTTTCCCCGAGGGGACTATTTGCTCCAACGCATCTTCACCAAACACCCACAATTCTCTATTTCGGTGATAAACTACGGCGAAACGGCAGTAAAATCAAAATAAGCAAATGCAGTCGACACGAAATCTGATTGACGGACACGAACGTGTTAACGGTCAAATCAATTACCGCGATCGCAAGCAGGGAAAAAGTTCCCATACCCCCTTCCCCCCCCCCCCCCCCCTCCCCCACCCCATAGGTAACAGTGTTACAACGTCTCAGGAGGACGAGGGTTAAAGATAATTTAGTTGGCTTTCGAATGCCGTTTTTTTTAGTATGATTTATTGCTCATACCAATCCAACGATATACTTGGATCAATCACGATTACCTAAAACGGCTTTTGCAACGTTTTTTAAGGACACAAGATGCTTATGGAAATAGTCATTTTTCTTACGTAATATTCAGCATTTATTAATTAACGTTTAGATGAGCTTCGAGATGACCAATTTACCTTTTGAATGCCGTTTGTTTTGTCTCATCCTATCGACAAATATGCTTGATTAAAGTTGATCACAGCAAGTCAAATTCATTTGTGTTAATTTTTAAGAAGAAATACTTCAAAGCGTTACACTTAATAGCAATTTTACACATGGATGATTTATTTTTAAAAAAACCTGGTACTGTCCAGTAACCAGTTTTGATATTGTTTACTCATGGTCAAACTAGCATCTCAGGATAGTCTCAAGCAAATTCGACAAAACAAACTGCATACGAAAGCTTATTTAGTTACACACACTACAAAATGTTTAAAGATGAAAATGGCACATTCCCTAAAAAGCATATTTAAATTATAATATTATCACGATTACGTACAGCCAAATACTGAGTAATCAATGAGGGCCATGACCATGACGCGGAACACATTCACTCTTTTTTAGGGACACCCTGTATGTAGTCCCCGAAAGGATTAATGGTGGTTTTGGAGAACTACATTCTTGTTGACAACATTTTACTTTCAAGTAAGGATTTTAGCCTCACTAGCGAAATAAATAATTTACTTTTTCGAGGGGTCTTCAGGAACGAGAAAATACTTCCAATAGAGGTCAGAGGAAATTGCAATGAGGCTAGAAATGGTAATTTTCCGGCGCCATACATCACCCACGTTCACCAGTGGATACCAGGTGATGTCAACTGAAACGTTAACCCCCGGGGATGCCAACTAAAGCGGTAACCCCGGATGATGCCAACTGACGCGGTAACACCCATGAGGGGATATAAACTGAAGCGGTAACGCCCGGGAATATACACTTAAGCGGTAACTCCCGGAGATATGCACCTAAGAGGTATACCCCGGGGGATGTAAACTGAAGCGGTAACCCCGGGGGGATATACACTGAAGCGGTAACTACCGGGAGTATACACTAATACTAATAATAACAATAATACAAAATACTTATAGAGCGCCTTACAACAAGTTCTCAAAAAATATATGAGAGATATACAGGACCTGCGTATCAAAAGTACAGAGGCCCTGCACAATAGTTGACAAAAACAATATATATATATATATATTATTGGACAATATGTATGGACTTAAAGATATTTGTCTTGAGACACTTTTTAAATTGGCCAAGAGATGACATTGAGCGAATATATGATGGTAAACTGTTCCAAATCGTTGGTACTATGATCGCAAAAATTCTGTTACTGTAAAAGTTTGTGTTTCATGTAGCCGGGATGCGGAATGTATTTAGTTAGGAGTTCTGTGATATATGCTGGTGCCATATTGTTCAATGTCTTGTATTGTATAAGCGTTGCTGAACAGAGAGCCAGTGTAGCTCTCAAAGAATCGGCTTCATATGGTCACACCTTGAGCACCGTGACACGGGTCGGGCAGCAGAATTGTGCACTCGTTGTAACTTGGCAATTTGGTATTCAGGAAGTCCATACAAAAGGCTATTGCAGCGGTCAAGTCTTGAGAGGCGTGGACAAGTCGCTCCGTTGACTCGCGATCAAGATATTTGATGAGCTTGCCGATCTTGTAAATGGCGCAGGAAGCCGCGCGAACAACGCTGCAGTGGTAACCCCTAGGGATATAAACTGAAGCGGTAACCCCGGTGATCATGGGGATGTGAAGTGAAGTAGTCATCTCCAGGGATGGTAACTGTAAATTTTAGCTGGGGAGAACACATGGTTTTTCATTCCCGGTCTGCTGGCACAGTGAGTTATACATGTATGCCAACATTTTCCTAGAAGTGTGTAGACTATAATTCCGTAGTTCAATTTCTTTTCTCTCTCTTCTTTTTCTTTCTCTCCCGTTTTGTCGGATTATGTATACAATATGAATCGAATCAATCCCAGCGAGAGAGAGAGAGAGAGAGGAACCAAAATCCCACCACACTTTTATCTATCAGCGTATTCTTTAGTCCCAAATGCATTACCTAGTATTTAATGTGAGGGCGCCCTTACTTGTCACCGTTGCATCATACGTGGGCAATATTATGGATTTGCAAAGTGAGGGCGCCTCTACTAGTCACCATTAGCATCATGCATTCGCCAACATTCGCCATTTGGAGTTCGTCAGTTCGTCACTCGATCTTTGGTCGAGATTCCCAAGATTGTCTTAAAGATTGTCGGTCGAGATTCCAAGATTGTCAATTTCTGGTTGATATTCCAATATTTTCAATCAGGTTCGAGATTCTTTGAATATCAATTATAGAACAGGTGTACACTTACATACACCGATGGAGTATCATGTAAGCAGCCTGATATTTAATACCCACTAATAATGCTGAGTAGACACGAAAACAAAATAATAATGCTGAGTAGACACGAAAACAAAATAATAACGTTTTTCTTGTATTCCTATTCAGTATATACGATATCAGTGCAATGAAAGTTCAAGGTCGAACTTTGTTTAAAACGTTTTGTCAAGTGGCCTATATTCAGCAAATATGTGCCTATTTACCTCGTTTACAAAAACCTTCATTTATTTCATTGATCATTTCATTGATAATCTAGCAATTTGGGAATTTGTTACTCACATTTATTTTGTTAGCTTTGTTGAACTTTTTTGGGTCAAAAAATGACGCAAAATGTGGATTCTCTGACCTATTTCCGTTCCAAAAATGTATACTTTTATATACATTGGAGTCATAGTTCAATAATTACAGCACTTACAAAATTCAAAAAGTGACTTCCTTAAGTAAAAAAAACCACCCGCATAACCCAAATCCCGTCTGAAACAGTGTACACATTTGCAGAAATATAGCAAGAGTATGTGAACTTCATTTTGGCAGGAAAGGTGACAGATAGCCCACTTGGCCTACTGCAAAAAATAAATTAAACAAACGAATGCACTCATAATGGGATAAAAGTGGGGCATTGGGTCGCAGATGATTATGCTGGAATAGCGAACTGCTGCCTTTGATATTTTTTGTAGCAACATTATATTATACTTTTATGCATACTGCAGATTTTACGACAGGCATGGATCATTAATCAAGTATAACATCTTTATAACATTTTTTTATATCTTATATACGAAGGTATTCAATAAGTTCTACCTCCTCACTTATAACATCGCTAATATGAATGTCAGCCTCATGACATTTGTCATGATTATAGCTCTGAATCATGGCTACACATTTATAGTAAATGCTAATTGATATCTATTTTACTTTTGTCATGATGCAATCAAAGCCAGAGAGAGATTTTGGACAACAGACACGGAAATTTACCCCAAAGATAAATACATGTTTTTTTCGTTTTCTCTCCGTATTGTATGATTAGGTATAACCGCCCGATTTATATTCTGAAAATAGAAAACAATGGATAATTTCTGAATATAATGCTATACTATCATGTATAAATCAGATTGTAGGCAATATTAACCTGTGTAGCTTGCAAATAGTATAATATCAACTCGAATGTATTGACACGCCTTTAGCATAGTGGAATACTTCAGTTAAATGTTCAGTTAAATGTTCGTTGTTACAAGTCAAGCCATAGTGATGCCTCTAATGTTAAATCTGATACATGATAGTAACTTTATCAGTTTTCCTTATATGCAACATTTAGAATAGTTAAGCAGGCAGTTAGTGATAGAAAAATATATCTTCGAGAGACTTGAAATGTATCCATTTAGTCCTGTATACTGAATATCTCTTAGTTCCTATGAAAAGCAAATATGACTTTTGCAGCGGTTCTCTAAGGTAGGGTTAAAATTGATGGCTGTCCTGATCAGGTTCTGGCTAATAAGAGGGCATTTCCCGCCAAGAAACCAGTCACTTGTATTGATTAAAGTCTGTTCAAGAGATATTTGTAACTTAGAACGATTGTAATTGACCGATAGGTACATGTTGTCTCATACAATTGGCTAAATGAATAGCACTTATGAGACATTTGGCTGTTTTTGACCCGTTTCCGTCGCACTAAATAGAAGTTTGTTTTTTACTGCATATCTAGAAAAGTACAATGCGTATTCAGACCAATTTACTATGACTTTGTAGCTGAGATTCAAAGTTTCAAATGTGAAATATTTCATACGACTGACTTGTAAAATAGCAAAGTTATGAGGTAGGAGGTAGAACTTATTGAATGACCCTCGTATAATATAATATAAAGCAGTTTACCAACCTACGGTGTTTACCATGTCCTTATTTTTCGTTGGGACATTCTCCGGTGGTTGTTAATATTTGTTGTTATATTGTCTATTGTAAAAACACCTTAGGTTGGTAAACTGCTTTATATTATATTATACTAATATACAATAATATATAACAAGTATGACATTTAACGACAGGTATAATCGGTTTCAGCAAATGTGTCACCTCTTGCATATTGTCGGAGGTGCAGGGTTGACTTGATGGGGATATACAGGGTGAATCAAAAAAACATTGTGCACGATTTGAAACGACCATTGGACCTTGATGCGTGCATTGAACCATGGATTTTTCGTTGTCAGTATATAAAGCGTTGTTAATCAGTAAATTGGTTTTGCTAAAATGGTCAGTATAATCACTTCAATTGTCAAAATGTTCCTGAAATATTGCTTCTTTAACTCTGGGATAAGCCGTTAATCTTCTGATACCGAAGTGTCAAAGGTTGACTGGTGATGCTACACCAGTCAACCTTCAAGAAGTGGCGGCATGTGTCAGAGCCGAAGTGACATCCCTCAACTGCAACGGTGCTCTATATCATCAGTGTAAATCCCATAGGAATGGCGAAAAACGCGGACATTTTATAAAACGTGTCGCAGTTTGCTTATGTTTTAATCGATTACTTTCATTTTTTGGGAGGATAAACTAGATTAACAACGCTTTATACTGACAACTATGGAACGCCGTTTGTAAACATTTGAACAATCATAACTTGTGTGTGTATATGTAACATTTGTGTGTATATTATTGGTGAACAATCATAATTTGTGTGTGTATATGTAACATTTGTGTGTATATTATTGGTTGTGCACACACAAATTATGATTGTTCAAAGATTTACAAACGGCGTACCATGGTACGCCGTTTGTAAATCTTTGAACAATCATTGTTCAAAGATTTACAAACGGCGTACCATAATAAGGCCTAAAAAAAAAAAAGGTTTGTTTGCCCAAACAAGAGTTGAAAAAAGTGGGTCGGTAGGTCGATTACCTTTTTTTTTTTTTTTTTTTTTTTTTTTGGCTATGGACACTTTTAGAGAAGAAAAAGACTATACAAGTTGATGTTAATACACTTGAATGTTCTTTAAAACCCTAACCTTCCTACACTCCGATTCACTAAAGCAAAAAACAATGTCCACGCGCATTCTATAGCATATGATTCGATGACGTCATCAACCAAGCTGATATGTGTGTACAAAATCACTGCCCAGGTGAGCATTACCAGGTTAGCCGAGTGATTAGGGACGCGGCGCGGTGATCAGAGGTTCTGGGGGTCAATTCCAAGGGGTTTCACAGCGATTATTTGGTTTAAAATCATACTTTGTCCCCTTCCCCCAGTTTCCACACCGTACGAACATAGCCTGGCTGGTTAGGGCTAATACATGTATTTTGTTTTTAATAGGGCAGCTGGCAGCCTGTAGTACAAACCTTCAGATAGTGGTAGGATCTTGGATTTGCATCTCCTTAGTGTTTTAAAGGGTGGATATGTGGGAATAAGTAAATAACAGGGCAGTGTAGTTGATTAGTTTGGCAAATTAAGATGAAAATATTATTTAATACATATATTTTTCAACATAAAACATTATTTAAAAACAAATTAAATCTCAAAAAAAAAAAAAAAAAAAAAAGGCATGGGGTTTTGAGATTTTATGGGTCGGTCGTGTTTGGGCAAACAAACCTTTTTTTTTTAGGCCTAAGCATACGTACACATGAGAATACACTCGCCCCCGCACACACAAAAGTTGGTACACATTACGAAAGATGAGTGCACACAAAAGTTGATTGTTCAAAGATTTACAAACGGCGTACCATGGTACGCCGTTTGTAAATCTTTGAACGTTCAAATATTTACAAACGGCGTTCCATGGTACGCCGTTTGTAAATCTTTGAACAATCATAATTTGTGTGTGCACAACCAATAATATACACACAAATGTTACATATACACACACAAATTATGATTGTTCACCAATAATATACACACCACTGTTACATATACACACACAAATTATGATTGTTCACCAATAATATACACACAAATGTTACATATACACACACAAGTTATGATTGTTCAAATGTTTACAAACGGCGTTCCATAGACAACCACAATGTTATGGTTCAATGCACGCATCAAAGTCAAATGGCCGTTTCAAATCGTGCACAGTGTTTTTGACTCACCCTGTCTGCCTGTACTGGTTGTAAGGGACGCAGCATTTGATTTTCAGGGGGCATGGGAGTTGGGGTCGAGCAGATTTTTTTATCGCCGCCGAAGGATTTTTTTTTTCGCCCCAAAAGGAGGCCTTTTTTGTTTTGGCAATTTGTGGTTTTAATGTTTTCTTTACATTGAGTTGGGTGAGTCAGATCTTTTTTTTTTACTCATCAGTGGGTCAAGTGGTTTTTTTAGAAAACTTCCACCCCCCTGATTATCTGATAGTGCGTCCCTACATTTTTATTGGCCTTGTTAATACCCAGTTAATCTTCTTAAATATTGCGCTAGAGTAACCACTTATCAATACGTCTTTCTGAAATATAAAAGCATAGAAGAATACTCAGAATGTTACTTTAACAGGTAGGTATTAAGCCAAATGTATATATTTTTGTGTGTTACGTATGGAAAGAGGCACTCAAGATCAAGTAGGTTTATGTTATACATGGACAAAAGAAGGTTTTAGGTGATTCATCAGACTCGAGTGATGTCGAAGACAACTAAGTAATTGGTAAGAGATAATTAATTTAATGATAACCGTATCACAACATGTTTAATATTGTAGGCTTATTAAATGTAAAGTGCGCGTGTAACAATGGTACGTCCACGGTGTATCATACAGTTTTTCCTTTCTGGCCTGTTTCAGGATCGAGGTTATATTGATTTATTCAGGAAACAGCTTAAGTGTGGACTTGCCCAACCCTTTGAATGAGGCGACACATTTGCAGATACCGATTATAGCATATAATCCACATATTTGATCTATTTTACCATATACGAATATCATAATCTTAACTCCTTCTCGCACCTTAAGCGTTCACATCAAGGGTTGAGCGTCAGAAGGCCTTAACTAAAAAATGATATTTTAATATTTGGGACTCATTACACTGTACAGACTTCAGTAACACCCAACTCTAATGTTAGTCAAATTAAGATTGTTTATGAGTTATCTCTTTACATGGTTCTGAAAATCTAGGTTATATGGATTCTTTTGGTACCAAAATATAAATTTGCCTAACAATTGAGTTACGGCCTTCTGGCGCTCAACCTTCGATATGGCTACAGAATTAATTACCACTTAAACTTGATTTTTTTTCTTCTTTTACTAACAACAAGGTCAATAATGCATAAACGATTTGTCGATAAAAAACCGGGTTCTTGTATGAATTATGTACATGCGGTTTTTATTGTATTGACCCAGAATATACCGTCGGAACCAATGAAACCACAACAATTAAAATACATCAACCATCACTTCCAAGGTTAGGCTCAAAAGCCTTCCTTATTAAGTGACCGAGACTGGTCAGGTAAACAGGTAAACGGCTGGCTAAGGTGAATTCGTAGTTTTCGTACACAACTAATTATCATGGCGAACTCAAGTCGGCGTAGCATTAAGGGGGCTGTGCACCTTCAGGTACAGCCTCCCTAAAACTGCCGTAACTTCTTTATTATTTATTAAATCTATATAAAAGTATACATTTTTTTGCAGAAAAGGGTTCAATGAATCCAAACATGATCATGAAATTGACCATTTTGGGAGAAAATGATAAAAAACACGTTTTTTGACCCATTTTAGGTTCTGCAAAGATAACTCAAAATATATTTGGTTACATTTTATCTAACTAGTTTTATTATATACCTCATGCAATTCCCTAGGAATCGGGTTTTTTTTTAAATTTTACTTTATTATCTTTTGAATTATCGACCAAAAAGTGCCAAAAAATATGATTTTTTACCAAAAAACGTGATTTTCACGATTTTGGAGGTTAGAAATCATGTTTTTTTAGCACTTTTTAGTCTATAATTCAAAAAATAATAAAGTAAAATTTAAACAAAAAAACCATTCCTAGGGAATTGCATGAGGAATATAATAAAACTAGTATGACACAATTTGGCAAAATATATTTTGAGTTATCTTTGCAGAACCTAAAATGGGTCAAAAAACATGTTTTTTATAATTTTCTCCAAAATGGTCAATTTCATGATCATAGTTGGATTCATTGAACCCTTTCCTGCAAAAAAATGTATACTTTTATTAAGATTAAATGAATAATGAAGAAGTTACGGCAGTTTTACGGAGGCTATGCGAAGGTGCACATCCCCCTTAACCATGTTAACCCGCATTCTGTACGAGAATACGACGATATTGATTAAAGGGACCAGCGAGAGTTCTAAAAAAACCCACAAAAAATAGAAGTAGAAGTTATTAATTTAGATAGATAATAATATATGGAATGCTTTATGATGAAAATAGAAGCAAATATGTTGGGAAATTCCTTAAATTGGAAGGAGATTTCCATTATATATAATTTAGTAATGTTCTCTGACATAACATAATACACCTATCAGTTGTAAGACGCACCCTATGACCCCCGGGAGAGGTGCGTCGTGGGTGCGTCGTTTACCAATTTTTTTTGACGGAGGGTACGTCAGTGGCAGCCTTTGGTCCGTCAAAAAAATGACGGAGGGTGCGTCAAGGTCCGTCACTTTACATGGGTGCGTCACAGTGTACATCTGTTTACGAACAACAAAATACGACCTTTAAATATACGCTATAGGGCTACTATACCACATAACTCCTTAATACCGCCAACCAGGCTCCACTTTAATACCGCAAACATCACTCCGATATTTGATACCGCATGTTCTAAAATGCCTGAAATCACTCGATCATCAATACAAGAGTTTGGCAAACGAAAAAAACAAGGAACCGCAGTAGACCGAGAACCTTTCATTTTAAGAGAAGTGTCACGTATACAAGCATCTTCATGGTATAAGATAGGGGATCAGCATTGCGCTCTTCCGCACAAGCGCAGAACAATCTAAGAACACAGAGGTAGTAGGACAGGCCCCCGGAATTGAATTTGGTCGGGGATGTGCGACAGGAGATTAAAAAAAAACCACATAGGCCTACCCATTTCTAAAAGGTGATTTTTTGAAAAAACGGTACCCATTTCTAAGGATTTTGCTTCATTTATAGACCCCGTTCGCAAATTATCTGGAAAATAGACCAAAATTTCGCATTCGCGAAAATACACCCATTTATATGATTTTCTTTGTGGAAAACTAGACCCAATCTTCGCAATTCGTGAAAATATACCCATTTGTAAGGATTTTAAAATAGAACCATCTGTAGCAAGTGGGGCAATTTTTTTATTTTTAGAGATTTTCCATCACAAAATCATACCCCATTATGGGTTTTTTTTAGCAAAAAGCGACTAAGCGGCATTACATGTAGCGCCACCGCTTAGGCGAGTACCCTCCCACCGCCCCCCCCCCCCCCCCCCCCCCCCCAAGAAAGGTCACACATAATTTGTCAATCAAGCTCACGGACACAGACATCAAACAACAAAAAGTCGGGTATTAAAAGAGAGAAAAAAAACTGGGAGATATTTGATTTGAACAAAACAAAACACTATTTTTAATAGAGCCCAGCCGCCCGGAAATAAGGCCAAATGGTGTTAAGGGTTGTTATTAACAACCCTTAACACCTGGCCTCGAATGTATTTAAAATAAATTCGAGGCCAGGCCCAGCTGAGAGAGCCGGGGCATCCCCTGCCAGGCTTTCCACCCTGTCCAGTGGCGGATACACCGTCCGGGGGAGGGGGGGGGGGGGGGGGGGGGGGGTTGGCGGGCGCCCCTCGTAAAATTTGACAATATACCTTTTTTTGTGTACCACTGTACCTTTCATGTTGGGGACCTTTTACGATTTGGTACCAATTACAAAACAGTCTTGGTCAGCCCCCCCCACCCCGTAAATTTTAATCCTGGATCCGCCACTGTTGTCCCCATCACCGAAATCACCGAAATGAAATGACAGTCTCCGATATGACTGGTTATGACCACTCCCTTGATCACAGGCCACAGCCCCCGGTACTCGGATTTGGTTTGGTCGGGGAAGGGGGGGTGCCGCTGGAGATTCAAAACCCCTACCCTTTCAGGGTGTTTTTGGAAAAAACGGTACCCATTTTTAGGGGTTTTGCTTCATTTTAGACCCAATTTTCGCAAATTATCGGGAAAATAGACCTAATTTTTGCAAATTTTCGCGAAAATAGACACAAAAATCGCGAAAATAGACCCACTTGTAAAAAGTGACCCCATCATTAGGGATTTCCAGCACAAAATCATACTCTATGTTTAGGGATTTTGTGCCCAAAAAGCTACCCATTAGATAGAGCGGCACGCCCCCGTATACCATCTTAGGCGAGTAACCCCCCCCCCCCGGGTCTTGGCCTGAGACTACTCTACCGGGGGAACCACTCGTAATCACCCGTGGCCGTGTTGTCCATGCAATTTTAGTCAAATTTAGGGGGCATCGCATGTGGATCATCAGGGGGGGGGGGGGGGGCATATCTGACTATTTGTTTTAGTTTACAAAAGTTCACATCGAGTTTGTAATTTCATTGGGGGGGGGGGGGGGGGCATAACGGTGGGAGGGGGGGAGCCCCGGGGGGACTTATCACAATAGCGGTACGTGTATGTTCCGCCTTTTTAGATGCCTTTTCTCGAAGTATATGGGTGATATTGATGATTAAATTAGAAATGTTTTTGGTATTTTTAAAGTGCTCCCTTCAATCCTTTGATGGTTTATAGAAGGTGTAATTTCCAATCCAAAGTTCAAATGTTTAAATACACTTTCGAGAACCCAATTTTGGTTATACACCGTTCGAGAACCCAATTATCTACTTACCTATGCATAAGCGCAAGCCTACATGTATAACATAAAGGGATGAAGGATGCCCCGCCGCCCACCCCACCCCCAGTCCCCCACCCCCAGTCCCCCACCCCACCCCACCTCCTGGTTACGCCACTGAACGGGTCGAAAGCAGAATGGGCAGAATGTTCTCGAAATTGTTTCATCCTCATCCTGACGTTTATGATAATCAGTTAAATATTTTATGAATTTTAGACCAGACCAGTCAGACATAACATTGTGCATATAAAAGTTCTCCTCTTGGTTCCGTCCATGGTCCATCCCGGTCCCGGTCCAGAGTCTATATAATTATTCGAGGGCCAGGGTTGACAACATCGAATAAGGGCAGATCCCCCGTGAATTAAAAGTAGTTTCATTTCCAGTAGTCATCGTGTTTTATCCAGTTATAGTCAACGATATCTGACGACGGGGTGCGTCGTCATGGTCCGTCAGAATCCACCAATGGTGCGTCCAAAAATTGACGGAGGGTGCGTATTTGGAAGGCAATGGTCCGTCGTTTTTTTGACACAGGGTGCGTCATGGTACATGAGAAGTCGACGCACCTCGGTAAAGTGACGCACCACTCCCGGGGGTCATAGGGTGCGTCTTACAACTGATAGGTGTATAATGTCAAGATAGATTTATGAATCTAGAAAGTCTTTCCAGATCAGTCAAACTTCATTGTACACTCTTAGAAAAAAATAAGCAATGTTGGGTAAAATACTACACTTCAGGATGGTAAAAAGGGAACATGGTTGTTTGTTGGGTAAAAATGAACACAACAGTGGTTGTGTAGAGTCTTGCACAACACATTGAACATTTTACCCATCAATCGTTGGGTAAATGTTTACCCCTAAACGACCAAGTTCCCTATTATGTGTAACACTTTACACAACAGGTTTTACCCAACACACGAGTCATTTTGGTACACATAAATTAATTTTTAAAAAATGAAGGTATATATTTTAAGCAATTTTGGGTGTCATATTTGCATTCTAATTTTCTTTCGTAATTTTATTATCCACGGAATTAAAGTTTTTAGAAGAACTTACCTTAACTTGACCGGCCCAGGGCTCGAACCCACAACCTTTGTGTTTTAAGACTGACGCCGATCCACTGTGCTAACGAGGTAGTTGATATATGGAAATGTTTTGTGTTAATATAAACTATTTTATATGACTAAATATGAAAAAATTAGAAATTAGTTGGTAAATGTTGAGATTGGCATGACAAAAGCATAAATTCAATGAAACTAGTAAATTATAATGCTATATTATCTTAAGGGAGACCGATGTGTGAAGGTCAGGTTGCCGGCAAACCATTGAAAAGTCGACCTTGATAATAATGTGCTCTCGCGACACTACTACACGCCCCGGCTACACGCATGTTTACTTTACCTTGTCTGGACAATAGTTACATCGATCGGTAACGCGGCTTTCTACACGGACATTTTACCCAACAAAGTTTAAAACTACAATATCGTTGGGTAAATTTTTGCCCCAAAACGACCATGTTCCCTATTTTGACCCAATTATGTGTAACACTTGCACAACCGGGGTTGTGAAGAGGTTTTACCCAACACTTGTGTCCTTTTGGTACACATAAATTGGGTAAATTTCCGTTACCCAATAATTATGTGAAGGCAATTTACCCTTTTATTGTGTAACAATTTACACTACATTATGCACATTCTTGTTGTGTACATTTTTACCCAACAATCTTACACTTTCATGGTGTCAAATCATGTTTTACCCAATTACGGGCACTTTTCTACACTTCCAGAGTGTAAATCTCGGAATTCAATAGTAAACTATTGCATGTGTAAAATGTTATTTTACGAAATCGATGTTTAGCACAATATTGGGTAAAATACTACACATTTCTTTTTTACCCAGCAAAATTTGACACTCATTTCTAAGCGTGTAAGAGAGAAACAAGTATGTGTAAAATTTTGAAAAAGATCACATTATTATTGCTTTAATATTATTAATAGAATGTATATTATAATTGTATTCAGGTTTTTTCAGCACATTTAAGATGGGCAATGATTTTTTGTGTGTCAAATGATGTGTTTCCTAGAACAATGGAGGGATTTTGAAACAAAAGTATCTGAAATGATGATAGACAAATCCTCTATCAGCTGGCTGAGGTACAAAAAACACCACCCACACCGCAAACACAGATCACGTCTGAATAAAATGTACATATTTGCAAAGGATGTAACAGAACACGTATCAACAATCTGGGTGCCGGAAAGCGCAATTCTGACCTAACATAATTACAATGCAAAGTAATGTATAGATGATTGTGATCAGATTAGGGCAGCTCCGATATGTTTTTTTTTTAAATCTTCAGATTTTCTTCTATTTTTTCAGATTTTTTTCTTCTTCTTCTTTTCATATTCTTTTTTTAAACTGTTTAAATGCCATTGCATATTAAAAACTAAGTGTTAATAACATATATGTGCGACTCTTAGTGTGATTTCAACTTCTTGTTGACTGAACTTTGAGTTTCCGCTGGTATAATAAAATTAAAAACATAAAACATTTAAAAAAATCCGCCCGCCCGAGAGCTCTGGAGGACAACCAAACATTTTTTGTTTGGCCTTATGCTGGAATAGCAAACTAAGTTCATGATATTTGTAGCAAAAATGTCAGTTCTATATACTTCTATGCATTGTATTGTTAAGCATATTGCAGATCATGCAGATATGCGACAGACACGGATCATTGACCTAGTTTAATGTTTGACACGATAAAGGCTTTTCAGCCTGAACCTTGAAGTGATGGTTGATGTATTGTAATTTGTGTTCCCATATACTACAGGTAAGGTAAACGCGTACACAACTAGTTATTATCATGGCGAACTTAAGTCGGCGTAGCATCGTTTTGAGAGCGTTAACTCTGAGCCTGCTGGCGATGATTATTGCTGGAATACCGGCTGCCGTGTCTAGGAATGAACAAACTAGCCCCCTCCCCCCCCCCCCCCCCCCCCCCCCCCCACTATGAACAAACACAAAGTGTTCCAAACCTTGTTCCATTCTGTATTTAAAATTCATGTAGTGCAGTGTGAGTAATAAAAAAAAAAAGAATAACATATTTGTTACTTACTTCATATGAAAAAGTCAATAGCATTTTCCGTTCATCCAAAACATGTAGACCTAAACGATTGCAAATTAATTGCGTCTGTGTTTAAAGTTTGAAAACTTGAATATCTTTGTAACGTAATTGGAATTAAATTCGTTCGTTCTTGTTTACATGGGATTAACATAATTAATTAAACGTACACATGCTATGAATTGCTTTTGATGTTCTAGATTTGAATACAAATGTGAAAATGCAGTGCAAATGTGTGCGGTGTCAATTGAAAATCAAAATGTTTCGGGAACAAACTCTTACATCGGGTTGTGCAGTGATAGTGTTCACCAATGAAAACCTACACATGCAATTGACTTTTGCACATAAATTTAGTAACAAAATACATCATTTTTGTAACGTTTAACCAGTTTTTTAAACCTTGGTTTTGAAAACAAAATGACTTCTTTCCACTATTGCAGTTGTTTTGTTGAACTCAACCTGTTATTTATAAAAGTTTCCACTGGAAAATGATGAATATATGCCCATTTATATGCTTCATACAAGTATATCATCGCGTATGAACATTCCAGTGTTGATTCACATGTCATTTTTAATAGGTCGGAAAAATCAGCCCCCACAAGTGAATATAGACGAGGACATCTGGCTTATAGCTATCGGAACCGTAGATTCTAGAGAGGAATACCTGTAAGTTAAGCTATTATTTTAGTACCGATACCAGCGAGATTTCCTTAAAAAAATGACACCACATTTATACATGATTGATTGATTGATTGATTGATTGATTGATTGATTGATTGATTGATTGATTGATTGATTGATTGATTGATTGATTGATTGATTGATTGATTGATTGATTGATTGATTGATTGATTGATTGATTGTACGAGCCGTTTGTGGCAACATTTCAATCAATGTACCGGATCAAAGTTACAAAATGTAGCCCAGAAATGCAAAAGCATCCAAGTATAGATACATTTTCCACCTTCAAAGTCTAAATTAATACGGTTGGTTACACCCACTGATAATAGGGAGCTTTCAATTTGGACGACGGACACTTCTACGACAAGATGACACCTCGAGTCATGTGCGCATGCGTCGACTTAGCAATCCGTCGGTCGTCAAATTTCTGGGACCTGTGATTTTCGTGCAAATCGAAAGCTCCCTAATAATCAGCCGAAGACAGGTCCTAGAAATTGGACGACCGACAGATTGATAAGTCGACGCATGCGCACATGCCTCGAGGAGTCATCTTAAGCGTCCGTCGTCCAAATCGAAAGCTCCCTATTGCTGAGTTGACACGAACACGAACTTTTATTTTCTTCACCAACATAATTATGTGGGTCTTTTCTTATTCATTATATACGATAATTAAATGAAAGTTCAAGGTCGAACTTTGTTAACGTGTCGTCAAGTATTCAGCAGATCTGCTACGAAAACCTTCATTTATTAAATTGATATTATGGAATAGTCTGTGATCCTGGATTTACAAAACATAACAGACGGGTCTAATTCTTTAATCGATTTCCGTAACACAGATTTGAAACATAAACATAATCACAACACAACAGTTGACTTGCATAATACGATCGTTTATAACAAAAACAGGGATCCTGAGCTACATTAAGGGGGTGTAGACTTCCGTAACTTCTTCATTATTCATTTAATCTATATACAAGTATACATTGTTTTGAAGCAAAGGGTTCAATGAATCCGACCATGAACATGAAATTGACCATTTTGAAGAAAATTATAAAAAACACGGTTTTTGACCCATTTTAGGTTTTGCAAAGAAAACTCAAAATATATTTTGTCAAATGTTGTCGTTCTACTTTTATTATAATCCTAATGAAATTCTCTAGTAATGGTCTTTTTTTAATATCTGATTCGTTTCTTGATTTATCGACGTGCCAACAAATGTGATTTTTTAACCTCCAAAATTATGAAAATCACATTTTTGGCACTTTTTGGTCAATAATTTAAAAAAAAAATCAGATATTTAAAAACAAAAACAAAAAATCCTAGAGAATGTTATTAGGATTAACTATAATAAAAGTAAAACGACACAATTTAACATCATGTTCAAACCCTTTTCTTCAAGAAAATGCATACTTTTATTTAGATTAAATGAATAATAATAGAGTTTCAGCAGTTTTACTGAGGCTATGCTGAGACTGAGAGTCCACACCCTTTAATGTCACACGGGTCTATTTCATGAACACCTTCTTTTGCATTTGCAGTAGAATTCATCAACATGTTTACATTACAATTTTGCTTCTTAAACCCTGCATACTGATTAAGTCATCCTGTATAATTGTTTGATTTCTTGTTACCATATTAACAATCCTTAGATTATAAGCTTCCAAATATATATTGTTTCCTATCCATTAGATGTAAACGTTTTTCCAGCATTTAAAATTGAGTATTTTGACCACCCTGTCTAAATATAGTTCCAAATAAGCTGAACAATTATATATTATTGTTTAATATGGCTGGGTGGGTAATATACCAAAGTACCACAATAACATGGCTATAAACATGTTATTGTATAACTAGCAGGTTAACTATACATTCGTTAGTTGTAGTGTAACAATTTAAAGAACAGACAACAGAGAGTTGTTCTTTAAGGAACAATATAGTGGTGATTCTGGCATGTTTTGCATTTGTCCATTGCAATAAAAACATGTTTCCCACATGGGTTATATTGACACGCCTTATATACAGGGTGTCCCAAAAGTTTCGAAACCATTTCAAAGCTTTATATCTCCAGTCAAATAATTCGCATGAAGAAGACTTGTAGAACTATTTTTGTACCAAACTTAGAATACCAGCTATCTGTTTTGCCACTGTAGTACAAGTGAAAGTGTTCTTAACTTTAAACTGACAATTTCAAATAAACTCAACTAAAGTTGAGTTAATGACGGGAAGGAAACGAGAGAGGAAATGAGGTAGTGCTGTTAGAGGAGGTTGTCTAAAATATTCCTTTTAGTTTTAGATAGAAATAATCCGTAATATAACCACTATTAATGTTGTGCACAAAGTATTATAAGTGAAAGCCTTTTCGGAAAACCATTATGAACAGAATGTGAGGAACAACCAAAATGTCACAAATTTGATTACAGCGACGTTCATTATGATTCCTGTAAAATGAACACATTTATAATTTTGTAAGTTATGTGACCAAACCTTTTAGCGATTGCTTTATATTAAAGGGCATTTAGAGATTTGGTGCAGGCAGCGCCCTCAATTACCAAAATGTATGATAACAACTGGAATTTGTATTATGTTTACAATTGTATTACATGTATGAACTTACACCTATAAGGAGTAAGACAAATCAGCCCTCTTTGTACAACAAAACGTCGATTCAAAAATGCTGGTAGAGCCGCAACCAACATTTTACATGGTTAGGGGTGGTATTCTAACATATTTAAATATTGTTTTAATCAAGTTTTGGTGGGTTTTTTTAAAAGTAGAAACATCAATAATGGCAATTTTTTAATGTTCATCTTGAATTCTGAAGTAAATTAATTAAAATAAAAACAAATTCAACATGACATTGCGTCCCTTTTAGGGATCCTTACAAAGGATCATGCTTGGTATGAAAATAATTCTACAAGTGTTCTCTATCTAAATATTATGTTTTCATTTCGGTATTGCATTTAGAGACAGATACAAAGCTTTAAAAAAGGTTTCGAAATTCATGGGACACCATGTACAACCATGTACAGCCATGTACAACCTTGTTTATTATTTCATTTTTCAGTGATCCAATCACCGGCGAGATCAAAGGATTCGATGTGGACGTTATAAATGCAGGTACAGTTGGAGGTGGTTTTTTTTAGAATGTTGGTAACTCAAAATCCCAATCAGGCCTAACGTACAAACCATTATAAGAAACAAATCTGATATTTGAACCCAGAATCAGCACTGGTGAAATATAACGTTTTAGAATAAATCCCATCTCAGTGATCTCACTATAGTTTATTCAATTTCCACGAAACAGTGACATCCCTATGTCATTCTTCGGTAAATGTCACATTTCATGTCCCGACACTTTGATATACTATATCTGGTAATTTCGTCACACTCAACTACATCTTTTAGAGTATTTCTGTTCATGAACTTGATCCCAATCATAACAAAATCATAGAACACTGGAGAATGTTATATTTTTGTACATTTGTCCAATGTTTGATGCCAATACCCTACCAAACCCCATGTCCCGATGGTTACGCGTACAATATCCGGTTCATCTGATGGAGGGTACTTTCTTCATAAAAATACTCACAACCGCTAGTTATTTACGATTTGAACATATTCCATCCATCCAAATAATGGCATTATAAGCCTATTGGAGCTTAACGTAGCAGTTTTTGTCGGGACATTTCTGTCCCGAGGATTTGCGTCATCTCCGTCACAGACCGTTTGCAGCGCCATCATTCGTAATAAAATGAGAATAGAAACACTGCTTGCTTTTTTCTCGAAACATTGCATGTGCGTATGTTTATTCACTGTCATCTCCTAACGCTTTAGATTCAATTGAAAATATATATTAATTGGATTGTTATGATTAGTGTTAAAGAGAGCAGTTACCACCAACGATATCCCTGAAGTAGACCGCTAGACATACTTCTCCTCATCTAGTAATAATTATGTTAAGCTAACTACCAGTATCTATCTTTCTAAACAGATACTTAGGGGAAGTTGAAAACCTACCTTAGTTAGTAGAAATATCCAAATGGATCATCAAACAGTTACAACCGACAAAAATTATACAAAAGTAGCTGTATGAATGTATCAATGACCTTAGGACGAAACGATATCCTTTACGTACTTTATTGATTGGGTCATAACCGTATCACTTGCGGTCATTAAGCCATTCTTCAAACGAAGCCCAGGCTGCAGGTGACATGGCTGTGCAATCCCGTAAGAAGCACTTTAAGATGGCGGTGACGCATTGGTTAAAGTTGTCCATGGATTCTGCATGGACAGATCAACACACCCATCAAATTTCTACCTCTCTGTGATGACAAACGAATAGAGAAATATCTCTCCCGTCAAAAGCAGCCAAAGTCTACAACAACAAGTAGGGAGAAATAAGACGTGCTTCTTTGGTACAGCGAGGAAGACTGGACATTTTTTCCAAAGGAGATCCCACTTCAAATTTTGAAATTCATCCACTTTATGGTAACATCTAGGCTATTAACCATCCTCTTGACAACGACAAGCGCAGTTTTTACCCACGCGTGTGTATCATTCTACGCGTGCAATGCACACCAGCGCATCGGGAAGGCTTGCCCTTGTTTATTAATTTCGATTAGTGAATGTGAATGACGCAGTGACGTCTCGTGGAATGGAAATGTACTTTCATGCTAATTAAAAACAGTTTCCATCATATTTTGTATTGTATAGTGTGCGAGATAGCGAATAAGAATTGTCGATTGGTGCATGATCGTTATTCCAACTGCTGGTATACCGCTGACGATGGAATGGGATTGGGTGGATTTGGTCTGTTTAACTTCTACTACGACGCTTGCACAGGTAGGTAATGGGCTATTCCATTTGAAATCCATTGATTTCTTTGTATTATATACATGTACATGTATATGCAAAGCATCCTTGTTTATGTATTTTTCATGTTAATTTGTATTTTTGTTTTATATGTTGCGCCTCGGAATAGTTTTACCTAGATTGACGGCGCATTATAAATGCCATTATTATTATTATTATTATTATTATTAAATGTTTACTAGTAAAAAAAAAATCGCGACCCGGGACGCGAATTTATTAACCATCAACACTTTTGGCCAAACACTGTATACATGTATTGATGTACACGAACGTAGCGGGGACCGTGCACAAATGTAGCGCGGACCGTGCACAAATGTAGCGGGGACGTCACATTGGCAAGTTGTACGTCCCGGCCCAAGTGGTTGCTCGCCCCGGGGCTAGTCCCGGGTCCACGGGTCCCCGGGACTGGGATTGCGATTGTACATTATTGTGGACAAAACTGACACTAAACCGCTGCAAATTATGATGTCTTTTAATTTTATTTTTTGAATTAACGCCAGGTTGATGCAGGGTTCGATACTCGTGGGTTCTATCCCGACACTTTAGAAGTGGTCTCTGATCCCATCTCCTGCGCTATGGGCGGTAACGCCATGATGACTCGCAAAGACAATCGGTTTAAAGACTGGTTTAACCCAGCACTTGAGGAGCTAATCAATTCGGAGAAGTATGTGGAAATCTGCGATGATTTGGATGGAGAGCATGGTGAGTGAAAACGTATATCAAAATAATGCATGAAGTTGCAAGAACCGTTTATCCTGAAATGTCGAATCATTTTTCATAGTTATTGCCTTTAATTAATTTGGTATGTTTGTTTTTATTATTTCTAAATGAAGGGGATTTACCTGGTCCTACAGCCAGTGATATCTGCATTGGACGCTAAAAATACGGGACGCTGAACGACTACAATATGATGTTAAAGGGCACGACTATTAAGGATCTCATACCAACTACTAGCACTCATAACTTCGCTATCCATCGATACGACGGTGAGGTATATACATCTGAGAATAAGGCTGACGAAACTTCGCTATCCATCCATACGACGGTGAGGTACATCTGAGAATATTGAGACGTTGGTACATTCCATGTGCAGCCTTGTGGCTTCAACAACCCCCACCGCTCTTTGTGATGATGGATTGCACAATACGAATATTAAACGTTGCAAGACACACGATTGGCTCCCCCCCCCCCCCCCCCCCCCCCCCCCCCCCCCCCCACTACCAGTCAGCTGTAGAACGGGGCTCCGTTTCAATTGAGGGCGCTCTATTTAGTGACGCACTGCCGTCATTTTTTACACGGCGATTCAGCAAGTGACGGAAGTCCGTCGCCCGACGGAATACGAACAAAAAACACTTTTCAATAGAGGGCGGGATTGGGAACGGCCTCACGTCACAGTAATTTTCAGGATTCATAAAAAGCCAATTTTGCCGATTTTAAACAACGAAATAACTCTCTTATCACAGAGATAACCGTTACAAATGCATAACTTCTGAATACTCTAGGGCTTATATTTAATGTAAACATTATCAAACTTAGTCTAAAAATTCTATAAAATGGTGCAATCTCGTCTAGAAAATGGTGGTCTCATCGCAGCAAACCGGTCAAAAAGACATCATTTTAGCTTGTGTCGTGTGATGTTGGGGTCAAAGGTTAAAACAAATCATCGAACTGGATGTCGCAAGCAGTTCTGGTACCTTATGCTGCCCTCAACTCGACGGATAGTTACTTTTTATGCAGATGATTGGGGGTAAAAGGCGAAAATTCAATCATTGCTAAAATTGACGGCTGTGCGTTACCTTGGTTACGTACACCCGTCGTTTTAGAGCGCCCTCAATTGAAACGGGGCCCTCATGACTGACTAGCTGACTGACTACTACTAAAAAGAAATAATGATAATTGACCATTTCATCTCGAGAGTATCTGCTCTATTCTCATTACAAAATAAGAAGGTTTCCCATTTTTAATGGGTTTAATAATGGGAATGTATCATTTTTCTATTTGCAGCAATTTATGAATGTTTCAAATGTTAAAAGAAAATTGATATATTATATATACCATTTTTGATAGACCTTAAAGTGGTTTAAATATAGAATACCAGGGAAGACACGATGTCAGGGTTATTATGCATGTTGCCATTTCACTATTGTCAAATTTGTTATTTTTGTGGAATGAGAATTTATTAAATTACAATTACGATACTTAATCACTGTTAATCCCGATGTGCAGTCAACTATGATTCTCATTTTTCTATTTTCACTTTCGCAAACTTTAATCTATAAAAGAATTGTATTGGACCTTTTTGAAACACTTTGAAAATGTATAACAATACTATAAGAAATTGTTTTTCATATGACAAATCCAAGGTTAGATGAAGTATAATAATAAAACAAATTATTATACTCACTTGTGACAGTTTCATGCTACACTGAGCACTTCTTCAGACTATTTGACGTCAGATCTCATCACAGGCTTTTTATCCTGTCGACCACCGGAAGTAAAAACAATTTCTTATAATAATTAATGAACAATCCTGATGAACTTACACCAAGATATAACAATACTGACAAAATCGTCAATTTTAATAACTAGTATTTCGCTTCAGTAGCAGTGTCGGGTCAAGATAAATGACAATGTACTGGAGTTATCCCTTTTTTCTATAGTTTGTTATATTTTTTAAAAACCTTTGATTCAATTGCTCCCCTCATCAGTCTGTTAAATTATTCACGTAACCCTTTGCTAAAATAATAACGAGCTCAACAACACGATAGTAATTACAGAATAATGATAATAAAACAAGATATTGTGTTGTGTACATAATTACTCTTTCTTACAGTACTTGTAATAACGTGCAGCAACGTCAGACTTTTGCTTTTAGTTGTTCCCCCTCCATCATATTACTTGTTAACTTTTAATTGTAATTTATATTGACATGATGGAAAATAAATATTGTATTGAGTAATTTAAGCAATCAGTGATTGAATTGAAGGCCTATAGTGATCAAGAGGGCCTAGTCATTATCCTGGTATTGGTTTGTCAACATTTCCCTCTGACTATCATTTTATGTGTGTAAAGTAGTATACAAATACTACATGGTAGAGGGGAAATAGAGCACACTATTTTCCCGAGGTACTGGCTACGCGCCTATCACCCCGAACCCGAAGGGTGAGGGGTGATAGGCCCGTCGGTAGCCAGTACTGAGGGAAAATAGTGTGCCCTATTGCACCGATCATACCATGTAGTATTTGTTTTATTACACCTCACTGTCTGTGACTCTGGGGGGATGAGGTTGTAGGGAAATAGTCAAAACTATTTCCCTGGGGAAATAGTACTTGTGATAGGAATTGGCCAATGAATTGGCATGATTAGTTCATGAATATTGATGAGGTGTAATACATTTTTTTCACTGATATCGGCGATTTACCCATATCATAAATTACCTATTTGGTGTGTTACTTTTTGTGCATAGTATATTAATTCGCCTGGTAACTATTAAAATAAACACGGTTTTGATTTTACCCATACTTAAGGTATTTTTTAAATATTATGACTAAAATGCCATGTAGTAATTTCCAGATTTCCGAAATGTGTGCGTTTCGATGATCATTGTATGCTTGTCAATTTCAAATGATTTACTGATTCTATAACCCCCCCCCCCCCCCCACCACACACACCCCCCCCCCCCCCCCCCCCCCAACACACCCCCACCCGACCACTTCAATCAAACATAGATCACGCCATTCTACATACACTGAAAAATAAATTGGTGTCACAGCGACGCCTTCTTGGAGTCAACTGTAAATGACACTTACAAAGGCGTTATTTTGACTCCAAAATTGGTGTAATCGTCAATGATATGGGTTTGCACATAATTTACGGTGACACCGTTAAGTGTCCGACGGACACCTTTCAGTGATCATTTAGTGATTTACACCAAAACTGGTGTCAGATTAATTGAAATAACTCCAAGGGCGTCAATAGTTGGCGGGAAAGCTCACGGTTTTTAGAGGTGTCGAAGCAGCATGACACCAATTGGTGTAATTCTGACACCAATTGGTGTAATTCTGACACCAACTGGTATAATTCTGACACCAATTGGTGTAATTCTGACACCAAATTGGTGTAATTCTGACACCAATTGGTGTAATTCTGACACCAATTGGTGTAATTCTGACACCAAATTGGGCGTCTATCAACATATCAACGCATGCGTTTTCTCGTCGCCATTTTGTTTGCATGTTACGAGCCGGTAAGACTGGTAAGTACCGATCTGCTCCATTTCCAGACATTTTTGATAATAATTATGATACAATTAGCGTAATGTAAGCCTTGTTCATGTTGTTTAATATTGCGCCAACTAAATGATGAAATGAATTACAATTTCATAGTCAGAGACTAGCATTTTGTTGGACTGTGTGTCAGTGCATGGACCTACTACTACTATGTGTGTGTTCGTCATGCATGCATACGATGATATGTGCAACATTACATACATGTAGCCCGATTTATCTGGCTCAGTGGTCATCTTTTTCATACGGACGTCTTACATTACGCTAATTGTATCATAATTATTATCAACAATGTCTGGAAATGGAGCAGATCGGTACTTACCAGTCTTACCGGCTCCTAAACATGTACTATCTCAATATGACTCTTAAGAGAGTCAATATTACACCCCATTTGGGGTGTAATGACATTTTTCGAAAATGGGTCCTCAGGTAACCACCCAAAGGTGTCAAAATGAATATGACACCCAAAGGTGTCATATTTGACACCCATAATGGTGTCAATTTGACACCCATAATGGCGTCAATTTGACACCTTTAGGGTGTCAAACTCAATATGACACTTAAGAGAGTCAATATTACACCCCATTTGGGGTGTAATGGCATTTTCGAAAATGGGTCCTCAAGTAACCACCCAAAGGTGTCAAAATGAATATGACACCCAAAGGTGTCATATTTTACACCCATAATGGTGTCAATTTGACACCTTTAGGTGGCCAACTGAGGACCCATTTTTTGACGCTTGTTTTAGTGTCAAAATGACACCAAATTATTTTTCAGTGTACATAAACAACATTTACAAGGCTTCTTTCCAGAAAGATCAAAGCGTCATGAAACACAAAATAAAAAAACCCAAAAGAACAATGCTAACAGCCTCAATATAGATAGAAATAATACTTAAATATTTTTGAAACTAGGCAGTGTGCATGATGTTGTTTTGGGAGGCTGTTCCACAGTGAGTGTGCAGAAACGTAGAACGAATTATCTCCAATACGATTTTTCCCATATGAGAAGTAAGATGAGAAGTATCCGATGATGAACGTGTAATATTCTACAATCATGACAATCAACTTTGAAGCACCATTTTGTCCCGAATCAATGGTTATGACGTCATATTTTGGTCAATTTTCTGAACAGAGTGTTTGCCGGGAATGTAGAATTATACAGCGCATTGGCCCATGACCCCGGTGCATGTTCGCTGTGTTGTCGTACTGACAGTACGAGATGTGCAATTGCAAATAACACCGCACTGACTGAGCGATTCGTCGTCAGTATCCAAAAATCACTAACAAGTTTCATATACGCGTGTTAATTAACGCATATTTACAAACAATCAGTTGAACCGTTAGATGACAACATTTTTATGTTAAACAGTCGGTTTAAATATTTGTCAACATACAGGTAGAACTTTGTTAAACGGTTTATCCGATGCACTGTTGCAAGGACAATTACGCATTTGTATTTAAACACTTCAAGCGCTTGTTAATTAACGCATATTTAGAAACTAGAGCGGTTCTCGGGTGTAGCGGTTTTCGTATGTGGCGGTTTTCGTATGAGGCGGTTCTCCTATGGGGCGGTTTTCCTATTTGGTGATTATGGTGGTTGGCATTGATTATAGTTTTGATATGTGAAGGCATGTTTTGGATTCAACCGGAACCATGAGTCGCCGATATAGTTGCTGTTAGTGGTTGTTGAAGTTTAGAGAGATAAGTAAGGTGAATAGGTTGTAGAGTTGGTTAAAGTAGCCATTTGCAAATGAAGGGATGTCTATGTCTAGACGACATTGTCTGTAGGAGGTAAGTGTGACTGATCTATTACCACTGTCCTACACAACCCTTAGAACCTGCACTATGGGGGCATTATTCACAACAAAAGACCTGGGAAATCATCAATAAATGGGCGGGACTTAGTAATAGCCTGCTCATTTTAATGGCCAAAACAGGTTAAAATACAGTTGCAAGAATTATGATTTTAGAGAACTGACACATGTTTTGGGATATTTGAAGGGGATTAGAGCTTCCTAAGATGTTGATCTTACTCGGTATGGGCTTTAAAAATATTGGTATTAATTTTGATGTATTATAACATGACTTTCAACTTTCAAACAATTTTTACCACTAGAATAAAAGTCATGACCTATTTCATTTACAATTCCGAGTTGCTCCATATTCATGTTCATGATGGCATGATTATTTTATTGATTTTCATTATACTTTTTCTAATATCTAAATTCTAGAAAACCAAAACATTGATGCTGTTAATGTATCACTGAGTGAGGAAATGGGTATTTAATTATGCAATTCATCTACCTCAACAAAAAACAGTGTATGAATGTGTTATAATTATTAAAATATAATATCAGCTTCAGTGTAAAATATAAATTGAAAGATAAATGCTTGTTTTAGTAATATTTCATCCAGCTATTTCTAAATATTCCTAATGAAAATGTTAGCATCCATTCCCATCATGGACATGGGTTGAAATAGCAAACCTAGCCTTTTGTACAGTGTTACTACTCAAGTGTTAGCT
>CM069459.1:45354166-45400811 GCA_035610835.1 Ophiura sarsii | reverse complement strand
TAAATTTTGAAATCCGGCCATCCTATACCCCCCCCCTTAAACTTCACATAGGCATACTCCAGAAAGAAATTGAATTTGTTTGTCTCTTAAAGCGGTCTGTATTGTTCATTGTCAAAAAAGAGTGTGTAGCCCTAATCCCGGCCCTAATGCCCATTTATTGAACAACTTTCCATAAAACGACAGAGAAAACATACAGCTCTAATAGGGATGCTGCCCCCTTAACACCTGCCAGGGCTTTCCGCTTTGCCCCTGGACCCCACGCAGATTTCGTGGAAAACAAGCCTCCTGGCTACGCCCATGATTGTAATTCCTTTCGTATCTACTATTTCCATGTCTAATCATAGGTCTAGACTTAGGCTAGGCGGCCGTTATGCTACGGAAGATCTATATTCTAACTATACTTTATACAAAGCATTGAATGCAATGATGTGTCAGCAGACACTGTATACATTATTAATGTATACAGTGTCTGTATACATTATTAATGAACAAACCATGCGAACAAAGTATTTCATTGGTTGAAATTCATAGTATGGTTTCTGACCAATGACTGTCAGGACAGGATCAAATGCTCCTCCCACTAAAAAAAATAAGAGTATTTAGTCACCAGTCATAGCTACATCATTGTCATCGTACGTCTCCTAAGTGAATCGTTGCAACGTTATCACTCATCATGGCTCGGCTTGTTTTAAGTATTGCGACAGTATGTCTTGCTGTCTGCCTGCTACCAGGAATTTTGTCACAGAAATGTAAGTAACCTTTTGAAAATAAAATATCCTGTTAAACTATTTTAACACTTTTTTAAAAGTTTTCATGTATATTTTAAAATTAATAAGTCAACGTTAATATTTTGTTTGTATTCACGGTGGTTGCACACACTGATTACATTTTAAACATAAGTTTTGATCATAAGGCAAAAAAAAAAAAAGTTGACTTGCCCTTTCAGGGTCAAAGTCAGGGTCGGACGGTCGGATTTTTTTTTTTTGTTGAACATTTTTGAAAATGTACTGCACAAAAACACGTTTTGAAGATTTTTTTTTTGATGATTTTTTTTAATTTTTAATTTTTAAACAAACAGATACTACTTAAAAACACGTTTTAATCTTTCTTATTGTTATGTGCTTCTTTCAATTTTTTTTTTTTTCAAAAAAATAAATAAAAATAAATAGCGACCCTAGATTTCCGAAAATTAGGGTCGGTCGGAAAGGGCAAGTCAAATCTTTTTTTGTTGGCCTAAAAGTAGGAGCTACTTAACCCTTTCCACGCGGCAGACGTCTGCAAACGACAATCCAACATTTCACAGAATACTTCAAAAAGGTAAAAAAATGTCATTATCATATTATTTCGAATCATAATTATTGACAACCGTTTCTTGTTAGACTAGCCATTCAACAAAGTGCTCAATACAGTAATAGAAAGAACGTATAACAATTCAGAGGTAGGTCTATAGACCTTCCGGAATATATCGCTACTGAGATGGACAATCCCACGCGGTCATTTTTGTCAAATCATCAGGCGAATAGATGTTTATCTGTCTGATCGCTGGCTTTTGACTCATTGAAAATTAATTTTCACATTCAATGGTGTTTTAAACCAGCGGTCAGCAGAGAAACATTATATTCCAAAAGAGATCAATACACATTTAGTTTACATTTATTTAGAATCACCAAGAGAAAGTACAAACATGCCTAGTATTGGTTCTGTAATTCTTGAGATATACTTTGAAATTTGGCAAAGGTTTCTGAAAAATCTGTTTTGTATAATATGGTGAAACTAATATCCGCATGGAAAGTGTTTAAGATGAGTGACCCGATCAAATTACTTGTCCAAATCAAAAAATAAATTGTCTCATTACCTCTGGAGATGTTTCCTATAAGGGGGGACTTAAGGAAGTTTTTTGTTGAATTTTGTTAGTGCTGTAATTACTGAACTATGACTCAAATGTATATACTTTTTTGGAAAGGAAATGGATCAGAAAATCCAAATTTGGCATCAATTTTGACTAAAAATGTTGATTTTTTGAGAAAATCACCAAAAAACACTTTTTTGACCCAATTTTTTCGAACAAAGCTAACAAACACAATTTTGAGTTAAAAATGCCCAAATCACTTGATGATGATGTAAAGACACTAATGAAGGGACGATTTTTTTTTAAAAACCTAATCCAATATTTTTTGAAATTTTGACAAAAAAGTGAAAAAACAAATTTCCAACAAATTTAAATTAGGTTTTTAAAAAAAAAAATCGTCCCTTCATTAGTGTCTTAACATCATCATCAAGTGATTTGGTCATTTTTTACTCAAAATTATTTTTGTTAGCTTTGTTCAAAAAAAATTGGGTCAAAAAAGTGAATTTTGTGATTTTCTCAAAAATTGACACCAAATTTGGATTCTCTGATCCATTTCCTTTCCAAAAATGTATACTTTTATATGCATTTGATTAATAGTTCAAAAATTACAGCACTCGCAAAATTCAAAAAATCAAATCAAAAACTTCCTTAAGTCCCCCTTAAATGCTATATTGTATAATGTTGATGAATTACCTCCAGAGAAGGGATAATGAAACCACTCGAATAGTTTGTGTTCAACAGACAAATATAAAAGGCATTTTTGCTACTACCTTATTAAAATGACCACTGGTCAGTATAATAAAAAAAAAATGACGTTAAAACCATCCTTACGGAGAAAGAGAACGATAGGATTTATTCCGACTTTTGTCGTAGGTGGGAATCTATTGTCGTTAGGGGTAGGGGGAACAAACAAAAGATGTTCGCCTTTATGGGGACATAATCATAATAACACCATCCTTAAAAGGAGAAAGAGAAAGAAAAAAAAAAATCCGTCTTTTGTCGTTAGGGGGAAATCTCGGGGGAAATCTATTGTTGTTAAGGGGGAAAAACCCAACAGATTTTCACCTTTAGGGGAAAATAATCATAATAACACTAACACAAATGATGATAATGATAATAATAAAACCATGCTTATTACAAACTATTGTATTTTAACACAATTAAGGCCTAAACAAAAAAGTTTGATTGGCGTAACCCGACCGACCCTATTTTTAACGCCGACCCTAAACTTCTTTTTTTTTCCTTTCTTTTTTGTGTGTGTGAGAAAAAGAAGAAAAAAACCCAGTGAAAATGTGTATTTGTGCCATTTGCCATATGTCTGTATTGCCATATGTCTGCATGGTATATGTGTGCTGGTATATAACATTTCATAGACGTTTTATAGATTTAAAAAATAAATAAAATCAAACTGACCCGTCTTCATTTAGAATAGTAAACACCATGTGAACAAATTGGGCTAAAATCGCGTAACCCCCTATACCTGACATTGAATCCGATACTATTTATTTTTCATTTATTTACATCGATAGATCGCAAAGGTAGCAATATCATAGGGACGAGTTCAGACAAACTGGACGACGATGTTTGGTTGTTTCACTTTGGACCGGGAAACAATCGAGTAGTATATCTGTAAGTATAAACTAAATGTTCATGTTTGGCTACTACTCCCACTAGCTACACCACCTGCAAACAGTCCATGAACATCTCCCGATGAACGACAATTTTGTATTTATACATGCCTACCCAAAGAATGGAAATTGATTTGTTTGTGCAGTTATAAACGACATCTCCATCATTGGTAACACGAGAGTTAACATTTTAGAACCACCCTCTCCATTGCACCCTCTCCATCATGGCTCTATTGGTATACTATATATGTAAGTGTTGTAAAAATCAACATAGATTCTCAGAGGTTTATGGTGGGGGGGGGGGGGGGGGGGGGGGGGGTGAAGTCAAAAAGTTTCGCACGTCAAAAAAATTCGCACGGACACAAAATTTCGCAGTCCAAAAAGCACTGTAGTCAATGTTTTATGAGTAGTTTTACTATCATTGAAATTTTAAACTAAGAAAAACGCAATTTTTACCTTAAAAAAAAGAAGAAGACATTTTCAAGGGGGGTGCGTCCGCACCCAACGCACCCCCCTTCTGACGGCCCTGACTTGGTCATTGGCTTCGATTAATCCATACCATTTCGGGCCGTTAATTATCGGATCATGTGTAAGGTGTCTCGATACTTTTTGTGAGGAGTTTATACCTATATGTAGCCTTGTTCAGATTGATGATATACGGTACTTGCACAATGACACATTTAGATTAACGGAGAGAGAAAAAAATCACTGTTCAAACCAAAAGTATTTGACAATAAACCCCAACGATTTCGAAACATTGCATTAAGTTGACCATATTATTTGTTTCTAAAATTCTCAACAGTTTTCCTAGGTTGCACTGAAGTTTCTGTAAGTTTATTTTTATGGCATGTGCTGTACCGGGTGGTTCAAAAAAAAGTTGACCCAAGTTCTAGGTAATTTGTGTTTACTTAGTCTTGATCAGCAGTAAGTTTTGAAATTATTCTGAGCAAATGGTACATTTAGCTTGGTTGATTCTTCAGATATGATTCATTACAGAGAGCATGCACAAAACTGCCTTGTCCACGGGAGCGTCCTTTAGCAGAGATAGAATGTACAAAGTGGAGTTACACACAATTGGTCACAAATTGTGAAAAAAGGAGAAAAAGAAGAAAACGAGACATCTGAAACATCTGCCTTGTGCATGACATTACATACCTACGTACCTACGTTTCTTTGTTGAACGTGAATGGCACATAAGTACAGAGATTGGGATACTTTGTCAGGACGGGCTTTTCACTTCTGAATCTAGATCATCCTGTTTCGTTGAAGATAAAAACTAAATGACGCTCCCGTGGACAAGTCAGTTTTGTGCATGCTTTCTGTAATGAGCCATATCTGAAGAACTAAACAAGCTAAACGCGCCATTTGTTCAGAATAATTTCAAAATTTACTGCTAATCAAGACCAAGTAAACACAAATTCTCTGAAACTATAAATGTGGTTGAAAAATTACTTTGAACTTGGGTCAACTTTTTTTTGAACCACCCGGTATGTCCACTGAAAAGTTATTACATTGTAATTTGGGCATTTAATATACACTAGTTGATTTTATATCTCTATTGATTTCCTCAAACATCTCACTGGGACACCGTCCCTCTACGAGTATAATGTGCTTACTCTATTGTACTTATTTTATATTTTAAAATTCTAGTGATCCACTAACTGGTGATGTCAAGGGATATTATGTTGATTTATTGGAATCGGGTAAGTTGGAAACAGCAAATTCATTATGTTCCCATCCCTTAACACTTTTGGACCGGTGATTTTGACATTTCGCCGGTAATCATCTAAGATTTTGTCAACCGCTGACTATGTGGTCCATTTTCAGGGTTATGAAGGTTAGTTTATGCCCGTGGGGCTTAAT
The DNA here is from genome assembly GCA_035610835.1 of Ophiura sarsii. NCBI lineage: Eukaryota > Metazoa > Echinodermata > Ophiuroidea > Amphilepidida > Ophiuridae > Ophiura > Ophiura sarsii. The sequence continues at coordinate 45,395,471 of CM069459.1, read as the reverse complement.
TACAGTCTTTTAATTGGACCACATAGTGGGAAATGGACACATCCTTAGATGATTTATTATCGGCGAAATGTCAAATCACCGGTACAAAACTGTTAAGGGACTGGGAACATAATGTCAAGGATTTTAGACCAATAGCCTATGACAAAACAAGGCTCTGAAAAAGGGTCATTCATTTAACAGACGCGGTGAAAATAAGACCCTATTTGGCGGCGCATCCACGTGACCTCATATCCAAAAAGTACCCACCCGGGCATTTTAACAGCGTTCTCACACGACTATAGTGTATAAGATAATACTAGGTCCGAGGACGCAGTAAATATTGCCCTTAAAAGGAACCAATATACGAATAAATAGAGGTGGAAAACCAAGTGGTATAGGCTTGATATTCATGTTTCTCTGCGAAAGGACTGTTTTTGATTGGCCCCACCACCAACCCACTCCCTAACCCCAGTCCACCATAAAAGGGACGAAAAGAAAGACTGAAAAGCACATTTTTCGATTTCAAACTTTCGATTTCCCTTTATCATCAACAGTATGTGAGATTGCAGACAGGAACTGTCAAATTGTGTATGACGTGGGTCAACACTGTTGGGACAACGTTGATGGCGTAGGAGTTGGTGGACTTGGCGTATACAACTTCTACTATGATGCCTGCGTAGGTTAGTAAACTATAACACAAGTCTTTCTATCAATAAACGTTGGCGTCTGTTTATCATGTAATCAAATCAATACAATGTCAATAAGACCCCCACCTCTTTGAAGCTTTGCGTCACCCACTTATTCCCTTTTTTGTACAATTAAAGGTATATTATGTGATCTTTCCAGGGAACGCCCTCAACATCGAAAAAAAAATTGAAAGCAGATTTTCTTGCAGATTTACATTTCTGATTATAAATCATGCATACATTCCAAGTTACAGGGCGATACGATTCTTAATTACTTCAAAATCATGGTTTTAGAGTGAAAATAAACTGTCGGAATTCCGACAGTTTATATTTTTCACTCTAAATTCACTCTAAAACCATGATTTTGAGGTAATTAGGAATCGTATCGCTCTGTAACTTGGAATGTATGTATGATTTATGATCGGAAATGTAAATCTGCAAGAAAATCTACTTTCTAAAAAAAAAAATGAATAGAGGGCGCTCTCTGGAAAAGATCACATAATATGCCTTTAAGCACCTAGCGACGTCACTATTACAATTGTTATCGCCCGTTATCGCCCAAAGACTCCACTTTCTAAGATTTTGCTCATCACCAAAAACACATCTTAGCTCTCTGAACTCAAATCAATAAATATATTTAAGATCAAATTTGAAGCTGTAAAAAATAACTTCCGATTTCGCACACCTCACTGAAACACCTGTTTTTCTTCAGTCACCAAATGACCAAACTTTGTAATAAACTGCTCACAAAAAGTATCGAAACACTTAGAGAAATGATCCAATATATAACGGCTCGAAAAGGTATGCATTAATCGAAGCAAATAACCAAGTGCATAATTTTGTTCTGTGTATTTTGACACCTCGATCGTTGAGATACGATGTTGCGGAGCGGAGTTATTGTCATTTCAATGATCGTGGGTCCAGTTTCCAAAGTGACACTCATCCCTATTGAAAAGCACGAATCTGATCATTCTAAACAGTAATGCAAACCTCTTTCTATAGGATGATTGTCACTTTTGAAACTGGACCCACGACCATTGAAATGACAATAACTCCGCTCCGCAACATCGTATCTCATCGATCAAGGTGTCAAAACACGCAGAACAAAATTATGCACTTGATTATTTGCTTCGATTAATGCATACCCTTTCGAGCCGTTATATATTGGATCATTTCTAAGTGTTTCGATACTTTTTGTGAGCAGTTTATTTACCTTTGCGAGACCCCAATTAGACAAACGCCTTACAATTTATAGGCAACGAACAAACCAAAGTCTACAGGAGGCGTACGGAGGTTTGATCGTTTTAGCCAGTGTTTGTTTTCTTCAACATTTTTGCGAATTGTACATTTTCGACATTTTCAAATCATTCTTATACTCAATTTCATTTCATTGAGGGTGTGTGTGTTATAATATTGTGTTATTTGTTTTAAAATTGTTGAAAATGGTTGTAAACCAAAATCTTGGACAATTTTCCCCAAAACAGAAGGAACAACAATGATATCCCTCTTGGTAATTTCCGTCTTGTGTGATAATAACATAATATTTAACCAATGTTGACACCTTAGGTTGGTTACCGACCAGTCCTCGACTCCGAACCTTCCAGTTTACCGATTCTTTCAATCAGAACCCAGTCAATGGATTTTATGTTCTGGCTGGCAACCCTGACAGCTTTGACCCCACTGATTTGACGGACAAGAAGATCGGATTTGTCCGTGGATTCTACACAGATCCAGACTGTGTCGCCATGCTAGGTGTAACCGTAAGTACATATCTCGGTCGGGAAGGGGGAGGGGTGGTAATCGAACTATTTTTTGACGAGGGTGTGGCATTGGTTGTTTGAAACCCTGTGTTAGTAATGTTCGAATAACGGGTTCTATCTTTAAGGATTTTCCAGCACAAAATCAAGCCCATGTTTAGGAATTTATTCATTTAACCTTTTATTTCATTATCAAATACAACACTTCATTTATACCATGTATTCATCTGTGAGGGTAATGATTCAACATTTAGTAATAAACTTTTCTTTTAACTTATCACGTACTTTCGGGATAGCTAAACGAAAACGTGCTTGCGATGGTGAAGCTTTAATATTAATTGTATGTTGCGGTACGACAGTTGTTTGCAGACGACAGTCCCAAATTTCACAAAATGTGTCGAGAAATGTCAGAATTATTGAATTCCATCACCATATTTCGAATCACCATAAGAAATACATTAAATTAAGTACAAACATCCCTAGTAGTGGTTCAGTAATCTTTGAGATAGACTTTGACATTTGAGAAAGGTTTCTGAAAAATCTGTTTGTATGTTATGGTAAAACTTATAGCCGCGTGCAGTGTTAAAGGTATATTATGTGATCTTTCCAGGGAACGCCCTCAACGAAAAAAAATTTGAAAGAAGATTTCATTTCTGATCATAAATCGTACATACATTCCAAGTTACAGGGCGATACGATTCTTAATTACTTCAAAATCATGATTTTAGAGTGAAAATAAACTGTCGGATAACTTCGACAATTTATATTTTTACTCTAAATTCACTCTAAAACCATGATTTTGAGGGAATTAGCAATCGTATCGCTCTGTAACTTGGAATGTAAGTATGATTTATGATCAGAAATGTAAATCTGCAAGAAAATCTACTTTCTAAAAAAAATAATGAATAGAGGGCGCAATCTGGAAAAGATCACATAATATGCCTTTAAAACAATATGATTCAACAAAATAACCACCAATCGAGTGGGAGAGAAACTATATCCATTTGAGTCTTTCCATGTGGTGAACCTATTGCTATATTAGGAACAATTAAATGAGACACCATGCATTCGTCCTTATAACATCCTTACATTAACATTTGTATTTGACAGGGCGCAGACCTCTCTGATGATCAAATCATTTACTACGCAGACACCGAGCAGCCCAAAGAAGCTCTGCTTAATGGTGATGTGAGTTTGTATTTATATACGCAGCTATGGAAATACCCACATGACTTTCCATCCGGGTTGACTAAGATTTGTGGACTTAGAATATTTATAACCATAGACGGTTACCGTATGTTCTAACTCAACATTTCAGTTGAAAATGTGGTCCTAGTGGGAATCGAAGCATGGACCTCTGCATTGTAAAGCATGTATTTCAACCACTAGACTAGCGAGGGGTGAACTGGCCAAGACATGATTTTAATCGCTCTTATTATATACGGAATAAAGCTATACTACTGTTATGTACATTACATACAATATTATTAATAGAGCTGCGACACACATGCTCGTCAACCCCGGGTGTAAAGTCATGTGGGTATTTCCACTACTGCATACGGTATACGAGGTTCATTCAATAAGTTCTACCTCCTACCTCATAACTTTGCTTTTATACAAGCCAGTCGTATAAAATATTCCACATTTAAAGATTAGAATCACAGCTACAAAATTATAGTAGATTTGTCTTAATACTCATTGTGCTTTTTTGGGGATATGCAGTAAAAACCAAACTTCCATTTAGTGCGACGGAAACAGGTAACAAACAGCCAAATTGCTATTCATTTGGCCAATTCTAAGAGACAACATCTGCCAATCGGTCAATTACAATCGTTCTAAGTTACACATATCTCTTGAACAGACTTTAAACAATACAAGTGACTGATTTCTTGGCGGAAAATGCCTTCCAATTAGCAATAACCAGAACAGGACAGCCATCAATTGTAACCCTTCCCTAGAGACCCGCTATACAAATCATTTGCTTTTCATAGGAACTAAGAGATCTTCATTATACAGGACTAAATGGATATATTTCAAGTCTCTCGAAGACATATTTATCTATCACTGACTACCTGATTAACTATTCTAAATGTTGCATATAAGGAAAACTGATAAAGTAACTATCATGTTAAGATTTAACAATCGAGGCATCACTGTGGCTTGACTTGTAACAACTAGTTACTGAGTTGCTGAGTTACTGATCTTTTTTATTATTAATTCGACCCTTGTGTTACAATACCACAATTTGTATTTAAGAACAAGTTCAATCAAATGCATGACAACCATTCCACAATTTGTATTTAAGAACACAATTTGTCAAGTCTACTTCACGGAATGACAGCTATTCCATTCGACATCAATGTTGTTAACATATAGATATTTTTTTAGAAATATAGATTTTTCTTTTGACAAATCCATGGTGTAAAGTATAATAAGCTTATTATACTTTACACCATGGATTTGTCAAAAGAAAAATCTATCTTTCTAATATTTATCTGAACAATCTTGATGAATCTACACCAAGTTATATAGGTATTTGTTGCTAGCACAATCATAACTGATTGTGAATTTATATTGTTCACGTCTGAAATATTCATGACGCTTTTGAAGAACAAAAAATATGCATGTGTTAATCCTATTTATTGCAATCTCTCTTCTCAAACTACCATATATAGCTTGATGCAGTCTTTTCCAGCATAACTGATACCGAACATCAGGAAGAGTTTGAATTTCTCCACGGCGAGTCACCAACATATTGCGCCAGCGGTGGAGGCGCCATGATGATGAGGAAAGATAACAATCTGAAGTCCTGGTTTGACCCTGCTCTGCAAGAATTGATGGCCTCCGATAAGTACCAGGAGATATGCGATCGAATCGAGGTTGAACATGGTAAGATTGTACAGTGTGTCCCACGCAAATTTGGTCTCAAAATGAGAGAGCTTTGAAAACCGAAAAAGGAACTTGTTCGCTTCTTGCACTGACACCCCTTCTAAGCCCCCGGTAAAATTCCATCAAACAGCAACTAATACGGTGTCACAGGAGCGCCAATAACCCACAGTTTTGCGAGAAAGTTTTCTATTCCTTCAGCTATTTATGTGAAAGTATTGCATAACATTTTAGACAGAATATTTCAATCGACGTTCATACATGTAATTCAATGTTAACATGTACAAATCCAAAAATCCTCCAAAACATTACTGAAGAAGCCTTTAAACCACGCCTTTGAGTTGACTAATACATGGCCGCAGCACCATTTCAGGAAAGGTGATGTATTCTACCTGCAGGAGGGAGTGGGCGATGATTTGAAACCCTAATCTGGTCATTGACACATAGGGTGTTTATGTTGAACTTGCCAACTGACAAGCATTGTAAACGACGTCATGTCTTTTAGTCAAAGTTGCAAGAACATCAACATAACTTATTTTCGAAAAAGTACATCACTTATTTTTGAATTTACGTCCCTAACGTAGTGTTCCAGTAAAATTATATCTGTATGTATTGCCATTGGGCTATTCCAGTTGAAATCCATACACCCCCCGAGAAATAGATTACTTTAGTCATCCACGCAGTTAGTGTAGATGCTAAATTACTCCCCCCATGCAGGTAACCTCTTTCAAAATGCACACTGCCCTGTGTATGAAGTTTAAAATGAAATAGACCAATGGCATAATTTGGGACTGCAAACAGAATGAGTAAAATGGTAAATTATTGTAAAATTAATCAAATTCTATTATTGTCTTTCTAACCAATAGGTGATAGACCTGGCGGAAACCGTGACGAAATCTGCCCAGTGTAGACAGCATGCACAATGAAAAACAGGCAACTAATCGAGAGCTATGTCTGTAGTGTGAACATACCTGGCCTTAATGGATAATAACTTTGTGGCAGCTAATATCAACTAATTGGCTTACAATGAACTCAAATCAACCACGGCAGAAAGCAACGCTATGAACCCCAAAGAACAATTGAAATGTCCTATAGTTATAGTTAATGTACAACGTAATTTTGGATAAACGGATGTTGCTACAGTACCTTTGAAATTATAGTAAACGACGCAGATAAACTAAATCCACACCGAATTAAAAAGTGGATATAACTTTTAATTCGGAAGAATATCATTATTGAAGATTGATTACTATTAATGAATATTCAGTTCCAAAATGTCACATATTATTTTATGATTAGGCTACGCACAACATGCATTGCACGCAGAAGCCGTGTCGATCGGAGCTCTGCTGTTGATTGTATATGCATGGGATATTTAGGCGGGTTATTTGATTCAGAAATCGGCAAGCATGCATTATAGCGTGCGTAAACCTTGATTCGAGACTGCCTAATAGCTCATCAAACGTTATTATTTGATATTATTATAACTAATAGAATATAAAGCAGTTCACCAAACTATGGTGTTTTACATTAGACAATAATTATAACAACAAAGATTAACAACCACCGGGGAATATGCAAACGAAAAATAAGCACATTCAACAGCGTTGTATATCCTGCACTATTCACAATCTTCGATAGCAAATAAGGTACTTGACATTATACATGACAAGATTATTTAAAGGTGTATATCGATACTATTAGCATAATAGGATCATATTCAAACTCATGACCTCTCTAATGAGTGTGAACGTTCTTTTTTGGACGATAGTGTTTGCCGGTGTTTGTATGATAAATATAGTATATTCTACATGTAGTTATTGCTATGGTTACGACGTTATAAGACTTAAGCTCTTGATTGTTGATGTTGCATTTTACCTTCTTTTTTAAAACAATTAGCAGCTAATAATAAGATTTTTATATAATACATTACTAATTTAAAGTAAACTTGATTGTCTTAAGTATGCATACCTCACGCTGAAAAAGTAAAGACGTCCGTATAATGTAAGTTTACAGGGTGGAACAATAAAAATCATACAATTAAAAAACCAAATCATATTAGACATTATTTGTAATGTCATTACTGTTTTAAATTGTGCTTATTTACAAACTAATCTCATATTATCCGTGTGGTTAACCAGTATAATGGCAGAGATGTGGCCAGTTGTCAAACAAGTGGTAAAGCCACTTTGTATCTTAACACTTTCCACGCGGCCATAGTTTACCATATAAAATAAACATATTTTTCAGAAACCTTTCCCAATTTTAAAAGTCTATCTCAAGGATTACTGAACCAATACGAGGCACGTTTGTACTTATTTCAATGCATTTCTCATGGTGATTACAAATATTGTTATGAAATTCAATAATGTTGACATTTTTGAAAACAAATTGTGACATTTTGGAATGTCGTCTGCAGACGCCTGCCGCGTGGAAAGTGTTAAACTGGAATGAATGGATTACACCGAGAACATGAGGTATGCGTATGCTTACTCGCTTAACTCGGGTGGTGTCCCCGATTTACGATGACTTTCCACACTTTTCAGGTATACAGTCCTCAAAATGAGTAACTGACCAGGTAACACATGCTCTCAGCTCCAACACTATTATAGCTCCTACGTACAAATGTTTGATTTATTTAGATGCAAGGACAGTCATTTGCATTAATTTGAAATATAACACGTGAAGATTGAATGAATATTTACTCAGTTATGTGCCTAAAAATAAAAACAAGTCCGTTTTTCATTTTAACATTTTGTTCGCCTACACGCGGCTTCGGACTAGCAACAGGCAGATTATTGATTAACTGGTAGCGACAGCTCATGGGTCGATAGTAAGATGAGGATTAGGGATGCTTCAATTGCAGCCCATACACATACCTGTCACACTGACCTGCGTGTTCAAAACCCAAGTGTAAAAATGTAAACTGCACTTTGTTCTATCCTTTTCAATGTTGCGTTCCTTTATTAAGCATATCTTATCTCAAATTAAAATAAAAACAATCTTTACAACTTCATAATCGAATATTTGTACGTAGAAGCTATTCGGCCGAGTGCACCCAACTAGCGTAACTTAACAGGGAAGTAAGCTACCTCCCTAGTAGTTATGCTCTAAGCGTAACTTACTAACAATGTAATTCTTAGAGCATAACTAGCGAGTACCACCAGCATAGTAACTAGCGAGGTAAATATCCACATTAATCAGCATCGTCCCCTTACAAAATTAATCGGTGCATATGCCAAGTGTTAACCTATAGTTTACTGTAAAATTCTGGCGTGAATGGACAACCGTAATATTTTAAATGTGTCGTCACTCGCTAGGTGAGTGTACATAACGAATCACGTTGAGTCGGCCTGCGTTCCGGACAAAAAAATCACGCCATTTTTTTGGCCAACAATTTTGAAGTTGTTTATCGCTTTTTCAACAATAAGGACTATCATGACATTACAAACATACTTTGGGCGAGGGGCACATACAAATATTACATCAAAAAGCACAATTTTAATGACAAACACAAGCACCCGATTGAAATAAGTAGTTTATTTACAACTATAACACAATTATTAAGACAAAGACTTCCCTGGCGTGGATACCTTGTCCTTCCATTGTGAACCGCAGAACCCCGGTTCGATCCCCACGCACGGCACGATATGGGGTAATTTTTTGTTTCTACCCTTCCACTCGCAAGAATGTTGAAACGTTGGATTTATCAGTTTTTAATTAATAAAAAACAATAATACATTTATTCATTCATTTTTTTAGTCATCATTTAAAAACCTTGGACGATTAGTACATTTTGGTCAAAATAAGTCGGTGCGATTAGTGTTTGAATGGGCAAAAGGAGTTGATCTAAATTTTGACTAAAGTATTCACCAAATTGCATGAATGGAGTTTCAAAAAATTGGAATATTTCAGCTTATGAGGGGGTCACATTCCACCTTAGATAGACACCGGACCCTTGTGCATGCAAGCGCAACTTGTCCTTCCATATCAGCGAATCATCCTCTTCAATGTTCACAACAAATTTACGCTACTGCTAGAATTGACTGACTTGTGGCATAACACGTTATGCCCCAACTTACTATTGGGTCCGGTCAGGTACAGGGTGTCTCAAAATAAATTACAACGCACCTTTAGAGGATCGTAACTTTCAGAATAAGTGTCAGAATAGAACAATTCAAACAACACAATAAAGACAAAATGGTTTGCCATAATTTAAAGAAAACCGGATGTGATCGGTTCAGTAATTCCGGAGAAATGAATGTAACATTAGTTAGTGAATGCTTCCATCCAAGTTATATAGATATAGACAGCACAGACATGAAATCAATTAATACTTCTCTACCAGATAACATGGATTATCTTATTTTCTGGTTCTAGATTTTATTTTAAACCAATTAATATGCCAGCTGAGACTCAAAATATAAAATAAAAGTTGTCTAGATTTTTCTCATTTCATTTTTATACTTGAGATCAGTAAAATTTAAAATATATAATCGCCAATTTGCACGATAAGTTTAATCTTTTTATAAAAAACATGAAAACAAACTGATAGTAATTTTAGTAAATACGAACATTGTTGTTATCAAACCAAGTTCAAGAACTAATAACATCGCGCATACAACTTATAAAGCTTCTAGTTCTGGTCTTCACATTTGAAGTCTGAAATCATGTATAATATCGTCAATTTTGCGGATGATGGTCAAATTATTAATATCGCAATTGAAATCAAAATAAGGTTCGTTAACATTGAAAGAGTATGGTCATCTCTCTCCTTACAGTGTCCAAGTACTGATGAAACGAAATGACGATAATTGACCTTTTTTCTCTCGAAAGCATCTACTCTATGTTTCAAAATATTTAAAGCAAAATGCAACCGTAGATTTGTACTTTCTTGATAATAATATATTATAGGCCTATTGTTTTGGTAGGCCTAGACCTTAAAGCAGTTAATACTTTCCACGCGGCTGGCGTTTGCAGACGACTTTCCAACATTTCACAATATATTTCAAAAATGTCAAACATTATTGAATTTCATTACCATATTTGGAATCATCATGATAAATGCATTGAAATAAGTAAAAACATGCCTAGTATTGGTACAGTAATCCTTGAGATAAACCTTGACAGATCAGAAAGGTTTCTGAAAAAAAAAAATCTGTTTTATAGATGATAAAATAATAGCCACGTGGAAAGTGTTCCACGCGGCAGGCGTCTGCAGACGACATTCCAAAACTTCACAACATGTTTCAAAAATGTCAAAATTATTGAATTTCATTACCATATTTGGAATCACTATGAAAAATGCATTGAAACAGTGGCGTAGCTCAGAGTGGGGGCAGGGGGGGGGGGGCAAATGCCCCCCCCCCCCCCCTGACGGGAAAAACCCATTTGTGCCCCCGCCCCAGCCCCTCTAAAAAAAAAAAAAAAGGGAAAAAAAAAGAAAATAGGGAAAAAAACCGAGATTGCGTGCGGGGTATTTGTTTTGTGTGGGCATATTCAGCTCAAATAGTCAAATATAAGGCAAAATTGTACATATAGTACATGTACTATGCGGTTTTTTTTGACCGTGCGAATTTTTTGGACCTCCCCCCCTCCCCCCCTCCCCCCCTCCCCCCCCCCCCCCCCCCTGACGGGAAAAACCCATTTGTGCCCCCGCCCCAGCCCCTCTGGGGGCAGGGGGGGGCATTTCCCCCCCCCCCCCCCCCTGACGGGAAAAACCTATTTGTGCCCCAGCCCCTCTAAAAAAAATTAAAAAGGGGAAAAAAAAGAAAATAGGGAAAAAAACCGAGATTGCGTGCGGGGTATTTGTTTTGTGTGGGCATATTCAGCTCAAATAGTCAAATATAAGGCAAAATTGTACATATAGTACATGTACTGTGCGGGTTTTTTTGACCGTGCGAATTTGTTTGATTTCCCCCCCCCCCCCCCGTGCGAATTTGTTTGATTTCCCCCCCCCCCCCCCCCCCCCCCCCCCCCCCCCCCCCCCCCCCCACACACACACACACACACACACACACTTACGTGAAAATCACGAGTTGGTGACTTGGAAAAAATTTGGGGCAACCTTTTACGAAAATTTCAGAAATCTTGCCCCCCCCTGAAAAAAATCCCAGCTACGCCACTGTGCATATAGATACATATAGTACATTCATTCATTCAAAGTGAATGGTATTTAATACGAGCATTGTTATGAAGTTTCTATATTAAGGCATCAATTAAAAATTGCAACTCTCGAGAGCCATAGGCAGGGGGTAGGGCTATTTAAATAGCCATTAATTGAATTTATTTAAATACTAATTATAGCTTTTAGTCTACCTAATCTGAGCGATTATTTTCTTTTAAACTACTCTTCTTATTTTGACGACGGACCAGTTATATGACTTTCATTGGTTGACACTGGATACGAATATGACTGCTTGACCATGTTTTGACCCACGGTTTAAAAAAAAAAAACATGTTATATTATTACATAATACAGGGGGACTATGTAGTGATATAAGGTCCCGTGGGATGTAAATGATTAGAAGGTGCCACCTATTTATATATGTTGTTAAGGTACTAGGCATCATAAAAAAACATGTTGGCAAAAATGTAGGTGCTGCAGATGGCCGCCATCTTGGATTTCAAAATGGCCGCCAAAATATGCTATTTTCGATTATTATTTTGGGTATAAGTGTCGTATGAAGCTGGTTTTGGCGTCAAATTCATCACTATCATGGTGAATATTAATAACAAAAGAATAAATACTATGAATTATTATGGGTCGCTCCTAATATCAGCCATATAAGGTTTCAAGATGGCCGCCCTTATGCCATTATACACGACTAATAACATATTTAACATTGAGTAATATGTTTCATATACCTCCTTTTAGATATGTTACATTGATGGTAATCAACAGATGAACGTTAAACACTACCTACGTGTTACAAATAGCATTTAAGGTAGTCATCTTAAAATTCAAAATGGCTGCCAGGTATCTCAAGGATACATTCTAACAATGATTATGAAGACAAATAACAATACTATGAATAGAATTTAGGTATTTCAAAATCAATGTCCAAAGATTTGTCGTAAATATGCCAATTTGAATTTGACAATGATCTGCCATCATGTATAGAATAAAGATTACATGTATTATTTACCAAAAGGTAGAGTGATATGTTGCCTTAAAGGAGGGGTCTCGCAACACAACATTGAACATAATTTGTTAGGAACATAGTTATCGATCCCAAATTGCATAATCATATAGAACAAAACATCATACTTATCACAAAAACAACATGCAATATTTAACATTTGTGGCGGTCAAAAGTCCGGTGTCGATGACGTCATGGTTAAGGTGCTAACACTTGCGCATGTGCATTGTATGACTATGACTTTGTCGACATCGGGACTGTCGATTGCCGCGAATTTTAAAAATTGCATGTTAAAAGATGGCAGTTTGTATTCGTTTAATTACACAAGTTGGGCTCGATAGTTATTTGTCTAATTTATAATGCACAATGTTGTGCTTGTAGGACCCCTCCTTTAACCCTTACTCATGTGGCTATGTTTTTGCGTGTATCAGGGGTAGGGGGGAAAAGTATGATTTTGTTAACTCGACAAATCACCGAGCACCCCCCGGGATTCGATCCCAGGACCAGCCGCACCTAAGTCTGTGCCCCTATCGACTGAGCTTACTCCCCAGCGCATATGCGGGCACCAACTTCGTGCCTGCGGTAGGTGACATCATCGAGCCAATTTTGAATGATGCAATGGAACATTGAAAATTGTGTGTTTTAACCCTAACTCCCACGGCTATGATTTTGCGTGTATCGGGGGAGGGGGAAAAATTACGATTGTTTCAACCCGAAAAAAATCACCTAGCACCCCCCGGATTCGATTCCGGGACTATCCACACCAAAGTCTGTGCCCTATCGACTGAGCTAACTCCCCAGCGCTTTGTGCCCACATATGCCTGCGGTGGATGACGTCATCAAACCAATGCAGCAGCACGTGCGTGGAGATTTTGTTTTATTTTGGATGATTTTGAATGATGCAGTTGGGTTAGGGTTTTAAAGGACACTACATTCTGCAGTACTGTCTCGTATGCAAATTAGTCAAGAATGATGACCAGATTTGAAATAGTTCCCCTATTGTTCCACTTAATAATCTAGCTCATCCTCAGAGTCACTGTTCTCAACTTCCTCATATGAAATTACCATGTCTCCTGAATTGTCACATGATTCGCAGGCTTCACAACAACTACAAAGATCTATGCAGGTCAGTCCATTCCTTTTGCATTTGCAATGGTTTGATGAACATCATGTCCTTCAACAGGAACACTTTATCAGATCAAGTACTGCTTGCGGGGCTGGCGGCAAAGAAGTCATGACTGGTGTATAGTTGCCATCTTTCAAGGTCCACCCAAAACCCTGTGGTTCGGGTCATGATGATTTGCGATGATGTCGTTATTCCAAATCATGGCTTGGTAGTGAGCTCTCAGGATCGCAGGTTATAGAGCAGCTTGTGTTGGAGGTAATCCCTCTGATTGGGCTCGCTTCTTCTTGAAGAGCCACCACCTTGCATCTGCTACACCTGACATGTCTGTATTGGTAATATACTACTGGCAAGCAAATGCTTCAATATCAGGATAAAGCACTTTGTTGTTCATCGGTGATCCCTAGCATTGACAAGGCATTTACTATCATGTTGATCAAGCTCCTGCAGTACTGTACTTTCCAGCATGTGGTCTTTCCTTTTCCAGCAAATTTATCGGTAACATCTGCCCCTCTGATATTGCATGGAACCCTGGTAGTGCTGCAGTTTTCTTAGGCACCATAACAGCGTAGATAGGCTCAATCGGTATCACTCTGTTTCTGACCAACTCCTGTTATGATAGACGTATTTGGACATAAACGAGGGTATATTCTGATTGCAAGAACAGGTACATCTGTGTCTGGTGAATGAATATCTACAGATGTAACACCATTTGCAGAAGTATCGACAGAATGCAAACTTATTTTTTTATCTGCTTCTTCATGGCGTACTACTCGAAAGATCAGTTGCTTCTCTGTGTGTAGCTCTTGCTTGATTCTGCCAGGCAACTACGAGAGACTTTCTGTTGGTGAACTGCATGTGCTAACAACTTCTCAGCCAAGTATGCCGTTAATGCATCTTTCATGGACACATGGGCAAGTAATAGCTGCATACTGAGTTTGCCGATTGATGTTGAATCACTAATATAGTACGCCACAGCGTGTTTTCCACCTATAAACGTCTTTCACGGGTTGAAGCTTTCAAGGATATGCCAGGGTCATAACGGTCAAAAACTAAGTGAACATCATTGTAGTCACTATACGTCTGACCGTGTCGTTCAATGAAGTGATCTGCTAAGTCGCAACAGGTCTTGATACTCTCTGGCTTGTCCAACTTTTGTAAATCTGCTGGAAAAGGAAAGACCACATGCTGGAAAGTACAGTACTACAGGAGCTTGATGAACATGATAGTAAACATGGTAAATGCCTTGTCAATGCTGGGGATCACCGATGAACAACAAAGTGCTTTATCCTGATATTGAAGCATTTGCTTGCCAGTAGTATATCTCAGCCCAATTACCCGGATAAAGTTCTTCTTAGTTGCTCCAGACTTTGCTCAACTCGCGAGATAAGCAGAGATAATTGCTGGTGTGCAACGGGAAAAAACAATGCAGCAACATCATGACAACACAGACGCCAAAAGAAATATGCAGGTAAATAATGTGACAGCACTCAAGCAAGCAATCACCAAGTTTACAAATCCCTTCACAGATGAATATGACAAGATCATCAATATAGTAACCAAAGCTGTGATGCCCGACAAAATCCCACATGACATCAGCAACAGAATGCATATTGGAGAAAAGTGCTTTGCTCAATTCGTGGAAGATAAAATCAAAACAATGTTAACGTTTGGGCTCCAATGAAAAAAGTTAACCTCCAGATGTGGTCCTCAAGCAGTATGAAAACAAGAACAAAGTGTGAAGACAAAATCGTGGAACTCAAAGAAGACAGAGCATTGTTTGCTCATATGTTGGTAGTATCCAAGAAAAGAGATATTGATCTGAAGGAAGCTGTATAGGTACCTATTATTTGTCAGTTGTACCAAGAGCATTGTTTGCTGCAGACAGTTCACTCCTTTACACCGCATCAAAGAGTGACTTGATGTCCATTCTAGAGAGCCTACCAGATGAGGAGGCAACACCTCAGGAAGATACTAACCATATGGACAATCAATTTGGAGATATTTCTTTTGGCGTCTGTGTTGTCATGATGTTGCTGCTTGGGTAATTGGGCTGAGAGTGATGCCGGCGATGCCTCTAAAACCTTTAATCCTTCTGATTTCTTGCTCCAGAGCATGGTCAAGACCAATAGCACAGAAGGGGTTGTCATTTTTGACTAATTTGCATACGAGACAGTACTGCAGAATGTAGTGTCCTTTAAGGCAACATATCACTCTACCTTTTGGTAAATAATACATGTAGTCTTTATTCCATACATGATGGCAGATCATTGTCAAATTCAAATTCAAGATGGCATAATTACGACTAATATTTGGATTTGGACATTGATTTTGAGATACCTAAATTCTCGTCGAAAGTCTTCATAATAATTGTTAGAATGTATCCTTTGAGATACCTGGGAACCATTTTAAATTTTAAGATGACTACCTTAAATGGTATTTGTAACACTTTTAGGTAGCTTTTAACGTTCATCTGTTCATAACCATCATTGTAACATATCTAAAAGGAAGTATATGAAACATTTTACTCAACTATGTAAAATAATGTTATTAATCGTGTATAATGACATAAGGGCGGCCATCTTGAGACCTGATATGGCTGATATTAGGAGCGACCCATAATGATTCATAGTATCTATTCATTTGTTATTAATATTCACCATGATAATGATAAATTTGACGCCAAAACCAGCTTCATACGACACTTATACCCAAAATAATAATCGAAAATAGCATATTTTGGCGGCCATTTTGAAATCCAAGATGGCGGCCATCTGCAGCATCTACATTTTTGCCAACATGGTTTTTTATGATGCCTAGTACCTTAACAACATATTTAAATAGGTGGCACCTTCTAATCATTTACATCCCACGGGACCACATAGTCCCCCTGACTAATACCGTGTCTATCAAAATTGAGTTTATATTTATATATTTTTTAATTCATATTTTTATTTTAGAATTGTGTTTTTCATTTAATTGTTGTTGTGTTTGTTCAAAATATTTAATTACAAGTACATTTGTATAGCAAAGTAGGACGTCTCTTACATGGTTAGAAACAGTATAATAGCGCCCTCGTAAGTTTATTTCCCTCGCAATCAACATGATTGCACCGCCCTCTCGCGCCTGTCGGGAATCAAGGGCTGTGCACGAATGCAAGACCTCGAGTGATTATCAGCTACGAATGCACTGTGTCAGTGTATGTAGATCAATAATTATCCTTATCATAATTGTTACGATGGCAGTTCGAGTGCCTCCACCTCTTTTGCTTCTGTTACCTCTAACAATCGGACCAACGACGGTTGATCGGACAATATCTATGACTCAACACCCCCCCCCCCTTTTTCGCAAACAATTGGTATAGCGATCGGGTGTTTTCATCACAGACCAAAGCGCCCAATTGGCATAAATTGGGTGTATTTTGAGGCATTTTTTGTAAAAAGCTCCCAATTTGTGCAAAATTGGGTGCTTTTCTAACAAAATTGGTATATTGATGGGTGAGAAATTGGCCCGAAAATAGGTATAGAGAAAGTCAAATTTTCAAAGTCCGGCAGGCACATCCACGTTCGATTTTGGCGAAAGTACCCCCCCCCCCCCCCACCCCCGATTCAACTGTAGTAGGGAGACCTAATACATTTCGTGTCAAATGCAAAGCAAAGTGGGACGTCATGTGCATGGTTAGAAACACTAGCGCCCTCGTATTTTCCTTACAGTCAAAATGAATGCACGCTGATGTAGTGTTTACATTTAGTTTTATTTCCATGTACATGAGGCCATCAGTGCAGTGGCGTGCGCAGGATATTGTTAGTGGGGTGGGGGGGGGGGGGGCACCTGGCCATAAATGAAATTCCCCCGACTATTTGAGTAAAGAACTGCGCGCGTAGCGTGCGGAAAATTTCGAATTTACACCTTTTTTTGCACGATTGAGCTACATTTTGGCTCTAAACAAGCTTGTACCAAAGAATATTGCATTTTTGGAAAACATATGCGCGCGTAGCGCGCGAACATTTTTCATCTGTGTTTTTGACTATCATAACTCCATGATGCCACTGACCTAGCCTCCTTCTCAATTCCCCGACTGGCCTAAGTTTCCCCCGACTGACTCAATAGTGGGGGGGCCGCGGCCTCCCCGGCCCCCCCCCCCCCCCCCCCCCCCCCCCCCCCCCCTTGCGCACGCCACTAAAATCATAGAAATTATAGTAACGTACATGTAATATAAATATACAGTAACATTGATAACGATTAGTATAACAACGAATTATCACCCATTCAGGAATCTGTCTCTCTGAGAAAAAGCATTGTAAACATAAAAAGCAAGTGATTTTATTGTGTGTGGATAGTTTGAACGCATCAATGAATTGAATTTATTGCGATTAGGATTAACAGTGTAGCGAGTTGGTAGATGTTCTCGTAGATCAACATAAAAAGGATAAATTAGGAGAAAGTGGTTACATAATTACCAGATAATGGTTTAATACACTTGTTGTGTCCCCAAAATTCAATGTTTCATGTGCAAGGATTCAATGCAGTGATAATGTGTTAAATGTAGGGCATTGGGTCGCAGTTGATTACGCTGGATTAGCGAACTGCTGCCTGTGGTATTTGTAGTAAAATCCTATTATACTTTTATGCATAATGCAGATCATTCAGACATGCGACAGCCATGGCTCAATGACCAATTATCCTAACATGTTACTTACAGGGTGAGTAAAAAAAACTGCAATAGTGGAAAGAAGCCATCTTGTTTTCAAAACCAAGTTGATGTTTGAATTTTTAAAAACGTTATAAGAATAACACCTTTGCAACTAATTTCATGTACAAAATTGAAGTCAATCGAATTTTTCGTTTGCCTTTGGTGAACCTTTTTACCCATGCACCCATTTTACACACTTGCCCACTAAACACCCAAAACATGCATAAGATTTCAAAATGCGTCTCTCATTAAAATTTAAAAATTGAAGTAAATTTGTGATGTAATTTGAACATAATGAATTCTTTCTTGTTTACATGGGAGATAAAATGACCAATTTTGCATAACCCATGCTATGAATTGCTTATAATATGTTTTCAATTTTGAATAAAAATGAAATTATTCCAAATTTTTGTTAGCGGGATATTCAAATGTGAAAATGAAATGTGTGCGATTTCAATTGAAAATTGCTATGCTCGTGGACAAACAAGTAAACTGGGTTGTGCAGCAAACAAGTTCACCATAGACAAACGAAAAATGCGATTGAATTCATTTTTTCACATAAAGTTAGAAACAACTATATCATTCTTGCAACGTTTAAGAAATTTCAAGCTTCAACTTGGTTTGGAAAACAAGATGGCTTCTTTCCACTATTGCAGGTGTTTTTTTACTCACCCTGTATATTACCACGAACGAATATCATTCATAATCCCTTCTGACACATAAAGCGTTCAAATATGGTTAAAACGGTGACATTTGTTCCACTTAAAATGTTGGCCTTTTCTCACTCAAACAAGGTCAGTGCATAACCAATTTGTAGATAAATATCGGATTTTTGTATACATTATCTAAATGCGTTTTTTGTGTATTCATCCAGAACACACAATGAAACCACAGCAATTAAAATACATCAACCATCACTTAATCTGAACGTCGAGGTTAGACTGAAAAGCCTTCCCATTATGTTTCCGAGACTTGTCAGGTAAACAGGTAAACTGGTAAAGGTGACACGTACACAATTAGTTATCATGGCGAACTTAAGTCGGCGTAGCATTGTTTTGAGAGCGTTAAGTCTGCTGGCGATGATTGTTTATGGAGATTCATTTGTCGGAAAAGGTAATATTATTAAGTACTATTCTGAAATCGATTCTATGTTAAGCCTGATTGTATAAAACTAATTTGACTTTGTCTTAGGAATAAAAATATACATACAAACAGGGATGGAACTTCAGATTTTTTTTCTCAACTAGCCAGTCGGGCAGGTAACTCACAGAATCTACCTGCCCGACAAAAATTCTACCAGCCCAAGGTTTTTTCATAACATTTTGCAGCAAACAAAAGCAAGACTACTTTTAAACTACATTTACATGTTTTTGTCTTTATTGTACGATGTTCCACTGTAAACCTAGCCCGTAACAGCTCCTCGTATTCATCATGTTCATCAATCCAATACTCTCTTTAATCTCCTATCAACCTGATCTCCTCTATCATACGATCATCTGATCATGAAATTACCGTGAACTTACCGTTACTTACACTTTGAGCTTCAAAAATGTTACCCGCCAGTCGGAAGGGTACCTTTGAATCTTCACCCGCCCGACACGAAAGTTACCCGCTATAGGCGGGCGGGCGGGTCTTATTTCCATCCCTGCATACAAACCTGGTTTCATTCGGTATTTGAGATTCATGTAATAATGTTTATAAAAAAGACTCATATGGAAAGTGATGACTAGGCTATATGCTCATGTAGACCTATAATATCTCATATCGTATGATATTTGTTTCACATGACATTTGTAAATAGGTCGAAAAAATCAGCCCCCACAAGTGAATATAGACGAGGACATCTGGACTATAGCTATCGGACATTTTGATTCTAGAGAAGAATATCTGTAAGTATAAAAAACACATCGTTTTAATTGTATAAATCGTTTAACTAAACGCAATTCTCGCACATTTTTATTTGATTTAAACACGCGTATGACTCGCTAAAAGTGCCTTTAAAATGAGTAAGTTTGCAGTATATTTTGCACGATTATTCAGCTGAGAAGGTCAACAGAGTTGATGGTTTGATTATGGTTTATAGTAATGAGCCAATTTTTTTATTTTTTTTTATTTCTACTGGGTCATATCCTATATGTGGACCTGGGGTCCCGATATATGGGACGGATGTCACTGCTTAGCGGGTACTTATGATGACGATAGAAATGACAGCAACTTTTGTTTGTCGGGGCCTAGCCCCAAAGAACCTCACATATGGTTTTATTCAGCCGAAGAGGTACGCTGATGGATCTTTGTGCATAGGAACTATACTGTATAATATGATATTAAAAAATTGCCAATGGCAGCAACTTTCGGCTGTACGGGGGCCAGAAATTAAATTAAATCTAGTAATAACTGGTTAAATGCCCGTCCAAAGATAAACTTGCCTAGCCCCAAAGAACCTCACATATGGTTTTATTCAGCCGAAGAGGTACGCTGATGGATCTTTGTGCATAGGAACTATACTGTATAATATGATATTAAAAAATTGCCAATGGCAGCAACTTTCGGCTGTACGGGGGCCAGAAATTAAATTAAATCTAGTAATAACTGGTTAAATGCCCGTCCAAAGATAAACTTGAGTTTAGTTGGTGACGATTTTATGCTAAAACCCGCATTCAGTACGAGAATACGACGATAGGCACCAGTGAGATCTCTAAAAACATCACACCAACAGAAGTATAAGTTATTACTTGAGATTATTTTGCCAACATGCAATTCATTTTTATGAAGACACAATGTTTTGATTGATTGATTGATTGATTGATTGATTGATTGATTGATTGATTGATTGATTGATTGATTGATTGATTGATTGATTGATTGATTGATTGATTGATTGATTGATTGATTGATTGATTGATTGATTGATTGATTGATTGATTGATTGATTGATTGATTGATTGATTGATTGATTGATTGATTGATTGATTGATTGATTGATCGATCGATCGTTTGATTGATTGATTATTGATTGATTGATTGATTGATTGATTGATTGATTGATTAATTAAGGGGGCGGAGGGGTGTGAGTCTAATCATTCCCTTCCTGGATGTTTAGACCGTGGGGCTGGATTGTGAGAAGACGCTTCATCCATCATGTCCATAGCTTCTCTCTACTGAGACGTATCGCTTCTGAACGGCTACCTAAAGGTTCAATGCCCTGTAAGATCATAGCAGACATTGTTGTGATTGGGATTGATCTGAACATTATGCACTTATCAATTGCAAGCCCGGCCCCTGGGGACCCGGGGCATGGCGGGGACCATGCGGGGACCGTACTCGAGTGTACCAAAAAATGAGGCCCGGCTATGCGGGGGGGGGGGGGGGGGGGGGGGGGGGGGTACGCGGACGTACAAACTGTGCCCCCGCTACGCTAAGATACACAAATGTACACCCCCGCATCCATAGGATTTTGGGCTACATGGTGATTGTAGCCCAATTGGGTTCCTCCATAGGTTTTAGAGTAAATTGGGCTACAAGCATTGAATCATTGATTCCTTATTGAGTTTAAGATAATTTATTTGAATAGGAATCGATAGTATACTTTATACCTCAACAACAACAACAACAACATTAATCAAATTTACTATAAAGATAGGATTTATTTGGTTCACAAAGTTCACGCTTGGTACAGTAATCAAAGAGAGAGGAGTAGTCAAATACTTGTTCGAGAATGGCTGTAAACGGGAATTCAAATGGTAATTGTGACGCGTCTACGAAATCGCAAACTCAAGATCTCGCGGATGGATTAGTGAAATCGCAAGCTCAAGATCTCGCGGCTGGATTAGTTAGGTACAGAAAACTTTTGAAATCTTGGAACTTTTGGAGTCCGGAGGCTCCTATATCTAAACACATGGAGCTTTTTATAGAGGAAAATCTATCGGAGTGTAAGAAAGCAGGAGATGTTAAGAAACCGAATACACCTGTAGAAATATGCGCTGATAGAGACTTTATCATCATAGATGATGATGATGATGAGGATGAGGATGATGCGGTGAAAAAAAACTGAAGGCGTTGACGATTGTGGGTGTTTACAACCTCCTGGAACCGATAGTACACCTAAGGATCAAAAACCTCCATTGACCGATGTGTTAGGCGATGCACCTAGAAAACCATTCGCGCATTTTCCATGGCTTCACCAACGTCCCAAGAGATTATTTGAGCAGAAAACGACTGACGCAGATTGGGAGAAAGTGTATAACAAGGGGTATGATAAATGTGTGAGAGTAACACAATTCAGAGGGCGAAAGAGTGTGCACATCAGGCAGTTTTACAACGACAAAAACAATCGTAATCTTCCAACACAGACAGGACTAGTACTTAACCCTGCTGAATGGAACAATTTGACTCTCATAGTGACGGATGTGAATGAAGCTCTCCAATTATAATTAAGACGAAACAAGTTGGGTTACATCTCCCAAATGTACTTAACAATAACAACTATAACAACAACAACATGTTTTGATCATAGTTTGATGAGAGGAATCGATTTATATCTTTAAAAGCAACACTCCTCAACAACAACAAAACGCAAATACTATAAAGAGAGGATTTATTAGGTTTATACTGTTCATACGCAGTACAGAAATCAAAGAGATAGGAGAACCCGAATACGCTGATCATAGACGATAAAACAAACCTCAAAACATCAGCATGGCTACCAACTTGAGTTATTACAAACCAGTAGACAAAGCTTTACCCGATATTCCATGGGGAGCAGGTGTAGTTAATGATATAGTGGAGGACGCAATGTTTACCAGTGGAATTACAGATGAATTGGATGAACAAGATTACCGAATTGAAAAACCCTTTACGATAGAGGGTATAGATGAGTGTGGAATTTACGGGGAAAAGTCACCATACGATCAAATTGACGTACCATTGAAGGAGAATTTTGATTCGCGAAGAATGAACAAGAATGGAAATTACCCGGAGGTCGATACTAGTCTTCAGGAATCTAAACATAGAGAGTTAGAGTCTCAACGTATGAAAGATGTACAGAAGAAACCAAAGTTTGATCCCAGAAAAACATCCTTCAAGACCAACGGTACAGGTTGGGACAAAAGATTTCATCTAGGTAAAGATAATTACATCAGCGTTTCTAAATTTCGGGGTATGAAATTGATTCATATTCGTAATTTTTTCACGGATACTAGAGGAATTTTAAGACCAACAAAGAAAGGAGTAACTTTATCCAAGGATCAATGGTGTCGATTGAAAAACGTAATGAAAGCAGTTGATGATGCAATTGTGCATGAATAATAACTATATGCTGTTGAGGTTGTTGTTGTTGTTGTTGTTCCAGCTGTTGTTTGTCATAATAAATAACTACAGTAATAGTGATTTTAATGATTTCGAAATCAATATTATTATTGTGCTGTCTAAACAATACGTAACTATTAACAACAACAACAACATGATGATGGATATAAACCGGAACATTCGGCCTACTATCCTCAGTTCGCCAAATGACAGACCGAGAGAATACACCTAGCTATAAACATTATAGAGATACATTTTCCGAAGACGAGAGCATTGAAATCATTATGGCTGTTGAACAACTACGACAACTTTTACGGTATCTGTATGCTGATCAAATTACAACTACGTTTAAACTGATGGTTGAGTCTAAATGCGAAGGTTGCAAAACGGATCATCCTTCCCAGAAACAACATATGTGTTTATATCCGGATGAAGACCCGCTGGCTCCCGTACTGTATGATATAGCCATCAAGCGACAGGACAAGTTTCACCTAACTCTTGTGTTTAAGGAGACGGCAAGAAATCTGTGGTTAGACTACAAGGGTATAGACTTTGATCAAACGCTGCTCGAATTTCAACGTACATGGGAGAGCAACAATTATCAAACTCTGAACGAGAGTTTAGAGGTTCCCGAAATGTACGTCATGGCCGGGATGGCAGCGAGGATGAAATTGGTTTCGCTGGAAAACAGATTTACCAGATGATAGAAAGCCGCGAGGATAATGAACAGTCCAGAACTATTACCAGGGTGATAGCAAGTATTAGAGAACACTCAGACTATAAGACTATATTGAAATGGACTCCTACGCATTTGAAATCAGCGGCCGAGATGAGAATATTAGCTCAACATACTATGATTGGACCTCACACTCGAGAGAAGAAGTGTTTCAGGGCTTTGACACTCTACGTATTCACCGCCGATGTATGTAAAAGACTACAGGATGATGCTACGAAAAATGACATTCTCCGAGTCGTTGATGAAACTATTAACCAATGTGATGTGGATTGGAGTGTGCTACTGGACTATGACCCTACTAAATGGAACATTTTAAAGTTTTTCATTTTAAAGTTAATAACGAGTGTATTGTTCATTTACACGAAAGCGTTGATTATGTGAAATAAAATATATATTATTGTTGAAGCCAATTACTGTCTCTGTGTGTATATTATAACGTTGTACCTTGTACCATTTTCATTGAGAAGTAGAATGGGTATCAAACAACGATTGAAAGATATCTTGCGTAAGATATATATTACGATCCGAAACATCATGCCGGATTTGTTAGTGTACTCGAATTGTACAATTTGAAGTGAGAGGCAAGAAGAGAAACAACAACAAAAAGGGTAAAGGGGCAATAAAAATGTAAAGAGACGGCAATAATTGGGTAAAGAAATAAGGGCAAGAAGGGTACCAAAGGGCAGTAAAAGGGTAAAGAAAGGGGCTAGGAGGGTGAAAAAGGGTAGTAAAATGGTAAAGAAAAAAAAGGCAAGAAGAGTAACAAAGGGCAACAAAAAGGGTAATGAAAAAGCAAGAAGGGTGAAAAGTGTATAAAATGGTAAAGAAAAGGGTAACAAAAGGGTAACAAGGTAAAGTAAAGGACAGTAAAAGGGTACAAAGGGCAATTAATGGGTAAAGGGAGGGCAAAAGGGTAAAGAAATGGCAGTAACATTTTTGGCCATTTTATTCATGTAAAGCGCATTGAAGCTTTGCGTACTGCGCTATATACATGTAAGTCCTGTATTATTATTATTATTAAGGAAATACAAGGGTAACAAAAGGGCAAAAGGGTAAAGAAAGAGCAGCAAAAGGGGACGAAGGGAAATAAAAGGGTAAAGGGAATCTGTATGTTATGCATATTATAAGCATCGCAATGCATTACATATTCTTGGCGCGGTAGGCATTACTTGGAGCGTTACACGTAGTGCATTACGCATTTATGATGCATTCGATACAATGCGTTACACATTAATGCTTTGACGCATTTGACGCAGTATGTTACGCAATTTCTTTGACGCATTCGCCCCATTGCGTTACGCATTATTTGACGCATTCGACGCAATCCTTGACGCATTCGACGCAATCCTTGACGCATTCGACGCAATCCTTGACGCATTCGACGCATTTCTTGACGCATTCGACGCATTTCTTGACGCATTTGACGCATTCGACGCATTCCTTGACGCATTCGACGCATTTCTTGACGCATTCGACGCATTTCTTGACGCATTCGACGCATTCCTTGACGCATTTTATGCATGTGCTAGTCATACCGTGATGCATTAGATGCCATCAGTTACGCATTTGATGCAATGTATTACGCAATTGACGCATTCTTATACAATATAACGATAGATCTGTCTTTTTCATTTTCATATTGATACGAACCTTCAAAGCGTTAACATGTATGTGACACCTGTGACACACACCCATACCTGTTCATTTTGCGATAAAAGCTTCACAAGGAGGTACGATCTAAAAAGGCATCAAAACACTGTGCACTTTGAAACGACATCTACCACGAACGGTGTGCATTCCAAAATGGATGTTTCTGAATCCGTTCATTCCGATTATTCTGATTCCGAAGGGGAATCCTCCAATAACATGGAAGAAGAGAATGATGTTAGTGAAGAGGAGTCTTCCGAATCCGATGAAGAAATGTCTAGCAATGAACTGGAAGACAATGCCGCGTATCAAAAATGGCACGGGCAAGCCATAGAAGCCACGAGTGATGCGTGGACAGAGAAATACAAAAAATATATACAGGCTGGTATGAATGAAGATGATGCCAAGGAAAAAGCCAATATCAAGACTCTATGGGCCGTGAAACGTTTCTTTTTCGACATGTACATGACGTATTTGGCTCGATACTTTGAGCTGAAAGATGATGAAACTCACCACGAGATATTAGCTGAAATCGAGGAAAAAATAGACAAGGGAATAGACATATCCACCGCTATTAAAAGAGTTATGATTAAACGTCGGACCAATTTTGACGCATTATTTCAAGAAAATGAACCAAATGAAAACATGGAAACGGATGAAGAGAGTAATAATTAAATGGGACAGGCATTAAAGGACCAGTATTAGGTCGAGGGAATTATGGGGCTACAAAATTGGTCTCATATTAATGAACAAATGACCATTTCGTTAAAATCATTTTAAGATAAGAAACACATTATCGTACCTATATAGGCAGTAAACATTCATTGCTACCTTAATATGAAAGGTATTGTATCGTTCTGCCAGTGACGTACATAAAGAGTTGTTCTATATAATATTATACATCTAGTTTGATGAATAAAAATATCGTTACGCTTAAAACATTGTGTACATGTACTTCATTTTACTTTTTTGACTAGTTTATTAATGAAAATGTATTTTTCTGAAAATGGCTGAAAATGGAGCGTTGTCCTGTAATAGAGTTTTCTATTTTTTAGTCTTGTGGCAGTTTACTTAAACTATCAATTAAGTTAATTAAATAATTTTTCAAATCTGATTATCAAAATAGGATGAACCGTGTGCATGTATAGTCACAAATTATTTTCTGTCTAGGTTTCAACATTTTTTACTTTAAGGAAAACTGGAAAGGAGATATCAAGGTTATGATTTTGATGTAAAACAATAGTCCTAATTTGTATTTGCATAATTTAGTTATTTTTTCCAGTATTTAAAATTGCGTATTTAGACAATCTTGTATTTATTTCCTAACAAATTTACAACAAAAACAAGCCTTTAAATAGATCCTGCATTTAGATAAGGGAAGAAGAAAAAAGTCAATCATTATTTTGTATACAATTTTAATTGTTACACCCTGTATAATGTTCAAGTCATCCTGTATATTTGATTTCTAGACAATCCTTAGATTATAAGCTTTCCAATGGTTTCATACCCTTTAGATGTATCTTGATACATTCTACTGAAACTGTGAAAGGAGGTATATTTCCTGTAATAGATCAATGTAACACAAATGTAGCCCAGGTTAAAAACATATATATATATAAGGGAGAAATGAGATCGGTATTTTTTTCTTCTTTTTCTTTCTGTTTGTGAATTCCTTTTTTTTTGTTTACAAAAGTTGAGTATCTTCCTTGAGTTATTGAATTACTCTTTTCTTGATCCACACTTATAATCCACGTTATGTATCTTACTCGAAATAATAAATAAACAAGATATCGAACTATGATAGAAATGTTGTGTATTATTGTGTTAATGCAATCATACTCATCATTTAGACTTGCTACGCATTTTGCTCTTTTCACTTCGCATTTTGCTCCTTTTCGCTGCGCATTTTACTCTTTTTGCGGCGCATTTTACTCTTTTTGCTCTTCTTGCTACGCACTTCTAAGTATAGACAATCCGATATTGCACAACCATGGAAAATCCCTCCCCTATGACGTCATAACCCCTTCGGTAACATCTTGGGCATTTTAGGACATGTCGATAATAGGGTTGATAAATCAATGCCCTTTTACCTATCTGTGTATATAGGATCTTGGAAATGTGTCATATATATTTACAGTTGTGAAGAAGTTGCAAGTGACCACGTAGACATTGAAAAGAAAACAGAAAAAACCATCCGACTATGGAAAAACTAGAAAACATACTATGTTGCATTTATTTGGAAAAGTGTTTGTATCGACTGTAGGCCTACGAGTAAATATCTGAATTATTATGATTGGACCGAGCCAACGATCTCTATGCGTATTTGGCTTGGATCTGTACTATCTGGTTTACTAGAGTCGTTCGTTGTACTATCTGGTTTACTAGAGTCGTTCGTTGCTGCAACAAGATGGATCTTACTGAAGCATTTCAAATTATAAGTAAGTAAAAGAAAAAAGAAAACTAAGAAACCAAAGTATAAATAATGTATTTGTATATACTTATTGCGCGTGTTCATAAGTATAATAGGAATAGTCTGTAATAAGGAGATAAGTGTGACGAAATGCTTATCGCCCTAATTACCACCACCCCTACATACACTTTGGGGGTAATAATGCTAAAATTATTGCAAATTATATTGGGTTTTTTTGTTTTTTGGATTTGGGGATCTAGTAAGTATGGAGAATGTTCTGTTTTTGTTTTTATACTAGGGCTGTCCTTAACTTACGGACAGCCCAAAGTTGATGCTAAGTTGAATAGTGATATATCACATGCGTTTCTCCTGCTTTCTTAGCTTGGTCTAGTTGTTTGAAAAAATTCAACATTAGTCCTGATTCATCCACAAAACCATCATCATTTTCGCCATCCGGACAATTGTGGTTAGCTTTTACATACGGTAATATGGCAAAGCATTCTGTGCATTCAAATACATGGAACTGTGTACAAACAGCTGCATTAGAAGCCATGTTAGAGTCAGTAAAGAAGTGTTCTTATATGAAACTTTAAATTAAAATAAACTTGTAGTGGTACTATATAGTAGAGAAGAAGAACTGATGCGTATAGACTGATTGTCAACGGTGAAAGTAAAGATGATTGGGATAGGCCTACCAATTATATGATTATTCTTTGGGGCTCTATAATGAAAAATATAGATTGTCAAATAGGGTAAATATTTTGATACCATGAAACATTAATAAATCGGAACCGTAAACATTGATTTTGTAGATTATGGTATATGAATCAATTTCATACCCCGAAATTTAGAAACGCTGATGTAATTATCTTTACCTAGATGAAATCTTTTGTCCCAACCTGTACCGTTGGTCTTGAAGGATGTTTTTCTGGGATCAAACTTTGGTTTCTTCTGTACATCTTTCATACGTTGAGACTCTAACTCTCTATGTTTAGATTCCTGAAGACTAGTATCGACCTCCGGGTAATTTCCATTCTTGTTCATTCTTCGCGAATCAAAATTCTCCTTCAATGGTACGTCAATTTGATCGTATGGTGACTTTTCCCCGTAAATTCCACACTCATCTATACCCTCTATCGTAAAGGGTTTTTCAATTCGGTAATCTTGTTCATCCAATTCATCTGTAATTCCACTGGTAAACATTGCGTCCTCCACTATATCATTAACTACACCCGCTCCCCATGGAATATCGGGTAAAGCTTTGTCTACTGGTTTGTAATAACTCAAGTTGGTAGCCATGCTGATGTTTTGAGGTTTGTTTTATCGTCTATGATCAGCGTATTCGGGTTCTCCTATCTCTTTGATTTCTGTACTGCGTATGAACAGTATAAACCTAATAAATCCTCTCTTTATAGTATTTGCGTTTTGTTGTTGTTGAGGAGTGTTGCTTTTAAAGATATAAATCGATTCCTCTCATCAAACTATGATCAAAACATGTTGTTGTTGTTATAGTTGTTATTGTTAAGTACATTTGGGAGATGTAACCCAACTTGTTTCGTCTTAATTATAATTGGAGAGCTTCATTCACATCCGTCACTATGAGAGTCAAATTGTTCCATTCAGCAGGGTTAAGTACTAGTCCTGTCTGTGTTGGAAGATTACGATTGTTTTTGTCGTTGTAAAACTGCCTGATGTGCACACTCTTTCGCCCTCTGAATTGTGTTACTCTCACACATTTATCATACCCCATGTTATACACTTTCTCCCAATCTGCGTCAGTCGTTTTCTGCTCAAATAATCTCTTGGGACGTTGGTGAAGCCATGGAAAATGCGCGAATGGTTTTCTAGGTGCATCGCCTAACACATCGGTCAATGGAGGTTTTTGATCCTTAGGTGTACTATCGGTTCCAGGAGGTTGTAAACACCCACAATCGTCAACGCCTTCAGTTTTTTTTCACCGCATCATCCTCATCCTCATCATCATCATCATCTATGATGATAAAGTCTCTATCAGCGCATATTTCTACAGGTGTATTCGGTTTCTTAACATCTCCTGCTTTCTTACACTCCGATAGATTTTCCTCTCTAAAAACCCCATGTGTTTAGATATAGGAGCCTCCGGACTCCAAAAGTTCCAAGATTTCAAAAGTTTTCTGTACCTAACTAATCCAGCCGCGAGATCTTGAGCTTGCGATTTCACTAATCCATCCGCGAGATCTTGAGTTTGCGATTTCGTAGACGCGTCACAATTACCATTTGAATTCCCGTTTACAGCCATTCTCGAACAAGTATTTGACTACTCCTCTCTCTTTGATTACTGTACCAAGCGTGAACTTTGTGAACCAAATAAATCCTATCTTTATAGTAAATTTGATTAATGTTGTTGTTGTTGTTGTTGAGGTATAAAGTATACTATCGATTCCTATTCAAATAAATTATCTTAAACTCAATAAGGAATCAATGATTCAATGCTTGTAGCCCAATTTACTCTAAAACCTATGGAGGAACCCAATTGGGCTACAATCACCATGTAGCCCAAAATCCTATGGAGGAGCCCAATTGGGCTTGTAGCCCAAAATCCTATGGAGGAGCCCAATTGGGCTCCTCCTTATACAGGCTTTATACTACTTGTGACTGATGATGTGACGTCAGTGTCTCGTGGAATGTAATAACACTTTATGATAACCATTAAGAACAGTTCCCATCTTTTGTTGTGTTATATAGTGTGCGAGATAGCAAATAAGAATTGTCGATGGGTGGAAGATCGCTTTTCCAACTGCTGGTACACCGCAGACGATGGCATGGGTCTGGGTGGAGTCGGTCTGTTTAACTTCTACTACGACGCATGTACAGGTTGGTAATGTGCTATACATTATATATACATCCCCTATTGCACATAATAACCTATTAATCTTCCGCACACTACTGTAGTATATAGAATGAAGATTTCAAACGGAGTCACCCCTGCATAAACCCCGTATAAACCCCATTTGAGCTCCCTGTGGTTAAGATTATTGTAATGTCTTACAAAGGATGTGCATGGATTGCAAATGGAACAGCCATATGTCAATTGGATATTGTTTAAAGAATCAATTCAAATGCCTTATAAACATGATAAATTAGCTGTTCGATCAAAAGGAACAGATGCGTTTGGCATAAGTTGTAATCGTTAGTGGTCTAGGAAATCTGTTAAACATTTTGAGCGGGTGACAACGCAGTGATCCATACGCTGTGTATTACGCTGAGCCATCGTTATGTGAATATTTCGCACGTGTATGGCAGGCTCAATGTCCAATAAGTAGATAGTCCAAGTTTTTCAAATCGAAAATCTTGGTTTATCAACGAAAAACCAAGTTTTCACTTTAATGTTGATAATCCAGGTTTTTCAATCGAAAATCCACGTTTTACTCGATAAACCTGGATTATCGGTCGATATTAATCCAGGTTTTTCAATCGATAATCTAGGTTTTTCGACCGATAATCCAGGTTTATCTAATTATTGGACATTGGGCCTACCATATACGTAAGTTCTACAGTCATAAAAAAAAGTAACTATACAGGTAATAAATGGGCTTTTAATTCTACAAATATATATCCTACCTAAAAATAAATAAATTATAAAGTTGTTGAGAAAGATATTGCACGTAAGGATTGAATGAGTATTGAGGAAGTGACACGCCAAAATTGTAAGGCCATTTCTTACCTGTATAGTTCCTTTTTTTTATGACTGCATTCCCAACAGTGTGGAAGGTCCATTAGAACTAACTGGTGATAAGCGTAGTTAACGTCATACATCAACATGATCAAATTCGATGACAACATTCCTAGTGGATTGTATAAACCTAAATGATTATGTTATTGATTATATAAAAAATACACAATATGTGTAAAAATAGAACTCCTTAATGTAAAGCTTTTGCACAAGAATCGTATTGTTTTGACAAGATTGGGTACGTTTTTTATATATATATATATATGTATGTTTGTGCAACTTTTATATAATTATTAAGGGCTGATATCCAAACTCTCAGCGGTGTTACACCGGTATTACACCGATGAGAGTTTGGATATCAGCCCTAAGAGGAGTTCTATACTTGCCTACAATTGCGTAAACCAGAATCATATACAATGTGCAATTATAACGAAACCACATTAAGAACAGCGTTATATAGAACTATGGATTCCATTGACCCGTATATTATATTCAGGTACACTTGACATTAGTAATAGTTTTACCACAATTAAACAAGTAAAGTTACAGGTAATGTCAATTCATACATTTGAGCATAATTTTCTTTTTCTTTTATGGATAGGTTGGAATCCCACCTATCCAAGAGCTCGTACCTTCTGTTTCTCGGATTCCTTCATCAAGAATGGCGGAAGTGTTTTCATCGTAGCATCCGGTAATCCAGGTGGCTTCGATTGGACGAACTTGACCGGAAAGACTATTGGCTTAGTAGGCGGATTCGTTGCCGATGAAGCTTGTGTCCTACGCCAATCGAAGACCATTACCGTACGTTATTATTTAATCAGTTCATAATTCAAAGTTCAACGTACATTGGCCCGATGAAGCGTGCATCCTACACCAATCGGAGATCAGTACCGTACGTTATTAATCAATTCATAATTTAGAGTTCATGTCTTCATTGCCGATGAAGCTTGCATCCTAACGCCAATCGGAGTTCAAGTCAGTGGTTATTATAAGGAGAAACGCTTGTATTCATTTAAATCCATGACGTTCAATTACTGCTGCAAATTAACCACAGGCATTCATTTATAAAATCACAATTACATTTTGAAATGTGAATGTTTATATCTCTTTATCTCTTAAATCAAGAATACTTTTCTTTCGCCGACATGTTATAGTTGAACTGTTATTGTTTACACCAATATTTACTTATAATGATATTCACCGGCAGAAAAGTTCAGCGCTGATCCGTACTGTAATTTGAGCAGTAGATATTCGTGTTGGTCCATTAACTTCCCAGTTCTATTGTTAACCAATGGGAACCGCAGTTCTTTCTATACGTTTTGCACGCGCTCGTTACAGAATGCAAACATGCTTAACAAATCCCCCTGGGCACTACCGGCCTATCTTACAGTGGTTCTGATTGGTTTATTGCAAGATATACTCATTTGAATGGCCAATTAAAATGCAGTTTGTAAAATATTTCACTCCAATCTCTATTAGTGATACAATTATTCTAACAATGTCTCTGATTGGTGCAATAAATGATGTATCTATCTTTCTGACCAATCGGCCGGTAGTTCTCAGGGGGTTAACTTATTTGCGGCTGACTAGTAGTTACATGTTCACGTATCTGAATGAATACATGAATATAATTATACTATTCTATAAATATCACATTTCTCTTCAATTTACAGGGTCCTGCCGCTAATTACATACCCTATCCTGGCCCCAACGAGCTTCGTGCAGCGATTCTGGCTGGAGAAGTAAGTGATTTCAATCAAAACACAGCCAAAAGTAACATTCTCTCTAAATATTAATTTCAAGTTTTGCCAATATAGCCATTTTTGTGGACAACATTGACACAATATTGCTGCAAATTTTGAAATTGCCTTTCTAATTATTATTTTTTTGATATAACACCAGGTCGATGCAGGGTTCGATACACGTGGGTTCTATCCCAACACCTTAGAAGTGGCCTCTGATCCCCTCTCCTGTGCTCTGGGTGGTAACGCCATGATGACTCGCAAAGACAGTCGGTTTAAAGACTGGTTTAACCCAGCTCTTGAGGTACTGATCAATTCGGAGAAGTATGTTGAAATATGCGATGCTTTGGATGGAGAGCACGGTGAGTGATAGCGTATATCAACATAATGAAAGAATAAATAATGTATGCCTCTAAGTTGCAAAAACCGATTACTATCCTTTTGTCAGAACCATAGAGGTTTCCATAATGCCATGAGCAACGGACTACAAATGAGAATCGCACCCGGCCTATTCTCGTTTTTTACATTGACTTGAAGCTCTGCATGACGTCCACATTTATTGCATCAACGAAAGGTGTTACCAAATTGGCCTAATCATGAAACGGGTGTCTTATTTCTGAAAATCTAGATCACAGTTATTATATTCCCGACAAGATTTGGCAGCTTAGGGGCCATATCCAAACTCTCAGTGATTTTAAAGCATTTTCCTACCGATTTTACCCCGGTATTCCAACGAAATAGAATGAAATACCGTTGGAATACCAGGGTAAAATCGGTAGAAAAATGCTTTAAAATCACTGAGAGTTTGGATATGGCCCCTTAACCGTTACATGGATAACCATGATAACCTCTATATCACAGTGATAACATTTAATCATTTTTTTAATTAATTTTTTTAATGAAGGTCTTTTACCTGGTCCCTCAGCCAGTGATATCTGCATCGGACGCTAAACCTACGAAAGCTTGTTTTATGACGATTTACGGGACGCTGGGTAACTAAACTATGATGTTATCGTGCACAGCCAAGCATCTCATACCAACCACTACTAGCACTGGTTTCTAACCTTCGCCATCCATCGAGGTGACGGTTACATCTGAGAATAGGCGAACGGTCCGAAGAGTTGCGAGGCTTCATGTGCACGTACCCTTGTTTTCATTTTGTAAAGAGAATAATGAGGATTGACTATTTTTCGGAAATAATTTAGGAATGTGTCTTAAAGTGGTTCAACATATCAAATAGGAAAATACCAGAAAGACATGATGTAAGGGATATTTATTATGTTGCCATTTCACTATTGTCACAATCAATATTTTGTGGAATGGGCATTGATTAGTATCCCTCCGCGCAGTAAATCTCATTTTTCTATTTCCATTTTTCAACACTCTGTATATGAATATTCTTGGACATTTTTAAACACTTGTCGCTTCAGTAGCAGTTTAAATGACAATGTACTGGATTTAACCATGTTTTCTATAGGTTGTTATATTTCAAAAAAACTTTTTTTTTTCCGATGGCTCCCCGCATCATTCTGTTAACTATTAGGCTATTCACATAGTGAGCTCATCTACAGCACAATATTCATAGAATAAAGATAGCAAAATTATATTTGGTGTTGTGTATATAATTACTCTTTCTTATTACTTATACTTGAAACAATCAGTGATTGAAATCGAAACACTTATGACAAGGGACATGCTTGGTAACCCATAGCAAGTATTCCTTTTTCAGTAGCGTGTGTACTTTTCGCAAAATAGTCACATTTCCCCAAAATGATGTTTACAAAAAAAGTGGCACTTACCAAAATCCTATAATTAAGTTACTAAAACGGTCTCCAGTGCTTTTTTAATATTAATTTTAAGTGTCTTTATTTTCAATTAAAAAGAAAGTCTCTTCTTTCTTTAGCTGCTCTCTATTTGAAAGAAAAATAAATGATTGTTCATGCATGAATAGTCAATAACTTCCCTGAACCATTGAAAAATATGACTATTTTGGGCAAAGTAAACATGATCTTGAAAAGGGGAAACTCCAGTAGCGTAGCCAGACGGGGGCAAGGGGGGGGGGGGGGGGGGGGGGGGGCACTCTGCCCCCCCCCCCCCCCCCGAAAAATAATTTGACCGGGAAATCGGGAACTATAAGCTGAAAATCGGGAAGGCAAAAGAAGGGAAAGAAAGGGAGAAGAGGAAGGAAATGAAAGGGAAAAAGGGAAGGAAAGGAAAAAGGGAAAGGAAAAGGGAAGGAAAGGGAAAAGAGAGATGAAACGGACAGAAAGGAGAAAGGAAGACAATAAGACATGCAAATTAGTTGGAAATTGCAGTTTTTCACGCCTGGTGTGGGGACTCAACGTATCTACCCCCGACTCTACCCCCGTAATGATGTTGTTTGGAGGATCATTGGGCGGGCTATTCCAGAAAAAGATGCCCTCCCCCTCTAAACAAGAATTTGGAATTCCGAACTTGTTTTTCAATAGTCAATTGAGTCGGTGCACGACGCATGAAGTGCACTTAATTGCATAAACCAATATTACCAAGTTGGCATTATGTCTTGAAACATGTGTGCCCTTACAAAACAAGGGCATACAAATCTTTGCTTAAACAGTGTTCTTACGGATTATTTCGTCGTGTATTTTTTTTAAAGCCTAGTGCCATGTCCATGAATAGATGTCAAACTAAATCTGGAATTCCAGGGGTTAAGCGTATGGGAATTGGGTATAGAGGAAATAGTGATAATGAAGATTTCTTTGGAATTCCGGGAACGTTAAAAAAGATGTGTTCGGACATTTTGTGAATGTCAGGCTTTGCTTTTAAAATAATCTGGAATCACGTGTTCCTCTCAAGGGTTGCTGACAATTGCGAGACAAAATCTTTGGAATTCCAGACCTCGAATATTGAAATAAAAGATTGGCATTCCGACTTCCTCTATACAGGGTGAGTCAAAAAAAAGTGTACCCTAATTGAAAAAATCAAAAAAAATATTTTGGACCACAACATCAAGGCAAACAAAACTTTAAATGATTGCGCCATTTCTTTGCTACCATCTGGAAAAAAAATCACGCTATTTGATGATACCGTTAAGTAAATATGACTATTTCTGTACAGGAGCTGTTTTTTCACCTAAAACACGGTTTTTAATTTCAAGCTTAACGAGCTTAATAATGTTTACTAGGATTATGATGTAAAGCATTACACATCTTGTTTATTAAAAGAATTAAGTAGACAATACACTTGTTCAAAATTGTCTCCTAATAGATTAAAACAATAGACAGCTTTAAGGCCTATTTATGACACAATTACCACACTTTAATCATTTCATAACAAAGGAATTGATCCTTTCGGTGTCGGTATTGTAATTTTTTAGTGGTCGTATCTTATGAAATATAATGGTCAAGATCTGGAAAGCGTGTTCGGACGTTAAATTGGTCACTTTTATTCAAAACAGCGTAAAATAAGTTTCCCTCAACCAATCTAAACCAGATAAAATTCATATTAAAGCTAATTAATTTGTCTTTATACCGTAGTATATTGTTTTGAAAACAAACGAATACTTTTTCTAAAATAAATCGCTGAAGTTGAGTACACTTTTTTTTGACTCACCCTGTAGTATAGAGGGGGGGGGGGGGGGGGGGGGGGGCAATTTCTTTTCTGGAATAGCCCAATGTTAAATGGTGGTTTCGGAGAACAACATTATTTTAAAACATTTTACCTATAGACTGAATTTTATGTCACATGAGGTAGTGTAGTATCCACCAATCAAATGACAGGAATATGATTATGTGGTATACAAATTCAATTATTGCTTAAACAGTGTTGTGTTAGGCTATATTCCGCCGTGTAGGCCTACTTGTTTAAAGCCTAGTGCCATGTCCATAAATAGATGCCGAATTCAACAGTCGTCATAACTTTACGTTATGGTGTTTTTGGAGAATAACATTCTAAAACATTTTACAATTTTTACTGAATGTTAGCCTCACTAAGGAACTAAATAATGACATTTCCATTTCCGAGGGGTCTTGGGGAACGGGAAAATACGACGCCGCACTTCACCGACGTTTACTAGTGGACACCAAGGTGAAGCGGTAACCCCTGGTGATGAAAACTAAAGCGGTAACCCCCGGGTAAACTGAGGTGGTAACCCGGGGATGCCAACTGAAGCGGTAAACCCGCCCCGGTTATACTAAAGCGGGAACTCCGGTGGTTATGGTGATGTCAATCAATAGACGGCACTTCTATGGTCAATCGAAGTGGTAACCACCGGGGATGTCAACTGAAACGATAATAATCAACAGGTATATGCTCAAATAGTCGAAATAGATGGTATCATAATTGTTTTGTTATCGCATTGTTAATAATTCTATAAGTTAGTTATTGTCAACACTTGTTTTTTAAATGATCTCGAACAATTGTACACGGTCATTACGCGGCTTTGTAATTTAGTACACGGTCATTGCACGCCATGCACGGCCATCGAGTTTATGTATTAACTTTTTTAACTTTATAAACATCACGTAAAAGGCACTATATGTACAGTATGTGTAACTATTTTTAGGCTTTTTGGTGTGCATGAAATATATGTGGTGTTCTTTCCAGTTGCCAGATTTAATAGTTTCGAGAATTTGCTCCATACTATATTGGTAATGGTATCAATATCAAAATGCGTAAGCAGTTATATATTTATATAATTTAGTTATACAGCGTGTTCAAAAGACACTGGGTCCAAAACATAGCTGCTTCATATTTAAGGACATGAACGTAGATATATCTGACCTGTATGGGTCAAATTTTGAGACAATATAACGTTAACTATTTGAAATACAAAGCTTTAAATAAAGCGTGTTTAGATACTGTTAACCAGATTTTGCCTATGAACCACCCATGCATGCGTTGAAGTTTTGCGGATTTTCTGACTAACTTTTGCCTTTGATTTATTCATTACAATGACTAATAGACAGGACAAAATATTGTCGTCAAATTAAGGGATTTAAAAAAGTGTAAATACCTCTGACATTTGTGTATATTTGAAGCACCCATTCAGTGAATCGCCTATCCTTTGTTACCCCTTTTAACGATATAGAAAAAAGGATCCCCGCTTTTCCTCGAGCTTGCCTCTACTTGTGTTTGGGCAAGAGCCCTAAGCACAAATAACGTCTGAATAAATTAAGTGTCTCATTTTTGCAGATGATGTAACACGTAGTAACAATCTGTGTGAATTTCAGATAAATTGGCGGGAAGGTGACGAAAAGCGCAATTCTGATCGACCAAAACAGAATTACAATGTATTGTAAGGGCCCGAGACTACAGGCAGTGGCGTAGCTCAGGGGGGGGGGGGGGGGGGGGGGGGGGGGGGGGGGGGGGGGGGAAATGCCCCCCTGACGGGAAAAAACCCATTTGTGCCCCCGCCCCCAAAACCCATTTGTGCCGAGATTGCGTGCGGGGTACTTGTTTTGTGTGGGCATATTTAGCTCAAATAGTCAAATATAAGGCAAAATTGTACATATAGTACATGTGACCGCACCCATTTGGGCATCTCAAAAACTAAGAAACGTGTTAAAAATCATGTAGAATTTTAGAGGAGGGTCAAGAACATCTGCAGAACGGTAAAATGTATAGTTTTAAACACGTTTGGTGACCAAATTCATGTCGTACAATGTCGGAAAATTCACGCTTTAAAAATCCGTGGTCTTCAAAATTACAGGAATCCTAACTCATTCTAAACCGCACCAAATCATGAAATGAACCCTCGTCTACGAAAAAGTCAATGTACGTATTGCTCTATCTGCTTGGAGATAGCGAAGACCACGGAAACCTCATAGCTTTATACCACGGAATGAAATCTGCCATAGACATTCAATGGCGAAAATCGTACAGATTTGCACTGCAGACCTCTGTGTAGGGAGTGTTGACAATAGCATGACAATAGCAAGGTCGTTTGACTATTGACTGAATTCTCTTCTCTTTTAGTAGGTTTGTTCGTTCAAAACAAGTATGAAAGTCGCATGGTCGTAGATAATCAAAAGTCGTTGCTATGGTTCGTGATATAATACCGGTAGTATTATCACGCAAATTACGGCCGGTTAGTAAATCAGGTTTTTAAACATTAGCCATCATGAATAAGAGGAAATACCGCGCGTTGGATTTTGAAATGGTCTTTTTACGGGTCAGGGTAGTTTGTCCTCTTGAGTGTCATTCACTTAAAGTTTTTTTCCGCGCTTCGCGCGCGTACTAATTTTAATATTTCATTATTTAAGATTAACGAGGCGGCTTCAGGACAGTTTTCCATGACCGTTTTATTTAAAATAGTTCAAAAACTCAAAAATTGTGTACGCTCCGCGCGAATACAGGTTTTAACATTATTATGACCCTCAAACCACACCAAAAATTCTAAATATTATGCGGGGGACGTTATTATCATGTGGGAACATTAGTGTTAGAAATGCAACTTTTTTTGCGCTTCGCGCACGTATGAATTATAATATTCCATTATTTAACATTAACAAGGTGGCTTCAGGACAGTTTTCCATGACCATTTTAGTTAAATCTCAAGAATTTTGCGCGCTCGGCGCGCATATTTTCTACAGGTTTTAACATTATAAATAAATATTCTTAAACAGCTAAGAAAGTTTAAGCAATCTCATTGGTTCTCAAAGAAATCGGCGACATCTAGATGAGACAATAGAACACGGGGAGGTAGGGCTTACGTTTTAACAGTGCGTCCGACCTTCACAATGCGTGGTTTGCTCCATAACGCGCACTTCTGCAGTGCGTGTTTAGCGCTTTTCCTGCGTTAGTGCCGGCGCCGCGACGCTTACGCATGGTTTACTCATCGCATGTGATTGGATGGAATGTTTGTGGGTTATTCGATCCTAGCAGGGGTAAAAGTTGTCAAATGTGGACAATAAAATGTACTTATTTCTTTGATAAATGTCTAAAAGTATGATTGTTTAAGAATGAGAATAAAGGTATTGTTTTTAGACCGTACCCGTGTTATATTGTCTGACATAAATGCGTTCGATAGTATTATTTTTTGCGTAGAACAAAATAATACTATCGTCCGCATTTATGTCAGACACAATGACACGGGTACGGTCTAAAAACAATACCATTATTCTCTAATTCTAAATAGTATGTGGGGGACGTTAAAACAACATACTGGAACATTTAAGTGTTAGAAATGCCAATTTCTGCGCGCTTTGCGCGTATTAATTTCAATATTTGATTATTTAAGCTTAACAAGGTGGCTTCAGGACAGTTTTACATTTTAGTTCAAAAAATCAAAATTTTTGTGTGATCCGCGCGAATACAGGTTTTAACATTATTATGACCCTCAAATCACACCACAATTTCTAAATATTATGTGGGGGACGTTATTATCATACTCGACTATTAGTGTTAGAAATGCAATTTTTTGCGGACTTCGCGCACGTATTAATTTTAATATTTCATTATTTAAGCTTAACATGAACAAGGTGGCTTCAGAACAGTTTTTCCATGATC
>CM069459.1:45349166-45351666 GCA_035610835.1 Ophiura sarsii | reverse complement strand
GATAGTTTATAACAAACACGGGGATGCTGGCCTAGTGTTACATGGGTCTATTTCATGACTATATCAAAATATATCAACATGTTTACATTGTATGTTATTTTGCTTGTTACAGCATTTCATCCTGTATACTTGATAACCCTTAGATTATAATTTACCAAATACTATATGTTTTCATACCCTTTTTAGATGTAAAGATTTTTCCTGTACACACTTAAAATGTCCTCTTCATTTTTGAATAGAATCTATTCAGATTTGAATAGGAAACCTCTTCCGATGGGCACTTACAACTGTACAAGGGTCTCTTCAAAACGAAGAGGAAAATCTATTCAAATAAATGAACATGTACTATTCAAAAATGAATAGAATCCTATTCAAAATTGATAGAAAATGCGGGGGAGGGGGTGCAGGTGCATTGACTCTTTGATGTTTATGTTATTGCACAATTTATATGCATTTATTTAGTGAACAATAACTTCACTTTCTTTAAAACAAGTGATAAGATATGCGCATGCGCATATCAATATCATTTCCATGGTGTTAAATTAATGCATCGACTCAATTCAAATAAAATAATAGGTTTAAATGAATAAAAGGTGCAAATTAGCTCCTTAGCATAATTGAAATGGCATGGCACAAACGAGCACCGGCGCTAATTTTTGTAATGAACATGGTTCATCCTACTTCGTTATTTAGATTTGGAAATAAGTTAATTAGCTTAATTGATAGTTTAAATAAGTGATGTCAATTTATTACCAAAATGGCATCAGGCTAAACATGAGAAAGTCCTATTAGTATTGCCAGTCTTCTCCGAATCGGGATCGCGTTCGCCTTGAGGGCGTGCTAATTAATGACGCACTGTCAATTATCACACGTCGATGAATCAGAAGACGGGAATAAGTTTGTTATTTCAATAAAGGGCGAGAGGAGGTGGGGGCGAGAGGGGGGGGGGGGGGGGGGGGGGGTCGCAATATTGAATTTCGTGTCGGTTGAGACTAGCACTGTCGGTTCATTTGACAAGAGGAATCATGGAATTATGATGGTAAAAAGTACAAACACGAACATTTTTCGCGAGCTGTAGCGCATGTGTCCCAAAAATGTTACATATTACATTTGCGTTACATTTTACATTCACAAGGATCCCTTGGACATGTTGGAACAAATTGAATTTCACAGAATTATGGAAAATTCATCTCCGTTTCGAGTAACCAATACGAATTAAATACAATTTAAGATATAACTAACAATGCGTTTTTGCTATGGATTTTATTAACATGTTCATTATTTGAATTTTTAACTGGTTTAAAAAAAAAGGTTTGAAGTTTGGACCTGAATATTTTGACTCATCCTATATATTAGACTAGTATCTCCTCCTTCAGTCTTTCTCTCTGCAGATTTAATATTAAATTGTATTAGATTGCTTTTAACATTGCCCAATTACACACCAATCAGATAGATAGAGGGTTAATACACAAAATACAGTATAGCCTAAATACAAAATGAAAATGTAACAGAAGCACTTTTTCTGGGTGCCGGGTTAACAAAAACACGTGACCTGTGTGTACTGTTTAACTGGCAGGTTAACTAATCCTCGACAAACGTTTTATGTGTTGTTGTTCATTTGCTCATTTTTTTTCGACAGTCTCGAGATTTATTCGAATTGTGTTTTTAAAATATAACTGGGATGCTGATGTGTCCATCCTTCTAATAGCATCAAATGTGTTGCA
Source organism: Ophiura sarsii (assembly GCA_035610835.1). NCBI lineage: Eukaryota > Metazoa > Echinodermata > Ophiuroidea > Amphilepidida > Ophiuridae > Ophiura > Ophiura sarsii. Next base: position 45,349,942 of record CM069459.1, on the reverse strand, counting down.
ATAACCTTGTTATTGTTGTTCAGCCCCTTGCGGAGGTCTCAATAATGTCCTCAAAAGCCAATAGAGCATCACTCTCTGCACTGTACAATAGTTAATGAACAGACGACAGAATTGTTATTTTAGGAACGAGATAAGGCCACATTTTGTTGTTGTTGTTATGTTGTCCACGACCGCCCGCTCGTCATTTTAGGGCCGCTCCGATTTTTTTTTTTCAGATTTTTTTCTTTTTAAAAATCGTATTTTTTTTAATTTTAAAAATCGTATTTTTTGAAGAAAAAAAAATCAGATTTTTTTTTACTTCAGATTTTCTTTTTTTTTCAGTTTTTTTTCCAGTTTTTTTTCAGATTTTTTTTTAACAGTTTAAATGGCATTGAATATTAAATTAAGTGTTTATAACATATATGTGCGGCTCTTAGAGTGATTTTAACTCTTGTTGGCTGAACTTTGAGCTTCTGCTGGTAAAAGAAAATTTAAAAAAAACCGCCCGCCCGCCCCTCCTCTCTGAAAGCTGTGGAGGACAACATAACAAAAAAAAATTGGGGCCTATGGTGATTTTGGCACATTTGCATTTGTCCAGTGCAATACAAATCATGTCTCTATCGGGAAACTTATATTAACAGGCCCTTTAATATACAACCATGTTTATTATTCCTTATTCAGTGATCCAATCACCGGCGAAATCATTGTAAATGCAGGTATAGTTGGAGGTGTTTTTTTAGAATATTGGTAATTTAAAATCCAAATTAGGCCTAACGTACAAACTATTAAAAGAAACC
>CM069459.1:45298088-45349066 GCA_035610835.1 Ophiura sarsii | reverse complement strand
TTCTAAATCAAAATTCACTTTGTTCTGTTATTATACAATTTTGCAATTTGTAAAAATAAAAAATAAAAAATTCTAAAAGAAAAATCGATTAGTCAAGCCCGTACACTAGGGTTTGTTTTGTAATTATGCAATGTGTCTCTATGAATTACTTATAACGTAGCAACAAACTTCTAAACACTCAGGGTTTCAAGATAAAGAGAGTATGACAACGATTATATGCCGTTAATACTCTTAATTACTTTGGGAAAAAACACAATTTTTAAAACTTGGTGTAAAAGGAACGACAAGAGCACATTTCTGAAAGTCAGTACGAACCTGTACATCACCTTTAAAAAAGAGGTGAGACTCTATACTGAAATAGAAAACATATCAAAGACCAAAACTTCGTTTAGCTACAGCACACTTGTGAAAAGCTTTGAGTTGCCAATACTGGACGCATGCACCGAATAATTTATTAGATATTGATTGTTAAGCTACGTACCACTACACACTACATACTGTACATGTATATTCTCGCTTGTAAAACGAACCACGACAACAGAACATCTTCAAAACAATGAGTAATATAAAAATCGTTTTAAGATATTGTTCGAATTATATTGAATTCGAATTATAATAATAATCCTACATAATATAATTATTATTAATATGTTGGTGATTGATATAAATGTTATGTTACTATGTGTAAATCGTGTAAATGACAAGTGTTACTTAAAATAAAAAGCACGAGTTCTCCATTCACTGTGGAAACGTTAAAAAACACACACAAAAAAGTAGCAATCGAGTTATTTAATGATCTCTTTTTGAGGGTAATTTCAGTCAATTGGTATCATGATATGATCACACAGGCCATTCAAATATTGCTTTCAGCTACGTGATCACTTGGGTGTCGTCAAATGATCACTGGGGTCAGGCGCGGATCCAGCCAAGTGTTGGGGGGGGGGGGGCAAAAAATGAAATTGTGCTGGTATCATCAAAGCGGTGCACAGCACCGCCCTCCAAGCTATGTTAGGACGGGGGTGTCTGAGGGGGGGGGGGGGGGGGGGGGGGGGGGGGGTGGTGCCCCCTCAGAAGTATAAATGTTTTTCAATTTTCGAACTCTTTTGGTGTGATCTGGTGTATACTTTTGACCAACATTTTATCTAAAAGCCACCTCTTCATATCCAATCAATATTTTGTTTTTATCAATGCAGAAGTTGAGCATATACGAGTATACTGATATTTTCTCGATTTAAGTATAGATTGTTTAAAAGCTTGAAAAGGGGGGAGTCTGAATTGGATTTTTTTTTCAATTTTCGAACCAATTTGGTGCGATTTGGTATGCACTTTTGAGCAATATTTTATTGAAAAGTAATCACTTTCTTTCCGATCAATATTAGCTTTTTATATAGGCCTATGCCAGAAAGAAGTTATACTATATACATGTAGTTACCTCTAAAATATCAGATTTCTCGCCAACGTACGTACGCGTACGTATGTATCCCGATCAACTTCCAATAAACTCCAAACGTTCTTATGTCCCTCGCATGCCTCCCCTCCCGCCTTGTCGTACCCCCCCCCCCCCCCACCACTTTTTTTTTTTTTTGCGTTTGTCCCCTCTTCTTCCTCTCACTTTCCCTATTTTCCTTCCCCCCCCTCTTTTTTCCCCCTTCCCCCCCCCCTTTTTTTTGGGTGGAGGGGGGGGGGGGGGGGGGGGGGTGGGAGGGGCGTCGGCCCCATCTTTATCCGCGCCTGTAATTAAATGATCACCTGGGGTAATTAAATGATCACCTGGGGTAATTAAATGATCACCGACGCAGTCATTAAATTATCGCTTGGGTCATTATAATATCGTTTGATATCGTTTGAGGTTAATAAATAGTCACTCGGGGTCAGTAAATGATTGTGTAGGGTCAATAGATAGTTACCTGCGTTCATTAAACGATCCCCTGGAGTTATTTAACAATCGGTAAAGTCTTTACATTATTGCCTGGGGTTATTATGCTATAATTTGTGGTCATTAAATGATCACTTGGGTATATAAATCATCACTTAGGATCAATGAATAGTCACTTTTGGTCATTAAATGATCACTTAAGTCCATTAAATGATTACTTGGGAGTCTTTCAATGGTCATTCAAGTTCATAACAATATCACTTGGGGTCATTAAGGGAGCACATCAAAACTCGACCGCCCGGCAACCGCCGGTTCCATGGGGTTCCGTGAGGTTGCAGCCGGTTTATATTGTTCTAAACAATGATATGCGGTCCAACCGGGCGGAACCGGCGGTTGCCGCGCGGTCAAGTTTTGATGTGCTCCCTAAATGACCTATGGGGTTAACGTTATATACATTATATAATTACTTTGTAACATGACATTATCAATTAGGGTCCTTAAACGACCGCACAGGTTCATTAAATGATTGCTTGCGGTCATTACAATATCACTTGGGGTCAATGCATAGTCACTTGGATCATTAAATGATCACTAGCAGTTATTAAATGACCGCTCGGGTCATTAAATGATTGCTTGTGGTCATTCATATGATTGATTTATGACGTTAAACTATCACATGATGTTATTAATATTACCACCTGGGGTTATTAAATGATCACCTGGGACTATTAAATGCAGGGCTACGAAATCCACGGGAACGCGGGAACGGCGTTCCCAGAAAGAAACCATGTGTCGCAGGAAATAAAGCCCATGACCAAATTTACAAAACAAAACAAAAATTGAATAAGAAATAAAAATAAAAGATTAAATATATAAACTGGAGCTGTGATGGATAATCATGAATCCATTCAGATGTTAATTACTTTGTGGACCCAATGATTTTGTGATAGAAATAGGTGCCGCCATTCACTCGTCTATCAAATGTCTACAGCTTTCAGAAATACATAAGATTGAGTGATGACTGATAATTGTGATCAATTCAATGGCATGGGGACCCCAGTCAGGATTCCTCTCCCATTGACCCCAGATAGCATAAACTACACATTTTGTCCCCAACACAATCGAAAAATTTGACGGTTCAGCCTATAATTAATATGGGTCTAAAATGTCTAGTTTCAGATCTAAGTGAGCTAATTTGTAGGAATTTTGACTCATTTTTTCGTGAGCCAAATATTCGTGCGCATCTTCCCCTCAAATTTGTCTGTTGCCAGTTTTTTTCATGTCCATCCACTCATCTCTTCACAAAAAAGTTGATGCTGCTGGCGTCGCCACTGTCGGGAGTCTTTTGCCCCCTGAACCCCAACAATGACTTTGTGTATGGACTCAACCATGAATAGCTACTACATTGTGCAGGAACTCGGGGTAAATCATCGAGGCAAGTTGCTAAAAGAAACAATCTCGCAGACATTTTTTCACGTCTCAAAAAAGATCCTAGAAAGAATTTTTTCTTTCTCTGCCCTGCCTACACAATAGGCCTACTGACAAAGTCACGCCATTGAAAATCTGCATTTCATTGAATAACTCTAATTTTATTAGACAACATTGAAAACATACACACAAAAAAGCCAGACAAGAAGATAGACTTGGCAAATCTGAATAAATACATAAATAAATAAATAATTTCAAACGGATATATATAACTACATCAGAAAGTAAATAGCATGATAACATTGGAGCAAGGAGGGTGCCAACCTAAAGGTGGCGGGTCACCCCAGCCCTACCTTCCATCATTAAATTGTACTTAATATAATCACATAGAACATTTATCTGGAATTCATCATTTTCGGCTATTCCAGAAAATATCCGCGACGCCCCTATAATCATAGGGGTAAACTTTAAATCATGCTAATGGATCAAAAGTTCCGGAATTCCAAACCATCTTTAGATAAAAAGTTAACCGAATTCCGTACTCGATAAATTAGCCAGTAGTTACCGAATTCCGAAGTGATGACCAGATGTTACGGAATTCTGCGAACCTTGAAAAAAGAAAAAAAGAAAAAATGACCGGAATTCCAAGCACCTCTATTTAGGGGTGATGCGGATATATTTTCTGGAATAACGCGCTAAACACTGGGAATATTATGATTGCACTGGATGTTCAGGATTTAAATTTTATATTTTGTACTAATAAATTATAGAACAAAACTAATAATATTAATACTAAATTAATACAATCAATTAAAAGGAAAACATTATTTAGGGATCCTTCACCAAAGTGTGGATGGAATCTGTAGGATTCTAAAAGCGTTAAAATCTTGGTAAAAGTCACACCAATATAAACGTTATGTAATATTACTAATAAGATTAATTAGAAGTTTATTCGGGCATATGTGGCGCAGTGGGTAGAGCACCGAACTCTTAATCTAACGGTTGTGGGTTCGAGTCTCGCTGTGGTCGACATGTTGTACTCTTGAGTAAGGCACTTTACCGCAATTACTCCTCTCTACACAGATGTATTGAAATGAGTACCGGCATTCTTCAGTGCTGGGAAGATAATAGACTCGCGGTGGAGGATGTGTAGCGAGCCCCACACAGCAATATTATAAAAAGGAGTGAGTCTAGCCCTATCGCTTTGAAAAAAAGATGGGCACTACGCTCCTGGATTTACAGGAACGACCGCCTTTACCTTTACCTTTACCTTCGAGGGGGTATCATAAAGTTTTAGAAAACACCCAGAAGTGAAGAAGCCAGAAACTTCATTTTGATGCGTGATCCTTCAGACATCTTTACTAAGTCCCTGTGCAAAGTTACACATTTCTCCTACTATTTATTACCTGTCCACAGACCGCCATTGCAGAGCTCCTCAGATTGACCCCCATTGATTGATTCTGAGATTACCTCAGATTGTGTTATAACCCAAAACAGCAATAAATAGTTAAAAGTTTTGACAGAAAGGGGTCAAAGGTCATTACAAACAAGCTTGGTGATAATAATACTATGGGTAACATGGGGTGAACACAGATTGACATCTGATGACCCCTACATGACCTTTGACCCTTTCTATCAACACTTTAAACTATTTATTACTGTTTTTGGTTATAACACAATCTGAGGCAATCTGAAAGTAAATCAATGGCGGTCAATATGAGGATCTTTACAATGGCAGTCTGTGGACAGGTAAAAAAATGTAGGAGAAATGTGTAACTTTGCACAGGGACTGAGTAAAGATGTCTGAAGGATCACGCATCAAAATAAAGTTTCTGGCTCCTTCACTTCTGGGTGATTTCTAAAACTTTATGATACCCCCTCGTAGTTTTATTGATCTTACAAATTACACCAATAGAACCTTTATGCAATAAGATCGATTAGACGTATAATTTGACCTTAAAAGTCCCACCACTGTAACCTTTATGTTATATTGATTAGACGTATAGTTTGACCTATCGCCGATGGGTAAAGTTCAGGGAATTATTTTTAAAAAATCATCTCAAACTATAAACATTGCATTCAGCTTTTATATTATATTAATAATTGCATTAGGTTTCATATGGCGATAGTTTGCTCCATCTAGAATGATTCCCTATACGTTAAGTTTAAAAAATAAGCAAAATTGGGATTGCAAATATCGAGGTATAGATACAGCAAACTATTCTCATTATGAAAATTAATGCAAACTATATGAATAATTTGACGCCGCTTTCAACTGTAAGACCAACTCAAAGAATCTAATTTACAGACGAGATTTCACTGCCTCCACTTCAAATCGCGCCACTGTTCCACGCAAATCCATCTCTCACCCTTCTTCCCGCGAACTAGTCAGCAGTGACGGTGGAAGCGAACAGATGTATGGGGACGAGCCCAAATTGGGGTTTTTTGTGTGGAAACATGTGGTAAAAATTAGCCGGTTTCAATTTCATACATGAGGATAATTTGCTCTATCTATAGAACGACGTTAAATTTCAAAATATGTAAAAGTTGGGATTACATTCAAAATATCGATGTATCCTTAGATATCAAAAACTGTTTTATAATGAAAATGTATGCAAATATGAATGATTTGAGCATGGGATACCTCCGCAATAGCTGTGAAGCCATCAGTCACAGACTAGATGTCACTGCCTCCACTCTTCTCATCTCGTCACTGCTCCACGCAAATATGTCTCGTCATTCTTCCAATGAACAAGACAGGACTGGAATAACGCAATTCAGCTCCCGGGTATTCGGCTGCACCCAAACGCACTCAATGTGGTATGATGTAGTAGAGCTACGATTTAGCAAACCAGCATTGATGTATTTTCAATCTGCCTAGGATGCAGTCTTCAAAAAATGTAACTAACCAGATCTCTTCTCCTCTTCAATTTTAGATATATACATTGATCGCAAAAATCGGTTAACAGTTAAGAACGGTACACCAAAAAGAGTTAAACAAAGTGCAGTTTCATTTTTGCACTTGAGTTTTGAACACGCAGGATAGTGTAACGAGTGTTTATGGGCTGCATTGATCCATTGAAGCATCCCTAATCCTCATCTTGTTATCGACTGATGAGTTGCCGTTATCAGTTAATCATGTTCTAATCTGCCTATTCCTACACGTACCGAGGCTGCGTGTAAGAACCAAATGCGAACTAATAACGGATTTTGTTCTGATTTTGGACACATACCTGTGCTATTATTCAGTCAATATTCACGTTAAATATCTCAAATGCATTCTTTAATCGACCCCGTAATCGACGCACATTCAAGTATATCGAAAATTTCCTTTAGTTTTCGCAAGAAGTCACGGAATGCTTGCAGTACGCAGAGATTTCTACAGTTGTTTGCCTCCACATCGTCATTCTCAGCGAAGTCCCATTCTACCGCGGATGTGGCTGGTACGTCTTCTGTGCTAACCTATTGCATAAGATAAAAAGCAGTTTGAAATTCAGGCAAGTGAAAATTAAATACTGAATGTAAGCATGTAGGCAAATGATTCAAGAACCTCTCTCTCCGAGATAGCGAGACCTTTACAAAAGCGTGACATGTAAAACTACTCCAATAAAAATTCCATTAAAATGGAAAGTTGGCGGTCAAAAGGAAATTGCGATATAAGGCAAATAGAAAGAGCAAAAATAGCAACATTTGTAAATACGGCTTTTAGTTGCTAAAATTATGTGGCAGAAGAAGCAAGCGCATAGATGATAATTGTGCAAGATTCTTGCATGGCATTACTAGAAAGCAATATAAATTACAGCCATAGTTTAGTGATAAACACGGTTTTAACATTCAATTTAAGTTTTAAATATATGTCATATGTATTCAATTTATTTGATCAATAGACCATTTCAAATTGAGATCGGAAATCTTCGGAAAAACAGGTCACGTGGAGTAGGTGCGTTGCGCGTTCTTCGCAACAGTTAATCGCATTCACAGCAGTTGTCCGCCTCAGTGATTTACTATGTTCGCATACACGCGTGCACACATGAGAAGTGGAACGAGACTATTTTGGGTTTTTTATCAACAAAGGCGCTGACGGACAAATTCCAAATGTATCGAGCAGACGGTAAAAAGTGAAAATATTACCCCAAATCTTTTTATCTCACTTGTTTTTGTAACTGAAATGCCGCAACATCAACTTTGTGAGGGATACAATCTATCCCCAACACCAGCGCAATCTACCACACAGGCAGACGGGTGAAAAACATGTTGTTTTTCTCCGGCACATGGCCATGACCTGTCAGGAGCTGACAGGTCATGGAACCGAGTGTCAAACACTCGGCTAATCGTAAACATTCGGAACCGATCGTATATTTTCGGATTTGAAATGGTCTATACATAAATAAATGTAGAAATAAATAAATGAGTATTTTTTTTAAATACTTTTAAATAAATAGTTGAATCATTTTGTTAATAAATAATAATATAAATCGAAAATTATTTTTTTTAATCGAAAATAAATGAATCAATAAACTAATGAATCAATACATAAATACACGCATATTAAAAATTAAAATATTAAAAATTACTTATAAAATAAAGAAATTAAAACAAATAAATATGAGAAAACATTAATAAATAAAAAATGATTAAATAAATAAATGAATAATTATGTAGATAATTAATAATATAAAAAGTAAATATAGAAATATAGAAATATACAAATGAATAAATTTTACGTTCAATTTAAGTTTTAAATATGTCATATATATTCAATTAATTTGATTAGAATTATATTCAATTTAATATGGCCAATATTCGTTAGTAAAACTATGGTTGAAGTAGAATTTATTTGTTTATTATAGAAAAAAATTCCATTGAAATGGAATGGGGGCGATCCAAGAGAAAGAATCATGTTTTGTAACCATTTTCTGAAGCATCTGTTCATTCTGTTGCATACCAAAATACCAGGGATATGGTGTATGTATCTTTCAAACAAAAAAAACCACCCCAAATCAAAACACAACAGTCTAAAAATAGTACAGGAAACCAATAAAGTTGATGTTTGTGCATGGAGGGGGGAGGTACCATCTGAAGAACAATCTAGGTATATATGACATCCGCAACTCATTAAAGCCCCAACTAAAAAATCCTCGGTTTCCCATGGAAATGGAGTGATCACCAGAACATGATGTGTACAGAGTAATTTGTAGTGACAGTTCACCATATCATTATGTAATGCAGTGCTACCCAACAAGGACACATGTAGGTTTATTTTAAAGCAAGCACTATTTTTTCGCGGCATTTAATGTTCGTGATGCAGAAGAACCCACATTTTTCATCATGAAATGTTTACAAATGTACACCTTTCTAATAATGTCTAATAAGAATACTAAAAGCTTGTGAGCATGACAATTTCACCAATCCTAGCCAGTCGCGAAATTTTTCATACACATATTTCATGCAAACCTTGACCATGTTTTAGGACACAGTTGACACTCTGAGCTTTTCAGTAGTATCCGAGACCACAATTGTAATGTGTATAACATCTGGACAGTTGGGAGATTTCTCTTTAGTCAAACAAGATAAGCTATTATGTCTCTCTGTTGGGAGTCTAATAACATCTCTCTGATTGAATCATCAAGGCTAAACAAATATAGCTTTGACTCCATCACAGACTGCAGGACTGTTAAAATAAACTGCATAGGTACATGTAATTTACAAAGACTACAAAATAATTTAGACAATTTTCCATATACTAAAAACAAAATGGCAGCCTCCATGTATATGTAGAAAGACCTAAATGTCCAAGAATATGCAATCTGATGCTATAAGGTTGGCGGGCTTGGCCCGCCAACCAAAAAGATAAACCACTAAAAATAGTGTCATTTCCTCTTTCTAGATAAAGTTTCAAAGCTAATTCGTTTTCACAAATTCTGCAACAAATTTTATCGAACGCTTAGTAGTACCCAATTTTCTATTAGGCAGGATCTTCGGGTAATTTGTGTAATCGATGCACCGCGACGGTGGTGGTGCTGTTCAATTTTGGTTAGTTTATTCTCATGTGCTCACCATGCGCCATTTTCTTGGACAGTTGAAATGAAATGGACATTTCCAGAGTGTGACAATTAATAGTAAATAAGTAATAATTTATTGTCGTCCACTCAAACTCAAAGCGACGTCTCAAAATTTGTGCCGAACATCTTAAACATTTACATAACTTTTCAAAGAAGAAAATTCGAAAGCATTTTCACAACACACAACAAAATACACAATTTCGGTAATGTTCATCTAAGTAAAAATGTCAAAAACACGGTTTTTGTTGCGAAAGAGTATGAGCACACCTCAACTGCATAATATACACAATTACAACAACAACAAAAAAAATCTTTTTCGTTTCGTGTTTAGAAATCCCTATACATACAATTTGTAATATTATCTAAAACCGGCCGCGAAATCTTACCAGCATGAGTTCAAGATACCGTCGAAGTACTTGTAGATTGTTGTTCGTGTTAGATAGAGCCTCAAGATATTTAGGGGTAGTAGTAGAATTCAATCTTCCAAGTTCATCACTGTACACAGCTTCCATACCATCTTGATACGCTATCACAATTAGGTAGTAATCTTGCAAAATGTCGGCCGACTGTTTTAAGAAGATAAAAAGAAATAACGCGTCTTTGTTAGATACGGTATTAGTTAGGTCATGTAGGTGCGTTCTTTTAAACCCCCGGTGACATCATGGACATGAGGGCCTTTCAATTTCTTCGATGATGATCGGCAACCAGGGAGTTTCCAAACATTGGGTGAACCATAGATAGGATCTATAGGTGAACCCCGGAGGTGAACAAACTAGTAGCCCAGCCTTCCAGAATGGTCGACTAAAACATGACTCAGCACAGGAACTGTTGAACCTTTAGCCTGGTTATAGCTGTTGTTCTCAAGGTAACCGTTACTTATGTTTACATTTACGCGCAATTGGACACCTTGTTTGTTGTTAAGCCGTGATATTTTGAGTTTAACATGTTTAAGTGGGTACCTTGCAATCTACCACGTGTTATCTTGATGCCATGAATGTGACAATTGACCCTTTTTCAAATTTGTTGATGCCCGTTGTTTATGAAGTATATGATTTTAATAGAATTTTAGAAAGCATTGATGACAATACGCAGTATACACAGTCATAACTTCTCAACTTTGGAGTCGAATTTGCGATTGGCCTCGATTTGCATTTTTAAAACAACTGTTTCAAAATTACCAATGTTCCAAACGATGTGTCAACATCACGCGTATGGCAGAAGTACGCATCTATCCGATTTCCATATCTTATGTTGTCACTTTGATTCAGTTATACCAGCATGACTGTGCAGACTTTACGGGGACGAATATACTACAGTTTGGAATAGACTATATAGTCGGAACGCCTCTTAGCCGAATAACCGTTAAAAGGTCAATTACCGTTAAACTTCATCTATAAGCACCCATTGACTAATAGTTAATAAGCAGAGAATAGATAAAAAGGTATGAGCGCCCTCTTTTGATCTAGAGAAATTAGCACGAATTTGTTTAGTGTATTCGATATTCAATAATATAAAGTTGTATTACTATCTAAATAATTTCATGGACAGACGAATTGCTCAGTTGGTAAAGCGCCCGGTAAAGCGTCAACTTCAGTATCACGAGGTTGGTGGATCAATTCTCAACTACACCTTTTGCAATTTCTTTTGAAATCCAAGTGATATAGAAATTAATGCAAACTTGAATGTAAAATTATTACTCAATTATACTAGCTTTATTGTTATTTTTCAAAAAACAAGCGCATAATTAATTTGATTGTATAAAGTAATGATCTTAATAGTCCAACCTTTTTATAAGCTAAAACACATTTATACTACAAATTAACCACAGCAAAATGTATTCATTGGCTTATTTTAAATGTTTCACACAGTAATCTTAAACGTTTCCTTCATCATGATTTAAGGGCAAATTATGATGATGCATATTAGGTTGGTAGATCAAGTTAAGCAACAAAATGAAAGTAACTATGCAAACCACTATAATCCTGGTCTCACAGGATTATAATTGAATGGCTATTAAATCAATTTATTTTCAATAAGATAGAGGGCCGTCCATTTATACCGACCCATCAATCATACATGTAGTTATAAAACAGTATCTGACATAGCACTCCCGTTTAGATCAATTGGTAAAGCCAGCGCCAACAGTTTGGGCTAGGGCAATTGTGATCGCAGGTTCCAGATGGCAATACCTGGTTCGAATCTCACTTCAAGACTTCTTCTTTTGGAAAGGTCATAATTTTCAAATTCTTGACAGTGTTTTATTTTTATCATGAATGAACAAGGAATCTATCTTTTACGTTGGTTTTTTTATATATATATTTTTTAAATGAAACAAAATTTAATCAAACTGGACACGCAAGCCATGGCCAGTCAATAACGTTTTGACTGTTTGCCTGTTGTTCTCATTGATTCGAAACGCGATATTACACGTTTGTGCCATACCTATTCTTGGAGAAACACAAAGCACAAAACAAATAAAACAAAACTGAGTGGAAAATAATAAAAGAAATCACGCGAAGGACTTATTTACGGCACCATCCATCTTTTTAAGTCTGTTTACGTTTTTCGGAACTATAATACACACGTTTGACGGATTGCCTTTAAATTGCACGCCTAATGAACATGTCATAGTTTGAGCAGCTCACGTGGTATTGAAGGTCATGCATTACATTCATGTAAATGGTAGTATAGTGGCCACGTGTTATTGATTTATAACGGATTAGTTTTAGAATTACGAAACTGTGTCTATACATGAAGCTTCATGGTCTATATCACTAAAGAAGTCCTCTGCCCCAAATTCGATAGACATGCTACATGCTTGTATCATGAAGCTAATGCTTGTATCGATCAACTGTGAACCATATACATGTACATGTACATGTATGTGTCTCTATAAACTCAATTAGGAATTGTCATCTAGAACCAACAATGGCCAACTACTCACAAAAACCACAACTTAACAAAATACCATAAGTAGCTGAACTGAAAAGCAGTGAATTATAATCAACGTATTGTCTCATTGTACTCCATCCATGCATGTCTTCACAAAAATACTAAGTCGTTGAGGTTGATTTAAATGTTTGTACTATTTATAAACGATTGTGATAGCATTAAAATTAAAATAAAAAATAGTAGAAAGAGAGGAAAAAAAAGAGGGAAAACCCACATTAAAGACGAAGATAGATTCACTATTTATTCATGGTAAAAACAAAGTTAAGAATTTGATATACACCGTAAATATTTATAAACTTTCCAAAAGAAGAAGTCTTGAAGTGAGATTCGAACCAGGTATTGCCATCTGGAACCTGCGATCACAATTGCCCTAGCCCAAACTGTTGGCGCTGGCTTTACCAATTGATCTAAACGGGAGTGCTATGTCAGATACTGTTTTATAACTACATGTATGATTGATGGGTCGGTATAAATGGACGGCCCTCTATCTTATTGAAAATAAATTGATTTAATAGCCATTCAATTATAATCCTGTGAGACCAGGATTATAGTGGTTTGCATAGTTACTTTCATTTTGTTGCTTAACTTGATCTACCAACCAAATATGCATCATCATAATTTGCCCTTAAATCATGATGAAGGAAACGTTTAAGATTACTGTGTGAAACATTTAAAATAAGCCAATGAATACATTTTGCTGTGGTTAATTTGTAGTATAAATGTGTTTTAGCTTATAAAAAGGTTGGACTATTAAGATCATTACTTTATACAATCAAATTAATTATGCGCTTGTTTTTTGAAAAATAACAATAAAGCTAGTATAATTGAGTAATAATTTTACCTTCAAGTTTGCATTAATTTCTATATCACTTGGATTTCAAAAGAAATTGCAAAAGGTGTAGTTGAGAATTGATCCACCACCAACCTCGTGATACTGAAGTTGACGCTTTACCGGGCGCTTTACCAACTGAGCAATTCGTCTGTCCATGAAATTATTTAGATAGTAATACAACTTTATATTATTGAATATCGAATACACTAAACAAATTCGTGCTAATTTCTCTAGATCAAAAGAGGGCGCTCGTACCTTTTTATCTATTCTCTGCTTATTAACTATTAGTCAATGGGTGCTTATAGATGAAGTTTAACGGTATTACCGAAACGAACTTCGCAATTGTGAACCGCGCACTTTCGGTACTAAAACCGAGTTAAACTCCCGCGGAATCTGAACTATCATTTCAAGAGTGATCTTGAGGTCAAATGTAAGTCTTTTTTTGAGATTAATGTCTTGAAATATTCCTAATAATACAATCTATCTTACTAACTTATCAAAACCAGTCTCAGACATTTACAAGCAGAGTATTTCACATCGGAAGTTTGCAATTTTTTCGATATCGAAAGTGAAATGTACAAAAGTAGCGTTTAATTGATCTGACAAACAGCTGTCTTAAACAGCGAAATTACAAAATTGTCACATTTTCAGATAAATGAGGGTTTTAGTCATTATTATTTCCTAAATCGATTTTACGACGTGACCATTTAAGTAGATAAAAACAGATTGTAAGAGAGAGTAAAATTTGGAACCATTGGTATTTTGTCCATTGTCCATTCCTATGCGATCGCATTATATTTTGATGTTTGTGCGGATTGCAGGCTTTGTGCATAGGAGGGACATCTTTCGAGGGAAATATTTTTCAACTTATGAACTAAATAACTGTGATATCCTTTTTATCTAACAGAATAAATGATGTTTTTGCATCATGTGGCTCTAGAAACAGAATTGATGAAGTGTTTAAATCTCACGGATATAACTAGTTTCCCTTGATAGCTTAGATGGTAAAGGGTTCGCTTGGAGAACGAAAGGTCCGGGGTTCGAAATCGATCCTTCTGCTCTGCACATTTTCATATGATTTATTTTTTTCTCGTCAAAATCATTTTTTGTGTGTGATTTATTTATGAATGTTTGGTTCATTTCTTTTTCATAAGTTAACAGATCCCCACCATTCTAGTATAAATAATCCCAAAGCAACAAACAAACCTCGGCATAGTGCTCGGGATCAGAGAGACTTTTTTAAAGTTGTATTGTATTTCCTGGTATAAAAGACGCGACGTATTTTTTTCATATACGCACGGAGTCACGGACGGCCCATGATAGTGACGTTTAGAAGATGGTTTTCATGACAATGTTTTGCTGCACTTACACCTGATTTTCCTCATTATGCGTAATGTGTCTAGTGAAACTGATATTTGAGTGGGTGAAGGGATAACCTGAGCACAATCGCACCCAGACGGAATATCGGATAAGAAACATGGTCATCATAAATCATCATAAAACAATCATAAATAAATTAAAAACCCAACAAAATTGATTTTGATGAGAAAAAATAAATCCGTGCAATGTGCAGGATCGAACCCCGGACCTCCCGTTCTTCAAGCGAGCGCTTTACCATTTACGCTATCAAGGGAAACTAGCTATAACCGGGAGATTCAAACACTTATTGTCAAGTGCCAAGTTTTGGTCACTACAATTGAGCTTCACATCGGGCTTCAAATGATGCGGCAAAAATCGTCTTAAACACTATTACTATTTCAAACACGAAGGATATCAAA
Organism: Ophiura sarsii; assembly: GCA_035610835.1. NCBI lineage: Eukaryota > Metazoa > Echinodermata > Ophiuroidea > Amphilepidida > Ophiuridae > Ophiura > Ophiura sarsii. The sequence continues at coordinate 45,334,138 of CM069459.1, read as the reverse complement.
CAACTCATTATAATGTGCCACTGTATAGATGGATTTTTTACGACGTTGTAAAATAAGGGATTTACGGACGTTTTCATCTAAAATTGGCTACCATTTCTTCCAGTTCATGTCAGTTTTTACGCCGATGCAGTAGCATGAAATCTCACATTTCGGGTCGTTGGTGTCTGAATATATTGATTCGATAAGACAGTATGAAGTAAAATAGATGTATGCTTCATTGTAGGTTAGTGGGTAAACGATCAGCGGTCTCCTTTTGTATATATTTTGTCCTAAAAGAGTGTAAGTTATTTATAAATAGGTGATCGACTAAATTTGAATTTTTCGTGTTTACATTAGGACGCCCTCGTACCTAATAATTTGGGGTCAAATCGAACTTGCGTTCCGACTGATACTTACCGACATTGTACTAGGATCGGCGGGCAGATTAGCTGTTGGACAACTGCGATTACAGACAGCAATATCATCAACAATCTCCCTTTTCTGTACAAAGAAATGAATATATAATTATATTAAATACCATTCTAATCCTAGGCCTTTCAAAAGGTTCAGTTACTCGGATCTAGTATTATTATTTACAAGGAGCATGGCAATTCAGTCTTATATTTTCAAGTTCTTTTCCTTAAAATCAATTTGTTCTGGGAGAAAATAGAATACTGCAATATTTTAATATACGAACAGAACCTATAGATGTTGTTATTCCGCATGTTCAGACGAGTAGACATGGATATTCATTTGTCATATTATTAGGTTTGACACGAATTATAGATCACTGTGTCTCCCTTACAAGTTACAGTGGCGTAGCCAGGGGGCATGGGGCCATTGCCAACCCCCCCTAAAATTACTCCGTCGGTACACAACGCATGCCGTCGGTACATTCGTGATTTTGACCATGCGATATTTTTGCCGGTTTTGAAGACAACCACATCGTTTGTCAACGTTTTTACAATTCTCTGGAAAATATGGACCATCATTACATTTTAAACATTTTTAATTCGAGAGGCAAATACAAATTTTGAACTTACTGGTACAAGTTTTTGTAATTAATAGTTCAATAGTTTATTAATAACATGATGCCACTGTTATCGTCCAATCTCTGTGGCGTGCTACTGTGATCCTGCCGTTTATAAACGGAAAACACGGGTTCGATTCCCAGGATTCCCTTTTTTTTCTTCTTTTTTTTAAAAACATGATGGTGACTTGAATTAAATCATTCATGTCATTTCTATGAGCTACAATATGATGGCCCAGATATTGACATACTTTAGTATGTATTTATTATTAATCAATTGATTTATTAAACGTGTATGTTTTATTATTTTGTATTCATTTTTTTTTTATTTACTTTTAATGTATTTATTTACTTATTTATTTATGATAGTTAATATTCATTCATCATTTATATAAATAGGCATATGTATTCATTTATTTATGTATTCGTTTATTTATTTGATTTCATGATATTTAATTAATTGATTAATTTGTGATTGATTGATTGGTTGGTTGATTAATTGTTTGAAATTATTTCTACAATTTTGTATGCATGATTGTGGATAGATCAAAGTGTTTTATAATAAATTGGTCTTAAATGTATCATTGAGTAAATTATACACACATTTATAATGAATTACATGATAGAAATCTCCCATTGATCATCATATCTATATAATCGTCCATCGGGCAAATTCGAAATTATCATTTAGTTACAACATAAACTGTTATGCTTCAACTTACTCTAGAGTCCGGTCAGGTGTAAGATTTAGCGTAAATTATTACTAGCTACTAGCCCAGTAGCTTACCCGGCACCGGTTTGGTGCTCTCAAAATATTGGGTTATTTATTTATTTTAATAATCTTCTAATGAAAAAATGTTGGGTTACGCCTCTTTACTACTTGCGAGGTATAGCGCTATTCTTCAGCTACTCGCCATTGGTGCACTCGGCCGCATGTAATAGTCAATTTCGAAATATCAACTTCTGTAGTCATGTAGCCACACATATCACGCATATTGCTCAAACCAGCGCCATCCACGTCAAACATGTCACCATATTATGCCAAAGGACCAGGGCCGGATTTACCTTTTTTGGGGCCCTGGGCCAGGCCAAAATGTGGAGGCCCCAACTCACTGTGAGGAACCATGTTCTCTCAAGTGGCTAAAGAGCGAGAATAATATAGGGGGTAATTAAAAAAAAGCATGGTGACTAAATTGACCAAATGCGCGCGTAACGCTCAAAACTTTGCTATTTGACACTAATTTGGCCATTTTGGTACAGTTTGGCTTTGAGCAAGCTTCTAAAATTATTATTTTGTTGCAAAATGCGCGTAGCACGAGAAATTTTACTGCGCTTTCCTAATTTGACCAGTGTTTAGTATTGGTAATTTTTATTGATTTTATTGATTTTATTAACATTTCACAGTCGTGGCCCTAAAGCCAAATTACATGAAATTTACATGATAAAAAACATTGAAAAACAAGGCAAGGTAACTTATTAATTAATATAAAAGAGAATATTGCACATTATAGATAAAAAAAAACATCAAAAATATGATATGATATAAAACATTGAAAAACATCGAAAAACAAGTTATTAATTAATATAAAAGAGAATATTGCACATTATAGATAATTCTTTTAAATTGCATTATGTACATAGCAAATACCATTATAAAAATAGAAAAATCCTGGGCCTATTTATTTAAAAGCTGCACAAAACAGGGCACAGGACTGTTTTTGAACCTATTAGTCCTGGCTGGCAGCTGAGAAATCTTACTATTATTGCGTAAAATACGCCCATGGCACTCCCCTCTGGTAGGCGGTATTAGGGAACTGGTGCGATTTGATTTGGAAAGCCCTTCGGCAAACCTAAGACAGCGCCCTTCACGGCTACCAGAGAGGGTGTCATCCTCGTAAGAAGTATAATTACGGCCAAGGATTATTCTGCATGCCCTTTTTTGAGTTGATTCTATTTGTTGAGACTGAGTAGCTGAAACACTCGAGTGCCATACCACATCGGCGTACTCAAGAATTGGTCTGACATATCCACTATATACAACACTGAGCTCATCTTTGGTGAAACCGAAACGTTTTAAAGTCCGAAGCATAAACAAACGGGAATTAGTTTTTTTCAACGTACTGTCCACCTGATGCGCACACCAAGAACTTTAGCTTCAGTGACATATGCAAGTGGTTCAGTTCCAATTCTTAAGTCGCGTAGTGGTGGTGGTTGTTTTGAAAAGGCAATTTGGAGTGCTTGGCACGTAGTGGGATTTAATTTCAGGTTGTTGTCCGAAGCCCATTTTTTAATTTTATCTTATTTTTTTCTGAATTTGGGGGACCCCAAAATCTGTGGGCCCTGGGCCAGGGCCCATCTGGCCCAATGGTAAGTCCGGCCATGCAAAGCTAAAGGACATCCAGTTAGCACGTTGCATCCGTGGCGAGCGCGCATATATATGTGTCTGTCCAAGGTCTCACACATCGCTTCTGAACAAGGGTTCATAAGAAGAGTTCCAGAGTCATTCTGAACATTTGAGCAACAGATAAGCCACAATACTTTCTAGCATTAAAAACACTTACATATTGCTCGTAGGTTCTCTTGTGGTATTTCCTTGTGTCTTTCGTGAGTTGTCTCAGTTGTTTGTATATCTCGGTGTCTGATAGGTGGGTATGGCCATCCTTCGTGCATGCGTAACTATTCAAAGGCGATAGAACCATATTCGCACGTCTTCGTCTGCCTAGTGGTGCAGCTGTGGATATGGATGTCCATATGATGAGTAGGAGGATGCTTGCATACCCAGATATAGCTGAAAGCAAAATACATTGGATTTGCAGGTTTACTCAGTCAATAGTAGGCACAAAACACCTCGTAAATGGTATAGGCTGCGCTATATCTTGTAACTTTTGTTTTCAATAAGTCCAGAAAAGTCTTCAACATAATTAAAAGGCTCCTAGCTTTTAGAGTGATACACAAGAGGTATAGTTGTAACATGATTCAGTAGGCCTATCCATTTGCAACAAAGCTAATTCAAAAACAGAAAAAACAAAAACCCACATAGCTGCTCCATTTCAATGTAGAGTATAGAGAATCTTTTCTTAAATGAGAATTGATACGGTAATGCCCATTGTATACAACTTAATCAACACTTATTCTAAGTATAAAAACAATTCTTTCTTACACTCGATGCATTAACCTTCGGTGAAAACGCTATATTAATATAGAATCAAAATGTTGAACTTACCATGATTTTTGATGGACATGGTGTAAAATTATATTGGTAAATATTCTTAAGATGAGCCAAGTATAATATCAATTGAACTACAGGTATAAGTAGGTTGGTGTTTTCTCCCGCGGAATTTTCCTCTCTTTTTATAGGTTTATCGTGCTATCTGATGTAATGGTGGGGTGGTAGTAGAAACTTAGTTTAAATACATAATAGTTGTGGTTAACATTTCCGACTGATAAGCTTATGACTTAAAAATACTGCAAGTCATGACTTGCGAATCCCCCTGGCTGGGCGATTCCAGTAGTATAAAGCCGGGATATGGAGGAGCCCAATTGGGCTCCTCCATAGGATTTTGGGCTACATGGTTATTGTAGCCCAATTGGGTTCATCCATAGGTTTTAGAGTAAATTGGGCTACTAGCATTGAATCATTGATTCCTTATTGAGTTTACGATAATTTATTTGAATAGGAATCGATAGTATACTTTATACCCCAACAACAACAACAACAACAACATTAATCAAATTTACTATAAAGATAGGATTTATTTGGTTCACAAAGTTCACGCTTAGTACAGTAATCAAAGAGAGAGGAGAAGTCAAATACTTGTCAGAGAATGGCTGTAAACGGGAATTCAAATGGTAATTGTGACGCGTCTACGAAATCGCAAGCTCAAGATCTCGCGGCTGGATTAGTTACGTACAGAAAACTTTTGAAATCTTGGAACTTTTGGAGTCCGGAGGCTCCTATATCTAAACACATGGAGCTTTTTATAGAGGAAAATCTATCGGAGTGTAAAAAAGCAGGAGAAGTTAAGAAGCCGATTACACCTGTAGAAATATGTGCTGATAGAGACTTGATCATCATAGATGATGATGATGATGATGATGATGATGATGATGTGGTGAAAAAAACTGAAAGCGTTGACGATTGTGGGTGTTTACAACCTCCTGGAACCGATAGTACTCCTACGGATCAAAAACCTCCATTGACCAATGTGTTAGGCGATGCACCTAGAAAACCATTCGCGCATTTTCCATGGCTTTACCAACGTCCCAAGAGATTATTTGAGCAGAAAACGACTGACGCAGATTGGGAGAAAGTGTATAACATGGGGTATGATAAATGTGTGAGGGTAAAACAATTCAGAGGCCTAAAGAGTGTGCACATCAGGCAGTTTTACAACGACAAAAACAATCGTAATCTTCCAACACAGACAGGACTAGTGCTTTTAAGTTAAGGTTAAAACCCTGATGAATGGAACAATTTGACTCTCATAGTGACGGATGTGAATGAAGCTCTCTAATTATAATTAAGACGAAACAAGCTGGGTTACATCTCCCAAATGTACTTAACAATAACAACTATAACAACAACAACAACATGTTTTGATCATAGTTTGATGAGAGGAATCGATTTATATCTTTAAAAGCAACACCACTCAACAACAACAAAACGCAAATACTATAAAGATAGGATTTATTAGGTTCATACTGTTCATACGCAGTACAGAAATCAAAGAGATAGGAGAACCCGAATACGCTGGTCATAGACGATAAAACAAACCTCAAAACAACAGCATGGCTACCAACTTGAGTTATTACAACCAGTAGACAAAGCTTTACCCGATATTCCATGGGGACCAGGTGTAGTTAATGATATAGTGGAGGATGCAATGTTTACCAGTGGAATTACAGATGAATTGGATGAACAAGATTACCGAATTGAAAAACCATTTACGATAGAGGGTATAGATGAGTGTGGAATTTACGGGGGAAAGTCGCCATACGATCAAATTGACGTACCATTAAAGGAGAATACTGATTCGCGAAGAATGAACAAGAATGGAATTTACCCGGAGGTCGATACTAGTCTTCAGGAATCTAAACATAGAGAGTTAGAGTCTCAACGTATGAAAGATGTACAGAAGAAACCAAAGTTTGATCCCAGAAAAACATCCTTCAAGACCAACGGTTCAGGTTGGGACAAAAGATTTCATCTAGGTAAAGATAATTACATCAGCGTTTCTAAATTTCGAGGTATGAAATTGATTCATATTCGTAATTTTTTCACGGATACTAGAGGAATTTTAAGACCAACAAAGAAAGGAGTAACTTTATCCAAGGATCAATGGTGTCGATTGAAAAACGTATTGAAATCAGTTGATGATGCCATTGTGCATGAATAATAACTAAATGCTGTTGAGGTTGTTGTTGTTTTTCATAATAAATAACTACAGTAATAGTGATTTTACTGATTCCGAAATCAATATTATTATTGTGATGTCTAAACAATACGTAACTATTAACAACAACAACAACATGAAACCTTGATGATGGTTATAAAACTGAGCATTCGGCCTACTATCCTCAGTTCGCCAAATGACAGACCGAGAGAATACACCTAGCTATAAACATTATAGAGATACATTTTCCGAAGACGAGAGCATTGAAATCAGTATGGCTGTTGAACAACTACGACAACTTTTACGGTATCTGTATGCTGATCAAATTACAACTACGTTTAAACTGATGGTTGAGTCTAAATGCGAAGGTTGCAAAACGGATCATCCTTCCCAGAAACAACATGTGTTTATATCCGGATGAAGATCCACTGGCTCCCGTACTGTATGATATAGCCATCAAGCGACAGGACAAGTTTTACCTAACTCTTGTGTTTAAGGAGACGGCAAGAAATATGTGGTTAGACTACAAGGGTATAGACTTTGATCAAACGCTGCTCGAATTTCAACGTACATGGGAGAGCAACAATTATCAAACACTGAACGAGAGTTTAGAGGTTCCCGAAATGTACGTCATGGCCGGGATGGCAGCGAGGATGAAATTGGTTTCGCTGGAAAACAGATTTACCAGATGATAGAAAGCCGCGAGGATAATGAACAGTCCAGAAGTATTTCCAGGGTGATAGCTAGTATTCGAGAACACTCAGACTATAAGACTATATTGAAATGGACTCCTACGCATTTGAAATCATCGGCCGAGATGAGAATATTAGCTCAACATATTATGATTGGACCGCACACTCGAGAGAAGAAGTGTTTCAGGGCTTTGACACTCTACGTATTTACCGCCGATGTATGTAAAAGAATACAGGATGATGCTACGAAAAATGACATTCTCCGAGTCGTTGATGAAACTATTAACCAATGTGATGTGGATTGGAGTGTGCTACTGGACTATGACCCTACTAAATGGAACATTTTCAAGTTTTTCATTTTAAAGTTAATAACGAGTGTATTGTTCATTTACACGAAAGCGTTGATTATGTGAAATAAAATATATATTATTGTTGAAGTGAATCACTGTCTCTGTGTGTATATTATAACGTTGTACCTTGTACCAATTTCATTGAGAAGTAGAATGGGTATCAAACAACAACAACGATTGAAAGATATCTTGCGTAAGATATATTACGATCCGAATCATCATGCCGGATTTGGTAGTGTACTCGAATTGTACAATTTGAGGTGAGAGGCAAGAAAAGAAACGACAAAAAAAAAAAGGTAACGGGCAATAAACATGATAAAAGGGTAAAGGGCAATAACAAGGGTAAATGGCAATAAAAGGGTAAAGAGAAGGGTAACAAAAGGGTAAAGTAAAGGGCAGTAAAAGGGTACAAAGGGCAATTAATGGGTAAAGGGAGGGCAAAAGGGTAAAGAAATGGCAGTAAAATGGCATGAAAGGAAATACAAGGGTAACAACAAAAGGGCAAAAGGGTAAAGAAAGAGCAGCAAAAGGGGACGAAGGGAAATAAAAGGGTAACGGGAATCTGTATGTTATGCATATTATAAGCATCGCAATGCATTACATATTCTTGGCGCGGTAGGCATTACTTGGCGCGTTACACGCAGTGCATTACGCATTTTTGATGCAATCGATACAATGCGTTACGCATTAATACCGTGACGCATTTGACGCAGTATGTTACGCAATTTCTTTGACGCATTCGCCCCATTGCGTTACGCATTATTTGACGCATTCGACGCAATCCTTGACGCATTCGACGCATTTCTTGACGCATTCAACGCATTCCTTGACGCATTCGACGCATTTCTTGACGCATTCGACGCATTTCTTGACGCATTTCTTGACGCATTCGACGCATTCCTTGACGCATTTTATGCATGTGCTAGTCATACCGTGATGCATTAGATGCCATCAGTTACGCATTTGATGCAATGTATTACGCAATTGACGCATTCTTATACAATATAACGATGGATCTGTCCTTTTCATTTTCATATTGATACGAACCTTCAAAGCGTTAACATGTATGTGACATCTGTGACACACACCCATACCTGTTCACTTTGCGATAAAAGCTTCACAAGGAGGTACGATCTAAAAAGGCATCAAAACACTGTGCACTTTGAAACGGCATCTACCACGAACAGTGTGCATTCCAAAATGGATGATTCTGAATCCGTTCATTCCGATTATTCTGATTCCGAAGGGGAATCCTCCGATAACATGCAAGAAGAAAATGATGTTAGTGAAGAGGAGTCTTCCGAATCCGATGAAGAAATGTCTAGCGATGAACTGGAAGACAATGCCGCGTATCAAAAATGGCACGGGCAAGCCATAGAAGCCACGAGTGATGCGTGGACAGAGAAATACAAAAGATATATACAGGCTGGTATGAATGAAGATGATGCCAAGGAAAAAGCCAATATCAAGACTCTATGGGCCGTGAAACGTTTCTTTTTCGACATGTACATGACGTATTTGGCTCGATACTTTGAGCTGAAAGATGATGAAACTCACCACGAGATATTAGCTGAAATAGAGGGGGAAATAGACAAGGGAATAGACATATCCACCGCTATTAAAAGAGTTATGATTAAACGTCGGACCATTTTTGACGCATTATTTCAAGAAAATGAACCAAATGAGAACATGGAAACGGATGAAGAGAGTAATGATTAAATGGCACATTTAAAGGAACAATATTAGGTCGAGGGAATTATGGGTCTACAAAATTGGGCTCATATTAATGAACAAATGACCATTTCGTTAAAATTATTTTAAGATAAGAAACACATTATCGTACCTATATAGGCAGTAAACATTCATTACTACCTTAATATGAAAGGTATTGTATCGTTCTGTCAGTGACGTAAATAAAGAGTTGTTCTATATATATAATATTATACATCTAGTTTGATGAATAAAAATATCGTTACGCTTAAAACATTGTGTACATGTACTTCATTTTACTTTTTTGACTAGTTTATTAATGAAAATGTATTTTTCTGAAAATGGCTGAAAATGGAGCGTTGTCCTGTAATAGAGTTTTCTATTTCTTAGTCTAATGGCAGTTTGGCTCTAAATGATGCTATACATCATTTACTTAAACTATCAATTAAGTTAATTAAATAATTTTCAAACCTGATTATCAAAATAGGATGAATCATGTGCATGTATAGTCACAAATTATTTTCTGTCTAGGTTTCAACATTTTTTTTACTTTAAGGAAAACTGGAAAGGAGATATCAAGGTTATGATTTTGATGTAAAAACAATAGTCCGAATTTGTATTTGCATCATATTTAGTTATTTTTTCCAGTATTTAAAATTGCGTATTTAGACAACCTTGTATTTATTTCCTAACAAATTTACAACAAAAACATGCCTTTAAATAGGTCCTGCATTTAGATAAGGGAAGAAGAAAAAAGTCAATCATTATTTTGTATACAATTTTAATTGTTACACCCTGTATAATGTTCAAGTCAACCTGTATATTTGATTTCTAGACAATCCTTAGATTATAAGCTTTCCAATGGTTTCATACCCTTTAGATGTATCTTGATACATTCTACTGAAACTGTGAAAGGAGGTATATTTCCTGAAATAGATCAATGTAACACAAATGTAGTCCAGGTTAAAAACAAAACAAAACAAAACATGACCATGCATAAACATCTATCTATTGCTTTAAGGGAGAAATGAGATTGGTATTTTTTTCTTCTTTTTCTTTCTGTTAGTGAATTCCCTTTTTTGCTTACAAAGGTTAAATATCTTCCTTGAGTTATTGAATTACTCTTTTCTTGATCCACACTTATAATCCATACATTTCAAATGATATCAAGTGGGTCTGTTTATGTGTGTCAAAGTAAGGCTATACCTATAATGAGAGTTTACACTATGTACGATTAGACAAAGTGAAAGAAAAAAATACGGGTACACATCTGTATTTCATTATTTCATTATTTATTAATCATAATCAGCAAAACTATATGAAAATTAAATTACATGAACTTTAACCGCTAAAATAAGACTTTCGTATCGTTCATTCTTTGTTCTTTTTTGTAACACAAAGGCCGGTATCAAAAGACGTTAAGATTACTGTAGAAACTTTTTTAAAGCAGTGATCGTTGCTCGTATATAGACCAGGGGCACCATTAACATCCGCTCGACATCTCGACGACTAGTGTCTTCCCAACAACTACCTATCTGTAACAGAGTCTGTTCAAAGTTTATATTCTTGTAATCCAACATCAGGTTCTTGGATGCCTCTTTGAAAATGTCACAGAGGAGGACGGTGTTCATTTGATTTATAGCGACGATGTACAAACTAGCCATCGATGCATCTAGTTCTGGGTTTACCTCTGTAGGGTAGTTTTCCAAATTACAACCATTAGCTGCTGCGACCAATCTGATCGTGGACATTAGCTGTTCCGCGTACATGTAACGGAGCAATAAGCGCAATTCATATTTCTCCATACTTGGTACATCCTCATCTGTAGAACTACGTAACGATATGTTAACTTCCATGATTTTTAATGTCGATACAGCTTGTTAATCTGAGAATTTGATTGCTTATACTCTGGTAAATCTTCTCTCCAGTGAATCGATCTTGGAGGTTGCCGTCGCTGCTGCACTTGCGTAGTATCTCTCAATATTCAAACTCCTATCGATATCTCGGAAATCCGTCGCTTCCCAACAGGCCTGATATTTTTGAAGGGTATCTTCTAGGTTGATGCGTCTATAGTCTAACCCCAAATTCTCGGCAGCCTCTGCAAAAATCGCTTTTAGCCGACCCTTATCCAACCGTGCAGCTGTCAAACTGTAAAGCGTGGAAGCCAGATGACTGTCTGGATTTATGCACGAATGCTGCCACTGAGAAGGGTGATCGATTTTACACCCTACACATTTAGTCAAAACCGGTAAAGTTTGTAAAGCTAGCATCAATTGCTCCGCGTAAATATAACGTAATAACTGGCGTAAGTCTTCGTTTATTTTTCCCACTGCGCTTGAAGAGAGCAGACTTTTTAAATCTCGATGTTAAGGGTTTGCCCAGAGGTAGTGTGACTAAAAATGTATTTTTCTTTGGGCTTTTATAATAAAATGTAGGTCGGAAACTAGGATAAATATTTTGGTTCATAACATTGGTGTAATTGCAGTAAATATCAACGTTTCTAAAGATATCAATGCTATTGACAAATCTTGTTTTGACAAAATTCCTTATTAAAATCCATACTCCCTATTGACATCTAATCGTATAACCTCTTCATCCCACTGTGATCAATACATGTTGTTGTTATTGATAAATCTTGTTTTGGACCTCACGATCCATACTAGAATCCATACACGTAACAATACCCCCTAAAAACGAATCAATTTATCGTAAACACTATACTAGGAACATCCAATACAATATGTGTAACCCAATTTCCACCCCAAACCCTATGGATGATGCCTAATATTAAACCCAATGAACCCCAAATCCCTATGGATGAAGCCCAATGATAGCCCAATCGCGATTTCCCAATGATAGCCCAATCGCGATTTCGTTGACGCGTCACAATTACCATTTGAATTCCCGTTTACAGCCATTCTCTGACAAGTATTTGACTTCTCCTCTCTCTTTGATTACTGTACCAAGCGTGAACTTTGTGAACCAAATAAATCCTATCTTTATAGTAAATTTGATTAATGTTGTTGTTGTTGTTGTTGGGGTATAAAGTATACTATCGATTCCTATTCAAATAAATTATCGTAAACTCAATAAGGAATCAATGATTCAATGCTAGTAGCCCAATTTACTCTAAAACCTATGGATGAACCCAATTCGGCTACAATCACCATGTAGCCCAAAATCCTATGGGGGAGCCCAATTGGGCTTGTAGCCCAAAATCCTATGGGGGAACCCAATTGGGCTTGTAGCCCCAAATGCTATGGGGGAGCCCAATTGGGCTCCCCCGTATCCCGGCTTTACACTACTTACGTTTATTATTTTGGATGAAACATATCAAATTATTTAAACGCTCGATCGGCCATATCTGAAAGTTCAGTCCGCTCGTACAACAAGAATTTGTCGTCGTCTTGAGGATACATTATGATCTACCTATTTTAAGCTGTACGAGGTGTTAGTTTCAATGCCTTCAAGTAATATTTTGAAGATGGATCTTGTATTATTTCCAGTATGTAATTCTGAGATTTCTCGCCAAGTTTTTGACACCATCAATCAGTCTCAACTCTTCCCACATCCAAGTGTTTATTTTACAAACACTATTGATAACAACATCTTGCTAAATACGTTTTGCAATGTTTTCAGAGTACAAAGTGACCACTATTGTCTACAATGAGGATACACTTTTTCACTCACAACGCCTGTCTGAACAAAATACGTCATTGATTTCGGGTCCTATAATCTCAGCTGCAGTTTTCGGTAAAAACGTGGCCAACTTAAGCAGCCCTGTGGTTATTGAGATATTGCCGACAAAGGTAGGCCCTATATTCAAATTAAAAAGTTACACGTTAATGCGTTAATATTTGAAGTTATTGTGAGAAACTGAATTCAGAAATCGATAAAATGTACGATTTTATTTTGCGGAGAATAAATAGTATGCATTTACAAAAGTGAAGTCGATTTACAATTTTATAGAATATTCTGATTGGAATAACAATAATGTACAGATTGGTCACACGTAAATATCGATGCTGAATCTATGGTAATTTCTAGTTAGTTAATGTATTGAAGACCATTTGGGGACACGTGTCATCTAGTTAGTTACGATCCTGGAAATGTCACAGTAATTGCTCCGATAAACATACATGATTTGTACATGCGAGACACTACATTTGATGAATTAATATCTCAAACTAAATTTACACTTAACCTTTTTTCTTACACATCAGATTAACGTAGCATTACTTGCGTCTGTTTTGAATACATCTGTATGTGTATTCTGGGATTTCAAACTATATAACGGCGTTGGTGATTGGTCCGAAGAGGGGTGTCAGCGGATGAATATCACTTTGGGGAAAATAACATATCACTGCAATCACTTGACGAATTTTGCAGTTATAATGGTAAGTTGACTGACAACATGTCCATTGTGATGACGCAACTGGTTACATATATAGATGATGTGACCTGTGATGTAATGCCCGACGGTATGCGTGCGCACCTACAGGGAATGTGCTTTGTAAATTAAATCATTATTTACGGTAGAGTGCGGGAGTCATGGTCTACATCCCTATAGCACAATGAAAGACCAGGTACTTAATCTGGTTGCCCGGCAGTAGTATGCGTACGCACCACAAGGTCAGGGGATGAGTATTTTGCTTTTGAATAGTACGTATGCAGTCATGGACTGTTACCTCTAGCATGTCTTCAGACCAGGCGCTAATCAATCTGTAAACAGTACTGATGTAAACAACGGTCACATCATCTTCAGGGAATGGAAATATAATAATCAGTTATTCTTAATTATAGGATTACTTAGTTGTAAATTGTATACGATTTGAAATTGATCATAGTTCCAAGATTCATGTTTGCAACACGTGCTTAGGTAGGCCTATTTGTTTTGAGTTAGCCGCAAGAGTTACCTCCAATCTCGGGATATACATAACACCTGGAGACAATTGCTTCGAGCAAAGCGCTATAAAATACCGTCACCAATTTGATTCTACTTGTAAGTTTTTATACAATTTATTTTAACAGGGCAAACCTGACCAGAACACGCCAGAACCAACCACTGGTCCGGATGCCAAAAGTAGCAACACCCCTACTACTAAGCGTCGAGTATTGGCTCAAGAAGTGCGTCGTCGTCGAGCGTCTGGTCAAGGAGCGTGGTTAGCCAGCGATAGCTTACTGTTCGTGGCAGGCGACGGTTTCGTTTATGAGATCACGGCATTTGCACCGGATTTCCAGCTAACAGAACCCCGGTGTCTTTTCAGAGCAAGAGTGCAAGCAGGCCAGACTAAGCCCCACTCGTAGTCCAGTCAATCTATCGCCAATGATAGCATGACCCACCAGAAATTGCAACACAAGGTTTTTCTTCAGTTTCTTCATTAGAAAGGTCTCTGGAACAACATATCAAAAGTCTAATAAAATCTAAGCAGGCGAAAGTCATTTTTTCCCGTAAATCCAAGATGGCCGCCAAAATACCCTATTTTTGAAAATATCTTGAACTCTCAATATCATTTTACAAATATTTGAACTGCAAAAGTATGGTTTATAATATCAATGAATCCATTGAAACACATTTTAATATAATTGGCCTGTAACTTGCTTTGTTAAAACACCTAAATCCAAGATGGCCGCCAAAATGGCCGCCAAAAATGGTAAAAACTCCATATATTGGCATATACAAACCAACATGTATGATCAGAGTATAGTTTTAACAATGGGATGTATGGGTTAGACCACTAGAAACTCATATCTAGTATTTTTGCTTTGTTAACATACTTTAAAACCAAAATGGCCGCCAATTTAATGGCCAAAAATTGTCAAAAGTGGTCAAAATTCCATAAAATAGCATAATATCAACCGAATTGTATAATAAAAATATAATTTTAACGATGGTATGTATGTGTTAAACCACAAGTAACTCATATCCAGTATTTGTGCTCTGTTAACATTGTTCAAAATCCAAAATGGCCCCCAAAATGGTTCCGAATTGGCTGCAAAAAATGGCAAATTCCATAAAATGAGATATTATCAACCTAGTAAATGTATGATGATATTATTGTTTGAATAATGGGATGTATGTATTAGACCACTAGTAACTTATATCTAGTATTTGTGCTTTGTTAACATACTTAGGAATCAAAAATGGGTCCAAAATGGCCCCCAAAATGGGTCCAAAATGACTGAACAAATTGTCGAAATTCCATAAAATGGTATAATATCAACCAAAATGTATGATGAAAGTATAGTTTTAACATTGGGATGTATGTATTAGACCACTAGTCACTTATATCCAGTATATTTGCATTGTAATGATATACTTTAAATCCAAGATGGCCACCAAAATGGCTGCTGTAAATGTAAAAATTATGTACATGATGAGTGTATGATAATCCATAATAGATATTTTAAGAGTGTATATTACAACACATTCACCAAATAGTATGTTTGACACTGCTTTATAGCTACTGCTTTTAGATATAAGGCCCACCTCTGTGACAAATTTGATTCTGTATCACTTTCCAAAATGGCTTCCAGAGTGGTTAAGTTGATGTTGAATGACCTAAAACAATTATTTTGTATTGTAAATGACTATACCAATATCCCCCAAATCTAATAAGACACTAGACAGCATTCAATATGTCTATGATGAAGCCTAGGGGCTGTTGATCTAGTTTGAGTATTT
This sequence comes from Ophiura sarsii, assembly GCA_035610835.1. NCBI lineage: Eukaryota > Metazoa > Echinodermata > Ophiuroidea > Amphilepidida > Ophiuridae > Ophiura > Ophiura sarsii. The sequence continues at coordinate 45,318,299 of CM069459.1, read as the reverse complement.
TAAAATATCCAAGATGGCTGCAAAAGGTTAAAATAACTGAAAAACAGTATGTTATTGTTAGTGTTACATTAGATATGAACAAAAGATTATATCTATTGATTTTAATCAACCCAGTAAACGTATCTGTATGTGACAAGGTATAATTGAATGGGGACTCCATATTTTGATCAATTGGTGGTCACCTGTGGTAATTATTTTGACCATTTGGAAGTAATTTTATTGACCATTAGGGGTAATTTTAATGAAATGGTCATTATGATGCCCATCTTAATAACATCACATTGTCAAAATGGAGTATATCCATTTACTTATACCTTATATACAAATACGTTTACCGATGGATTAAAAGCTGTAGATAATTTGGTCATATCTAATGTAACACTAACAATAAACTAATAAACTAATACTGTACTATACTATACTATACTTTCATCATACATTTGGTTGATATTATCCCATTTTATGGAATTCCAACAATTTGTTCAGTCATTTTGGGACCCATTTTGGATTTTTAAGTATGTTAACAAAGCACAAACACTAGATATGAGTTACTAGTGGTCTAATACATACATCCCATCATTAAAACTATTTTTTCGTCATACATTTAGGTTGATATTATCCCATTTTATGGAATTTGAAAATTTTTGCAGTCACTTCGGGAACCATTTTGGGGGCCATTTTAGCAGCCATTTTGGATTTTGAACTATGTAAACGGAGCAAAAATACTGAATATGAGTTACTAGTGGTCTAACACATACATCCCATCGTTAAAACTATATTTTTATCATACACATCGGTTGATATAATGCTATTTTATGGAATTTTGACCACTTTTTACTATTTTTGGCCATTAATATGGCGGCCATTTTTGTTTTAAAGTATGTTAACAGAGCAAAATTACTAGATATGAGTTTCTAGTGGTCTAATCCATACATCCCATTGTTAAAACTATACTCTGATCATACATGTTGGTTTATCATGCCAATATATGAAGTTTTTACCATTTTGGCGGCCATTTTGGCGGCCATCTTGGATTTAGGTGTGTTAATAAAGCAAGTTACAGGCCAATAATATCAAAATGTGTTTCAATGGATTCATCGATATTAAAAACCATACTTTTTATGATTATTATGAAATCTCCTTCATCATCGTGTGATCTAGACTGTATACCAACGTGGTTGTTGAAGGAGTGTATCAATGAGCTTCTTCCTTCCATTACTCGCATTGTGAATCGCTCACTTGAAAGGGGCATCTTTCCATCGATGTTCAAAGTTGCAAGAATCACCCCTTTAATCAAGAAGCCTAGTCTCCAAGCTGAACATTTAAACAACTACCGGCCAATCGCGAACTTAAACTTTATTTCAAAGGTCATTGAACGGGCTGGTGCAGCACAACTGCAAGAATATCTGTGTTTGAATGGACTCTATGGAAAGGTGCAATCGGCATACCGAAAGAACCATAGCACCGAGACTGCGCTGCTGCGAGTGCAAAATGACATTCTTCGCGGCATTGATTCTCATAAGGACGTGGCACTTGTCTTACTTGATCTCTCGGCTGCGTTTGATACGGTCAACCATCAAATTCTACTTCAGAGGCTTAGGGATCATTTCGGAATCTGCAACACTGCTCTTAACTGGTTTACTAGCTATTTGACTGACCGCAAGCAGTATGTTGCGATTGGAGATGCCACTTCTGCATCTCACACCTTGAACTGTGGCGTTCCTCAAGGATCCGTCTTTGGTCCGCTTGAGTTTACATTGTATACTGCCCCTGTCGAAGAGATAATAATATCGCATGGTGTTGACAGTATGATCTACGCTGATGACACCCCGATGTATTTGATCATGGAGCCTCGTCTAAAAGAGCTACACAACTTGCAAAGCTTGAGGATTGTGTACGTGATGTAAAAGCCTGGACTGTTGCAAACAAACTTCTGCTTAATGATACCAAGACTGAAGTCATTCATCTTACTTCTCGCTTCCTCAGACAGCTATGTCCAATTGCGTCGCTCACCATTGGTTTGTCTGAAGTAAATGTATCAGACGAAGCTCGAAATTTGGGGTAGTGATGGATAAGCACATGACACTATCCACTCATGTCAACAATGTCTGCAGATCAGCTTCGTATGCCATATCCAAGATCGGCCAAATTCGCAGATTCATTGATCAAGCTACAGCAGAACGCCTTGTCCATGCGTTTGTCACCTCTCGCCTCGACTCAAACAACAGCTTGCTCTACGGTCTGCCTGGGACTGCTATCGCAAAATTACAACGCGTTCAGAACAGTGCAATTAGACTGGTGACGTATGTTAAGAGGGATCAAAGTATTGATGCTGTTCGGCGAGATTTGCACTGGCTTCCGATCAAAGATCGTATTGTTTTTAAAATATTACTCATCACATATAAAGTCCGCCACGGAATTGCACCCGAGTATCTTGCTGATCTTATCAAGGACTATACTCCCACTCGCACGCTACGTTCAACATCACAACATCACAAGGCCTTCTTGAGCCTCCTTCCAATCGCGAGGTAGCAACAGACTACTACGGCAAACGTGCTTTTTCCGTGGCAGCTCCTTCACTGTGGAATAAATTACCTCTTGCCATTCGCAATGCTGTCTCTGTGAACAGTTTTAAACGCCAACTCAAAACTCACCTTTTTAATAATCCCAGCAAATAGTGCAATTTCTTGTCGCAGTAATATGTTGATACTCTGACTGCTTTTATTGACTCATCGTTTAAATGATGCAATTTTAAACTTTCTTCGGTTCTTCATATATATTTTATCAGTGTATTTATAATTTCTGCTTTATATGATGTTTATCGTGTGCTAATATTTATTTATTGTATCCCTTTTTATTATAATAATGTAGTTTTTACCACTTTGTAACTGGGTCACTTGTTATTCAAGTTTTATAGTTGTAGTTGTTGTAAGCTTTTATTGTAAAGCGCCTAGAAGTCTTCGGGTATTGGGCGCTATAACAAGTGCTTGTTTATTATTATTATTATATACCTTTGCAGTTAAAATATTTGTAAAATAATAATGAGAAGTCAAGATATTGTCAAAAATAGGGGTTTTTGGCGGCCATCTTGGATTTACGGAAAAAATGCCTTTCGCCTGCTTAGATTTTATTAGACTTTTGATATGTTGTTCCATAGACCTTTCTAATAAGAAAACCCTTGTGTTGCAATTTGTGGTGGGTCATTCATTAGATTGACTGGACTATCGATGGATTGTCCTCGCACACCGTCATCGATTCCGCCACCAAGAGCACGCCTTACATAATTAATTAAGGGATAGTGAGCAGGAGTTGGCTTATCATGGAAGTACTTCTTCCATGACAATAATATCATATATGATACAATGTGTATGGATATAGCCAGCTTTTGTACAACAAGACTCTACTTGTTCTTTCATTCTGAGGAGCTATCGGTTAGTTCACCGTCTAGACATTTTGTAGACACCAAAAAAAACATCCTGGTGTGCGGGCCTGACAGACTCATTTTTTATTTTTTGGTTAATATATTTTTCATATTTTTGTTTTATATATGTGGAGAAAAAAAAAGAAGATATTGGTTTTTTGTTTTACCTTTTTTTTGGAATTTTTGTTTGATTTTTTGTTTTCATATTTTGTTCTTCATATTTTTGGTTAATATATTTTTCATATTTTGGATTCATGGTTTTTTTAAAAAATTTAATAGAATTTTGATTGTGTGTGGATAAATGTATGAGCGTATAACTCTTTTTTGCGGTGTACCATGACCGCCAAAGAAAAAAATTTGAAAAATGAAACAAAAAAATTAAAAATTTGAAAAAAATGAGAAAAAAATGAGAAAAAAAAAATGAAAAAAAAATGAAAAAAAAAATGAAAAAAAAAAAATTGAAAAAAAAAATTGAAAAAAAAAAATTGAAAAAAAAAAAATTGAAAAAAAAAAATTGAAAAAAATTGAAAAAAAAAAATTTGAAAAAAAAAACAATATTTGAAAAAAAAAGAAAATTTGAAAAAAAAAAATAATAACAATTATTTTTTTCATTCAAGACATATTGTACTGCTTATATGACAGCAATAGTACAGTCCTTCTCTATATTGTATCATATATGAGATATTGACCTCGATGGCTGCGCCATCTCGGTTCAATATCTATCATATAAGCAGAACGGGCCGGGTTAGGATATTATACAATACAAACATTATAGTGTATTTTATTTAACTTCCATTGAACTAGACAGTGACGTTACAGCGTCATCATCATGATTATTGATTGATTCCAGATTAATGCACTGGCGGATGAACACACGCGTGAAGCGTGACGCCTGTGTGAACGCTGCGCCTAAACAGTTAAAACATAACGTTACTTTCCAGAGGAAGTGAAATAAATCAAAGTCATCCAATGATTGGCACGAAAAAGTTCCCTGATTTAGACCTGGGCAAAACCTGCTTTGAAGAATTACAGTGTATATTTGATCATATGATACAATGTGTATGGATATAGCCAGCTTTTGTATAACAAGACTCTACTTGTTCTTTCATTCTGAGGAGCTATCGGTTAGTTCACCGTCTAGACATTTTGTAGACACCGAAAAAAACATCCTGGTGTGCGGGCCTGACAGACTCATTTTTTATTTTTTGGTTAATATATTTTTCATATTTTTGTTTTATATATGTGGAAGAAAAAAAAGAAGATATTGGTTTTTTGTTTTAACTTTTTTTTGGAATTTTTGTTTGATTTTTTGTTTTCATATTTTTTTCTTCATATTTTTGGTTAATATATTTTTCATATTTTGGATTCATGGTTTTTTTTTAAATTGTAATAGAATTTTGATTGTGTGTGGGTAAATGTATGAGCGTATAACACTTTTTTGCGGTGTACCATGACCGCCAAAGAAGAAAAAAATGAAAAATGAAACAAAAAAATGAAAAAATTGAAAAAAATTGAAAAAAAAATTGAAAAAAAAATTGAAAAAAAAAAATTGAAAAAAAAAATTGAACAAAAAAATTGAACAAAAAAATTGAAAAAAAAAAATGGAAAAAAGTGAAGAAAAAAAAGAAGAAAAAAGTGAAAAAAAAAGTGAAAAAAAAAAGTGAAAAAAAAAAATTGAAAAAAAAAAAAATTGAAAAAAAAAAATTGAAAAAAAAAAATTGAAATAAAAAAAAAAAAATGAAAAAAAAGAAAATTTGAAAAAAATAAAATAATAACAATTATTTTTTTCATTCAAGACATATTGTACTGCTTATATGACAGCAATAGTACAGTCCTTCTCTATATTGTATCATATATGAGATATTGACCTCGATGGCTGCGCCATCTCGGTTCAATATCTATCATTTATTCAAGATTCTTAATACCGCGATCTGATTGTTTGAAGATATTTCGTAAATGGGATCTATCTGATTATCAGATTCGTTTCTGATATTGTACACATATTGCTATACTTTAACATGTTTAACGGAAAGGCGATATTGATCCAAAAAGAAAATGTTCTCCTATATCACGTATTTATATGGTCACGCGTTATGAACTCGCCTCCCAATAGGGTGGTGCCGTTACATTTTTTAGTTTCATGCTGTCATTTTCCTCAAATATTTTTAAAACCACAAAAGCTATCTCAACAAATTTGGTATCATTTTAAAGCCCTAATAACAAGCTATCTGCCTGCAAAATGACATTGGTATAGCTAATACAGAATGGGAGATACAGCTGTTTGATGTTTGGGGACCAGGGGTGGTGCTGGAAGGGGTGTGTCTGGAAGGGGTGCCGCCTGTACAAACTCAATGGGGATAATCCCATGTTTTGTTCTTTTTACAATAACTAGTCATCTCCTAATGTTACAAACACCATTCTGGTCCCATTTTAAAGGACAATTAGTAGTCTTTAAGTATGTGGTTCAACAGATTTGTCAACTATTTGTAACAACTAATTAATTATGGATAAGACCATGAACATCAGCTTTCTTCCTATTCGCTACACAGTAAACATGAATAATCAGCCTCAATTTACCGGATTTATAAAAATGACTATAACAGAAAAAGTTTTCAAGCTATGATAGCAAAAGTATACATTTTTGGAAAGCTTTTAACTAGAGGAATTCAGAAATGCAGTTTATATCGGGTAAGGGTTCATCCTTAAACAAATATTTTTAAAAATTCTAAAAATATATAAAATAAAAATTGGAGATATTCACTAGCCGGTATAATTACCATACCGACGTAGTAACTTTGACAATTATATATCATCTAATGGGTAATTTCATGAGGAATTCAAATATGTATAGTAAATAATGATAGGAGTAGGTATAAAAAAGATATGGATCTCGAATTAAAAATTAAAAACTCTGATATTTTCCCGAACATTTCCGATCATACCATTTTAGTTCATGGTCGTACTATAATTCCAATGGCATATTTAGTTTCTCATGCAATTTCCCTTCAGAAAATGTATAGTTTTACTACCTCAGGGGGGTATACAAGCAAATATAAATGTGTAAAGTTAAAATCATGTCGTGAAAGCCAAAATCCGTGTGTAACGCGAAAGGAGGCGAGCTTATAACACATGACCATATACATACTCCTCTGCTTTTTAACAGGTTTCTAACCTTATGTCGCAACAAGGAATTATGATAAGGGTTAGGATAAGGCGGCGAAAAACAACTCTGTGAACGTTCTACGAGCTGACGGACCTCTCATGTTGGGTCGGTAGGTCAGGCTTTTTTTCTAAATGACCCCCAAAAATCACAAAAATTTGTTAACAATTTTGCAATTTTTGGAACTACTAAAAACAAAAAAAATCCCCATTTTCAAAAAGAAAATCGATCAGTCGGGCCCGTATAGAACAGGGTTTGTTCTCGTCGTTTAAGCATTCAAGTTCCGATCCGCGAAATATAACAAGTCTAGTGTGTGTGTGTGTGCGCGCAGCATCTGGTTAGGAACTGGTTGGGTTAGGTATATTTCATATTTAATCCCAAACAAGTTTTCATTTGATAAAAATCCAATGCTTGTTAACAAACTTTAAACAAGCAGTACCTACTTTATGTAAAACGAATCATAAGACTGGCGTGTATGTCAGGCAGCAAAATGAAAGAATCTATGATGCCATAGCTATTTGAGAATACAACGCATGTGGAATCTTCTAAATCAAAATCTACTTTGTTCTGTTATACAATTTTGCAATTTGTAAAAAAAAAAATCCCCATTTTCTAAAAGACAAATCGATCAGTCAAGCCCGTACAATAGGGTTTGTTTTGTAATTATGCAATGTGTCTCTATGAATTACTTATAACGTAGCAACAAACTTCTAAACACTCAGGGTTTCAAGATAAAGAGAGTATGACAACGATTATATGCCGTTAATACTCTTTTAAAATTACTTTGGGAAAATACACCATTTTTAAAACGTGGTGTAAAAGGAACGACAAGAGCACATTTCTGACAGTCAGAACAAACCTGTACATCATCTTTAAAAAGGAGGTGAGAATCTATACTGAAATAGCAAAACATATCAAAGACCAAAATTTCGTTTAGCTACAGCACATTTGTGAAAAGCTTTGAGTAGCCAATACTGAACGTATGCACAGAATATTAGATATTGATTGTTAAGCTACGTACCACTACACACTTCATACATGTATATTCCTGTTTGTAAAACGAACCACGACAACAGAACATCTTCAAAACAATGAGTAATATAAAAATCGTTTTACGATATTGTTCGAATTATATTGAATTCGAATTATATGAATTAGCCTACATAATATAATTAGTATTAATATGTTGGTGATTGATATAAATGTTATGTTACTATGTATAAATGACAAGTGTTACTTAAAATAAAAGCACGAGTGCTCCACGCACTGTGGAAACGTTAAAAAAACACACCAAAAAACCAAGTAGCAACAAACAAGCTGTTTCCTTGAAATTCCAAATCAATACTGAGAAAAGAGGGCCAGGTAATTGGAAATTAAATACATCAGTTTTAAATGATATTGCATACGGAAAATGTATACGAGATATCATCCATGGTGTCAATGAAAAAGCAGAATCTATAAAGATGACCACTTATTTTGGGAATATTGTAAGGTTGATGGTATTCCAGCAGAATTTTATGAAGTGTTCCGGAATTGTGGTATTCCAGCAGAATTTTATAAAGTGTTCCGGAATTGTATAAGTATCTTAGTGGTTAACGTTAACTCATTAAATAGCTGCTTCGAAAAAGGTCACATGTCACCCACTCAAAGAAGAGCAATTATCAGTTTAATTTACAAAAAAGGCGACAAACTGCAATTAAAAAACTGGCGCCCAATAAGTCTATTGAACACTGATTATAAAATCATGTCAGTGGTATTGGCAAATCGTTTGAAGAAAGTTATCAGTAAAATCATACATACAGATCAAACCGGTTACATAAAAGGTAGATATATTGGTAGAAATGTAAGATTAATTGATGATGTTATTAATTTATGTATAAATGAGAATAAATTGGCTGCTATTTTGTTTGTAGATTTTGCAAAAGCTTTCGACACCGTCGAATGGAACTTTGTAGTTCAAACACTACAGAAGTTTAATTTTGGACCATCGTTTATTAATTGGATTACTGTATGTATAATGATATTGAGAGTTCTGTTCTAAATCTTGATTGGAAATCAAAGTTCTTTAGATTGAGCAGAGGTTTACGTCAGGGCTGCCCGCTATCTGCACTCTTGTTTGTTGGGACAGGGGGTTTCTGAGGGGCTCACAAGTAGAAATGTTTTCAATTTTCGAACTCATTTGGTGCGATCTGGTGTATACTTTTGACCAACATTTTATCGAAAAGCCACCTCTTCATTTCCAATCAATATTTGGTTTTTATCAATGCAAGAAAGAAGTTGAGTATATACTTTCTTGATTTAAGTATAGATTGTTAAAAAGCTCGAAAAGGGGAGTTATTTTCTCAATTTTCGTGCGATTTGGTATGTACCTTTGAGAAATATTTTATTGAAAAGCAATCACTTTATTTCCGATCAATATTGGCTTTTTATGTTTAGCCTATGCCAGAAAGAAGTTATACTATACACATTGAAAAAAATATCGCACCACTACTTTTTTGTTGAAAAGTGCACATTTCGCCTCGAATATTGCCACCATAGTGTGATATTAAGGATCATTTGTTTGCGTAAGCTGTCCAACAAAATTTTACGCAATAAAAGGGCCACATTTTAGTTTGTGACGTAATCGATGTAATGTTTTTTCAAGGCCAAGGGGGAAATAAATGCTTTTGTCCAAAAGCATGCATGAAACAAGTTTGGGTATAACGCGATATTGAATAGACTTTAAAAACTTAAAATAGTCATTATATTAGTTCTGTATTTGGCGCAAGATATGTTCCATTTAGACGTTATAGGCTACAATGCAGTGAATGAGTCCAAACATGCCATTTTTTTTGTTGCTCATAAATTCAGCATATACGAAGAGGTCACCGTTGATTGTTGTTGTTGTTTATTTGACCTAGGTCAACACTTCAGCAATATTGCTTTTGTTATTTGAACTTATTTAAAATTTGACCTATTTTGACCTTTGCCCCCATAACCGTTGGGTGTACGAAAAAGGCAGTTTTTCATGTTTGAGGACAATCGGGCAACTTTTTGAAATTTGACCCCAGATGACCTTTGACCTTGGAAGACTTGAATGTGTTACCAAGGATTACAACTATAGAGATTAATCATCGGGCCTCTCAATATCGCGTTATACTCAAACTTGTTTTATGCATTTTCCCCTTGGCCTTGAAAAACATTACATCGAAGACGTCACAAACTCAAATGTGGCCCTTTTTATTGCATAACATTTTGCTGGACAGTTTTCGCAAACAAATGATCCTTAATATCACATCATGGTGGCAAAATTCGAGGCCACACTTGCACTTTTCAACCAGCGGTGCGATTCTTTTTTCAATGTGTATTATAGTTACCTCCAAAATATCAGATTTCTCGTCAACGTACGTACACGTTACGTACACGTATGTATCCCGACCAACTTCCAATAAACTCCAAACGTTCTTATGTCCCTCGCATGTCTCCCCTCCTGCCTTGTCGTACCCCACCCCTCCCCCACCCTTTGCTTTTTGTTTTTTCGTTTGTCCCCTCATTTCCTCTCTCTCTTTCCCATTTTTTCCTTCTTTTTTTCCCTTCTTTTCCCCCCTTCCCCCCCCTTTTTTTTGGTGGAGGGCCCCTATATCCGCGTCTGACTGGGGTCATCAAATGATCACCTGGGGGTAATTAACTGATCACCGACGCAGTCATTAAATTATCGCTTGGGTCATGTCAATATCGTTTGAGGTCAATAAATAGTCACTTGGGGTCAGTAAATGATTGTGTTGGTCAATATATAGTTACCTGCGTTAATTATACGATCCCCTGGATCATATTGGGCTATTCCAGAAAGTATCCGTGACGCCCCTATAGATGGGGTGACGTCACACCGGGCAAAACGTGGCTAGTTGCTATTGTTCTTTGCCTGGCAGTTTGCGCGCGCATCATGTTTTGTTTAGGACCCGTGCTTTTAAAACTCGCGCCAAAGCATTATAAAGGGCAATACGGCATAGCGGACAGTGTTGTGGTCATATGCTGTTCCCAAGCGTGTATCGACAGTCCAGTCCCTTCGCCCGTTGCGTTTGTTGATAAACATTGGATGTAAACAACGGTCACCTCATCTATATCATAGGAGTAAACTTTAAATCATGCTAATTCCGAACTCGGAAAATTAGCCAGTAGTTACCGAATTCCGAAGTGATGACCAGATGTTATCGAATTCCGCGAACCTTGAAAAGTGAAAATAATAATAAGAAAAGACGACCAGAATTCCAAGCACCTCTATTTAGGGGAGATGCGGATATTGTCACGTCAAAAAGGACACGTTGTCGGCACACATAGTTTTGAGATAGAGGTCAATATATTTTGTGAAATAAAAAGAATATAAATGAGAAAAATATGCTCCTTCAAATCATATCTTGTGATTAAAAAGTGTGATACCTTCAATATGGTATCATTGTAAAGCTTATTTCCTGGAATAGCGCGCTAAACACTGGGAATATTATGATTGCATTGGATGTTCACGATTGTACTGATGAATTATAGAACAAAATTAATAATATTGATACTAAATTAATACAATAAATTAAAAGGAATACATTATTTAGGCGAGGCGTCGAATCATATGCTCAATATGATTGTCACACTCGCAATCGGAACACCCAATGCATTGAGAAGGTAACAGAACTATTTTGAGAAACCAAACTCGTTCCTCCATCAATTTCAAACTATATCTACGTTTGGAATACGCAATCATTTGAGCGTATGAAAGTCACCCCCTCAATCGATTTATAAACTCGACTCGAGTGTCCCTATAATAAATTGGTCATTCTATTGACTGAGACACAAAGCCGCTTGTCGCCGTGACCCTTTTAAGTGCTTCAATCAATAATCGATACTGGCCCTGATAATTCCTTGCTGTGTCGAAAGTATAAATCAACTTTATTTTCACAACGATTAAAACATTTATATTAATTGATATGGTTAAAAGTTTGTAGAAATATAATGTTAAGATTCATTAGGAAAAACTAATGTAATTAGATTCGTCAACGGACGAAAACAAGCGTAGATTAGTGAAATTACAGCAGCGGTTGTACATGTACATGTACATGTAGTGTTGCCAATCACACGGTTATGCCGCTAAATTGGGCTTCTTTTGACTTGTAGACCTTACAAAATAATTTTTAAAACAAATTGTGAATAGAGCAATTTCAATGAATTTTAAATATAAAATGAACATATTATCTAGTCCTACAAAAACACACACAGCCAAAATATTCTGAGTTTCCGAATTTGGCATGTTTGAGTAGCCTATTACCGTTGACCCTGCCAATATGTCGGTTGATAAGATTTTCAACAACAAAATTCCAAAAACACAAATTCAATTTAAACCCAACTTCACGGTTTATTTTGTTATATTTATCACACACGAAAAGGGGAAAACCAAATTGCCGTAGCACAAGTTCAAATAATACATAATAAAGAATGTCAATCTCTCAAACATGCCCAAATTTAGTATTTTTTTTAGTAAAAGAAGAGTACTTGTTTGAACTTTGGCCTCTAATTTCTCAAAGACGATGATACTTATACAATTGTTTTGTTTGTTATTTAAAATTATAAATATGTTTTTAAGATGATCTAGAAATGTGAAGACAACTGATTATATATTACGCATTCCGTAGCAAATTTTGTTGTACAACGTTTCACTACTATTTAAAAATGTTTGCCCGTTTTGAATGATGCGTTGAACGCGCTAAATCGTGCCAGAATCTCAAAACATAGATTTTTGAATTCAAGTTACGTTCTAGTCTTAAGATTACTTTGAAGTTTAATATGAGGTAACATATATACAGCTAGCACTTCAGGGATGTCATTCATAGTGTTACATTTTTAAAAGTAATTCTATTTGTCGTCGTGTCAATCTCTCAAACATGCCCGAATATAGTATTTTTTTAGTAAAAGAGTACTTGTTTGAACTTTGACCTCTAATTTCTGAAAGACGATGATACTTATACAATTTCTTTTTATTATTTTAAATCATAAATATGTTTTTAAGATAATCTAGAAATGTGAAGACAATTGATTATATATTAAACACTTTTCCGTAGCAAATTGTGTTGTACAACGTTTCACTAGTTTTTGAAAATGTTTGCCCGTTTTGAATGATGCGTTGAACGCGCTAAATCGTGTCAGAATTTTAAAACGTAATATTTGTAATTCAAGTTACATTTTAGCCTTAAAATACTTTGAAGTTTAATATGAGGTCAAACATAGTTCTTATATAGTAACATTTTGAATTTAAGTTTGAATTTAAAGTAACTTAACACTTTCCACGCGGCAGTCGTCTGCAGACTACATTCCAAAATGTCTTAGAATGTTTCAAAAATGTCAAAATGATTGATTTAATTACTATATTTGAAACGACCATGAGAAATGCATTGAAATAATTACAAACATGCCTAGTATTGGTTCAGTAATCCTTGAGATAGACTTTAGAAATTGGGAAAGGTTTGTGAAAAATCTGTTTTTTATATGGTATAACTAATAGCCGCGTGGATGGAAAGTGTTAACACTTTCCACGCGGCAATTAGTTTTACCATAATACAAAATATATTTTTCAGAAACCTTTTTCAATTTTCAAAGTGTATCACAAGGATTACTGAACCAATACTAGGCATGTTGTACTTATGACAATGCATTTCTCATGGGGAATCCAAATATAATAATGCAATTATATAAATTCAACATTTTTGAAACAATTTTTGAAATTTGTAATGACATCTGCAGACGACTGCCGCGTGGAAAGGGTTCATACACTACACTAGTAATAGTTAACACTTTCCACGCGGCTATGATACTAGTATTAGTTTTACCATAATACAAAGTAGATTTTCAGAAACCTTTTCCAATTTTCAAAATATATCACAAGGATTACTGAACCAATACTAGGCATGTTGTACTTATGACAATGCATTTCTCATGGGGAATCCAAATATGATAATGACATTATATAAATTCGACATTTTTGAAACAATTTGTGAAATTTTGTATGACCTGCAGACGACTGCCGCGTGGAAAGTGTTAATACACTACAGTAATAGTTAACACTTTCCACGCGGCTATGTTTTACCATAATACAAAATAGATTTTCAGAAACCTTTTCCAATTTTCAAAATGTATCACAAGGATTACTGAACCACTACTAGGCATGTTGTACTTATGACAATGCATTTCTCATTGGGGATTCCAAATATGATAATGAAATTATATAAATTCAACATTTTTGTGAAACAATTTGTGAAATTAATACACTACACTCCCGACTACACTACAGTATTGATAATGATCTATATCAATTATTATATTGAACCATATTTCATATGCATTGGAACACCGTAATGTTATGTTTTATTTTGTTGGTATAATAAATGCTCATACGGGAGCGCTAAATGTATGTTTAAAAATCCAAAACATTATTATATGGTAAACGTATATCAATGCCAAAGGGATACCTTTCATAGATTTTTGTTTTTAAATTAAGGTTTTATCTAAATATAAGTAATTATTTATGTAAATACATGATACTGTTATAAGTTTAGGCCTCTAATTTAACAAAGGCTGTGATATGTTTACAATATATTTGTAAATGCAAATATGTTTTTATTAAAATGTCCAAATTTTAAAGACAAATAATTTCATTACGCCTCAGTCACACTTTTCAAAAAAAAAACCTTTATATTTTGCACGACTTTACATTTAGAACCCGTCCACACGCAGATGACGTTTCAATGCAAATACACAATATGGAAACATTTTGAGCAATTTACGAACAACGATCATTATATAGTAATGGAACATACCGTATAATATAAATGCTATACACATTAAACGCATAATATCTGACAACTTGACCAGCCGGAATATGTTTATGGCAACTGGGAGATGGCAATCAATAATCAATTACAAGGTAGGGTTTATGACCTATCGACAACAATAGCTAGTATATGCTCGTCAAGGGGCTATTAAATCAGCCACTTCACACGGCGTAACACTTGAATCCACAATATTGGGTATGTTAGATTTTACTATGGTCAATGTCTGTGGTTGTGTTAGCTACAACATTGAGTGGATCTCCCAGACACATTGCGAAAGTGAACTTGAGAATGTGATTGGGTAGGTTAGCTCACTATTGGGCATTAGTTTCGACGCCACGCCTTAGGGACCCCTCGCTAAAGTGTGGATGGAATCTGTAGGATTCTAAAAGCGTTCAAATCTTGGTAAAAGTAACACCAATATTAAAACGATATGTAATATTACTAATAAGATTAATTAGAAGTATAGTTTTATTGATCTTACAAATCACACCAATATAACCTTTTTGCAATAAGATCAATTAGACGTATAATTTGACCTTAAAAGTCCCACCACTGTAACCTTTATGTTATATTGATTAGACGTATAGTTTGACCTATCGCCGATGGGTAAAGTTCAGGGAATTATTAAAAAGAAAATCATCTCAAACTATAAACATTGCATTCAGCTTTTATATTATATTAATAATTGCATTAGGTTTCATACGACGATAGTTTTCTCCATCTAGAATGATTCCCCATACGTTAAGTTTAAAAAACAAGCAAAATTAGGATTGCAAATATCGAGGTATCCCAGATACAGCAAACTATTCTCATAATGAAAATTAATGCAAACTATATGAATAATTTGACGCCGCTTTCAACTGTAAGACCAACTCAAAGAATCTAATTTACAGACGAGATTTCACTGCCTCCACTTCAAATCGCGCCACTGTTCCACGCAAATCCATCTCTCACCCTTCTTCCCGCGAACTAGTCAGCAGTGACGGTGGAAGCGAACAGATGTATGGGGACGAGCCCAATTGGGTGGTTTTTTTTGTGGAAACATGTGGTAAAAATTAGCCGGTTTCAATTTCATACATGAGGATAATTTGCTCTATCTATAGAACGACGTTAAATTTCAAAATATGTAAAAGTTGGGATTACATTCAAACTATCGATGTATCCTTAGATATCAAAAACTGTTTTATAATGAAAATGTATGCAAGTATGAATTATTTGAGCATGGGATACCTCCGCAATAGCTGTGAAGCCATCAGTCACAGACTAGATGGCACTGCCTCCACTCTTCTCATCTCGTCACTGCTCCACGCAAATATGTATGTCTCTGTTCATATTTCCAATGAACCAGACAGGACTGGAATAACGCAATTCACCTCTGGGGATTCGGCTGCACTCAAACGCACTCAATGTGGTATGATGCAGTAGAGCTACGATTTAGCAAACCAGCATTGATGTATTTTCAATCTGCCTATGATATAGTCTTCAAAAAATTGTAACTGACCAAATCTCTTCTCCGCTTCAATTTTAGATACATTGTTCGTAAAAATCGGTTAACAGTTAAGAACTGTACACCGAAAAGAGTTAAACAAAGTGCAGTTTCATTTTTGCACTTGAGTTTTGAACACGCAGGATAGTGTAACGAGTGTTTATGGGCTGCATTGATCCATTGAAGCATCCCTAATCCTCATCTTGTTATCGACTGCTGAGTTGCCGTTATCAGTTAATCATGATCTAATCTGCCTATTCCTACACGTACCGAGGCTGCGTGTAAGAACCAAATGCTAACATAATAACGGATTTTGTTCTGATTTTGGACACATATCTGTGCTATTATTCAGTCAATATTCACGTTAAATATCTCAAATTAAAGAATGCATATAGTTTATTCTTTAATCGGCGCACTTTCAAGTGCAAGATCATCGAAAATGTCATTTCTTTTCAAGAAGTCACGGAATGCTTTCAGAACGCAATGATTTCTATTGTTGTTTGCCTCCACATCGTCATTCTCAGCGAAGTCCCATTCTATCACCGGTGTGGCTGGTACGTCTTCTGTGCTTACCTGTATAATTTCCATAAGATAAAAAGCAATTTGAAATTCAGGCAAGTGAAAGAAATTACTAATGTAAGCAAATGATTCAAGAATCTCACTCTCCGAGAAAGCGATTCCTTTACAATGGAAATACATGTAAAACTACTCAAAAAGATAAACCACTTAACACTGTGTGATTTCCTCTTTCTAAGGGACCTACTTGGACAGTTGAAATGAAATGAACGTCTCCATCGAGTGACAATTGATAATAATAAGTTGCTGTCGTCCACTCAAAGTGATGTCTCAAAGTAAAGTGGATAAAGGCACAGCATGATCACAAATATTGCCATTTATTCAACAAATTAGAAGCCATAAAGTTAAAACGATGACACCTTTAGGTGCTTTGGACAAAAACACTGCCTATACACCACTACACCAAAAATCCCTACCTTTTTCGTTTCGTGTTTAGAAATCCCTATAGGCCTGTATACAATTTGTAATAAAATCACAGGCAAAATCTTACCAGCATGAGTTCAAGATACCGTCGAATTACTTGTAGATTGTTGTTCGTGTTAGATAGAGCCTCGAGATATTTAGGGGTAGTAGTAGAATTCAATCTGCCAAGTTCATCACTGTACACAGCTTCCAGACCATCTTGATACGCAATCACAATTATGTAGTACTCTTGCAAAATATCGGCCGACTGTTTTAAAAAAGAAAGAAATAACGCGTCTTTGTTAGATACGGTATAGGTCATGTAGGTGCGTTCCTTAAATGAGACATTATCCGTTTCAATGATGGTCCATCAATGGTGAGTCCGTAATCTTTTAACCAACATTAAAACCAGTTAAAGTTAAAACGATGACAACCAATTATACCGGTTGTGTTGAGTTCCATGTTTTATTAGTTTTAGCAGGAAGTGACAATAGCCATTCCGGATAGGGCTTTGTTAAATCACGCATTATAATTCATATCACTTCAAATCTTCCCAAAGGCCCCATGTCACGGGGGGAATTCTTAAAGTTGCGCAAATTCGAGCCAAATCCCCCAAAGTTGACAGTTTGACACTATGTTTTCTTAAGTGGCGTGTTAACTTTGCGCAATTTACCGCAACTGTGGGGATTTTTATCGATTTTGCGCAACTATCCCTGTGACATGGGGTCTTCCAATTGCTTCGATGATGATCGGCAAACAGGGAGTTCCCATGCACTGGGTGAACCATAGATAGGATCTATGGGTAAGTAGTCCAGCCCTCCAGAAGGGTCAACTAAAACATACAGGAACCGGCCACCGCACTTCGCTGTTGAACCTTTACTAGCCTTATAGCTCGTGCTTTCAATGTAAACCGTTACTATGTTTACATTACGCGCAATTGGACACCTTATTTGTTGTTAAGCAGTGATATTTTGAGTTTAATAGCCTATCATTACACGTTTAGGTGGGTACATCAATCTTGCAATCTACCACGTTTTATCTTGATGCCATAAATGTGACAATTGACCCTGTTTTCAAATTTGTTGATGCCCATTGTTTATATGAGGTATATGATTTCAACAGAATTGTAGAAAAGCATTAAGACAATGCACAGTATACACAGTCAACTATGGAGTCGAATTTGCGATTGGCCCCGATTTGCATTTTTAAAACAACTGTTTCAAAATTACCAATTTTCCAAACGATGTGTAAAAATGCACATGGCAGAAGTACGCGCATTTATCCGATTTCCGTATCTTATGTTGCCACTTTGATCCAGTTTGTGTAACAGTATAACTGACTACTGTGCAGACTTATACGCCTTATTTGGAATAGAATATACTTACCGACATAGTACTACGAGCGGTGAGAGGCAGATTAGCTGTTGGCTTTGGACATCTATCATCAACAATCTCCATTTTCTGTACAAAGAAAGAAATATATACCATTCTAATCCTATGCCTTTCAAAAGGTTCAGTTACTCGGATCTATTATCATTTAAGGAACATGGTAATTCAGTCTTAAAATCAATTTGTTCTGGGAGAAAATAGAAAACTGCCATTTTACAGACAGAACTATAGATTTTGTTGTTCCGCATGTTCAGACGAGTAAACATACTGGATATTCATTTGTCATATTATTATGTTTGACATGAATTATCATATATGTAATCGCTTCAGAACATGGGTCCATAAGAGTTCCAGAGTCATTCTGAGTATTTGAGCAACAGGTATGATTATAGGCCATATCGTATTGCTTCCTAGCGTTAAAACACTTACAGTTACATATTGCTGGTAGGTTCTTTTATGGGATTGCGTTGTGTCTTGCGTGAGTTGTCTTAGTTGTGTGTATATCTCGGTGTCTGATAGGTGGGTATGGCCACTCTTGGTGCATGCGTAACTATTCAAAGGCGATAGAACCATATTCGCACGTCTTCGTCTGCCTAGTGGTGCAGCTGTGGATATGGATGTCCATATGATGAGTAGGAGGATGCTTGCATACCCAGATATAGCTGAAAGCAAAATGCATTGGATTTGCAGGTTTACTCAGTCAATTATGCACAAAACACCTCGTAAATGGTATAGGCTGCGCTAATCTTGTAACTTTTGTTTAAGTCCAGAAAAGTCTTCAACATAATTATATAAAAGGCTCCTAGCTTTTAGAGTGATACACACGAGGTATAGTTGAAACATGATTCAGTAGGCCTATCCATTTGCAATCAAGCGAAATCAAAAACAGAAAGAAAAACAAACAAACCACATAGCTGCTACTTTTCGATGTAGAGCATATAGAATCTTTTCTTAAATGAGAATTGATACGGTATGCCCATTGTATACAGCTTAATCGACACTTATTCTAAGTATAAAAACAATTCTTTCTTACACTCGGTGCATTAACCTTCGGTGAAAACGCTATATTAATATAGAATCAAAATGTTGAACTTACCATGATTTTTGATGGACATGGTGTAAAATTATATTGGTAAATATTCTTAAGATGAGCCAAGTATATCAATTGAACTACTGGTATAAGTAGATTGGTGTTTTCTCCCGCGGATTTTTCCTTTCTTAGGTCTATCGTGCTATCCGATGTTATGGTGGGGTGGTAGTAGAAACATAATTTAAATACATAATAGTTGTGGTCAACATTTCCGACTGATGAGTTTATGACTAAAAAAAGGAAATAAATTGGAATTTTTGTACTTCCATGGTCTACACCCAACTTTGTCATGGCGATCAAATCATTTTCTAAGTATATTTCCTGGAAAATTCAAGCACAGGGCGGGGCCGGTGGGTAGGCCTACATGTTATCAGTGGAACCTCATCAGTGGCGTAGCTAGGTTTTCCATATTGGAGGGCGAGAAATAACAGTGAACCGACAAGACTTGACCGACAAAACAAATTGGGTTTTTTACCGGGGGGGGGGGGGGGGGGGGGGGGGGGGGGGGGGGGGGTTGAAGAGTGTAGGGTGTGTGACTGGGCATTCTCAAACCATGGGCTGACCCGAACTGACACATCCTAAATGGGGGACTAACTCTTGGCGAACGGCCCACGTTGAAACATTGTTGCCGATGTGTTCGTGTGACGATATACCAGGTCTTAACACTATGATTTCACGCTGCCGCCGCGCAATCGTCTGGATCCGGCCTATTTAAGTACCCCCACCCCACCCCACCCCACCCACCCACGCCACCCCACGCCACCCCCACCCCACCCCACCCCTGGCCGCGATTTTGTTTTACTAATCAACATTTGTAACATATATTTATTCCGTATTA
>CM069459.1:45122616-45297988 GCA_035610835.1 Ophiura sarsii | reverse complement strand
CAATGGAACACTTTGGCGCAGTACTTTCGGGCAATTATTAGTAACCTGCGCTCGGCGTGCGCGTTCTCATCTAACGATTAATTTGATTGGAACGCACTTGGTACGCAGCTATCGCGATTATTCATGAAGTAATGAAATTGCAGTATTTACTTGCACGTAGCGCAGAAAATTTTGGTATTTTTCCAGTTAACGACTACTTATTTGGCCCAGCACGTGGAAATGTGTATTTAACCCTGTTGAATCACCCTTATCAACAGTTCTCAAGTAAAAATTGTGGACACTGGTTAGCCAAATTTTGTTTAACAAATTCTGCTTTCGGCACAATGTTTTTACAAATATAATTTGTTAAAGAAATATCAATACTGCAGTGTTTATTTGCGCGTAGCGCAGAACATTTTGGTATTTTTCCCCGTTATTTGGCCCCCCGCGCCGAAATTTGGTTAACTGCGTTCAAAATAACGTGTAGCGCGCGGAAATGTGTATTTAACCCTGTTGACGATCACCCTTATCAACAGTTCTCAAGTAAAAACTGTGGACACTGGTTAGCCACATTTTGTATAACAAATTCTGCTGTCGGCACAATGTTTTTACAAAGATTTGCGCGGAGCGTGCGGAAATCTGTATAATTTGTTATAGAAATGTCAATATTGCAGTATTTACTTGCGCGTAGCGCAGAAAATTTTGGTATTTTTCCCGTTAACGACTAGTATTTGGCCTAACTTTTTGACCCCCCCCTCTTGAGTAGGTAAAACTTTTTAGTCCCCCCCCCTTTTTGAGACTTCAAACTTTTTAGACCCGCCCCCCCCCCCCGTTTTGGCCAACCCCCCCCCCCCCCCCCCAACCAAAGTATTTCTGAACACTCCCTTAGGTCGACATAATCAGAGACTGATCGAAATCAAAATCAGTTGGATTTGAGTCAAAAAGTTTGAATTTCGTGAGTGTAGGCCTAACAAATCAAAGCGTGCCGCGTCTAGAGTCAAAAAACGGAAACTAATAGTGATTTTACGGAAGATGCGGCCTCCGTGATCAGATCATATTTCAAAAACGGATTGTTCAATTGTAATTTTATTTGGCTAGTTTGTTCAAAATTTCACGCTGAAAAAGTTGATATCAATTTTGAATGATTTTGAGCAAATTTGTGCTCTATAAGGAGCACATACCTAAATAGGTATCGCGACACGCTTCGTCGCGATCAATCAAAGTTGAGTACGACAATAGTTCCTATTTGGCGGGAAAGAGAGTTATTTTTTGACGGTTTATGATATAATTTTTCACTATTATGTTGTGTTTGAAATGTGTAGTTGATGTTCTGACATTTAAACTAGGTGATTTGAGGTCAATTTTAATTTCACGGACCGATTTACACACGCGGTGATATCCAGACCGGAGACCGAATTTAGGTAGGCATATCACTACGTTGTTATGCGGCGGCTTATAGCAAAAAAAGTGCACGAGAAAGTTTGCTTCATATTGAGATATGTTGTAGATTACCCTTGTGAGTAAAACATATAAAAATTTCATTGAACCAAACGCACTAATATAGAAACTAGAGCCATTTAAGTAAGCCTTTTTTAACAGTAAAGTCTATGGAGAGCGTCTTGGTGCTGTTCTTGGTGCTGTGCTCCCTCTCCCACTAGTGTGAAGATTCTCCCTATGACAGAAGTTTACATGATGAATGGACTACCTGCCTTCGCGGCGGGAATCGTCTGTAAAAAATCGTCTGTAAGAAACTGAATCATGTGAATGGTGAGTAGATTTATTTATTCAAGTATTCATATTTAAGTTTGTAAATTGTCTAGGCTACTGTCACAGTTCTGTGTATCAATCCAAATCAACCAACCATGGTAACTTTTTGTTATGGTATTGTTTGCATGGTTTGCGTATCATGGCATACACATTGTTGAATTCGGCAACCTTTTTACGGAATAGATTGCAATTTATTTATTTACTTTAGTGTGATTAGACTAGTTCCTTGACGCAGCTTTACTAATAAAGCTACGACTATACGAGGTGAAGTTAACTCACACTCTAATCTAGTCCCAATCGGTACCGTAGTGCAAGTGTATCTTCGATACAGTATTAATTATACTATATTAACTATAGCAAATAGTAAGTAATAATATAGTCCCAATCGGTACCGTAGTGCAAGTGTATCTTCGATACACGGTACCACTACCCTCCATAGACTCACGACGTCGCGAAATTCACATTGAGTGTCAGCACTGCCGATTTTTCACCTCAATATTTCTCCCAAAATGAGGATGCTTGATCAAAATTTATTGAACTCAATGTGTTACTAAGAGTTCTAGGAACAACATGTGAGTGCATTTTGATTGATTTCAATTATATTTGATGTGAAAATCTTGATTTCAAAATGTGATTTTCGCGACGTGTGTCTATAGAGAGTGTTGTGGCTATAGTATAGTGAAGCATGAACGATAGTATAGCCACCATTGGGTCTAGTAATAATAGTGAACTGACTGAGTGAATGAAGCATGATGAATGATGAACGATAGTACTAGTTTTAGTTTAGTAGGCCTACTTTAAAGCCACCATATATTATTGGGGCTATGCCTCTCATCTTAGAACGTCGTCATGGAAAACAAATAATTAGATGATAATTACGTGTGATTATTCACACCTAACTTAAGGAATATTACAACAAGACTAAGAGGACTATTATATTGTCCTCTAGTTTTGCATATATAAAGCACAGTACAGTGCCTAGAGTAGATTAAGATGGGCCTGTGCTATTCACTTTGTAAAAGATAATAATAATATAAATAATATATAGGGTGGGTGCATGCCACTATTGCAATAGTAAATAAGTTCTTATACTATAATCAAAACAAACATTTGTCGATCACAGCGTATACGATTCCCAGCGTCCCATGTAACTGGTGCATATCGTGCGTAACCGCTTCATTCGCAACATCAAGGGCGCAGTAAAACCAGAAGCTGTGACGTACTTGTAAACAAATAGGTAATTGACCAATCGCGGCCCTTATCAACAACCCCACGCCGCGTCACGAATGTTTTGGAATGCACTACATGCAAGGACACGCTCAACCTTTGTAATGATCGTGAGCGATCGGATCATTACGCTGTGATCGATAAATGTTTGTTTTGATTATAATAGAAACTGCTAAAACTGATTTTTTTTTCCACCTAGTTAAAGCTTATAAAATGCTCCCAAATCATTGATTTTTGTGAAAAACATTGTTTTTATTCTATCAAATATGGAGCAGTTGAGAAGACGAAGGCAGTGCTTCAATGAAGTTCACGCGATTTCAAACCACATGTTCTAGACATCAGCCAAATAAATTGTTCTTGTCAGAATACCTGTCCTTTCAAACAGTGGCGGCACCAGCATCAATTTTTTTTTTTGGGGGGGGGGGGGGGCAAGATAAAAATATGGGTGGCAAGATAAAAATATGGGTGGCATGATAACATTTTTGGGGTAACATTTTCCCTTTTAATGTAAAAATTGCCTAAAATAGCTTAATTTCATCTAAAATAGGCATATCTGACCATTTAAAATTTTGGGGGTACAAATTGCCGCAAAGCGCGCAAAACAATTGGCCTTTTAATGTCCAAATTGCCTAAAATTTTCTCTTTCTCATTTTCTTTTTTTGGGGGGCAAGATTTTTGTCTGGGGGTGTTCCCCCCCCCCCCCCCCCCCCCCCCCCCCCCCCCCCCCCCCCGTAGCGCCGCCACTGCTCTCAAGCACAGTGGACAGATCTTATTCTTATGTACACCTACATGTACATGTAGTCTTATAGGGTTACACAAGCGCATAGCCAGGGGGGTTTGCTATAACCCCCTACATTTTTCAAAATAGAACAAATCTGTGAAAAATAGGGCGTTTTAGGGTCTTTAAAAACATGAAAACCCAACATCCAACCCCCTATTTTGTACTGCGATTTTTGGACTGTTGTTTTTTTTGGTGAATGTGCGAATTTTTTTCAAAACATATAGTGAAATAATGTTGGCGTTTCTGCACAGCATGTCGTTGCCAGCAGGTCTGATCATTTGTTTGTCTCATGTTTGGGATTCAATTGCAGCATTATTCATATTAAGTTTAGAGGTTCAAAACGCTCAGAAAAATATTTTTGTTTTTTCTATGATGAACTAGAATTTTGTTTTGTAAAAAAAAAAATCCCATCTTTTGATGCATTGTCTGTCCTATTTATATTTTCAGATCATGGACTGCTTTAAAGAGCGTGCTATAGTTTTTCCCAATGTGGTGTCTTTACTGTTTTTTCATTTCAATTTTTGTTTGTTTTTGCTTCTTGTGTTTTTACTTTCATTTCATGTGATACAACTTTAAAAACTGAGGTAAGCATAAATAAATGGAATCAAATATTCTAACAGCGTGGGCATTTGTGCGACAACTCGGCTGGACTCTCAGGTTGCCTTGTTTTTGAGGTTTTAAAACATGTAAAGGTACATGAAGGATACTAATTTTCAGTCATTTTCTTTTCATGCAAAAGTGAGTGACTTGCCATTATCTTCAATCTTAAAATTTAAGGTGCTTTTTGAGTGGGGCTTTTTTAAGCTGATCTTAAAAAAGCATCTGAAATGAGTGAGAAGAATTTTGACAAGACACTTTCAACAAACAATGTGGTGGATCGATGCGTGCAATACAAAATGTGTACAAATAGATAGGGAGGGAGGTGGACTCTCAGTAATAGGACCTTCTGTTTTGTGACACGGGCGGGATATCCACTTTTTGACAGCAGGTTGCCTTGTTTTTGAGGTTTTAAAACATGAAAAGGTACATGAAGGATACTCATTTTCAGTCATTTTCTTTTCGTGCAAAAGTGAGTGACTTGCCATTATTTTCAATCTTAAAATTTAATTGTGAGATAGGGCAATTCCATGTTACTCACATTACGCTTTTTCACTACGTTACACTTTTGGAAGTGCCATATTTTTTAGAAGAACAAGCTTGACAGAATTATTTTTCTGCAGTGGTTACACAAGACCCAACACTAACTTTATATGCAATTAGAATTGCAATACAAGACATGACTTGCGAGTGAGAAGGAAAACACTTTTGTTACTCACGTTACATTTGATTGGCCATCATAAAATGGCAACAAGCCTTCATTCACAAAGTGTCCTCATACAGGATATTTTTAGAAACAAGTTTAACATGGTTGATAAAGCTAACATTAAGATCTACAAATGCAAGGTGAAACTAATCCGATTAGACAAACACTTTTCAGTAAATTGACCAAAATAGCTGTTACTCACGTTACGTTACTCACGTTACTTGTTTTTGCAAATTCAAATTGAATTTATATAGCTCATGCAGATTAGCTCAAAATATGTTATGAAATAGTCTTGACATGATGTATTTAATTTCCCAAAATGTTATTATGTCTCCAAACAGTCAATTATGACCGCTACACAAGTTCACAGGACATTTTGCAAACTCTCTATTCTCTACCTGTTATATCAACAATATCTTGATGAAAATGGTATCATTTTGCATTAAAACAGAAACAATTTGAGAGCTATTTTCTTTTTTGAAACTTAACATTATGTTTAACAAGTGTTAGGTGAAAATAATTGCATATAATTGATGAATTACACCATAGTTATCAAGGTTGCCGAATTCAGCACCTTTGCGCAAAATCAATATTTTTGAACTTAGGAACGATGAACGCAAGAAATATGCAGAAAATGCTCTACAATATTTGTGTACATAAGCTATGCATGTATATTTAACACTTTGTAACCAACAAAATTGAATATTTTCCTTCAAAAGTGACTTTCAGAGGACAAAATTACTTGTTTTACTTGTTGAAAAACTTGGAAAGACACGCAATGACCCCTTGAAATAGTGCGTACGAAGTGATGGAAGTGCCAGACTGCCATAAGACTGATAAATGAATAAAACTAAGTGCAGTAAAAGCAAAAAGAGATCCATTTATTATTGCTACAATGCATTTTAGGCCGTTACTCACGTTACATTTTTGTTAATCACGTTACAATTGTTACTCACGTTACAGTTTTCAAACCTCTGCCATTTTAATAAAACTACACATAGCCCATTTTATTTCCTGTTTTCAAATTAAGTACCTGGAGTATGATTATTATTCAATTTGGCAGAATTTAAAAGCAAAGAACAATTGAGTAGGACAACTATTTGATGTTTATCGTTACTCACGTTACATTTTCAATTACCATCGGACACATAGGAGATTCCTCCCAACTTGTGCCAATGCATAGGTATTTTTCATAGTTGGTAACTTGAAACTAAGGTATTATGCATTTCAGAAATCAACAAATATTTATATTTACGGTTAATATTAATATGTAAGAGGTCAACATAACCTGAACACACATTTTTACTTATTTTTTATGAAAAAACCATTTTCCAACTTATGACGATAGTTTCTTGAAATTTACAAACAAATCATTCAAACATTTGATTGTCCCATATACCTACAAGTGTATACAATAAAATAAAATGGGTAATAAGCATCCAAATTGAATTTAAAATTTTCAGGTCATATCACCAATCTATGGAATTGCCCGATAGGCTTTTACGACGGGTATTCATAATATAAGTTAAAAGTTTAACGGGTTCGCCGTCGGACGAGTTTTAATCTGTCAAGCTTTCGTCAGGATTAGCTCTGACTTCTTCAGGACCAAATTATTATAATATTGAAGCACCTTAAAATTTAAGGTGCTTTTTGAGTGGGGTTTTTTTAAGCTGATCTTAAAAAAGCATCTGAAATGAGTGAGAAGAATTTTGACAAGACACTTTCAACAAACAATGTGGTGGATCGATGCGTGCAATACAAAATGTGTACAAAAAGATAGGTAGGTGGACTCTTAGTAATAGGAGAGGCTGTTTTATGACACAGGGACATCCACTTTTGGACATGGGAAGCCTGAAAACTAGCCTGACACTACTATGATTTTGATACCTTAAAACATGTTAAAGCAGCTCTAGGCTATAATTATGTGATACTGACCACAAATATTTGTTTAAAAAGTTGGGTTACTAAAACATTTCAGGATGAACTAGCTCCAAGGGTTAGCTTTTTCAAAATTCTGCAAAGCCTGAAAAAGCTTTAATGCATGGGGTGCATTAAGGAAAGAAAAGTTACATGCATTTTAAGCAAAAATCTACATACACCAGTTCACGTGTGCACCCGACTAAATCAAACGCTGTATGTAATGTAATGTAATGTTTTAAAGATGTGGGTGAATTGATTTGATGATATTGGTTCAGCCAGCAAAGAGGTGTCACGCTGCATGTCAGATTTGTTTGTACACAAAAAAAACAATGGAGTCTCAGTGACTGCAATATTTGCTAGAAATAGCTTCGGAAAATGGTCTATTTGGGCATCTCAAAAACTGAGAATCGTGTTAAAAATCATGTAGAATTTTAGAGGAGGGTCATTGACATCTGCAGAACTGTAAAATGTATAGTATTAAACACGTTTTGTGACCAAATTAGTGTTGTAAAATGTTGGAAAATTCATGTTTTGAAAATATGTGGTCTTCGAAATTACAGGAATCCTAACTCATTCTAAACCTCACCAAATCATGAAATGAACCTTTGCTACAAAAAAGTCCATACGTATTGCTCTATCTGCTTGGAGATACCACGGAATGAAATCCGCCATAGACATTACATGGTGAAAATTGTACAGATTTGCACTGCAGTCCTCTGTGTAGGGAGTGTTGACAATTAGCAAGGTCGTTTGACTATTGTGTTTGTGCATGATTGTGACGACTGACCCCATTTAACAATCTTCATAGCTTTCATAGGGCTTTGGGTGACCTAACTATTGACTGGGTTGATGACAGCTTAAATTTACAAATTCTAACATGTTTTGATATGCGCGTGTGCATTATTTATCGTACTCGCAAGTTTTCTGATAGTATAAAACTCGAAGCATTTGTTGGGAAAAGTTTGGGAATGAGGGCTGAGGCTTGTGGATCTGAATTGCCCCTTTAATCCCACATCCCTATGGTATGCTTTTTTTATTACCAGATGGGTAAACACAAGAACGATAAGCGGAAAGCATATCTAAAAAGGAGAACAGCTCAAAGAAGAAAACTAGCTGCAAAGGATAACCAACAGAGTTCTGACAGTGACAGCCATTCCACTATCAAGACTAGTAACGACACGTCCCCTTCCTCATCCTCTTCCTTATTCCCAGCGTCATCATCACTGTCAATATCATCGTCTGATGACTTTGTGCAATATAGTGTGAATTCTCATCAGCCCAGTCCATTACCATCAAAAAGTGTGCCACCATTAACTCGTGGCCAAGTTTGCGTGGCAAAATCAGTCTGTAATAGCAGTGTCTCTTCATCTAAAGCTGCAATTTTACGTGGAGAAATTCCAAGAAAAGTGCTGAATGATGTACTAATGATAAAGTGGGATGAGTATAAACTATTATACCGACAGTTGAATGTCATTAAAAGACGACTTAACATGATGGAGTATGGAGAGGACAAAGGTAGAATGCTTAACCAACTGAAGGTTGATATAAAAAGATAATCACATGGACATATATACTCTTAAAGGTGGGTCATCTTGATTTCTAAAACTTATGTATTTGACCAAATTGACTGGAAGTTTTGGTCAGGGGAGGAGACAATAATGATCAGACGACAGTACTGTATGTCAGTGACCTTTTCATACATGTATATGATGTGCAAAAGAGGCATTGCTAGTGTCTTTGCTGATTTCAAATTATTCATGACAAATCATTGTTTTTTCTCACCACACAATAGGTACTTATTATACAACTTCTGAAACATCTTTTCAGAACAATTAAGTTATGGATTTCTTTTAGAATACCCTATCACTGTAGATTTTTAATTAGAATTTCTTTTAAAGAACAGCCCATATAACACATAAACACTGTGAATATCAAAAATGGTATTGTAAAAGATTGCCCAATCGAAGAAAAGGTAAATTTAAACAGCGCAATTTTTTTTCAAAAACTGGTGAAATTTACTTTATTACGACCATTGTCCTCTAACATCAAAAGAGGGTTTATCTTTACCAATGAATTTGCACTACAGAAAAACACCAAAATTTGTCACCGTGACACGGCTTAGTGAGCGGGCTATAAGCTAGCTAAGCTAGCGTACCATTTAAGCAAACTAGGTCAGGCCCCTTAAAAAATTGTGGGTTCTCGTAGCGCTGGTCTTAGAAAAGTGGGGATTTTTTTTCCCGATGGTAATCGGGTGAACCCAAGAACAAATGTGAGTAGGCCTACTTGTGCTCACCCAAGAACACACATGCCTGCTCTCGCGCGTCACGCATCGCTGCATTGTAGCTGATGAAAACAAACACTTGCTGGTAAAAACAAACTGTGTAAAACAAACTGCGCAGATCAATTAAGCCACTGAAAATAAACCTAGCCTTCACATTTGCCTGTAAATACCAATTTTGTAGTCAGTGTTCGATTTAGAAAGGTAGAATGTAGGCCTACATGCACTGTTGCATATGGGCAATTCCAAGCAAATGTCAACCAAATAGCCAAAATTTCAAATGTGCATCCAAAGTTTAATTCTATGCCTATAATGTAGGCAAGAGTCCAAAGTTCAGGAATTTTTAGTTTGTTTAGCGATACTATGTTTTTTGATGTATAAACTAGCTAATTAGCATAAATTTGCATATTTGCAGCTTACAAAATCAGTGAAAAGGCTTGTTTTTATTTATTCCATATCTTTTAGACACATAGGTATGATGTTTAAATAAAAGTCAGGCACAATAGTAGTACTGATGGGAAAAGTGTTGATATAAATTTAATTTTGATCAACGGCCAATTAGCCTCGTTAATCCAGGTAATTAGTATGCATTGCATAATCTCATGTCATTCCGCAACGCAAAAGTACAATTTTTTAGGATAGCAAGAAAAAAAATGTACCCTATTTTCATTTAACTATTTTTTCTCTGCACACAATTGACATGCTTCACAATGACCAAAATAAATTTGGAAAATTCTGTTAATTAATAGCCCTAACGAGCGTTGTGGAATGAAGTGTTGCGGAATGACGGTGCGGAATGACAAAGGTATTAATCCCTATATTTAGGCAATTTATTGAGCAAATTGTGATATTTTTGTGTACTTGGTATAAGATCATCCTTATTTATGATAATTCATTCAAATATGGACTCTAAACTTCTAAAAAAGTTTCAAAATTGATGAAAACTCATAATTTGCTGAATTAGGCAACTTTGATGTGCAAGCTGTTGAATTCGGCAACTTTATCACAAAATCATGGCTACTTTACCTGTAAATGATGATTTCAATGTGAAAATAGTTGGGTTACTTGTATTCACAAATTTGTAACATATGAAATGCCACTGATTACTCTTTCTTTTATTTTGTATGCATATTAAAGCATAAAAACATGTTTTTTCTTTTCTCTATGGAGTTTTGCACACAAATTCACACTGTCATTCCGCAACGCCTACTTTTATTTTTTGATGACCTACTAGAAATCCTAGCTGATGATTAAGTTTTATGAAAATGCTTTTGTCAGTTAGCTAACACTTCTAAAAAGTAACTTCAATAATGATACACTCTAAAAAGTTGTTTTTTTCACTTTGTGTAAACATGTAAAAAAACCACCAATCGTCTGCGTCATTCCGCAACACAAATTTGCATATGCAAATTAGGATACTTGGAAGCGCAGTCTAATTTTTTCCCTAGGTTTATTTGTTGAGTATCAATCGCTATTATCAAATAAAGTTGTAAAATGGGGAGTAACTACAAATCTCTGGGTTTTACACCCAAAAGAAAGTGGATTTTTGTGTGTAAATGTCATTCCGCAACGCGTGGAATTGCCCATATACTTTATATTCAGCAGGTTATTGAAGGTTATAAAATGTCCCAAATGTTTTTAAATTTTATTTTCACATTTTTTATGAATTTATTTTATTTTTCCCAAGGACTTTCTTTGTCCCAAAGTTATACGTCTTAAGAAAATAATCATTCCCCTTTATGCACTATGTCTCTCTAAAGCCAATATCACATGGACACATGGCCTAAGTCTTGTCATCTGGGGTGTGTAGGGGTGTGTGTACCTAGCATGAGTTTTTCATAGAAGTAGATTTTTTAGTGAAGGATGTCTTGTAATAGTATGTGCTACTCTGTTACCAAGGAACTTTGGGTCATCAGTCACATTATTGAGCTATGTGAGGAGTTTAATATTCCACTGCAGCATGGATTTTATGTAGATGATCATTGGGCATTGCTGTATGACTAATTACAGATTGCATTTGTTAAATTCATTATTGTGAGGCGAAACTGGCCATGTAATATCTATCCATCTAATAGTCAATAGTTTTACATTGAGGGAATACGGGTACAGGAAAGGTATGTAATGTTTTAACGTTCGAATGTGTCAAGGCCGCCTTTGAAAACTGTAACCGCCAATCACTAGCTAGCGACCAATGCGTGATAAGCAAAAGTCGACTAAATTGCATTCAGAAAAGTTGGAAATACAATTCTATAAACTGATTGGCTACTAGGCTGCATAGAGCTATGAATGCCAGGGCTAATTAATTAAAGCTCTATGTACTAGAGCCATAGACTACGTAAAAGAGCTATATAAAATACATGTATGGAGCCATTCACAGTCCACTGTATTTTTCAACAATTTTTCAACTTTTTAATAAAATTACTGTCAAAGTTTCGTTTCAGATATCATTTTAATGTTCAATGTGTTGCCATGATTTATAATAAATAGCTCAATCTTATTAAATTTCCAAGAAAAACAAGCAAACAAACCAATTGATTGCCTCTCCAGAGCTCTCCATTGATGAGAGTCAATGATCTGTCATACTGTTCATTAACTTTGTTAATGTCTGCAGGGCTATTATTCGCATTTGCATTTTATAATTTTAAAAATAAAATAAAAATCTCCAAAACAACCACAACAAAAACAAACAAACAAATAAACACACACCCCAACACCCCAATAAACACCCAACAAACAAACAAACAAACAAACAAACAAACACTTTGCATTTGGATCAGCCTTTTCCCGTTGCTAGATTTCGTAGCTGCATTGTAAACATGTGGTCACTTTCACAAAGTTCTCTAAACACCATGCAAGGCACCAGTGAGTATGCATCAATGCGATTAGTTTTTACAATTGCAATATTTAGCAGTATGACGCATGGTCCAGTTGGGGTGATAATTGCTGTAGTGTCTGAAGCACAGTGCCTATTAGATGGATCTGACTTCCTTCACATTGACTACTGGTTAGCTGAATTTGAAGATCTGTATTGGATATTTGTCTTTGATGATGAAGATTTTGAATTTCTGCAGTTTATTAATGGGCACATGAACATGACATACATTGTACATTTGTGCACATAACAGATCTATGAGCTTAAATCAATGGTGCTAGAACAGGAGTAGTAAAGTCTTCAAAAAACATATTAAGGGTTGTTTTACATCCCAATTAAAAAGGTAGGCCTATTTCAGTTCCACATTTTGCTAGTTAGACCTGGACTAGAGACAAACGCAGACCAGGAGACAGGTCACACACATGGGGCTAAAGCCTGGTTTGCTATTGAGAACATTTCATTTCAAAATAAAATTAAGCACACTTGAACATACTTCGACCATCAATATTTTGTGACATTGTCAAAAGCATTCAATGTTAGGGTTAGGGTAGGCCCTATGACTAAATCACCAATTTCTACTCTATTTTCCATTTTTAAGAAGTCTATTTGTAATTCTTGAAGCAGACTTATACATTGTACTTTGTAACACCATAGTGCTGCCTTAAATTATTGGTTATGTTGGATTCCCGGGTTTTTGACACTCCGACTGTTCAAAACCTAGAAATTTGACAATTTTGCTTTCAAAACCCCAGGAATTTGACAATTTTGCTGTCAAAACCCCGGGAATTTGGAATTTGACTTCAAAAATATTATATAAAACTAAACACAACTTGAATATTTTAAGAGCTGCCCTCAACCTGATCAGGAGATGTGACTCGAGTCACAATGCCAGAATGACTCATAACTCGATGACAAATGACTTAAATTGACTCAACTCAAGTCACAAAAATTGTGACTCAACTACTAGTCTTACATTGAAAGAATTGATTGGGACAGAGATTCCTTTCATCAAGCGAATTTTATTGCCCTTTAAGGGTAATAGTGGTATCTATTAAGGGTAATAGTGGTATCTATATTTCCCTTAGAGGGAATTATAAATCGCTTATAAGGAAATATATTTCCCTCTAAGGAATAAATTTCCCTCTACTTGTATTAAGGGAAATACATCTTCACTTCACTGGGGGGGGGGGGGGGGGGGGGGGGGGGGGGGGGGGGGGGCAAACACACCCTTATATTTGGAACCTTTTACTAATCCTCTGAAATGGTATGTATGATGCATTCAACCATGTCGCTCAATATAACTAACAAAAGCACTTTTAGTATACTCAGGGTAGACACTGATGTGCCCTTCTGTTGCATAATTAGTCTGGAATACAAAGCAGACTACCTTTCGTAAGTGAGCTATTCAATATCAAAATGTTGGATTTTTACCACTTATTGCAAAACTCGGAAATGCACAAGTTCCATATTTTACATGCTAATTTTCAGCACGCTGTAAAATCTATTTAAATGCTGGTGCAAAAGAAATTCAAGGTCAAATCAAGCAGTAGATTATGTGACCATGAATTATAATTTCAGGAGAATGCCCAAGGCCAGTTTACAAGGCACAATGCTAGAATGCTCTGAAATTGAGAGGCAACAAAGCCAAGTCAAAGCTGAGGCACACACCTTTGAGTTGATAACAATGATTCACCATTTGTTTTGTTTTTTGTTTTGTTTTGTAAATAAGAGTCTTCCAAGAATGTCAAGGAGGTTGGAGTTGAGAAAGATACAGGACATCAGACCAGAAGATTACAAGGATAGTGATAGAGATGGTTTCTGCATAAAAATTTGCCCATATAAAGGTGAGTTTTAAACATTTGACACGTTCAAGAGGAATGAGTCGGATGTCGACCCTGGTCGAAATGAGTTTTTAATACAGTTTTAAAGAAGACACTTAGAGCTTTCAGAAACTGAAAACCCCATGTCGATACGACTTTGTGTTCTAAAGTTTATGTCAAATTGTATACATGAATTTCCATCAAAACTTATGTAAGCCGCCATTTTGAATTGGCCATCTCAATTTGGGAGTCCCCGACATCCGACTCATTCCTCCAAAATGGCTTGGGAACTCTGTGGCATTCACTTACAGTTGATCATTGTAAATTTCACACAAAAGAGCTGTTTTGCCAGCTCTGTCTACATTGTATGTCCGCAGATGTTGAAAAATAGGGGTGTTAAGATCTGATGTCAGCCAAATGAAAAATTAATCAACCCATATCTGTTTCCTCCAGAAATAAATGCTCATTGTGTGTAGCTCGATTTATCGATAGAACTAGCTGTTAAATCAAGATTACATTTGCGGTGCTATTTCGGCAAAAAAAGGAACTTGCAACGCACAATATTTTGCTGGTTTTGAGGCAGTACAAATGTATGTAACCTTCTCCAAAGATACATGTTGTAGTGTTAACGCAGCGAGATAGGTTTGGCAGCACTTATACATCCAAATTGTACTTTCTTTAACTTTCTTGACTACCATGTCAGCTTGTGCTGAGAAAGGCGCTCTAAATGACAATAGCACCTTTAATAACGGTGAAAATGGTGTTACTCGCTATTCGCGCGATTATGCGCTCCAACGGCTAAAGTGTATAGTGTGCTACTTGCGCGATTGACTATCAATGAGACATGACAAAGAGGTGTTATTGACGCTTTTGTGCGATTCTCCTTCTGTCATAGCAATCTCAAACCGCTATTCGCGCTATTGTGCGATTGTGCTCCCGAGATGGCTTACATAGTACGCTATTCGTGCGATTGGCTATACAGGCGCTATTCGCGCTATTGTGAATTGTGCTCCCAAGATGGCTTACATAGTGTGCTATTCGCGCTATTATGCGATCGGTTATACATCATGTCATGTTAGAGAGGCGCGATTGTGCTCCCAAGATGGCTTACATAGTCGGCTATTCACACTATTGTGCGATTGGCCATACATCATGTCATGTTAGAGAGGCGCTATTGTGCGATTGTGCTCCCGAGATGGCTTATATAGTGGGCTATACGCGCTATTGTGCAATTGGCTATACATCATGTCATGTGAAAAAGGCACTATTCGCGCTATTGTGCGGTTCTGCTCCTGAGATAACTTACATAGTGCGCTATTTGTACTATTGTGCAATTGGCTATACATCGCGGCATGTGAGAGAGTCGCTAATGTGCAATTCTACTTTGTAGATGGCCTGTAGTGCAATACTCGCGCGATTTTGCGATTGTGTGATGGCATGTCATCACATGTCAGGCTGTGCTATATATATTTGCGCTATTGTGCAATTCTCCTTCTGAGATCCGTACGGCTTTCCATTCGAGTAGTCAGTGGTGCTTTTCGCGCTTGAATGATGTTATGATAGGCCTACATCACTATTAGGAGTTTTACGGGGGATTTTATACAAGATATAATACCCCAGTAGCCTGAATTTTATCTTTTCATGATTGCAGACTTGGTGACAATCAGAAATATATCCCTTTACAGGGCCGTCAGACACTTTTGCCCAAGGGGGGGTGCGTTTTCAAGATTTTTTACCGGAAGTAGTATTATGACGTCAGAGTGTTAGTGCTGCAGCACGCTGACGATGCGAGCGCAGGCGCGAAGCCAATAAAGGGTGGGGTCCACTAGGGCCCGCCTTAGGGCCCCTGGTTGGGGTCCACTGGCGAAGCCCCCGGAAGCTCTGAGCATTACAGCGAATTTAGGACACAATTTTCATGTATCTTGCCATCGTTGACCCCATTTTCCATTCATATAACAACATGTTTTATGAGTAGTTTTACTATCATTGAAATTTGAAACTAAGAAAAATGCAATTTTTTTTGTAGGCAAAAACTAAGAGGCTTGTTTGCTAAAATTGAAATTTCCCCAAGAATTTGCTATTTTCAATCAAAAATGAGAAATTTTGCGAGAAAAATGCGTGTACCCTTATTTAAAGGTAGATGACCCGATCACATTTTCGTAACACAGAATTATTTCAAACATACGACGATTTTCATATCATATGAAAGCTCGTATTTTTCTCATCATCATACTGAAATTTGATGGCCTAAATCGGTATAATTACGGAGAAATCGATGAAATAACGTCGAATTACCGCGAATGGTGGTATACCACCGATATAGTTTGTGTACTACTCAATGGGTACAGTTCACAGCATCTCGTGCGTCTAAAATAAGAACCATTAGAGCTATGCAACTCAAACTTTGGAACACGACTTTTTTAAGGATGACCTTTCATGTAGAATAGAAAACTTCAAGTTGAAAATCGGAATGTGATCGGGTCATCTACCTTTAAATGATGAAATCTATCAATCGCAATAATGAAAAGTTCATGAACGATAAAACACACCAAAATTAAATATCGCTCGTTAAATTCTATTTTAAAAGTCATATAAGCTTACTTTTAGTAAGATTTTCTTACCATCAAGACAGCATATTGATTTTGAAATTTATTCCTGATAAAGATGTTTCAAAAAGTTCAAAAATTCAACTTTTTTAATGAAAAATATTTGTTCATTTCCATGTGGTGATTCGACAGAATGAGTGTTTAGAGCCCCGCACTATTGAACTAGTAGTTATCGCCAGATAGGTGTCAACATTTATGCCTCAGCGGCCGTGTCTTTATTTGTCTGTAACTGGATTAGCGGAAGGTTCAACATAAAATGCGATAGTCTTAGAAAGCTGAGAGATTATTAGGTACGAAAGATCTAGTTTATACGATCGCGAGTAGGCCTATAATATTTACAGGGAACCAGCATATGTGTGGTGGCATGGGAAAACCCTTCACATGGTCATTTTCTAGCAACTTGATTTTTTTCTTTGGCAGAGTGCATCATACTCTTCTGAGTATAGGACTGTTTAAATTCTTCAGAAATTCCATCTAGAACTACAGTTATAGTATTTTAAAGTCGGCTAGTTTAAACACAACGCTCAAAAATGAAACTGGCAATTCAAAGGTGTACACAAAATCTTTTGAATGCTATTATAATAATAAAACTACATTGCTATATCACACAGAATAGCTTGTCATATGAAAAGAACTTTTGATATGAACCTAGTTTTTTGCGATTATATTAAAAATGATAAGTTCTTCACTTTCAAAATCTTTACAATGCATTGTCAGAATTTACAAGTAGTTACCATGGTAACAATGTCATTTTACGTAAACATAGCATTTTACACATAAAATTTGATAAACAAGGTTCAGAAAAGTACTAAAATAAACTTTACATCTGGAATTGTGCATAAAAAACTTCTGGAGACTAAAGTTCAAGGTATAATCGATATCTTGGGACCAAAGTTGGAAAATTGACTTTGAACTCATATGTTAGGAATATTTTTGTATGACCCAGATATCTCAATATTAACACTAGAGACTTCCGACGGGTTTTCCCATACCACCACACATACTATAAAAAACTGAATTATATACTGGAATATGAAGTTTTTTTGGGTAAAAATCTCGGAAAAAGATCCTCGGGGAAATAATGTCATTGACATTATTTCCCCGGGGATTTTTCCCTAGATTTTTCCCCTAAAAAAAAAAAAAGAAAAAAAAAAGAAGAAGAGATTTTCAAGGGGGTGCATCCGCACCCAACGCACCCCCCATCTGACGGCCCTGCTTTAGGCCTACATGTTTAATACAGGCATGAGAATGTTCAGGATAAAGCAGGAAATCCTGCTTTTTGAAGTAATATGTATGCAGTATTATTTAATTTCAGCCTGTTTGGCATTTTCCAGCAATTTCCTACTTTTTCCTGAACTCCATTCTCATGCCTGTTAAAATAATATCAATAATATTTTGAACTATAATCATGGAAGCCGATTACCGTGTTTTCAGTTTGGGAGGGAGCAGAGACAGTTGCAGGTCCGTCACTTTTGACTCTCCATTTATTCTTTATGTAGATTCCTATAAATGCAATTGATAGTGTTCTAGCACAAGTTGATAGTTAGAACAAAGAAATAATCTTAGTTATCAATAATAATCTTTTGTTCTTTTATATACATTATAAAGAAACCAAGGCTATGGCCATATACAAAACTTTTGTGGTTAATGTTCTTAATGAACATTAAAAAGAAACGAAGGCTATTGTTTTAATGTGTGTTCTTCCTGAAGTTTTGTTAAAAAATGAAAAAACGCATTCCGCGTTACATTTTCAAGAATTGTTAACAACAACAAAAACCGCATTCCACATTGCACTTTTTAGGCAAATACCAGAAACATTTTTTTGTTTGTCTTATGCATCAAATTGGGTGAAATCTCATTCAAAAATGCACAAAATTCAAAATTCTGAGGAGCTTAGAGGGGAGGATGCAAGCTGTTGATCGAGTTACACACTGTTAACACATAGACCGACAAGTGGTGCATATCGCACCAAATTAGTTATTCATGAGGAAAAATTAATTTCTGCCTTATATATAGGCCTAGTGACATCGCCGTAATGTCAAATTATATGCAAAAATCGCGATCTACTTACCAAAATACACCCAATTAAATTGCCTCGTTATATCCCATTCATCGACGGCAGTTATGCGTATGAATGATTTAAATAATTGTCTAGAGAAATCTGTCCAGAAATGAAAACACTGTTTCAAAATCATTTTATGTTGATCGGGTGACACACTGTTAAGTAAAGTTCAAGACTGGTGATCAGAATTAAACTGTTTTGTGTTGATACCTGTTTAGTTTACAATTTGACACAGGATTTAGTCTAGCATGGCCTCCAAATAGTGAAGGAGGTGCTTTTAAGTCTTCAACGTTGTGATCGTTTCATAAATGATCGATACAAGTATGCGTTCTTTTTGAGCAAAGCGCCCTCAGGGCCTAATTTGGCCTAAAATGGCAATTTTCTTGGAAATAAATGGTCTAATTCTTTCAAAACCTTGAAAAATGGATTTCTTTACCACCAAAACCTAGGAAATGACACCAATATGATTCGAGTTGGTTAAAGAATGGTAGAGTTATGACACAAATTGATTATTCCAGATCCTTCCTCAGACCCCCCTGGTTAAATCGATTTTTGGCTGGCACCCCTCATATTTTGACCAAAATTTTTGAAAAAGGTGTCAAAATGTTCAGGAGCACAAGCTGCATCTAGTAGGCTTTTCCTCTCAATAATCTGAAACATCACCATTTTATAGCCCAAACTATTTATAGGAGTGAAAACCTGGATTTCTCTTTTTGAATACCCCTGGCTCTATCTTAATGTAAGTCACATTTTCAGGAACACTTGATTAAATTGTATACGTTAATCTTCATTCTTCTCACAGGAAGATCAGTTTTCACAACTGAACATTTTAAAGCAGGAGAGTATCTCCTAACTTATCGTGGGGAATTGATTACAAATAGCGAGGGGGAAAAGAGAGAAAGGAACAACTCAACAGGCTTCCGGTACTTTTTTAACCACCAAAGAAAACAATATTGGTAAGTTGCCTGGTCCAAAAGATGGATTGTATGTAAAGATGCAAGTCTGTTATGGTTAAAAATCAAATTTCATTGTGTAGATAAAGGAGATGAAGGAAAAGTTAATCTGCATGTTTTTGAATAGGTGCGGAATGCAAAAACCTTAACTTTAATGAATTGCTTAAAGGCATATTATGTGATCTTTTCCAGAGAGCGTGCCCTCTATTTATTATTTTTTTAGAAAGTAGATTTTTTTGCAGATTCACATTTCTGATCATAAATCGTACATACATTCCAAGTTACAGAGCGATACGATTCCTAATTACCTCAAAATCATGGTTTTAGAGTGAATTTAGAGTGAAAATATAACCCGTCGTGAGGTTATCCAGACAGTTTATTTTCACTCTAAAACCATGATTTTGAAGTAATTAAGAATCGTATCGCCCTGTAACTTGGAATGTATGTACGATTTATGATCAGAAATGTAAATCTGCAAGAAAATCTGCTTTCAATCTTTCCAGGGAACGCCCTGGAAAGATCACATAATATACCTTTAATGTACTGTGCTTCTTGTAATGTGTAGTTTCATGAAGAAAACATGTTTCAACACCTAGCTCAAGAACTGCAATGTATACACAGTAACTGTGCACTTGATGCTGTCAACCCAGATTTAAAATAACAGAAATGTTTGAAAATACAATCTGCTGACACTATGAATGACCTAATTGCAACAGTAAATTACTAGGCAGCGAGCCCTTAGGGTGTTCCCTATGGCTAGAAAAAAATCTTGCTATTCAAGTATAAGGTAGAGCTGGTTGAGTACAACAAAAAAAGTCTTTTTACTGGAGATGAATCGGGTGCACAGACATCTGTATGTTGTTACTATTTTTCTGAGAAGGTGAAGTATCCCTAGCAGCTACCTTAAACCTCTGATTAAATATTTATTTTACAGTATCGATGCCACGGAAGAACCGACAGAAATGAAATCATCTTTAGGACGTTTAGTTAACCATGGAAACGGAACAAAGACCAATTGTAGAATGAGAGTTATCAAACTTGGAACCCCAAGACTGTGCCTATATGCTACGAGGGATATACAAGTCGACACAGAACTATTATATGATTATGGGCTCTCAAAATCCTTTCAATTTCCACCACCATATTACCACCAATGGGCTAATGAGAGTGATGGACTGTCTGGTAAAGGGGAAGCAACTAATTTTGACTTATTACCAGGTGATGGGTTTGGTTCTAGTGCAGTCACGCAATCCAGCACAGAGCAGGTGGATTTACTGTCAGGATCTATAACACAAAATGTCGAGGAAACTGGTTTGGAGTTGACAGAACCATTGTTAGATATTACCCAACCAGTAGGGCAATCAAATTCACAGGTTCAAGACTCTTACAGTGAAGACTCTAGTGTGAATCCCTTGATAGAAGGTACTTCTACTATAGACTCTACAGGAGACACAAACTCTCAGCATGATGATGAGGCACCAACAGGCCCACAGGACACAACAGCTCCTTACACACAAGCTAATACAACAGTAGACGCTGGTTCAAATCCAACAGGAGGGATAGAGGTGACTGTTGGTACACCTGAAATATATGCTACTGACTTGCCAATTGCTACTGCTATTAACACTCCTGCAACAGAAGCAGAAGGTAGGCTTACTGACTAACTCATTAGATATTCATATGCAGCAATGGAAATACCCAAATGACTCAACCCGGGGTTGACTAGGATTTTTGTCGCACCTATATTAATGCTATTGTATGTACTGATCATAACAGTAGTATAGCTTTATTCCGTGATAAGAACAATTAAAATCATGTCTTGGCCAGTTCACCCCTCGCTAGTCTAGTGGTTGACTTACATGCTTTACAATGCAGAGGTCCATGGTTCGATTCCCACTAGGACCACTTTTTCAACTGATTCATTCCTTTTTATAAATGTTGGGTTAAAACATAGACGGTAACCGTCTATGGTTAGAAATATTCTAAGTCCACAAATCCTAGTCAACCCCGGGTTGACAGTCATGTGGGTATTTCCATCACTGCATATTCATATAGTCATTAGTCACATTGCTATTATAATCATGTAGTCATGTGCAAGGTTTCTCCATATTGTTTTATCTATACGCTGTGTCACTTGAAGTTGGAAGTGATATCCTAGCGCAGTCCCGTTTCTTTCCCATGTGTGGTAAATCTCAAGCCTAGCTATAACAAACTAAACGTGATGTACACAAACTTGCGCTGACTGGTAAAATGGTTTTACAACAAGTTTTGCTATCATTATCAAACCGAACTCAAATTAAATAAAATTAAATCACTTATTTATCGCGCTAATATACATATATAGTTTACGCATACAATTGTTTAAAAGTTAAATAAATCGAAGAAAAATGATAGAAAAAACAACAACTATAAACGCATGGGCCTTTATGATTTACAAAAATTGACATAAAAATGATGCTACATTAACCGTCAAGTTTAAAAAATATATATATATAAAAAAGCATGGCATTCACGGATACACCGGGGATCGAACCTGTGTTGCCGTTTGCAAACAACATGGCCTACGATGCACGCCACAGAGATCGACGAGTGTAATTGGTGATAGTTTAAGACTCCCCTGTCGACCTGCTTGCCGGTTCGATGTTTTGATCTGACTAATTTGCATCTTTCCCGGAGATGCGGGCATTCCAAACTGAAGTATTTCTAATATTTCAAACTAGAAACACGGGTCGCACCGACGTGACGTCACCCCATGTCACGCGCCAGCCCGTCACCTAAATTTCGCTTGGACACCTCGGAAGACGTGTTTTTGGTGGAGCTCCCGTATAACTGGATTTTAGGATCTTGAGTTGAGAATTTGTCACGTGGCGTGCCTAATTCGTGTGGGTGATAAGTTTCCTGGATTTTATACGCTTAAAATCGGATCGTTTTGGTTTCATTTCGGACCTATTAAGTACCAAAATTCATTTAAAAACTGAACGTAAAATTCTAATTTTCCGAGGAGTCCGCCATTTTTCTTGTGACGTATACAATATGGCGGCTCTTTGTTTTTAGTAATAATATTTTTCCGCAAGTCCGGATACGCTTTGGATCTTTATTGAACTCGTACTGGATCGCTGGGATTATTATTTGTGATGGACGATATCGTTTATGGATCTTGGTGATGTATCTTTATATAAATCGATGTAGTCTGTGTAATGTAGTTATTAACGTGTATACCTATTTTATGTATCCTTACAGCTTTACGTAAGCCCTCTGTGACATATAATAGTTGAGTCACGGATAATCCCCCCAGTGGTAGATAATTCCGTGTTATATATACGCGTTTGACTGAATTTGTATCTTTATTCACTACATCAATAGATTGATTATAATTCGTCTTACTACATTACTAAATCAGCCCAGCAGCTTGTACTTTTCGCCGCTTAGCGCTTGGTTTATTACCTATCTACGTTCTACTTATACAGCGTTCTGTGTTTACATAATCTGATCATGTCGCACCAATGTACCGAGTGCCCTGTTCTTATCCCCGATTGGGACTTACATGTATTATGTCTTGCCCACCGATCGTGCTCTCGAGCAGATCAGTGTGCATCCTTTTGTAAGGGTCTTACTGCCGGGCATTTTGATGCCTTGGAGAAGGGTTTTACAAAGGGGTTGCGCACTCGCAGTATCAGTGTTGTAAATGTTGTAGGTAGAAAGTCCGTTGGTACGCCCGACGGCCTCCTTCTCACGGGGGAGGGAAGCTCTGTAACCGGAGCTTCCGTGGCTGTTTCGGCTAACGATCAGGCTCGGTCTGATCGGCATGTAGAAACGGTCGGCGTGAGTGGTGGAAAGACGGGACTGGTCCCCGTTAAGTACGCTACTCCGTCAGGCGAGCTAGGCGAAAGCTCGGGGGTTATGTCGACCCCTGAGTTAGTACCTTTCACGCCGGGTGCCAGTAGCAGCGGTCCGAGAGAATCGGTGCCCGCAGCTACGGCGCTTTCTGCCAGTGAGAGTGTGGGGTTCGCCCCCGCACTAGTAACTGGCTCGCTGGCGGTGGGAGTTGCCCTAGCTACCTCGGGTAGTATGGGTACACCTACCAGCCAGTCGGTGGTAACAACGATGGCGGGCGGCCCTGAGCCTGCCGTTGTTTGTTCCGCTAGTAGAACTCTCCGAGATCTACCCCCGCCCCCCGGTTTTCCTGTCGGCTTACGATTAGCCACGGTTGATAACCAGGGAGGGATTAGTCATAATCGCCCTATTCAGGCAGGATTGAGTGCTCACTCGTCCACGCCGAATGGTGGTATTATGTCTAGTGGATTTGCCAGTCATTATCCTCCCGGTCACGGTGATCGAGGATTAGGACAAGCTTATCCCATGATGAGTACCATTCCAACCGCTTCGGTGGCTGCGGATAATACTCATGCGTTCTACTCTAACGCTCCTATGCAGCAACATGCTATGTTGCAGCAAGGGGGGGGGGGGGGGGGGGTGAGTGGTTACGCAACAGCGGCAGGCGGTATGCCGAGTGCAGGGCCCTGGGCCCAGTACCAAGCATATCAACCTTGGGCGCAAGCACCAGC
The DNA here is from genome assembly GCA_035610835.1 of Ophiura sarsii. Lineage (NCBI taxonomy): Eukaryota > Metazoa > Echinodermata > Ophiuroidea > Amphilepidida > Ophiuridae > Ophiura > Ophiura sarsii. Next base: position 45,273,855 of record CM069459.1, on the reverse strand, counting down.
ATGGCAAGGGTCGTACAACCCTTTGCTTACGCAGGCTGCTAGCCCTCCCGCTTATCCGTACGGTGTAGGAGGTTGGCAATACGGACAGCCGCCGGGTATGGTTTACCCGTGGCAGTCTGGACAGCCAGCCGGTATGCAACTCGCCTCTCAGGCGCAGTATGCACCGCCTCCTCAAGTTCCGTCGGTAGTTAGTGCTGGGAATCCTACGGTGAACCCTGTTCGCCCGGATCTCGGCGGGAGTATCCCCTCTTCATCAGTACCAATCCAAGTCCCTGTGCCGGTTGCCGGCGTGGTGGATATGGATTTGTGTTCGGATGATGCCCGTCCAGAGAGTGAGGATGAATCCGTGTCGGGTTCGTCTGACTCTTCGGGCGAGGGAAAGGGATCGGGAGAGGATGATGAGTCGGATTCCGACGAATCGGTACCTCTACCCCCGCTACCAGCTGAGGAGAGAGCTAATGGCTTTCCGTTAGACACGCACTCGATCCTGTCCTGCGTTGCGCGGGACTTGGGCATAGCCTACGAGTCGCGTCGTCCAGCGGCCACACCTAGTGTGTTTAGCGATACGTGTCCATTACTCTCAGAATCAGTTGAGCCAGCGCTGACTCTTCCTGCAGACTTGGCGTCTGTCTGGGAGGCGGCGAAGTCTCCTCCGTCTAAGAAGGCCTACAAGAAGGGCTGTCTAGTGACGGACGATGATTTCAATACGTATCTCAAGGTGCCTACCATGGACCCAGAAATACAAAAACGCCTACCAGTTGAGGGAAAAGCTCATGATCACGGAACGTACTCCCCGTATTGGGAGGAGTGTCTAAAGTCGGTTGACAGTCGCTTACGGGCGTCTATCAGACTTTCTGCATTCAGTTCCACCGTCGCGGAACACCTTACGAGGTTGACTGCTTCAGGATCAGGCTCGGCGTCGGAGATTGCTCGTGAGGCGTATCTGTTGTCAGATCTCTCTCACAAATCCTTGCAGTCTTCGATGTCCGCGGCTCACAGGCTTACATCTCTACGCCAATCGAACGCTCTCTCCCTCCTGAGCTCGACCTATGGGCAGCAGTTCGCTGACTCGCTCAACAAGGTCGAGCTCTCTACTCAGGGATTTCTTTTCGGAAACCGTTTCTGCGAGCTGGTGGAACAGCGAGCTAGAGAGGTTCTCGATGAGAAGTCACTGGTAGATACAGAGGCGGCGTTGAAGAGGAGGAAGAAATCGAAGAAATCTGGTAAACGGAGATCTTCGACGAAACCTTCCACTTCGGGTTCTTCTGGTGCGGTACCTTCAGTAGCCTTGCCCGCTGCCGCTTCCGACTCCTTCCGCTGGGAAGAGACGTCGTGGTGGCCGGGGGAAGACTTCTGGTCCAGCAGCGTCTAAGGGCAGTAAGCGCCCTAAGACCCCTGGTAAGAAGTCATCTCCCTGAGGGTGCGGCGCCTGCCATCCACTCGTCCGGGGAGCTCTTAGCTCCTCTGCAGACGGTGGTGTCACCGGTGGACTCATATCCACCGGTGGGCGGGCGCTTGCTTCAGTTCAGCGCGGAATGGATCACCATTTCGCCGTCCAACTGGCTACTGGAGACGGTAGAGCGGGGTTACAAGATCGAGTTTACTCTCACCCCGCCACCGCACTCGCGTCGCAGGCAAACGCATTTGCCAGCCGACAGAGTACTTCGATCGCTCCTTTTGAACGAGGTAGCGTCCCTTGTGGACAAGAGGGCCATAGTCCCTGTCTTCCCCCCGTTTCACAGGGGTTTTTGGTCTACGTTTTTCCTAGCACCAAAGAAGACAGGCGACTGGAGACCAATTCTCAACAACACTGCATGAAGTTTGTTTCAGTGTCCCATCTTAAGTTTCTTTGATCAATGGTGTATTGTTATTGTGTAATTGTAAGAGGTGGTGTATGTGTATCATAGGTAATTATGTTTTATGCTTCATGGCAGGTTATCTTTTTGTGTAATTTGTAGTTTTACAATCCATGTTATTAATTTTATCGTGTGCTTATAACATAAAAAGTTAACATCATAGTACATCCTCTCTATTGATCTGAAAAAGATGCACCTGTTCAAGCTGTTCCAAATATTTTAGGGCACGGTGTCCATGTAGCATCGTAATACTTAAGTACACAGAAAAGGTAAATTTTACATGAACAGTGTTTAGATAAATTTCAAGCAATTTACTCTGTGTATCTACTTGATATGATGAACAAGTAGACAAACCATTCACACTCAAATAATTGTAACAGTATGAATAGTCTTATTATTAACAATGTTACAACACGCGGTGTCCATGTAGCATCGGTAGTGCATTTTATAACATTATACAGGTAAATAATACTTCATATACTTACTTTATGACTATAATGTAATCAATGTACATGGTTTATAGAGTACTTTACATCAAACAAATATTGATATGTACTTTATTTAAATTCAGTATACAAATTGCAAAATAAAGAGTCACTTTTCAATGAGTTTTTACAAAAACAGTTAATCTACGATGTCTTGTTCGTTAAGTTATGTTCAACCTAGACAAATCTGGTTTCTTTTCATGTATTTGTGGTTCCAAGTAGTTAATTTAGAGAATAAAACATAGTTCTTAGCTGTTTTGCTATAGACGATGGTCTTATAATGTATAGGCTGTAGTTTGTTAGATTTATTTTAAACAAACAACAACAAATTTCCCCCTTTATAAAATCGGCGAATCCAGCCAGCTGTTTTCCAACATCCTGCTTCAAATTAATCGCGTTCTTTAGCACACACGCACCTGTCATCGCTGCGTTATACCCACAACGCACACGGCAGCGACTTTGTGTAGGGCACGCTAACGCGATGACGCGTTGATCATACGCGCTGAAGGTATTATTTTTCGAATGAATTAAACCCCGCCCCAAACCGTGCACCATTGTCTCATAATGCATGGGCGTGTCGGCTGAAAATCAGCCAAAAACCAATCAAATTGCCTGCTGACATCTCAAACCACACCCACTATATAAGAATGAGGTATAGAAACTTGGCCCACATCTTAAGCTAATTTATTAGAAATGATATGGAAATGGTAAATGGTGTCCATGTAGCATCAGGATTTTTGGAAATGTCATCCAACTGTTGAACATGTGCGGTTATTTTACACCAAATGTTACATTAAAAAAAAAGGTTCTACATTGGACTTTGGTAAATGTAGAACCTAAAAAAGAAGAAAGAGTTGGAAAATATCCATTTTGAAAATTTCACTTGGATGTCACATAATATGCCCCAACTTCATGGAATGAGCCATAATCAAAGTGAGGAATAACAGGAGCAGTTGATAACATTACAATAGTCTGATATGAAAGAAAATGTTTAATACGTTCGATGATACCCGTTCTTTTACTGACATTTTTACATAAATAATCAACATGAGCTGACCAAGACCGGTTGCTGTTTAACTTTACACCCAGGTACTTAAATTCTTCTACTTTTACAATATTTAAATTATTGTAAGTTTAACATTTTGGAACCTAAGCATTTTATTAGTACCAAACATCATGAACTTAGTCTTATCAACATTTAAAGTAAGTTTATTTGCTTTGAACCATTCAGCTAAGGCATGCTTCCAATTGAATTTGGAGATCACACATATTACAGTCTTGCATCCATCTACTGCTTCAGGTAAACAATTAACAAAAAATATGAAGAGTAATGGGCCTAAGAAAGAACCCTGAGAGATTCCTATGTTAATAGGTTATCAGATAAACTTGAATGGAACATCATAAATGTGATTACACTTTTGGAACATGTTGTCAAGCTTATCTAAGATTAACTACCAATTCTTGAAGCCATGTGACCTGACGAACAATTTAAGATATCGTTTGTCAAAATCGGAACATGTATAAATTTTGACCCCCAAAAGCAAAGGTCAACGGGGCAAACTATACATTTTAAGAATCCTTGTGCTCGACGAACAATAAGCATCTAGAATTTTTGATCCCCCCATTATGGCGGCCATATGGGATTTGGCCAATATGGCCGTCCCAGGGCGCTATTTTTGGCATCCATCTTATATCAAAAGAGTGTAGTATTAGCAACATCTGGGCCAAATTTGGTGCTTTTAGAAGAACTAATGTTTCATTTAAACACATTACATCAATAGCATTATCATAAGAAGATTAATATAGTTGGTCTTTGAACTATCTTTACTCCCTTTTGAATCTTACATCAGAGATCAATAAAAAAAAAATCATTAAAAGCAAGTTAATCATTAGAGACCTTATGAAAACTATTTCTGCAAAACCAATTATTGTTGTGCTGAATTTCTGAAATATCAACACATTTAAGATGAAAATCAAGATTGATAATTATGTAACTTGTAATCATTGTATTCTTGGCAATTTTTGATACACATTTAGTGGCGTAGCTCGGGGGGGGGGGCGAAAAAAACCCATTTGTGCCCCCGCCCCCAACCCCCTAAAAAATAAAAAAGTGGTGTGAAAAAAAAGGAAATGGGACAAAATTGAGAAAAAAGACGGGTTATTAGGCAAATAGAAGGCAAAATTGTAAATGTAGTACATTTACTGTGCGATTTTTTTTTTTGACTGTGCGAATTTTTTTGACCTCACCTCACTCACCCCCCGAAAAAATACCTTTATTTTTAACGATCATTGTCTTTTTAAAGGGATTCTTGTAAGATTTATCGAAGTCGGAAATCCATCTCTTTTACAATAAAACGTCGATCGATTCGCACTATTAAACATACGCAAATCGTTCGTTGCGAGTATTGGAAAGAGCCTATTCTGCTCAAGGGAGCACAACACTAAGTCGGTCGCCATTGACTTTACACGCTACGTACTACGAATTCAAATCGCTGTAAATCCATTTGTCTAGTACTTAGATCTCTGAATTTTTAAAATGTTATAGGACTATCGCTGTACTTCAACATATCTTAATATGAACTGAGATATGCCATCAAGATTTTTTGCTAAAAGTCGGCGAAATTAAAGGCATATTATGTGATCTTTTCCAGAGTGCGCCCTCTATTCATTATTTTTTTTTAGAAAGTAGATTTTCTTGCAGATTTACATTTCCGATCATAAATCATACATACATTCCAAGTTACAGAGCGATACGATTCCTAATTACCTCAAAATCATGGTTTTAGAGTGAATTTAGAGTGAAAAATATAAACTCACTCTAAAACATGATTTTTAAGTAATTAAGAATCGTATCGCCCTGTAACTTGGAATGTATGCATGATTTATGATCAGAAATGTAAATCTGTAAGAAAATCTACTTTCTATTTTTTTTTTCGATGTTGAGGGCGTTCCCTGGAAAGATCACATAATATACCTTTAAATCAGGGGTATGCCAGTGAGCTTGCCGATCGGGTCCACTTTTAAATTAAAATTTGGTCAGCATAGAACTGGTGGCGCTATACTGATCAGGCGTGATTGTAGCAGACGACACGACGCTGGCCACGCGTCTCTCAGACGACCCAATATGTCAACGGCGGGAGTGCACTATTTTGAATTATTTTAAACAGTCATCGCCCGGTTAACGATGACAATTCTTCTAATTATGATGAATTTGTCAAAATGATAAGATTAAACATTCGCGATTACGTGTTATTCACCTTATTCATAATACGTATTCAACATTTAGGTTTCGCGTGGCCACCGTCGTCTGTGTAAATCCTCAACGCCCTCAAACCTATGCTGACCAAATATTACGTTAAACGCCGGTCACCGACACATTCCGATGATTACCATAATTTATGTAATTTATGCAAACGGCACCGTTTTCGCTACGTGTGTTAGTATAGGACTTTCCTATCCCAAAATTAATAGTATCCCTGTTTAAATGGTATGATTACGCGAGTCAATATTCGGTTATTTCCCGTTCATGCACCATGTGTGTAAATCGGCCCGTTATTTATATTTCGGCTAAATTCATCCAATTTTCTGTTCTAAACATTAAATATATAATCCATAAAATCCATAAAACACAAATTTGATATCATTACCCCTCAAATTGATGCCAATTTTGCACATTCATTTGGTCAAAAGGAACTATTGCTGTACTCAAGTTTTGCCGGAAGTGTCGCGCAAACCCGACTTAGTGGGGTGCTCCCTTAAAAAATCTTTCTTCGTCCGATCTCGGTGCGAGGGAAAGAAAATGGATTTTTTTTAACACGCGAAGACGATTTGGGAGATATAGAAAAGAATATTAAGGACAAATTCAAATGGCATTGGTTGGAAGAAAAAGACTTAAACGGTGATTTTATATCTACGTACGTGCGCAAGCTAAATTTTCCAGGTAGGTGTACATTACACGTGTCATGCGTATCGTGCATGCCATTCCGTGCAGGTGTCCGAATTGTCCAGCCCTGGCAAATTTGACTGGCAACTATGCCCGCTTAGTGGACATATTATTTGCCAGTATTTACAGTTAATCCAAAAGTAGCGCTTCCACACAAAAAATTGCATATTCTACCCTTTATATATCAATTGTTTAACTCAATACTAAATATTTCGTGTCGCTTCAAAAAAAATCTTGGTTGCGTTTTGCCAGAAAAATGATGAAATTTCAGTCATTTTGTGGCAAGTGGACATTTTGCCAGTATTTACAGTTAATCCAAAAGTAGCGCTTCCACACACAAAATGGCATCTTCTATCCTTCATATATCGATAGCTGAACTTGATACCAAAATAGTTTGCGTCGCTTCAAAACAATTCATGGTTACGTTTTACGAGAAATAAGATGCAATTTCAGTCATTTTTGGCAAAAACTAAATTTTTGAAATTTCATTTTCAAGCTTTCATTGAAAGTGCACTATTTATTACATTAACAAACAGAGAATCCTCTACTCTTAGGCCAAAAAAAAAAGGAGTTGACTTGCTCTTTCCGACCGACCGACCCAATTTTTTGGAAATCTAGGGTCGCTATTTTTGTTTTTTTCAAAGAAAAAGAAGAAAAAAAAAATGAAAGAAGCACATAACAATAAGGAAAAATGAAAAAGTGCTTTTGAGTAGTATCTGTTTAAAAATCAAATCGAAAAACGTCCACGCTGGGTGGTACTTACGTGCCCAGTCGTGGTATTTTGGGGGTATATGGTAGGGTTAGGGTTAAAATTATGAAATCAAAAAATAATTTTGCTCTATTTGTGCTTGAACATTTTGACATTTTAAGGATTTGGTGTTGGTTTACTGTGGAATTGCTCATAATACATGTAGGTATTGCTAAAGGTAACATAAGTGAAATCCAAACAAAGAGTGTGCGTAAATTCTTTATTAAATTAAACAAAATTTACACAAAGAGGGTGGGGTCCAGGGGCATAGGGTAATACATGTAGGGTAAATGTTTATAAAGTTACATCACTTTTTAGTTTTCAGGGACATTCCACATTACTAAATACAGTATTCAATGAGAAAACCGGTTGCTACCTAAGGAAAAGTTGGTAATTTATACACTAAACAAATGATCAAGACTTCTAACATTTTTATATCATTTGGGTATGTCCATGAAGTTGGGCAATTTAAGAAATTGTGCTGATTTGTGTAGGATAAATGCATTTTCTGACAGTTTGCCTGAAGTTTATTTTCACAAGTAATATAATTTAGAAAGACCTCATACTAACATGTCTTTTAAAAGTCAAATGAAAGTTATAGCTCCCCTGTAATTTTTTTTTTATGCTTCATTAATAGTTGGTGTCCGGCCCTTTTTTAGTCAAAAAAGTGTGACATGAAAATAGAAAAAATGCAAAACATAATTTTGTAAATATAAATGTCATAAAATCATAAAATTACTACATAATCTATGAATATATGCTCCAATTCACCTTTAAGTAGATTATGACAGAACAGAAATCAGCCAATTTGATATGACGTCTTCGGGAAATTGCCATACCTATGCTACAGAAAGGAGTCCACCCCAAAAAAGCATGTAGCATCGGTATTTTAAGCTCACCAACAACACAGATGACATTTGAACCCACTGATTTTGGGTCCTAAATTACCGTATCACATTCATAAGAAAGTTTGAACAACAACTGTACCCATAGATGATGTTATTTTAAAATTATTTGAGGAAACATCACTGATTTTTGACGAGGTGTCCGGTGTAGCATAGGTACATTTACAATGATTGCCCCTCTCAAGTAAAAAGATCCTTTCACATACTGAAATGAATGGCTCCCTGCAATTAAGTGTTTTACTAGAGGTTCTCATTGGGACCAGTTTTGGGGTAATTGGTTTTATTAAAGACAGCAAAAAAACTGAAAACAAGCGAGGTGTCCACCTGTAGTGCCGGTATTACCATGTAGCTTAGGGACAAGGTAATTAGTTTATAATGATGGCACCCATAATTCTTTTTCAAATATTTCAATTCTACTTGAAAATATATGGGAAATAACATAACATGACAGTTTTTAGTGAGATAACTCACAATATTTGATACCATTTTTACCAAAACAATGTACCTGATGCTACATGGACACTGTGTCCATGTAGTGCCGGTAATCAAGTACATGTAGATATTGGGTATCAAATTAAAAAAATTCTATACATCACTCTTATTTTTAGTAGTAATTGTAGTGGCTATTGATATAAAGAGGAAGTGAAATGTGTCTTACTTCATTTTATGTTAGTTATCTGTAAAACAATAGAATTTATACCTATGCTACAGGACATGGTGTCCATGTAGCATCAGGTAAATTTCTTGTATGTTTAGCCGTATGGACAGAAGCTTTTACTTTTTATTTAATTGTAATGTTACTAAATCAGTTAAACAGTTATCAGTGATGATAAAATTATACAAAATATGTGTGTCAGAAGCAATCCTTATTGATTACAGACATAAATACTACATCAAAAAGGCTTGAACTAAATTACCCCACAACCCTCAATTTGCAAAGCATCATATCACTTTTTGTGATGTAGAGTAGTATCAATTGTGTGCTTTTATGAATCTGACCATGAAAGTGCAATATAAATCTATATAAGAATGGTGAGTAACCTGAACTATTTAAAAAATAATGCAAGGGAGAAGTGTCAGAATGGTGTCCATGTAGCATAGGTATTTTTACCATAATAACCTGAAACTAACCTGCAATCAATGATTATTTTCATACTTGAGAGGAAAAAGTTCACTATTTTTCAAAAGTATGGATATTGTCGGACCTAAAAATAATATCAGATTAACAATTGAACAATTTTGAAATTTTGACCTCATGTCACACTTTTTGGCCCAACTTCATGGACATACCCATTTACAAGACTATTTTAGCTCTGCATCGGTCCCACTGTGACACATAGCAAAGTTGTCTGTGGAATTGAGATCATCTTCAAAGATCCCATACAGAGTGTTACATTGGGTTCGGTTTCTGCAGTAAATGATCAGTCAATGCATTGTATTGCGCTCAGTTTTAAGAGTAGTGATGAGCCAGCCAAACGCGTCAGTAGACGTGTGCGGAGATCTCTTATGGATTCTGACGTTTAGATACTTTATATTGGCTCTGTCTGGCGATTCAGATATGGCAAAATTGCAAAATTGCAAAATGAAAATTTAAAGTAGATCAGTATTTGAAATTGAAGCTGTACCATTGACATATTGATAATAATTAATCTTTCCCTCTGAATCGTGGTGGTCGAGAAATGAAAATGTCATTTTTAACCGCGATTTGAACCCGGGACCTCCTAAATTCCAGAAAGGCAAACAGTAACTTACCATTGTTCAACACAGTGGCTCTCATCAACAAATATACCACAACTATTTGTCCGTAACTCCGCTGATGTCAACAAGTCCTTTGTTTTAGATTGTGCAAATACCTCGGGACTCCCGTATAGTAAGAAGTATTTGCCTGATATTATTGCATCTCTATCTTCATCAAGCAGGAAACTACAGAGGCATATGTCTGAACTCTATTGTGGCCAAGACATATAACAGAATGATTCTCAACAGAATAAGACCTCACCTAGATGAATTACTTCGAACTAACCAGAATGGCTTCCGCGAGGGAAGAGGCACTACCTCGCACATTCTTGGACTCAGGAGAATCATCGAAGGTATACATTCCAATAATCTCTCTGCAGTCATAACATTCATTGATTTCAAAAAGGCATTCGACACCATACATCGTGGGAAAATGATCAAGATACTCAAAGCATACGGTGTCCCACAGGTTATAACAGATGCAATTGATGAAACTTACAGAAACACAAGAGCCAAAGTCATATCACCTGATGGCGACACGGAACTGTTCGACATCCTAGCAGGAGTACTCCAAGGAGATACCCTTGCCCCCTACCTATTCATAATCATCCTTGATTACTGCTTAAGAATAGCTATCAGTGGGAGAGAAGAGGAACTAGGATTCACCCTCAAGCCTAGACAAAGTCGAAGAATAGGGCCAAAGAACGTCACTGATCTTGACTTTGCAGATGACATAGCGTTACTTTCTGACACTAAGGAGCAGGCACAGAAGTTGCTGAAATATGTTGAGGAAGCAGCACTCAAAACTGGGCTCCACATGAATGCCAAGAAAACCAAATGCATGGTATTCCACCAAGCACAAGCGGTACAGATAAAAACCTCTGATGGAAGTAACCTAGACAACGTAGAGGACTTCAAGTACCTGGGAGCTTGGGTTGGTAGTAGCCAGCATGACATAAAAGTACGTAAAGCACTTGCTTGGAAGGCCTGCAATGCTCTGAACAAAGTGTGGAAATCCAGCCTCTGTCGAAAAATCAAAATCAGACTTTTCCAAGCTACTGTTCAAAGTGTTCTACTGTATGGAGCTGAGACATGGACCATCACCAACAGACTGAATAAATCTCTAGATGGATGCTACACTAGAATGCTGAGAACTGCACTCAACATTAGTTGGAAAGATAAGGTACCAAACAAAGACCTGTATGGACACTTACAAAAGGTATCAGAAAACATCACAGATCGAAGGATGAGATTTGCAGGACATTGCATGAGAAGAGAAAATGAGATTGTATCCGACCTGCTGCTATGGAGACCCAAACACGGACACACATCTGTCGGCCGCCCAGCCTTAACATACTTGGACAACTTGGCGAAAGACACAGGACTGAGGAATGATGAGGAGATGAAAGCATGCATGAGGGACAGAGTAGTTTGGCGAGCCATCACGAAGACCGTTCGAGAACGACATAAGTAGTAGTAGTAGTATCTTCATCCCACTTACATGTATCTCCAATACGAAGATTAAGTGCTGGTATCCCTTTTGAATTTAGTTCTGATACTTGCTGTTGAATTATTGCCACAATAGGTGAAATTACTATGGCAAGTGTACGTCCTCTGCTTCCCCGATTCAAGAAATCCTGACAAAGTGGTACTCCTTGGAAAATCTTTGACTTTCCATAATTAGTTGGTAACGATAAGAATATATCATTACCATTCAAGCATTTTAGAATCGCGGGTTGTTTTTTTTGGTGATCTCTGAAGTTCGGGATGCATAATTTCTCTGCAGCGTATTTCAAACCAGTGTTTGAAATAAGTGGATTTCCGGGTGTCCTGACACCCAGAAAATGCGCCCGACAACCTAATTTAAGCTTATTGTTGTCCGTCGGACATCCATGTTTTTTTTAGTGTAAAATGAATCTCATGTCTTGTGTTCTTGTTATTTTAATGATTCCTGATTTCGATGATTAAAAATGAAAGATCGCCATCAAAATTTATCATTTGAATCGCAAATCCCGGGCGCAAATCAGTCTTATTTTATTCTGCAATCGTTTCATATCTGTATACCTTTCACATCGCGATCGCACATGACATCACTCAGTCACAGAACCATTTTTCGGCAGCTCAGGGAGTGAAATAGTTGTATCATTCATCGTGCACAAGTATCCAGTTCAGAACTTGACGGCCGACGCTATTACCTTACGCTGTAGAAGTAGAGCTGTGCCATCGAATCGAGGATACATAACCGCGTGTTACGGCATGATTCACAGGTCATCGCCTCCACATATTATAGTGTGCGTAGTATATTAAGTTGACCTTTTGAACCGTGTCTCCTAATTACGAGCTTCATTTATTAAATACTGCGTGGGAATTTGCGCAAATTTCTAGGTTCATTTGATAGCCTCGTGTGAGAGCTTCGCTTCCCTATTACAAATACGTATTTGGAACTGTGTTTTTTGAAACGGGTACAGATTTATCGCAGATTACTTTCTTACTTTCGTTGTATTTGATCGTCAACAATAACACCACTTCGCTCTATCATCATGGCCAAACAAAGGTCTCTTTTCGAGTGTTTTGTGCTGCAGTACTGATTATTTGGTCCTTGTTCATATTAAACTGTTAAAGGCCTTTCCGGATCTCAAGTGTTTGCCCTGGGCAAAAGTCACACGACTCGCTACATACCCGAAACTCCGCGTACACATACAGTATAAACCCATGATGCAATACCGAAGTGAGACAGGCTACAAACAGCAAATATGAACGAAACCCATGTCTAGAAATGTTTCGAAAAGTCATTCTATTCATGTCAATGAAACCAGGGATACAATATAAAGCAGCTTCGAATCAATTTTTGGGCGAGAACCCCATCTTAAAAACATACAAAACTATAAAATAAAGCATTTTAACTTCCGATTTATGGAATAATGTTCGCGAAGGATATTTCAATGTATTTCTGTTGGTATATTGTTGTACAGTGCGCCATTGGCTCAATCAGTAGCGCATCCGACTTGTGATCGATAGGCCTGTGGTTCGAATCCCACCGGGAACCTATTTTTTCCGTTAGAATCATATTACATTTAGCAAAGTTGGGTTTGTTTTAATCGTTCCCCCATAATCTTTGTGGATCCACACGAAACTTTTCACTTTATTTGGAATGATTGTTTGACAAATTCAATGAGCTTTTAATTTGAATGTAGGCTTTCTACTTTAACTTGTTCAGCGTTGCGTAAATTGAATTATTGAAACCATAGCCCCATACACACAATAATCTGTACACGCCAAGGACAATTGTGCCATTATGAACGAGTCAATGGTCCTTGAATCGATATTCTTATTTTCCGTGTACATGTACGGTCATACTCATGTATCAACATTATTATCTGTTTCAGCTTCGTTGAAATACCGGGCGCGGAATCATCATTTTGTATATTATTTGTGCGGTTCACGGGTTTCGCGGTTGCAAGGCGAATATCCAAAGCACCAGTTGGAAATTGGATTCAAACAAAATGAGAATGACATCTGAAGCGTTTTATCAGCTTAGACAACATGTTTTGATATTAAAAATGAAAACCTCCGTTATACAGGGTGTCTCATAAAAATTAGGACTCTGTTTCATGACGGTGTAATTCTAATTATCATGGACCATGACCAATTTAGTCTCAATGTAAAGCTCAATTAATTATTATGATATCCTGAAGATATGAGATCAATCCGATGAAAAATAAGAAAACTAGAGTACTTTGTGTAAATTATGTCATTTACTGGTTTGTACAATGGGAATTCACACAGTAACAGTCGAGTAACATGAAAGTGCTCGACTTGTAACTCAATGAACCATCCACAGTGGGTTCGAGAACTGAAAAAATTAATTTGCACAAAATATGCATGCATCTATTTTGCGGATTTTTTTAGCAAGTATTGATTTGTGCCAGCATTAAATGGATTACCAAACTAAACTTTGCTATTGACTGATAGATTATTCACTATGTTGACAATAATTAAAACGTATTGAAACGTAAACCATGTTATTTACTGGTCTGTACATGTAGATCCCATTGTACAAACCAGTAAATGACATGGTTTACGCAAAGTACGCTAGTTTTCTTATTTTGCATCGGATTGATCTTATATTTTCAGGATATCATAATAATTAATTGGGCTTTACATTCAGACTAAATTGGTCACGGTCCAATGATTATAATAAGAATTACACCGTCATGAAACAGAGTCCTAATTTTTTTGAGACACCCTGTACTATGAATGAAAGACACATTATAGTATATTGTTCTATGATACTAATCCTCCCCCAAAAAGTATGACATTATGATACCAATAGGACATTCATTTTTTTAAGAATTTTGTCATGTTTGATGTTTTCATTAAATAGCTGTGAATTGTCGGATAATTTTGACTACAAATGTTTGGTTGTTGGTTGTTGGTGTTTGTTTTTTTTGTTGTTTTTTTACATGGTTGATCTATATGAACACACGTGGGATCTAATGGGATCTGACCCAAGCAAATTGCTCGGGACAGGCTAAAAAGACACGCAGACTGAATTAAATTAAATTAAATCAAAAAGATTGTAGACAAGGGCGAGGTTATATATATACAGTGTTATACAGAGCGATCATATATAAAATGCAACACGAAATACCAATTTTGTGATTTTCGACGCAGTTATGGTTTTGCCTAGTTTGATATGCTAAATAGAGTGATTATCGTCATCGATGTTTTCACGTTTTGTTTAAGATTCTGCCCTTCAATCCAATGGTTATCTCTATTTCAGGATAATTTGGCACATGATTCGGACTCTTCATTTCAACGATAAAATTAGGCCGCTAATTGGGGACGAATTCTAAACTTTGTTTGCATTGTATTTAGCCCATTACTGCACATAACCATGACATAATAGAGAAGATTTCAGTGACTTTTTGGAACCTTTTATTTACAAATTGGTAGTGTTTGAAAAATAAATGAACAAAAAGGGAATATAATGGAAAATAAAAGAGAGAGTTTCCCTCTTCACGCAGGTGAAATACAAATGAAATTATAACAAACTAAAAAAGGACCCTTTAGGATGTCCTTTTATTTATCAATTATAGTATTATTCCCAATCCCCATCAGTTTCACATTTGCAATAATCTCTCAAGTGGATTATCATACCAAGCAAAAGTCTAACAGATCGTATTTTGCCCCTCCCCCATGGTAATACCAAATATAGTTCTCCCAGTCCCCATCTTGGCAACCGCATTAACGTGATAAAAACTGGCAACACCCTCTAAATTTCTCTTTGGAGAAAAACGTAAACGACGAGCGAAGGCATCGTGATTAAGCCAGGGGCGGTGGCGGGACCAACTGATGGGGATTGGGAATAATACTATAATTGATAAATAAAAGGACATCCTAAAGGGTCCTTTTTTAATTTATTACATTATAATTATTCCCAATCCCCATCAGTTTCACATTTGCAATCGATTGACACGGCGAATGGCGGTGAAGGCCAATCATCGAATGCTGTAAACTGAGAGGGATTGGGAAACAAGTGTATACAAACACGAGGGGTCAAAAACGATAGGAAACCATAAACAATAAAAACCACCTTGATATAAATAACTAACCGTATTAACCTTGTATACAGGTTTATAAAGCTTACTTAAAACGTAAATAGTGTAGTAAACCTTATAGGATAAGTTAAAGATATCATCTTGTACGAACCTGTCTCAAAGACGTCATAAGTGATGTCATAAAAACGGGGATGTGTCGCAAAAACGGGTGTATCGTCTAGTTGGTAGTGTGTCTAGTTAGTATTGCTTTCCCCGTCCAAGACGGCCGAAGCGTACCTGCCTCAATCAGTTCTGAGATGGATATCCTTCAGATATGTAGAGGTAAATGTCGTATCGGATTTCCATGATACTGTATTGAGGATTTCGTTAATAGAAATCCCTTTAGCGAGTGTCCAAGTCGCGTAGTATGCTCTCACAGTCACACTGTGGCCTCGTGGTATGCTTTCGTTATTCGTGGCTTTCGCTAATCGAATCGCGTCAACCAACCAACCTGATCACGTAGTAGACCTTGCGACAGCTTTATATGGCTTTTTACTAGAGATAAACAGACGTGTTTCCTCGCCTCTAAAATGCTACTGGTTTTATCTAGATACCATATAAGTGATCCCTACTGTTCTGCCTTTATAGATAAGGTAAGAACAGGGGTGCCGCGGAGTAGTCGTTTCTCTCGTTTTTAGCTAAAAATCCTGGGTGAAAATAGAGTGCAACTCCCGCCGCCTTGCTGAAAATCGTAAACTTCCCTACGCTAGTTGTTGCGAGTTCTGGGACGAAGCCCCGCTAAACGGAGCTTGTCTCCCAATCCAAGCTTGTGTGCGCACAGTAGATTGGTGCAAAGTCCATTAAGCCTTATATGGTATACGTAAACATAATTACAGGGTGTTTCAAACACATCGTGCAACATCTCTCTATCTTTAAAAAGAATAGGGTTACCCAAGTTTACATAAATCAAAGAAACGTATAACATCCCTATGCATAAGAAAAGAGGCCCCGAGCAACACTTTCCTGATGCAACGGTTATAAGAAAAAGAGAAAAGAACGTCATATAGCGATCAATCTTAATGGCGCCGCTTGTAAAGGCTCCAATGGTAGGCCTATATGAGGGCCATATGATACGAGTTTAAGGGACGAGAAGAAAAAACTCCATGCCCTCAATTAGGAATAAAAGTTGACCGTGGATGCTTGTAGGCCAAGGTCGAATATTGATCTCGGGAAGTTCGTGGTCTCCCCATTTACCGTACCTGGATCAACCTTCCATACGGTACATCATCTGATGTGATGTCTGGCGACTGTGGACAATAGAACCACCATCCCGGCATCCTGTATGAAAAGGACTGGGCCCAGTCTGTATGAAAACAGATAAATATCCATAGACATTGGATGAATGTACACCAGGATCCAAACTTGACCTCACAGAGTCAGCGATTTCCCCATACATATGTTGAACTAGGATCGCAAGAGCCCGGCCACAAGGTCCCGAAAGATAGGTTTCGAGAGAGAGAGAGAGAGACCAATCGTAGATGCACGCAAAAAATACCCCTCTTGGTAAATAGTCTGCGAGAATATAAACATGTAATTGCCATGCCCAATGTCTGGGTCTTTGTTTTTAATGACATCTGTTAAACAGATAAATAACAAACAAACTTGTAAACTGAAAAGGTGATATAGTCGATAAAAACGACGGTACCACGCGAATTTATACAAGTTATTTTCGAGGGCGTCAGAGACCCACTGAAAACCCTACTCTGAATTTCACCCCTCCACGTTTTCTCAGAGTAGAAAATCGTTGAACATTCCTGGAAAAAATGAATAAATAAAAAGATGCGATTTATTCCGTAAAAATAAAATAAAAACCTCCAGAATCCGAGCCCGGATTCGTCAAACTCACACAGAGGATCGTCATGAAATTCCCATTTCATTTCCGTTCAAGGAATGAACAATGAACTACTGTAAAAGCTAAAAAGGTTTCAAAGTCTCTATCCGAACACAATATCGGACATCGGAGGGTGTCGGACTTAAATGAACACGGAAAGGAATATATATAGAAAATGGCATAAAATGAATATATAATACCAACGTGTGATGATCCATAATGTGGGCGTAAAACCAAAAAAGGAAATTCGGTTCGCATCACTCCCCCAGGAGTGTTGAACTGCATCAAAGAAGAAGAAGAAGAAGAGATCATGAAATGAACTCAGAAGATCCAATGTAGTGAAGAATAAAAACCCAAAACTCGTGATAAATCCTGTCCTCTAGCCTCGAAAAACTCGTGAATAGATCAGGCTAGTGAGACGGTTCAGACCCGCTATCGGAGGTCAAGAAATGAAGTCAGAAGTCCATTTCGCACCGTAATCAGGATAAATATATACAAGTGTCCACCTTCCATAATGTGGTCATGAAACCAAAAAAGGAGATACGGTTCGCATTACTCCACCAGGAGTGTTGAACTGCATCAAAGAAGAAGAAGAAGAAGAAGAGATCATGAAATGAACTCAGAAGATCCAATGTAGTGAAGAATAAAAAACAAAACTCGTGATAAATCCTGTCCTCTAGCCTCGAAAAACTCGTGAATAGATTAGGCTAGTGAGACGGTTCAGACCCGCTATCGGAGGTCAAGAAATGAAGTCAGAAGTCCATTTCGTACCGTAATCAGGATAAATATCTACAAGTGATATATATATAACAGACAACAAAGATTTCCAACCAGAAAAAAGACCGTCCTATATAGGCCGTCTCGCAGAATAGTGTATAGATGATTCTTCTCGTAGCGCTTCCGTGTCAGACGATAAGAAAAAAACTTCCAATTGAAGGAAAAAAAACTCGATAAAGGCGCGGCCTGGCTCCAAGGCCCACGTTGAAAGAGATAAATATTCAAACTAGGAAAGTCAGTCTATACTTGTCAGATTGACATCAGAGTCAGCTGAAAAAGTAAGTAAATAACTAGAGTCCTGGAAATCACTTGGCTCCCCATGTTTCCGTTGTTTTCAAGGACAAATGACGGAAAGAAAAAAGAGATGAAAATCCATCTCGTTTGTGCGATCTCTGATCGAAAGGAGAGACCTTCATCCTTTGAGAAAAGACAAATGTCTATCGTCGTCCCCGTGAAGCTCTTCGTCTTCCCGTAGAACTCAAACGGATATCCCATATCTCGTACCTTCTAGCTAGGAAGAAGAAAATAGGATCTAACATAGTGATATATTATAATCAACATCATCCCTTCACATCATTCATCAACCTTGATCATACAACGTCATCCCCAATGTCTGTGACTGCAGTAGGGACAGTAGCAGAGATTGAAATACATCCCAAAAAGCGGCCGGTAAATCGGCGTCTAGCTTGCAAAAGTTATTACTGGAACAACGGTGGTGTATATAACGGGATGAATGAAGGTTCCCCTCTGGTAGGGGTAGTATACACGGTAGTACTTCATAGTAGAATGAATGTAAACAAAGGGAATCAGACTGAAGAGGATTTACTTTATATACTATAGTATACAACCTGACTAAGTTAGTTTTGGGTCTGATCTTGGGTATAGACTTGGGAGGGGAAATGACAATATTAGCTGCTCAATCTCCTCCCAGAATGTGTTCGGTTTATCCGAGTCCAGCTACATCTATTTTAATCTTGAACATCTACGATGTACATAACAAGATGACGTCGGCAATACCTCATGATTAAACACAAAGGGAAACAGGTTGTAGATAATGAATACAATGAGTCATAAAGAATCAAATAAATCAGTATAATAACCATAATACGTAATGATAAATATTCGTCCGTCGACCCTCGGCGTGAAATTAATCAGTATAAAAACCATAATACGTAATGAGAAGAAATGTCCGTCGTTTCTCGGCGTGAAATAAAGTATATAAATAAATCAAGTCGGGAAACCGACATGCGGGATACTCTAAACAGTAGCATGAGCATAGGACAATCGGGGTCACATAGGTCATCAAGAATCAATTTTTAATCAGTATAACAACAAAATAACAATATTTATAATCTGTTTTATACCCGTCGTATATGTCTATTATATCTATAAAACAACAATAAGACGTAATGAAAATATGTCCGTCGTTCCTTGGCGTGAATTAAACTATTTATTTTATCAAGTCGGGAAACAACTCACATGCGGGATACTTTAAACAGTTGCATGCATTCATAAGGACAAATCGGAGTCACATAGGTCATATAAATATATATATAAACATTATAATATATAATACAATAACAAAATATAACCGGCCTCCGAAGCAATAGAAGAGAATTCGACAGTCCCGATCAATGGGTAACGAATTCGACGACACTAACTTGCCGCCATTTTGAATGAAAATTTGGAACGAACTCGTCGTAGCAAAATTAAAAAAGGGGCTGTAAATCTCGTATTCTGAAAATACGAAATTTACCAAAACATCTCAGATGAATTACGATCTATATGCTAAACAATATGCTTGACATTATTGATAACTGAGCCTTACTTAAGGGCTCAAATACTTGGTCAATCTTACCCACTCGGCGAAAAAGCGTCTAGCTGGGTTGACACAAGAAAATTTAGAGGGTGTTGCCAGTTTTTATCACGTTAATGCGGTTGCCAAGATGGGGACTGGGAGCACTATATTTGGTATTACCATGGGGGGGAGGGGCAAAATACGATCTGTTAGACTTTTGCTTGGTATGATAATCCACTTGAGAGATTATTGCAAATGTGAAACTGATGGGGATTGGGAATAATTATAATGTAATAAATACAAATATTTGCACCAACAATAATTTGCTTTTGTTCAATAACAAGACGAAATGTGAAGTCAAAAAATTTCGCACGGTCAAACATTTTCGCACGGACAAAAACATTTCGGAGCCCAAAAAGCATTGTAGTCAACAAATATTGGCCAATCCTCAGGGTTTTAAGCATTTTTTCCAAAAAAATGGTCTTTTATTTTTAAAAACCAGGCGAAAATGGTCATTTTTAAATGGTTACCCCGCATATAAGCATTATATAAGCATTATATCCAAAGAGGGGCGGGGGCACAACAATTTCTGTCAGGGGGGGGGCAACTGCCCCCCCCCCCCCCCCCCCCCCCCCCCCCGAGCTACGCCACTGTGTGACATTGATACATACGCGTGCGTAAAAAGCTGCGCCTGATAAGTTACGCCACTGTCCAGGAAGCAAAATAGAGTATAGCAAAGGTTTTCCCATTAACATATACCGGGACCATCACCAACTATGTAATTCAGAATATCATTGGTAGATTTGTTTTGGTTGACGGCGCCAGTGTGGTGATGGAAGATTACGGTGCCCATTTACTGTATTTACGTCATCAGTTGCAAAAAGATGTAATGTACACTTCGACCCTGCTTCAATCAATTGGGTCAAATCCGGTAACCCAGACCAGTCGCGGAGAGCCGTAAGGTTCAGTCATCAATTGATTTGTCTCTAAAAGGGTTGACAATGTCATGGGATGTCCCTTACGAAAATTGGGCGGAAACCACAGGGCGGTCAACATCAATCTGTTAACACAGGGGTAAAATTCAAAAAAAAGGTTTCGGAAAAGTATAGTTTGACCTATCTTCAATCTGATAAGGTCAACGTTCACTACATAGGTCAAATGTGAAATAATGCTTCGATTTTGATGAAAATGATATTAATCATTCATATTTGGTTTCATTATCAGGATAATTTGGGTAGGCCTAGGCTATGCATTTTATGTTCTGATCCCATTTTGACCTTTGTCTATTTGGCAATACCACCACCATGACTACTACAATGCAATAGAGGGAACATAACAGCAAACTGACCTAATGTGATGTCTACTAATGAAGATAAAGACCTATATGTGGTGACCTTTGACCTTTTTCCTAATAGGTAAGAATACACATGTACATCGGGTCTGCAAATCGCTTCCCCTGACTCCCCTTTCTAAGGCTGGATTTTCATTAGTTTTGTAGAATACTCCTCGTGTTGATCCCTTCAATACATCCGTTTTTCATATACGATCGACAATCTCAGTTTTTCAATAATGATTTTAATTTTAGACCCCCCCCCCCCCAACCACACCTGACATAGGCCTAATACTCGGATTTTACCTTTTCACACGTGTCACTTATAAAACTCGCCCATTGCTTGTGTGGTGGATTTCGATCACGACAGGAGCATGCGCAGATGCGATTTTTGTGTAAGTGGTCTGTGATTTTGTCAATATTATATTTTTACTGTGATTTGTTTGTCAATCTGCATTAAATGCAAAAAGTAACAACGCCCCCGGCTGGACTCGAACCACCAACCTTTCGGTTAACAGCTGAACGCGCTAACCAAATGCGCCACGGAGGTGATTAGTTACTAGGCTGTTTTGGTTTGTCATGTTCACCCGTACACTTTCTTGCAAAGTCGGGCATAGTTTTTTCTCAAATGTTGCTTGCATATTGCCGTTGCTGTCGCCTTTAATACATGTGCTGTCAGTTGAACTTGGAACCAACGTTTACTTTGAACTGTCTATTTTCAATAAAAAAATATTCCAATACGGCAATAAAATCAGAAAAGCTCACAGACAACAAATAAGAACATCATTTTACTCGACCTAGAATTTCAATCAACGTATTTCAATCATCGGGAAAACCCGATGATGCGAGTGACGTCATTTAATGAGCTCATTAGCATAATTTATGTCCGTGAAATGTACAATAGAGTTTTATTAGTGCATGTGTAAACAAACAAGATTTTGCCCAAGAATATTTTGCAAGTGTTTGATTAGGGATAACACCCTGGCACACTTTTCCATGGAGGCTAATGAGTGTGCGTGCGTATAGCTCGAAAACGGTAGGCTACGTCAAGACAAGTCCGACTATATACTTTTTATGAATAATACAAAGACTGGACTTATTATCATGTATTAAAGGTGTGGCAATCAGGGTGTCTAGAAAACGGGGAAGGAAAACGGGGACAGAAAAACGGGGACACACGAAAACGGGGCCGAGAGCCCCTTACATTCTCCCGCCCATGCTTTTGCGAGGGACACTGTCGCATACAATTTTAATTAGATCTTTTAGATAAGATCATACCAATGGTCAGGGGCGGCGCCAGGGTATTTTCATAGGGGGGCAAACTATTGGTCGTCCTAAAATTTTTGTTAGTGGTGTGCGAAGCACCGCGCTATCGCGGACAGGGGGAGTCTGAGGGGGGATGTGCCCCCCTCAGCGTTAGAACTTTTTTCAATTTTCGAACCCATTTGGTGCGATTTGGTGTGTACTTTAGACCGATTTTTGGTTGAAAAGCCATCACTTCATTTCCAATCAATATTGGCTTTTTATCAAAATTAGACAGCTGTTTCGTTATATGAAAGAAAGAAGTTGTGCATACTGATGAAAATAATTTAGTGCCAACATTAAAATCCTTTTTTTACATTAACACCAAAGGAGATTAACATTTACGGCCATTCGTGTCCCCGTCTGCTGAGGTTATTTTTGGTTACAGTAAATTGTTAATATTTCTTTTTTATGTTGGGCTAGGTCATTTTATAATTTATTTATCACATTATCAACTCATCATCTTCATCTTCAAATGTTATAGGCTCCCGTGGCGTAGCTATGTTGTTGATATTGGGGGGCGCTAAATAAAATGAACCGACAAGATTGTTATCAGTAAAGACTAAAGATATGCGCGTGTAGCGCGCGAATTTTTTTGACTTTACACCTATTTTTGGCATGATTGAGATACATTTTGGCTGTAAACAAGCTTGTTCCAACGAATATTGCATTTCGGGGTAACATATACGCGCGTAGCACGCGAAAATTTTGCATCTATGTACTTTTGACCATCATAATTCCATGATTCCTCTGGTCAAATGAACCGACAGTGCCAATCTCAACCGACACGACGTCAATATTGGGGGAGGGGGGAGGGCTCCTCTGGCTACACCACTGATAGGCTCCTCTGTTTTCCTTCCTTTCCTCTTTTCGATCCTCTTTTCTTTCCTCCTTTCTTTCCTCTTTTCTTTCCCTTTTCTTTTCTTTCCCTTTTTTCCCATCCTTCTATAGGGGGGGCTAAAGCCCCCCCTGCCCCCCCTGTGGCGCCGCCGCTGCCAATGGTGATCTAAACTTCGCTCCCCAAGCATGGTCACGAAATAATTTAAATTGAATTTGACCACTATTTGACCCAACTTAGGGAGCAGTTCCATTTATACGCGATAAATTTATCGCGACTGTATCGGGGCCTGATATGTTTTGGACCCGATGTTTTTCAAGTTGATACGCGATAAAATAGACTCCCCTGTCGAACTGCTTTCCGGTTCGATGTTTTGATCTGACTCATTTGCATCTTTCCCGGAGATGCGGGCATTCCAAACTGAACTATTTCCAATATTTCAAACTAGAAACACGGGTCGCACCGACGTGACGTCACCCCATGTCACGCGCCAGCCCGTCACCTAAATTTCGCTTGGACACCTCGAAAGACGTGTTTCTGTCGGAGCTCCCGTATAACTGGATTTTAGGATCTTGAGTTGAGAGTTTGTCACGTGGCGTGCCTAATTCGTGTGGGTGATAAGTTTCCTGGATTTTATACGCTTAAAATCGGCTCGTTTTAGTTTCATTTCGGACCTTTTAAGTACCAAAATTCATTTAAAAACTGAACGTAAAATTCTAATTTTCCGAGGAGTCCGCCATTTTACTTGTGACGTATACAATATGGCGGCTCTTTGTTTTTAGTAATAATATTTTTCCGCAAGTCCGGATACGCTTTGGATCTTTATTGAACTCGTACTGGATCGCTGGGATTATTATTTGTGATGGACGATATCGTTTATGGATCTTGGTGATGTATCTTTATATAAATCGATGTAGTCTGTGTAATGTAGTTATTAACGTGTATACCTATTTTATGTATCCTTACAGCTTTACGTAAGCCCTCTGTGACATATTATAGTTGAGTCACGGATAATCCCCCCAGTGGTAGATAATTCCGTGTTATATATACGCGTTTGACTGAATTTGTATCTTTATTCACTACATCAATAGATTGATTATAATTCGTCTTACTACATTACTGAATCAGCCCAGCAGCTTAGTACTTTTCGCCGCTTAGCGCTTGGTTTATTACCTATCTACGTTCTACTTATACAGTGTTCTGTGTTTACATAATCCAATCATGTCGCACCAATGTTCCGAGTGCCCTGTTCTTATCCCCGATTGGGACTTACATGTATTATGTCTTGCCCACCGATCGTGCTCTCGAGCAGATCAGTGTGATTCCTTTTGTAAGGGTCTTACTCCTGGTCACTTTGATGCCTTGGAGAAGGGTTTTACTAAGGGTTTACGCACTCGCAGTATCAGTATTGTTAATGTTGTAGGTAGAAAGTCCGTTGGTACGCCCGACGGCCTCCTTCTCACGGGGGAGGGGAGCTCTGTAACAGGAGCTTCCGTGGCTGTTTCAGCTAACGATCAGGCTCGGTCTGATCGGCATGTAGAAACGGTCGGCGTGAGTGGTGGAAAGACGGGACTGGTCCCCGTTAAGTACGCTACTCCGTCAGGCGAGCTAGGCGAAAGCTCGGGGGTTATGTCGACCCCTGAGTTAGTACCTTTCACGCCGGGTGCCAGTAGCAGCGGTCCGAGAGAATCGGTGCCCGCAGCTACGGCGCTTTCTGCCAGTGAGAGTGTGGGGTTCGCCCCCGCACTAGTAGCTGGTTCGCTGGCGGTGGGAGTTGCCCTAGCTACCTCTGGTAGTATGGGTACACCTACCAGCCAGTCGGTGGTAACAACGATGGCGGGCGGCCCTGAGCCTGCCGTTGTTTGTTCCGCTAGTAGAACTCTCCGAGATCTACCCCCGCCCCCCGGTTTTCCTGTCGGCTTACGATTAGCCACGGTTGATAACCAGGGAGGGATTAGTCATAATCGCCCTATTCAGGCAGGATTGAGTGCTCACTCGTCCACGCCGAATGGTGGTATTATGTCTAGTGGATTTGCCAGTCATTATCCTCCCGGTCATGGTGACCGAGGATTAGGACAAGCTTATCCCATGATGAGTACCATTCCAACTGCTTCGGTGGTCACGGATAGTACTCATGCGTTCTACTCCAACGCTCCTATGCAGCAACATGCTATGTTGCAGCAAGGGGGGGGGGCGAGTGGTTACGCAACAGCGGCAGGCGGTATGCAGAGTGCAGGGCCCTGGGCCCAGTACCAAGCATATCAGCCTTGGGCGCAAGCACCAGCATGGCAAGGGTCGTACAATCCTTTGCTTACGCAGGCTGCTAGCCCTCCCGCTTATCCGTACGGTGTAGGAGCTTGGCAGTACGGACAGCCGCCGGGTATGGTTTACCCGTGGCAGTCTGGACAGCCAGCCGGTATGCAACTCGCCTCTCAGGCGCAGTATGCACCGCCTCCTCAAGTTCCGTCGGTAGTTAGTGCTGGGAATCCTACGGTGAACCCTGTTCGCCCGGATCTCGGCGGGAGTATCCCCTCTTCATCAGTACCAATCCAAGTCCCTGTGCCGGTTGCCGGCGTGGTGGATATGGATTTGTGTTCGGATGATGCCCGTCCAGAGAGTGAGGATGAATCCGGGTCGGATTCGTCTGACTCTTCGGCCGAGGGAAAGGGATCGGGAGAGGATGATGAGTCGGATTCCGACGAATCGGTACCTCTACCCCCGCTACCAGCTGAGGAGAGAGTTAATGGCTTTCCGTTAGACACGCACTCGATCCTGTCCCGCGTTGCGCGGGACCTAGGCATAGCCTACGAGTCGCGTCGTCCAGCGGTCACACCTAGTGTGTTTAGCGCTACGTGTCCATTACTCTCAGAATCAGTTGAGCCAGCGCTGACTCTTCCTGCAGACTTGGCGTCTGTCTGGGAGGCGGCGAAATCTCCTCCGTCTAAGAAGGCCTACAAGAAGGGCTGTCTAGTGACCGACGATGATTTCAATACGTATCTCAAGGTGCCTACCATGGACCCAGAAATACAAAAACGCCTACCAGTTGAGGGAAAAGCTCATGATCACGGAACGTACTCCCCGTATTGGGAGGAGTGTCTAAAGTCGGTTGACAGTCGCTTGCGGGCGTCTATCAGACTTTCTGCATTCAGTTCTACCGTTGCGGAACACCTTACCAGGTTGACTGCTTCAGGATCAGGCTCGGCGTCGGAGATTGCTCGTGAGGCGTATCTGTTGTCAGATCTCTCTCACAAATCCTTGCAGTCTTCGATGTCCGCGGCTCACAGGCTTACATCTCTACGCCAATCGAACGCTCTCTCCCTCCTGAGCGCGACCTATGGGCAGCAGTTCGCTGACTCGCTCAATAAGGTCGAGCTCTCTACTCAGGGATTTCTTTTCGGAAACCGTTTCTGCGAGCTGGTAGAACAGCGAGCTAGAGAGGTTCTCGATGAGAAGTCACTGGTAGATACGGAGGCGGCGTTGAAGAGCCAGAAGAGGAGGAAGAAATCGAAGAAATCTGGTAAACGGAGATCTTCGACGAAACCTTCCACTTCGGGTTCTTCTGGTGCGGTACCTTCAGTAGCCTTGCCCGCTGCCGCTTCGACTCCTTCCGGTGGGAAGAGACGTCGTGGTGGACGGGGGAAGACTTCTGGTCCAGCAGCGTCTAAGGGCAGTAAACGCCCTAAGACCTCTGGTAAGAAGTCAACTCCCTGAGGGCGCGGCGCCTGCCATCCACTCGTCCGGGGAGCTCTTAGCTCCTCTGCAGACGGTGGTGTCACCGGTGGACTCATATCCACCGGTGGGCGGGCGCTTGCTTCAGTTCAGCGCGGAATGGATCACCATTTCGCCGTCCAACTGGCTTCTGGAGACGGTAGAGCGGGGTTACAAGATCGAGTTTACTCTCACCCCGCCACCGCACTCGCGTCGCAGGCAAACACATTTGCCAGCCGACAGAGTACTTCGATCACTCCTGTTGAACGAGGTAGCGTCCCTTGTGGACAAGAGGGCCATAGTTCCTGTCTTCCCCCCGTTTCACGGGGGTTTTTGGTCTACGTTTTTCCTAGCACCAAAGAAGACAGGCGACTGGAGACCAATTCTCAACTTGAAGCCGCTGAACAGGTTTATCAAACCTCAGCGCTTCAGGATGGAAACATTGGCCTCCGTCCTCCGCTGCCCGATCAAAGGCTGTTGGGCAGCGTCCTTGGACCTCAAGGATGCTTACCTTCACGTTCCGATTGCTCCCAAGGACCAGAAATGGTTGCGTTTCCAAGTACAAGACCAGGCGTACATGTTCACATGTCTGCCCTTCGGCCTCTCCACAGCGCCCAGGGTGTTTACCCGGGTAGTGAGAGAGGTGGGAGCATACTTGAGACGCCGGGGCGTCAACATTTGTCAGTATCTGGACGATTGGCTGGTGTATGCGAAGTCTCGAGAAGAGACAGCGCACCACATACAGCTAGTCATCCAGGTGATTACGCGACTGGGTTTTGTAGTGAACTACAAGAAATCCAATCTCGTTCCGACACAGTCTCCGATATACCTCGGGGCACGACTAGACCTGTCGAAGGGTCAGGTTATGCCTTCCCTGGCACGAGTACACAACATGGCTGCCTGCGCTCGAATCCTAGCGGAAGCGAGTGTGGCGCCGGCGGTAGCATGGCTCAAAGTATTGGGCCTCATGGCCAGCATGGTAGATCTGATCCCGCTTTGTCGGTTCCATATGAGGATAATTCAGATTCACCTGCTGGCGCACTACAAGCCAAGTGTTCACTCAGTGTCCAGAATGGTTCCTATCTCAGACCTGATCAAAGAGGAACTCCACTGGTGGTACCAACCTGCCAACCTGACATCGGGGATGGTTTTTCCATCTCCGCCGACGAGTCGTGTCATCACGACAGACGCGTCAATGTTGGGTTGGGGAGGCCATTGGCTAGACAACCGCGCCTTCGGCCGGTGGTCAAGCATAGAGGCTCAGGTACACATCAACCTGCTCGAACTTTGGGCAGTGGAGAAGACTCTCCAATGGTTCGAATCCGATCTACAGGGACACAGTGTCCTTGTCCAGACGGACAACTCGACGGTGGTAGCTTACCTGAACAGGGAGGGCGGGACAAGATCTCCCACCCTCTGTTGCCACACCATGAGACTCATAACATGGTGTCGAGATCACCAGATCACTCTGCGGGCGATTCACATCGCGGGTGTCACAAACATCCTTGCAGACGATCTTTCCAGGGGACGAACGTCCGACCCCACGGAGATATCGTTAGCACCTCAGATAGCACAGACAATCTTTGTACGATTTTGTCACCCAGCGATCGACCTGTTTGCGTCATACCAGAACAAACAGCTACCGGTGTATTGCTCTCGGACTCGCGATCCGAGGGCGTACGCCGCAGACGCTCTATCAGTGGATTGGACGGGACTGACGGCTTACGCCTTCCCCCCTATATCGCTGCTTCCAAAAGTGGTAGAAAAGGTGGCAAGAGACGACTGTTACGTCCTGCTCATAGCCCCTTTCTGGCCGAAACACGTGTGGTTTCGTCCAATGGTAGATCTTCTTGTGGGTCGCCCCATGTTGCTACCTCCACTTCAGGACCTGCTCAGGCAGGGAGTTCACGGCGAATTCCTTCCAAACGAGCACCTACAGTTGACTGTTTGGCCATTATCCGGCAACGATGCCAGGAGAAAGGCTTTTCTCAAAGGTCTGCAGGCTTGGTCGCCTCGGGTCGACGCCAATCCACGCTCAAGACATATTCTAAGCGTTTGGCTCCCTACTACGAGTGGTGTAATGAGAGAGGTATCTCTCCCACTCGAGCAGATGTAAATAGCATTTCGCTATTTTTAACTGAGAGGTTTGATTCAGGACTCCAGGCAGCTACTGTCCGGAATTATAAGTCCGCGATCATGTCAGTCCACGTAGGTTTTGAGGACGGATCCACTGTCAATGATGGCGGTGAGATCGGTCTTCTACTGAAGGGGATGTTCAACGAGAGGCCACCAGTCAGGAAGATCGTACCTGCCTGGGAACTTAACACTGTTCTCGAGTACATTAAGGGTCCGCCTTTTGAGCCTATGGCGAAAGCGACCCTCAAAAATATTACTCTTAAGACTGTTATTCTCGTGGCCCTTGCTTCTGCGCAAAGGTCTTCTGAACTTCATGCATTGTCTTTTTCTTCAATGTCTCTTTCTCGCGCGGGTGTGACAATGTCTTTTGTTCCTGGCTTTGTAGCCAAGAACGAGACTAGTTCGCACTCGTACTCCACCCTTTACCTTCCTTCCCTCAGTGCCGGATCATCTGTGCACGATGATAGGTTATGGTGCCCCGTTCGCTGTCTAAGGTATTACTCAGATAGGACGTCCGGAGTGCGAGGTAAAAACAATGATCAACTTTTTTTGACGCACTCCGAGCCACATAAGCCTGCGGCGAAAAGTACTATTGCTCGCTGGCTGGTTCAGGTAGTCAAAGACTCTAACGCAATTATTAATGACGAGCGTGTTACGGCACACTCAACACGAAGTATTGCTACCTCATGGGCCTACCACCGGGGGTTGTCCGTGAGAGAGATATGTGAGGCCGTTTCATGGAAGGCCACCTCAACGTTTTCCGCTGCCTACTACAGGAGCATTAACGGAAACTCGCTCAGGGGCCAATTCGCCCGCAAGGTTCTAGCCGGACCAGTTGCGGGCAGAAATCCAAGAAATTAGGTTAGTTGGTCTATCAGTTATTTATTTATAGGTTGAGCTAGGCTTCTCGGGTTTTGAGTAAAAACGCTAGACTGAAGCTAAGCTTACCGTGGTTCGATTTTCTGGTTCTGACATCAGTAATTATGATGTGGGCCTTTCAAGATCTGATCCTTTAAATTAATAAATAATATACGCGGTGTTTGGCTTTTTATCGCACCTCCTCCAGGTTCTGTGCTAAACTGGGTTGATGCAAATGAGTCAGATCAAAACATCGAACCGGAAAGCAGTTCGACAGGGGAGTCTCTCCCAGAACTTATTGTTCTAGGGACTCCCCTGTCGAAGCCTGCTTACCGTTGTTCGATGTTTTGATCGCCCGGCCGCCCTAAGCCCCCTGCGACAAAAAGCAGAAGTAGTTTGGATTATTTCGAGGTAGTCCAAGCGAAATTTGGGTGACGGGCTGGCGCGTGACATGGGGTGACGTCACGTCGGTGCGACCCGTGTTTCTAGTTTGAAATATTGGAAATAGTTCAGTTTGGAATGCCCGCATCTCCGGGAAAGATGCAAATGAGTCAGATCAAAACATCGAACAACGGTAAGCAGGCTTCGACAGGGGAGTCCCTAGAACAATAAGTTCTGGGAGAGACATCGGGGCCCGATACGAGACCTCTGCCATACCCTGGGGTATGTTTAGCAAATAGAGCGGGACATTGTTTAGCAAATACATGAGGATAATACAATTTACGTTAAACATCCATAATCAATAACATTATCTCTAAAAACATGAAATGCTGAATTTGTACCTTACAACTAGAGTAAATAACCCGAAGCTCTATTTACATACCGACCACTTATCTTTCGTTATATTTAAACAAGCGGTAATACGATACTCGATAAATAATCCTTTGCTACTCGCAACTGTACGCGCTAAAAAACTCATCGGGGCCCGGAACATTCTCGCAATTTTTATCGCGTACAAATGGAACTGCTCCCTTACCATGCGCACTGACTATTTTGCCAGCCAAGCGATATACAATAGGCCTATTGTCAAAAGTATACACCAGATCGCACCAAATGAGTTTGAAAATTGAAAAAAATTCTACTTCTGAGGGGGGCACACCCACCTCAGACTGCCCTATTGGTGCTTTTAAACCATCTATACTATAATCAAGAATATATATATCAGCATAAAAAATGCTCAACTTCTTCAAAATATTTATTGAAAATGAAGTGATGGCTTTTCAATACAATATTGGTCAAAAGTGTACTCCAGATCACACCAAATGAGTTTGAAAATTGAAAACAATTCTACTTCTGAGGGGGGGACCATCCCCCCTCAGACTCCCCTTATTGAAAATGGAGTGATGGCTTTTCAATTCAATACCGTATTCGTCAAAAGTATACACCAGATCGCACCAAATGAGTTTGAAAATTGAAAAATTTCAACTTCTGAGGGGGCCAGATCCCCATTCAGACTCCCCCTGTTGGAGCTTTTAAACCATCTATACTAAAATCAAGAATATATCGGTATAAAAAAATGCTCACCATTGATAAAAAACAAAATATTTATTGAAAATGAAGCGATGGCTTTTCAATACAGTATTGGTCAAAAGTATACACCAGATCGCACCAAATGAGTTTGAAAAATGAAATTTTTCTACTTCTCAGGTGGGCACATCCCCCCTCAGACACGCCCTGTCCGAGCATCGCTCGGGAGTGCGGTGCTGCGCATCGCCTAGATGGTACCAGCACTTATATATCATCCCCCCACACCTAACAAGAAATTTCCGCCACTGGATACCACCGGGGAGGATTCCATCGAGGCTGAGTGAGCTCTAACCATACTATTTTCCCCCAATACAATTTTGACCATTTAGTATCAAAATTACCTATAATTAGCCAGTTACAGGTCAGGTATGAGCTAATAAACCAATAGCAATCGGATTAAATCAGCCCAGAAAAAGGCACGAGGCAAGTTGCTAAAAAATAATCTCGCACAAAATATACATGTATCACTCCTCAACGATGGTGTCATTAATTCCAACTTGTATCATCATTACAGACATTATGATGAACACTTTCAGAAATTCAGGCCTGGAAATAGCACCTGCCCACCTGTCCAAAGCGAGTAAACCTTTGCGTTTCGTTGGGCGGTGGTGATACAAGAAAACCCGCCTGACTGGCTGGTAAAATATTTCGAATTCACAGTGTGAGTTATACTGACTGGTGGAATTTCTGTCGGGCAGGTCTTTTTGTGAGTTACCTGCCCGATTGGCTGGTTGAAAAACATCTGAAGTTCCAGCCCTAGAAATAATGAACTTGTAAATTGGACAACCCTTGAATCATTTGTATGATTGAGGAAAGGAAGAGAACAATTAGTCGTTTTGGAAAAAACTAGACAACATCCAGCCGATCTTATACACCGCGGTCCAATCACATGTGATTATCTTTGTAGTGAAATTATTATAATTATGGGGTGAAACAAGAACAAACAAACAAACACCCCAACAAACACTCCAACAAATAAACGACAAACAAACCTTTGTAAAGGTAAAAATGTTAAAAGGTTCGCGTGCTGTGCAAATTATTTATGCAAAAGACAAAAAGTATAAGTTATAGATCTATACAGTTTTGACATGAGAAATATTAATTCCGAAAAGAATACGGCTTCCGTGTCATTAACCGCGCAATCAGTGAACCGCGCCATTTTAATTATGAAAATACAAACCATTCCATTTCAAATTTTTAAAGTTTAGAACATCGCCGTATCAAGAATGTCTCTATTGAAAAACATAAGCCGATTGATTTCTTTACCAACAATGGGTTTTACTATCAATCGATTACAACACGTACAAACTGTAGTAGTACGTGCGTGCGAGTGTCTGATAGTAATATTGAGTGGTACCAGGAAGGTGGTAGGTCTATACAGAATAGGCAAACTAATGTGAAATCATTAATAATTTTACATTCCAAATTAAAGTATGAAAATATGGACAAATAATAAGTATCAGGATCGGGTTCATGATAGATAATATACGATCTCAACAAACAATTACTAAAAAAAATAAAAATAATGGTTGCCCGAAGTAAGAGTCGAACCCGTGACCGGTGATTCAGAGCCAAGCGCTCTTCCACTGAGCTAGCTGAGGCGACGGTAATTAATCTGAAACAAATCTATATATTGTTGACTATACCCACTACCCGCTACATTCGAGGAATAAAATGCCTTAAATGTCGGTTATTATACAGGTGTTCTCGCCCAAAAGTTGATTATATTTCGTAAAAGAATTTAATTATGATTGAAATGTAATGAATAATCCTACTTTTTGAAATAATTCTAGACCATTTATTTTGTTCGTACGTGATCTCAACGCAAGGTTTGTCAAACATATCACAGCCAGTATTATGTCACGTGAGTTATCATACATTGCACCATGGGATTTTAGATGGACAGTGTCGACTCTGGTTCGTATCGTGTATGTGACTTTTGCCCAGGGCAAACACTTGAGATCCGGAAAGGCCTTTATGGGGGTTTCAAAAACGGCGTAAATTTGCGAAATTGCGATAATTTGTACTTACTTGATGCATTTACGAAATTACACATTTTTGGCAGACATCCAATAATTTTGGCGGACATCCTAAAATTGTAACATGGATGTCCAGCGGACATCCATTTTTTTTCTCTCTTAATTCTAACACTGTTTCAAACTATCATTAAAAGCGATGGATGACATTTCATACGTATCCATTATAGATAGTCAAGGCCGTATATTACTACATTGCGAGCGTAGCGAGGCGGAACATTTGTCATATATTTATACATTTTGGGTGTTTTGTGAGTCTTTATAACCCGAAAAAAAGTTAGAACATCCAGACAAAAACGTATGAAATATTCTTGTGAGCTTTGGTGCAGAGCTGAGAGTGAGACGAGGTGAAAAGCATGCAAGAAATTACCGTTTTTAATCAAATTGGTTTTTGGAACATAGGCCTAGGCTATTAACATGTTTTTTATGGCTCTAATGTTTTCAACCATTGACGTTTATATAGGTGTTTTTCCAACAGATCGTCCGAGCAGGGCGTGCACAAATAAGATTTGCTGTACGAAGCGCACAAAAAATTGGCATTTACACTCCAAAATAGCCTCTAAAATCACCCTAATCACCACCATCTTAGTTTAAAAAAGTTACACAACCCCCCCCTGTTTAAGAATAAAAAGTTACATAACCCCCCTATTTCAACATATGAAAGTTACATGACCCCCCTATATTTTACCCAACCCCCCCCCCCCTCCACCATAAATAATGAACGGTCCCTAAGAAAAATATTTTACAATCTCAACAATTTTTTTTTTGTATATAAAGAGCAAATGTGAACAATAGCCCAACAGACATTAACAAC
Source organism: Ophiura sarsii (assembly GCA_035610835.1). Taxonomy (NCBI): domain Eukaryota; kingdom Metazoa; phylum Echinodermata; class Ophiuroidea; order Amphilepidida; family Ophiuridae; genus Ophiura; species Ophiura sarsii. The sequence goes on along the minus strand of CM069459.1, from coordinate 45,239,626 downwards.
GTTAATGAACTGAGCGATTACAAATCAAACGGGTAACTCTCAACAGAGAGCTCTGATGGGCCAATCAATTGGTTCACTGCAACTTGGAAAATAATCAAAAATACATTGGTGAGGGCGGGGATAAGAAACAATTATTATTTTACTTGGCCTTATATTAATAAGGATTCAATCAATACGATTATCCTAAATATATAAATATGACTGACGTCAAACTACTTCCTTCTAATACAATAAAGAGGATTCAACTAGAAACTATACTATTGGGATGCGCCCTTGATTAATAATAAGGTTCATAGACCTCTATTTTCTCATCCATCTTACATTACTCACTCATGTAGGGAAATGTACTTTTGGTAAACATATAATATTATGAATCAAAATGCATCATAATGTAATTTGTTAACAAAAACAATGACATAATTAATTATTTCTTCTCTAGTCACCATACAAGTAACTTCATCACAGAAGGCAGGGATAAATAACACAATTATTATTTTACTTAGCCTTATATTAATAAGGATTCAATCAATACGATTTAATCCTAAATATATGGAGAATGGATCTGGGATTTACGTGGTTTTCCTTTATTGAGTATCGATTTTGTATATTTTATGTTTTTAAATTAAAAATAAGAGCAAAGGTTATTGACATTGTGAAATACACACAATTAATTATCAATATAAGTATATTAAGATCTACCGTAGCAGCTCGTGAGCTGTAATTTTAATAAATGTTATCTTCAAGGCTTGTATCTTTAATTCAAAGTATTTGTCGTTTAAATAAATGAAATAGGGTAAAGTCGCCTATTTTCGGTCAGCGCCTATTTTCGGTCACTTGGCCCAAATCGTGTAATAAAAATGACTTCGTCGTTATAATCTGATGACTGAAAAACCTCCGCATAGTTGATGCCCGGTATTGATTTTAAAATGGCGACGACCGATGCAATTACACGATTTTGACCAGTGACCGAAAATAGGCGCTGATCGAAAATAGGCGACTTTACCCTATTTGTTTAATAATAACAACAGAGTTTCTTCCAGCGTTTCAACATAATTATGTATTCGTTCGTGTTTAATATTAATGAATTTCTCTTTTATATCGCCCTACTGACAAACTAATATACACAATATTCTACTCGATTCCAATTCCATTTACTTTTTACCGTATTTGCTTCGTATTTTTTGTAAAACATTTTTCTGAAGTTTATAAATAGTCTCTTCTTATATAAACATTTCTGGTAAATAAATATTCACAGTAACACTTCATGTACCGGGCTATGTATTAAAAATAGTATTACCGCGAACATTCTGTGCACAGGTTACTGGCGTGGAATACCACATGCTGGTAACAAGCATGAAGCGTTGGCTAATCTGTCAACGTGATATGAGTGTCTAGACGGGTGTGAATAATTTGCGGGGTAGTGCGGGGTAAGTGCGGGGTAATGCGGGTAATGGCTGGGAAGTGCGGGGTAGTGTTAAATATGACTTAAAAAGTATGTATAAAGCGGAAAATGCAAAAATTAGCAGTGGGCAGTAGTCAAGTACATGTGTATCAACCTTGTCAGTCCAGGGAAACATTGTCATGTTAAAGTTGTGCAATCTAGGTTAACACTAACAGTAATCTGTTGAACTGTCAAACTCATCTGACAGTAAAAAACAGGAGTAATTCTGTTATACCCTTCACAGAGGCATTCATAGTGCGTGATTTTTAAGAACGACGCGTACTACCGATGTTGGTGTGTACGGTATAACAGAATTATGCAAAAAAAACACTTGAGATGTGGTTGATTGAGTTGGGAACAGCCAAGGGAGGGTGTGGAGGGGGCGGGAGTGGTACACACACACTCTATGGAAACTAGCGTCTACGAAACAATAGGGGCTACAAGCATGGCTTTTGTCGTTAAGTTAACAAGAAGATCGTGAAAGACTTTGAGAAGGAAGACGGCCAAATTCGTGTTTTGTTCGCTACTGTTGCTTTCGGAATGGGCGTTGATGTTAAGGGTGTGCATTCTATTATACATCTTGGTTCTCCAAACACAATTGGCGACTATGTCCAGGAAAGCGGAAGAGCTGGTCGTGATGGACAACAAAGTGTCTCGGTGATTTTGATGTATCCCGACATGTTCAAAATACCCAAAGGTTTCACCTACAATGAAATCTTACCTGAACAATGCAGATACATGTAGAAGAAAGTGCCTACTGAATGAATTTGACGACGCACATCCTCAATTCGAAGGACCCATGCACAGTTGATGTGACATCTGCGCGATTAAATGTGTGTGCGGTGGGAGTCGGTGCACTAGCCTTCACGTTTCTTGCATAGAAGAAAGTGATATTATCTCGCATCTTGAATGCAACGCGCATGTGGTGGGATCATTCTCACATCGGGAAGTCCCAGAACTGGTCCTTCAATGCTTGGAAGAGCGCTTACTAGAGTACATGACTAGTCTTCTAGATAAAGATACGAGACGTTACTTGGCTGGTGGAGATCTTACCACTGGATTGCCTCTGGAATACATCCATAAGATTGTAATTGAGAGCAACATTGGTTACCCATACGACGAGTTCATAAACCGGTGCCCAATGTACGACTCTAAGCAATCTCAAATTGTATGGCCAATTATTATATGAGCGATACGCTTAGGAATGTAAATTAACCCAACTAACAACGATAAGTGATGGAGAAGACCAACAGAATGCCGATGATGGTGTTGATGGTGAAAGTACACCTGATTCTGGGTCAAGTGAAGAAACTAGTGACAGCGAGAATTCTGTGAACCTTGTAACTCTACATAATTACAACTATTCACTGTTATATTCCAGTGATGACGATTGAACCTAGTGTGTCTGAATATAGGGGATACCGATTGTCATGTTGGCGTGGAGATTCTTCTGCGATAAACTTTAAACATGGTAATTTGTTATGTATTCTTTTCGTTCGTATCAGCCCCGTTTTACAATTTGGACCTTAAATATTAATGATTTTGATCGGCGCTTTGCTGATTGACACAGGTTTCACCCACATCCTTTAGGGATATCAAAAGAAACATTCAATGTGAATTCAATTTATGCGAATATATTTAAAATTCAGTTTTTAAAATATCCACATGATGAGTGGTTAAGTATTGTCCAATGACAAATTATAATACTAAGTAACCGTTTGACAACTATCACTCGTCTTTAGAATAAAGTCAAACACTTTATGACTACATCTTATGTTATTAATCAGTCATCAATCTTTATGGCATTGAAGTACACTGGGCAATTATTTTTCGCACTGAAATACAAAATGGTTTTATTTCATTATATATCACTTTACATGTTGTTGTTTCCGGATGATTGTTTTTCAATTAAGTTTTATTCTGTTGATGTTTTAAACAAGCGAGGTTAATTCCTCATGTACAGTCATCAAAAAAAGTAACTATACAGGTAATAAATGTACTTTTAACTTTAAAAATATATTTCCTACCTAGAAATATCAAATCATAAAGTTGTTGAGAAATTTATCTTCTTTAATATGAGATATTGCACGCTAGGATCGGTTGAATATTTAGGAAGCGACAATCCAAAATGTACGGTAGAGTCACAATTTCAAATTCACATTTTACATTTCAACACGGGGAAGAGAATGACAGGTAGCGTGTGTGTGGCCAATTCCATGAAATAGTGGACATGGCAGTCGAAATTTTAAATTCGTCCGAACCATACAAATTTGGTCTCAAATGAAAGCTGAAAGTCTATATTTAGTGAATTTTTAGTTGAAATAAAAAAATTACGTCGTTTGGTATGTTAAATATTGGATTATGCAAATGAGTTATTTTTTCCTAAAGATGGGGTAAATTATATGAAAAAAAATGTTTTCGTAATTGCGGCATTTGTTACACTTCAGCGGCTTCTGGCATTTTGCCTTCAAATCTGTCCTTCCGACAATAAAAGTAGCTAAAGTTAGTATATTTTTAAAAATTGAAGAGAGATTAAAAAAAAAAAATTACGCACAGCAAGTTTAGGTAGGCCTACAATATAAAACTATTCAATTAAGTTTTGGTATTTCCCCTATTGATTAAAACTAATTAATACTTGTCCTTCCGTTACCATTTTTTTACTGATCCGAGGGCATCGCGGCCAGATGCGAGGGCATCGCGGCAATGGCCGCGATGTAATTTGAGCCCTGCCGGTAATATGAAACAAGCTTAATGCGTCAGACTATATAGGCAATGGCAAGGATCATTAACATAACAATAACAATAAAGCCACTTAAATAGAGTTGTGCAAAAGAAAGTATACCACTTTGTTTATGTCATTTTGAGTAACTTTTAATTTGTTCTTGACCACACAGGCTAGATAAGCATTTAGATGAATCTTTTAGGCATAATTTGATACCAAATTTGTCTCCTAACAACAAAGATAAACCATGATTAGCACCATTTAAAGGAAAATATCCCATTTTCAAAAGTCTCATTTCCAATACACAGCACTAGAAGATTTGGTTAATCTGTCCATGTTCTCCCCATCCATTAACATTCCTTTACATTCAAATCCTTCACCCATGCATCAGTTTACATATGAATTAGCCCGCACATTGAGGGATATGCGCGGTGATCAGTACGGGATAAATACGGCATATGTGTGTGTTAACAATTGGCCCTTTCTTCTCGTGCTGTGTATTGGAAATGCGACTTTTGAAAATGGGATATTTTCCTTTAAATGGTGCTAATCATGGTTTATCTTTGTTGTTAGGGGACAAATTTGGTATCAAATTATGCCTAAAAGATTCATCTAAATGCCTATCCAACCTGTTTGGACAAAAACAAATTGAAAGTTACTCAAAATGACATAAACAAAGTGGTATACTTTCTTTTGTTGAACCCTTTAGTTTACCCAACCCCCCTCCACCATAAAATAATGAACGGTCCCTAATGGTTGTTTTTAAACATGTATCCACCTTGTCTCTAGCTACGCAATTGCTCACTGCTCTGCTTCTCAACAGCAACGTACATATATAACATCACAAATTCACAACATGACAATCATACAGTATTAAAATATGAAGAGCTGTTTTGCAAAAGGGCCAACATCCACTTCTGCCTTTTTACTCATTTTGCATTATAAAATGGATGGCTATTCATTATGTGAAATGTGAGTGGTATAACTGTTGGTGCCTCAATTGGCGTGCATGGATGCACTAATCCAAGTCATAGAAACGGTACAATGAACACAACCATACATACAATAATTTGATTAATTCCATGGACTTGTCAATACAAATTCACTAATGCAAAATGAGTAACAAAGCTCTTCATATGTTGATTGACAAAATAAACAGACTGTCTCGTTTCATGCTGTAAAGTATTTAATAAAAGTCCTAGTGAAGTTTATGTAAAATTATGGTATAAATAATGTAATATAAAATGGCCTTGGTGCCTTTTCATTCCAATATTGGTTTGGCCTTGGTGCCCCAGAACATGGCCTCGATGCCCTTCGAAATGTGTTATTTTTAAGGCCAAAGTGGCCGTGCCCCTAAATTGACGAAATTTGAGGCCTGATTACCGGTATTATGTTTCGTTTTGTATTTCTGATATTAATACTATGAACGAGACGACACAAAATTGGTTGAAAAGTTCGGGCTCAAATGATGATTTCCAGGGGGCATTTTCTCAAGAACTAGATCAATTGAGACCATTTAATAAGGTCTGAGTGTTGTCCAGCCAACCAATAACTGGAATATGTAGAGATAATCAGGGTCACAAACTCTATTTTAAGGGGTCAAAATGGCTTCTCGTCATTATTGGTCTTTTGGTGTATGGGATTTACAAGTTTTATCATTAGGCCCCGGCAATAAATTACTTAATTGATTTAAATTATATTAATTAGCAATCATGATATGATATTAAGCTATTTTAGACTAGATAAGGTACCTTGCACATTATAAACTGCTCACAAAAAGTTAGGAAACTTTTTTTAATCAAGTATATTTTTATTATTTATTACCCTCTTTGTATCTGTTATATATCAATGGGAAGCTGAAGTGTTCCTCTTCAAAAATATACCACATTTGCAATGATTACATATTGCTGAACTTGGCCACATGAATGAGAATGAGACAAAGTCACAAATCAAATGTGCCAAAATTACCGTTATCTGTGCCAAACAGTCAATAGGTAATGATCAATAATCAAACTGGTCATGCTTGAGAAACATGAATGGTTTACACAAAGATTTGCACCAGTGAGCACAACACACACACCCCCAACGCTCATCTCTTTAGAAAACCATTATTTGGGTATTTAACAATGACTCCAGGTGAAAGGTCATGAAGGTAAGTGATGAAAGGTTTGGCCTACAACTTGTACATTTTTCTGAGACACGGGTAAACGTTTTGCAGTTTCAATATGCCGTATTTAACAGATTTGGAGAGAGCCCATGCCATTACCTATCACAGATAACCGTAATTTTGGCACATTTGATTTGTGACTTCGCCTCATTCCTATTCATGTGGCCAAGTCCAGCAACATGTCATCATTGCACATTTGGTATCATTTTAAAGAAGAACACTTCAGCTTTCCATTGATATGCAAAATAATACAAGAGGGTAATAAATAATAAAAATATACTTGATTAAAAAAAGTTTCCTAACTTTGTGTGAGCAGTTTAGTTAGGCTTCTTGGTTTACTCTGATCTAATGCCTACCTATAAATGGCAATTTTTCACCACTTTTTGATATGGAGACCTACAGTTAAACAGTCTGGATAGTAACTTATTATGTGGCATTGTTTTAAATGCCCAAACTGTTATAATTAATAGATATTTGGTCAATTGTTTACTTGCCTTTATAGATTATAAATCCATATTTATAATCTATAAAGGCAAGTATTTCACAAATCCTTAATTAGTCGTACTGTTTAATTAGTGATTTTAATTAGTACATGTATTCTAATTGGTAATTGAACTAACTACTAATATTGTATTAGTATTCAGTCCTGTGATTAACAGTGTTTTTTGCACATTCCAGCTTCTTGAATCAACCGTAATTTGTATTATCACTATGTAGTTCACTTTTAGTACTAAATATATAGGGAATTTCACACGTCCTTCCCAGGCTTCTCGTTAGGTACAAATATTATGGGGTCCACTGGACCCCATAATTCTCAAAATTATGGGGTCCGAGAAGAAATTATGGGGTCCAAGTCAAAAATGTAATTTGCGAATTAGTCGAGAGTCGAGAGTCGTACTTGTATTGTAAGGAAGACCGAGGATATTTTTATTATTTTATTACCAAGTATACTTCGATTCGATTGTCACAAAAAATTATCTTGACACACGATTAAAAATGATTGCGTCCAGATGGACGCAATAAAGAGTCCAGTTTAAAATTTATTGCGTTTTTATCAAAATTATTGCGTCCCCAGACGGGAAAACGCAATGTAACGAGAAGCCTGGTCCTTCCGTTACCGTCCTTCCGTTACCGAATCTTTAATTACGTTTGGCTATGTTTTAAGTAAACGCAATGGCAAATTTCCAAATGAACAGTGTCAAAGTATTGCCAAAACCAGAGGGAATCTCATAAAATAACATTAAAATAACATTGACTCACAAACTTCAGAGCGTTTTCGCAATATATGGCGGTAGTGAAATACCCGTGTCCATTTCTCCGTCCTTCCGTTACCGCCCTCATTAATATGCATAAGTCGTAAACGAAAGACAATTTTGATGAATTTTTTAATGGATAATAAATGTTTTAGCTACACTTATATGATTAAGGTATAAAATTGACTTCAACAAATAAAGTTTTTCTGAAACAGTGTTTGCAAGCTGAAAATTGTGTCTGATTTGTCCTTCCGTTACCGTGGAATTTGCCAAAAGTACTATATTTTGTACCCGAAAAATCACCCAGCACCCCCGGGATTCGAATGCGGGACTATGCGCACCCAAGTCTGTCCCTCTATACCAACTTCGCTAAAAATGGGGCATAAGGTACTCTAATAAGGGGGAGGAAGGAGAAGAAAAGAGAGAAAAGCGGGAAAAGAGGGGAAAAAGAAAGGGAAATAGAGCCATGGTCGAGTGGCTAAGGCACTGGCTTCATGATACAACAGTTGTGAGTTCTATAGCCCCACTACGGCCATTCCTTATTATAAGGGTATTTTGCCCAAGTTTATGCACTTTTCCCGCAATTTTCAGACTAATTTTGATTATTTTGGAGTGAAATGCATATATATTTTCTGATCAATGATAAACCCATGCAGAATTATAATCATTCATAATGATATTGCCGTTTAAAACCATAGTCCAATGGTAAAAATAAAACACGCACAAACATGTTTTTGGATAGCCTACTTTATTAAAACTATATGCATAAGCGTATCATACATGTACACACATGCAAAACTACTACAACACATTCAGTTATTTACAATGTTAACTTACCAATATGAATATAAGGTTTTTGGTAAACGTCATAACCAATTGAGTTTTAATATTAAAATAATCAATGTAAGGAAGTGTTCATAAATACTTTGGTGGGGGTTGGAAATGTTTGAGCCTCGGACATAATTTTCTTCTTGAGCCTCCCCTTTTATGGTGATTTTTTCTTGATCCCCCCCCCCCTCTCCCCCCCCCCCCCCCCCCCCCCCCCCCCCCACTGTCTAAGTTACTGAGCATTATTAGATTTGACCGCTCACAATTTAATTGTAAAAATGTTGGTTTAAAAGACTCTTTTTGGTGTGCGCAAAGCGCCAACAAATGTGGACTATTAAGAACCATTTTTTTATTATAAATAACATTATTTCAATATTGGTGAATGATTCCATATTGTTCCTTATTATGTGCTATCTTCTGAAGATATCAGTTATCATATTGCTGACTAACTAACTGACTTTTTCAGTAAAATTTGGATATTATTTATCGATGACAATACAGAAGAATCAACATATTTAAGCCATGTTTCAATGTAGATAAATGTACATTCGTGACTGTAAAAAAATATTTAAAGCCCTTTCATCTATTATATAGTCCTTATGATGCTGTTAAGTTGGACAGGAAGTCCTAGAATTTGGATTCTGTTCACTTAAAAAGTACATTGAGAATTTTTCCTAATTCCTTACATTTCCCTACGAATACATTTGTGACTATTCAGTCCGTTCATTCGCAGCCCAACTTGAAGTAATAGATTAAAACATGTAAATAAATAAAATAGATCAGGCACAAAACTGCCACATGAGAAAAAATAGCTTTTGTGCATTTAATAGTTTAGTTGTGTATTAAGGACAGCAACTCTAGAAGTTTCACTCCGTTCATCTCTGGTTAGACAAGATACTTTTGGAATTTCACTCCCGTATGTTTCAATGTAGATACATTCGTGACTTTAAAAGAGTTTAAAGCCCTTTCATCTACAGTCCTTATGATGTTAAGTTAGACAGGAAATCCTAGAATTTGGACTCTGTTCACTTCTTAACACTTTCCACGCGGCAGGCAGCTCCAGACGACATTCCAAAAATTCACAAAATGTTTCAAAAATGTCAATATTGTTAAATTTCATAACCATATTTGGATCCACCATGTAAAATGCAATGAAATAAGTACAAACATGCCTAGTATTGGTTCAATGATCCTTGAGATAGACTTTGAAAATTGCGAAAGGTTTCTGAAAAATCTGTTTTGTATTAGGGTAAAATTATTAGCCGCGTGGAAAGTGTTAAGAAGTACATTTAGAATTTGTCCTCATTCCGTACATTTCCCTTGCGAATACATTTGACTATTCATTCCGTTCATTCGCAGCCCAACTTAAAGTAATAGATTACAACTTAAAGTATACTAGATTAAAACATGTAAATAAACTAGATGCGGCTCAAAACTGCCATATATAACTGCTCTCTGATTGTTTCGACGCTACTAAGAGTTTATGAATTTACCTGTACTACATTCGTGAAATTAACTTGAACACATTCTATTATTATTATTATTTAATCTTTCTTTATTGAGGGTAAACCGCTTCAGTGTCAAGCACTGCTTTCCAAGCAGGCCCTCATTTCACAGAGAAAAATACATAATTATTTACAATATATATACATGGAATATAACAACTATTTACATAAATATATACAGAACCATCAGATAAATTCAGCAAGGAAATGCAGAATTGTAATATACTTTAGAACACAAAATTTAAATTCCATGGATCTTTGTCTTAAATTGTTGCACTGACATATTCTCAAGTTCGGTTCTGATTGTTGATGGCAAGTTGTTCCAGGCATATGCTGCCCTAACATGAAACGTTCGCATACCTGAGTTCGACTTAAATTTCGGTACAACCAAAGTATAACTTGTGTGATTTCTTGTTACATGACAATGGTTATTATGAACAAATTCAAACTGCATCGATAAGTATGATGGACTTATATTTCTTAAACATTTATACACAATTAGTAAAAGGTGATTATGCCATCTTTTATCAAGTTTAACCCATTGAAGTGCATCCATTAAATCATTTGTTGGTGTTCTTATATCAGCTGAAAGTATTATCCTGGCTAAATTATTATGAAGAACCTGTAATTTTCTATGACATTCGGCAGAAAAGTTTGACCAAACTGTGCTTCCATAATCAAAGTGAGGAATAACAAGAGCATTTGATAACATTACAATAGCTTGATTTGGAAGAAAATGTTTCATACGTTTGATGATACCTGTTCTTTTAGAGACATTCTTACACATATAATCAACATGAGCTGACCAAGACAAATTGCTATCTAATTTTACGCCCAAGTATTTAAATTCATCTACCTTTTCAATGATGTTATTATTGTAGGTTAATTGTACATCTTGAAACCTCTCACGCATCTTATTACTACCAAATATCATGAATTTAGTCTTATCGACATTCAGGGTAAGCTTGTTTGCTTTGAACCAATTAGCTACTGTGCTTAAACATGATTCTAATTGATTTTGGAGATCAACAATATTTTAAGCTTTACACATTAATGAAGTATCATCAGCATACATTACTGTCTTACATTTATCTACAGCATTTGGTAAACAATTTACAAACATGTAAATGTTGTTCCATGAGTGCCCGTCAGGGCACGAATGGAACAATTTATTTGTACGCCTACCCAGCTAATAGTCCCACTGTGTCAAACTTGAGTTACGAGGGCTCACCGAGTTGTTATGATTTCAATACCAACATACCAACAGACTGGACTGGTACACTCCATAAAAACAGGCTGGTATTAAGTTACAGACCATAATAAATAAATACACACTTAACTGGAAAATGTCATATTTAACCCTTCTTTCAGTTGGTCTATAGTTGAACCTTGACAAGGAATCATTATTAACTACTTATTTTTTAAGTGTGTATATTTACAGGATTTTTGGCCAGACATATCTGTCTGTCATCACTGCTTCTGCCCTTGTCTGGTGTTCCATCTGGCTAAGTTTGTAATTACTCTATCACTTAATTTCTCTGGTATAAATTGTATGTGGATTTTTTTGTTTTTGAGTAGGGTATTTAACATGTTTAAGTAGTGTCTGTTTTCAGGTACATGAATGTGTACAAGTTGAATATGTCCAATTTTTTCACTGTAAACAAGGTGTCTCTAGAGCTGAAATCATAACCTTGAGCATACAAGATGAAAAGTAAAGGTCCTAATATAGAACCTTGAGGAATTCCTATGTTGATAGGTTGAAAATCAGACAAGGTTGAATTTACATTGACAGTCTGGAACCTGTTGCTTAGATATGACTTAAACCATAAAAACTCTTGAACAGTTCAAATCATTGCTAAAAACATATTTATTTAATGTTAATGTTTAATTTATTTTTGTTTTGTCTTTTGTTACTCATGTTACTGTGTGTTTTTGTTTGTGATAGCGCATGTGATAGTGCATGTCAACACTTGATGGCTGAGAGATCGGTTTGGAAAGGGAGGAGGGGCTATAACACGTGAATTCTATGATTTCATCATTTCACAACTTTGTCTTTGCATGGGAGCTCCCGTAGGAGCCATAAAATGTCCTTTTGCGCTTGTTTTATTTTGCTAGATGTAATAGAATTCTTCTTCTTGATGTCGTAGGCGAGGAAGGCCCTGATTGCTGGCGCTGTCCTTTGAATGCCGTCCTTTTGCGCTTGTTTTATTTTGCTAGATGTAATAGAATTCTTCTTCTTGATGTCGTAGGCGAAGACTTTTCTCAATATTTGGTATTCCGGATTTGTCCAACTAATTGATTCTGTCAACACTTGATGGCTGAGAGATCGGTTTGGAAAGGGAGGAGGGGCTATAACACGTGAATTCTATGATTTCATCATTTCACAACTTTGTCTTTGCATGGGAGCTCCCGTAGGAGCCATAAAATGTACAGTTGATTATCCAGGTCTCTCGCGGCTGCGCCGCTCGTGTGATGGTATAGACTACCGCGAGTGACCGATACCAGTTCTAGGTTGCAGGTTGCTCCAAGACTGACTGAAATAAACCATGAGGTTTCTGAGGCTGACACAGAATTTGAATAATAATAGAGCACAACGAAATTCTTGTGTTGCTAGAGAAAATCTTTCCAAGGAGTTTTAATTTTCCCTGTTGTAATGTTACTGAGGAAGGCCCTGATTGCTGGCGCTGTCCTTTGAATGCCGTCCTTTTGCGCTTGTTTTATTTTGCTAGATGTAATAGAATTCTTCTTCTTGATGTCGTAGGCGAAGACTTTTCTCAATATTTGGTATTCCGGATTTGTCCAACTAATTGGAATAATAATAGAGCACAACGAAATTCTTGTGTTGCTAGAGAAAATCTTTCCAAGGAGTTTTAATTTTCCCTGTTGTAATGTTACTGAGGAAGGCCCTGATTGCTGGCGCTGTCCTTTGAATGCCGTCCTTTTGCGCTTGTTTTATTTTGCTAGATGTAATAGAATTCTTCTTCTTGATGTCGTAGGCGAAGACTTTTCTCAATATTTGGTATTCCGGATTTGTCCAACTAATTGATTCTGTCAACACTTGATGGCTGTGAGATCGGTTTGGAAAGGGAGGAGGGGCTATAACACGTGAATTCTATGATTTCATCATTTCACAACTTTGTCTTTGCATGGGAGCTCCCGTAGGAGCCATAAAATGTACAGTTGATTATCCAGGTCTCTCGCGGCTGCGCCGCTCGTGTGATGGTATAGACTACCGCGAGTGACCGATACCAGTTCTAGGTTGCAGGTTGCTCCAAGACTGACTGAAATAAACCATGAGGTTTCTGAGGCTGACACAGAATTTGAATAATAATAGAGCACAACGAAATTCTTGTGTTGCTAGAGAAAATCTTTCCAAGGAGTTTTAATTTTCCCTGTTGTAATGTTACTGAGGAAGGCCCTGATTGCTGGCGCTGTCCTTTGAATGCCGTCCTTTTGCGCTTGTTTTATTTTGCTAGATGTAATAGAATTCTTCTTCTTGATGTCGTAGGCGAAGACTTTTCTCAATATTTGGTATTCCGGATTTGTCCAACTAATTGATTCTGTCAACACTTGATGGCTGAGAGATCGGTTTGGAAAGGGAGGAGGGGCTATAACACGTGAATTCTATGATTTCATCATTTCACAACTTTGTCTTTGCATGGGAGCTCCCGTAGGAGCCATAAAATGTACAGTTGATTATCCAGGTCTCTCGCGGCTGCGCCGCTCGTGTGATAGTATAGACTACCGCGAGTGACCGATACCAGTTCTAGGTTGCAGGTTGCTCCAAGACTGACTGAAATAAACCATGAGGTTTCTGAGGCTGACACAGAATTTGAATAATAATAGAGCACAACGAAATTCTTGTGTTGCTAGAGAAAATCTTTCCTAGGAGTTTTAATTTTCCCTGTTGTAATGTTACTGAGGAAGGCCCTGATTGCTGGCGCTGTCCTTTGAATGCCGTCCTTTTGCGCTTGTTTTATTTTGCTAGATGTAATAGAATTCTTCTTCTTGATGTCGTAGGCGAAGACTTTTCTCAATATTTGGTATTCCGGATTTGTCCAACTAATTAATATCAGTAAAAATCAATGATTCTCACATTGAGCCAGCTTCCAGTGCCCGCAAATTTGGCATTATCCTTCAAAACGATCTTATGATGGATGTTCATGTTAACAACATTTGTCGTGCGGCTTCTCATGCTCTTTATAAGATAGGTCAAATCCGGCGTTATCTCGATCAGCCAACAACTGAAAGACTTATTCATGCTTTTGTGACTTGCCGACTCGATAACTGCAATAGTTTACTTTATGCTCTCCCTGATACGCAAATCTCAAAACTTCAACGGATTCAAAACTCTGCTGCTCGACTTGTTACACTGTCTAAGATTCGCTGTCACATTTCCCCTGTCCTTCGTGACTTACATTGGTTACCGATCAGATCTCGCATTATCTACAAGATTCTTCTGATAACATTTAAATGTACTCGAGCTCTTGCTCCTATGTATCTGCAAGATCTTATTCAACAATACGAGCCCACTCGCAATCTTCGTTCTGGCTCAAAATATCTTCTTGCGCATGTGTCTTCACCTTCTACTTCATATATGGTCGCCGTTCTTTTCAAGATGCTTCTGCTGAACTTTGGAACAATTTACCATATCATGTTAAATCCGCCAAAACTCTTGAACAGTTCAAATCATTGCTAAAAACATATTTATTTAATGTTAATGTTTAATTTATTTTTGTTTTGTCTTTTGTTACTCATGTTACTGTGTGTTTTTGTTTGTGATAGCGCATGTGATAGTGCATGTCAACACTTGATGGCTGAGAGATCGGTTTGGAAAGGGAGGAGGGGCTATAACACGTGAATTCTATGATTTCATCATTTCACAACTTTGTCTTTGCATGGGAGCTCCCGTAGGAGCCATAAAATGTACAGTTGATTATCCAGGTCTCTCGCGGCTGCGCCGCTCGTGTGATGGTATAGACTACCGCGAGTGACCGATACCAGTTCTAGGTTGCAGGTTGCTCCAAGACTGACTGAAATAAACCATGAGGTTTCTGAGGCTGACACAGAATTTGAATAATAATAGAGCACAACGAAATTCTTGTGTTGCTAGAGAAAATCTTTTCAAGGAGTTTTAATTTTCCCTGTTGTAATGTTACTGAGGAAGGCCCTGATTGCTGGCGCTGTCCTTTGAATGCCGTCCTTTTGCGCTTGTTTTATTTTGCTAGATGTAATAGAATTCTTCTTCTTGATGTCGTAGGCGAAGACTTTTCTCAATATTTGGTATTCCGGATTTGTCCAACTAATTGATTCTGTCAACACTTGATGGCTGAGAGATCGGTTTGGAAAGGGAGGAGGGGCTATAACACGTGAATTCTATGATTTCATCATTTCACAACTTTGTCTTTGCATGGGAGCTCCCGTAGGAGCCATAAAATGTACAGTTGATTATCCAGGTCTCTCGCGGCTGCGCCGCTCGTGTGATGGTATAGACTACCGCGAGTGACCGATACCAGTTCTAGGTTGCAGGTTGCTCCAAGACTGACTGAAATAAACCATGAGGTTTCTGAGGCTGACACAGAATTTGAATAATAATAGAGCACAACGAAATTCTTGTGTTGCTAGAGAAAATCTTTCCAAGGAGTTTTAATTTTCCCTGTTGTAATGTTACTGAGGAAGGCCCTGATTGCTGGCGCTGTCCTTTGAATGCCGTCCTTTTGCGCTTGTTTTATTTTGCTAGATGTAATAGAATTCTTCTGCTTGATGTCGTAGGAGAAGACTTTTCTCAATATTTGGTATTCCGGATTTGTCCAACTACGTTTGGAGCCTGGAAAAAATTGGATCGGTACACACGTTAAATTGGATTGTTTTTAGTAGGGTTGCTTGTAAATGGAGCTATATTACAGGCTTGGAACATGGTACACTTTTGTTGAGCTTTCATGTCAAGTACTGCGCCTTGACATAAAAAAATTGACACAACTTTTTGTGCCATCTGTAAAAGGAGCACATAGGGATTACTTTTGTAGTATGGCTGTGCGTGTGGCTGTGTACGTGTTCACTATCTAATTGCGCACACCCGTATGAATACACACCATCAAACTGCGAACATGCCTTGGGAACAGTCCTCGGTTCCTGATATGTTCAAAATAATCTAAATGAGGTCCTCTATGACATGTGGGGGTGGGGGTGTGGCTGTAATTGTCCCCAACAAAAGTGGGGCCAAAGGTCATCTAGGGGTCCGACTTCCAGTGGTCAATCACAAGATTGTCACCAAATGTACACTTTGTTGGATTTTCATAAAGACACAATAGTCCTTGGGTAGAGGCAAACATATGACCCATATATGAGAGTGTGGTCAAAAGTCACCTAGGGGTCAATGACTTATGGTTATAAAATAATAAGACTGGTCACCAAATCCTCATACTTTGTTCATGAAACTTGGACACAAAGGTCTGTGATTAGGGGTACACAATCATATGAACCAAAAAAATGAGGTCCCTCACGTCCGTCTCTCACGTCCGTCCCTCACATTATGAAATAAGGTCATAGGGGCCTACACCCACCTAAAAAAATATTTATGCCAATTTCCAAAATGTGAGAGGTCCCATGACATTTTTCAGGACCCCGTAGGACTTCAAAAAACAAATTTAAGGGGTCCCCCAAGAAAATGAGGGGTCCTGAAGTTTGGATATTTAAAAAAAATACTTTTTTACGGGCAGTTTTAATGGATTTATATTGTGAGCAAAGGATGATATGTAATTTACAGAATTTCTTAAGGTTTCCATTTCCACACATCGTCAAATTTAAGGGGTCCCTTCAATTTTGATCGGGACCCGCAAGTCTTTCCAATTTGAAACCTGACGCGTCACTATTAGAAAGTGAGAGGTCTAGGACGCGCAGACGCGTCAGAATGCGACCCCTGATTGTGATCCACAGTGCGCTATATAAATACTGTTTTTATTATTATTATTATTATTATTGTATTATTATTAGTCTCAATTTGTCCGTCCCTCACATAAAAAAGTGTCCGTCCCTCACACATTTTTATCGAAGCCCCTCTGCTATCCTAAGGGTCATTCCACCCCAATTCGGCAAATGGATCACACTATCAAAAATAGATTTTGTTCATATTTCATATACTGGTAGATATTGATGAGACATGAAAAACCTGAAATTTTGAGGTCCTAATTCCGTTTCGTTTTCTCGTAGCGGCAATTTGAAATTTGAAAGGGGAAACCGAAATCCCGCAAAAAACACGCGTCGCGAAATGAAAGTCCATGTTGAGCGGCCAATATTTTAAGAAGTAAACCCCCTAGAATATTGAGATTTGGTATCTAAAACTAACTTTTTATGCTGATTTCAAAACTTTAATCAACAAAATTGTAGCATGTTCCAGTTTTAAATGACAAGGGCCTGAAAATGGGCCAAAGTCTGGTTTGGACCAATGTTCGGGGGGTCCTAACGCAAAAATTACAAATAATTTTATTATCCAATAAGAAAAATTCTTAACACACCTGGATTAAAAATCATTTGGGGTCATCCACAGTACTTAAACAAGGTATAAACTTACCTCTGCTTGGCGTCTTCTTTTTTATCCCAGGCGTCTTCTTAATCCCTTTCACTTTCATTCTTTCAGCATCTGCAAGAAAATTTGGATGTGTAATGTTTTGATAAACAAACAATTTTCAGGTTGATTGGGAAATGTTGATCCCTGCACTTTAGCGAAACAACTGATGGTTAGGATTTGGAAAATGAAGTAACACTTTGTCATCCATATCATTATCCCAATCGATTTGTTCCAATCGATTGGTCTTCCAGGTTTTCTTCTCCCATGCTTTGGTATCCAGTGAACCAGCTTCGACACACATTCTTGACTCCTAGAGCAGTGGCCTGAAAATCTTGTCCTATCCCTGAACTTTTGGGTGATTTTGGGGAGGTCTCCATACAGCTGTGTTAGTTGTATGTTGCTTCCAGTGAATGTTGAGGACAGCCCTCGGCATACGAGTATAACAGCCGTCAAGTTGCTTTGCTAGCCTAGGGGTGGTGGTCCATGCCTCACAGCCATATTAGTAACACAGATTCAACAGTTGCGGCGAACAGGCGAAGTTTGAATTTTCTTGGTAGGGTGGATTTCCAGATCTTGTTCAGCTTCCCACAGGCTCTTCAAGCTGCTGCCTTAGGTTGCTTGATATCTGTTTCAGTGCTTGACATCCAGGCACCTACGTATTTGAAATAGTTTACTTAGTCTAGTTTGGTTCCATCATTTGTTCTGTTTTCCACCGCACTTGTTTGGTTGTATGTCGTGAACTTTGTCTTCTTTGCATTCATAGACAAGCCAACTTTAGCCACTGATGTCTCGACCCTCTGGAGCAGATCTTGTGCCTGGTGTAATTCTTCAGACAGCAGGGCAATATCGTCTGCAAAGTCTGTCACTGCTACAGGTCCAATCCTTCTGCTTCGTGGCTTTTCTAGATGGAATCCAAGCTCTTCTTCCTTTCCTGTTATAGCCATTCTCAGGGCGAAGTCTAGTACAATAACAAACAGATATGGGGCAAGGGTTGTCACCCTGAAGTACACCAGCTAAGATTTCGAACAGATCTGTTTCTCCATCTGGAGAAATCACTTTAGCCATGGCTCCCTTGTACACGTCTCCAACAGCATCGACGATCTGTCCTGGTATGCCATAAGCATGCAGAATTCTTAGCATTTTGCCACGATGGATGGTATCAAAGGCCTTCCTGAAGTCTATATGTGTGGTGGTATGGGAAAACCCGTCGGAAGTCGCTAGTGTTAATATTGAGATCTGGGCCATACCAAAATATTCCAAACAAATTTTGGTTCCAAGTTCCAAGTCAATTTGGTTCCAAGTTCCAAGTCAATTTTCCAACTTTGGTCCCAAGAGAAAGATTATACCTTGAACTTTAGTCTCCAGGAGGTTTTTATGCAAAATTCCATATGCTAAGTTTATTTTAGTACTTTTCTGAACCTTGTTTATCAAATTTTATGTGTAAAATGCTATGTTTACGTAAAATGACATTGTTACCATGGTTAACCACTTGTGAATTCTGACAATGCATTGTAAAGATTTTGAAAGTGAAGGACTTACAATTGTTAATAATATCGCAAAAAACTAGGTTCATATCAAAAGTCCTTTTCATATGACAAGCTATTCTGTGTGATATAACAATGTAGTTTTATTATTATTAGAGCATTTAAAAGATATTGTGTACACCTTTGAATTGTCAGTTTCAATTGTTAGTGTTGCGTTTTAAACTTGCCGACTTTAAAATACTATAACTGTAGTTCTAGATGGAATTTCTGAAAAATTTAAACAGTACTATACTCAGTAGAGTATGAAATGAAGCTCTCTGCCAAAGAAAAAAAGTTGCTAGAAAATGACCATGTGAAGGGTTTTCCCATGACACCACACAATGTTATTATTGCTTGTAGGTTATTAGCTTTTACCCCTTCAATCAGCCTTCTCGGTGCCAGTATATGTCCTATAGTAGTTCTTCCTACCCTGAAGCCATTTTGGTTAGTTCTACATCCAGCTCGGGTCGAATTCTATTTAGGATCATCCAGTTATAGGTTTTCGCTACGATAGAGCTAAGACTTATGCCACGATAGTTGCCACGCCACCTAGGCCGAGGTCTCCTGACTTTGGAATGGGCACAATGTTGAGGATGGACCATTGACTCGGCTTCTTACCTTGATTTTTTCCAAAAATTGAGGTTCTGTATCTCTGCCGTTTATTTCTTTTTCTATCCTCAAACCCACCTACAAAATGCATCTCCTCCTACATACAATCACCAGACTTTAGAAGTAGAACCCCCCACCTAACCTTCATATAGGGTATGTATTCACAGTTTGGGGTCGAAGGTCACACAGGGGTCACAAGGGGTCAAAAGGTGATTTTCACTTAAAACGCATTTCCAATTTAGTGAAATGACCTACACTGTAGGATCATCAAAATTGGTCCACATATTCCTTATGACCGTACGCATATATCATAGTTCGGTTTTTAAAATTAAAAATCATTTGGGGTCATCCACAGTACTTAAACAAGGTATAAACTTACCTCTGGTTGGCGTCTTCTTTTTTATCCCAGGCGTCTTCTTTATCTCTTTCACTTTCATTCTGATCTCTTTCACTTTCATTCTTTCAGCATCTGCAAGAAAATTTGGATGTGTAATGTTTTGATAAACAAACAATCTTCAGGCTTGATTTGGAAATGTTGATCCCTGCACTTTAGCGAAACAACTGATGGTTAGGATTTGGAAAATGAAGTAACACTTTGTCATCCATATCATTATCCCAATCGATTTGTTCTGAACTTGTCAAGATTTGTGTCATCTAAAAAATCTAAGGTTAAATAACGGAACAAAAATTGGCAATTAAGCTTTCCAAGTTGTGCTTTCTGTGAAATTTCCCACTATATACCTTTTTTAGTAATTTGTAATAAAATTACCCTCCTACTACAATATTAACAGACACTTACCTTGGTTGTCATTTAAAGTCACAATCCACCTGCTAGTGCCAGCATAATTGCTTCCTTTCCCTGTAAAGTATATGCAAAATTGAAATTCAATTTATGTGTGAAATCTAGTAAGGCCAAATTAAATTGTTTGTCTCAAAGCTCCTCTCCTGTTGTAAAACTAATGCGGGATGCGGGGGTTTTTCAAGTTTTTTTGTTGTTGTTTTTTTAAATATAAAATATTGAAATCCTTGTAAAAGTGAACTTTTGTATTTAAGATGTGATCAATGAAAATCTGAAAAATCTGAAATTTTGGGGGGTTTTTTTGAAAAGAAAAAAAGAAGAAAAAAAAGGGTTTTTCAGATTTTGTTTTTCTAATGCGCATCAATAAACTAACGCTCGCGGGAGCTTTGAGACAAACAATTAATTTAATTTGGCCTAATAAAGATGGATTAGAGATTATTGATATCAGCCTTGAAATATCACTAAAAGAATCTAAAATTTTGCAAATGCATTATAACACTTGATCTGAAACCAAGTAATAAACTGTTTGGTGTAACGCTGGGCATCGCCAGTGTTTTTCATGTCGCGATAGCGCTGCTAAATTTGCTATGATATCGATATTATCACGATAATTTTTAGAAGTAGAACCCCCCACCTAACCTTCATATAGGGTATGTCTTCACAGTTTGGGGTCGAAGGTCACACAGGGGTCACAAGGGGTCAAAAGGTGATTTTCACTTAAAACGCATTTCCAATTTAGTGAAATGACCTACACTGTAGGATCATCAAAATTGGTCCACATATTCCTTATGACCGTACGCATATATCATAGTTCGGTTTTTAAAATTAAAAATCATTTGGGGTCATCCACAGTACTTAAACAAGGTATAAACTTACCTCTGGTTGGCGTCTTCTTTTTTATCCCAGGCGTCTTCTTTATCTCTTTCACTTTCATTCTTTCAGCATCTGCAAGAAAATTTGGATGTGTAATGTTTTGATAAACAAACAATCTTCAGGCTTGATTTGGAAATGTCGCGATAGCGCTGCTAAATTTGCTATGATATCGATATTATCACGATAATTTTTTTTGTGACCTCTGTCCTTCCTTTCGAGCAACTGCTCCCCTTCGTTACCCCTGACCTGCTTCCTTGAAACATCAACATCTGCAAGAAAATTTGGATGTGTAAGTTTTTTGAAAAAAACCCAATCTTCGGGCCTGAGGAGTATAAATATCTCTGGGCCAAACACTAAGGTTAGAGGAGTGTTCAAAGGAAGAAATACTGAAAAGGATAAAGCTGGGTGGAGCTGTTTTGGAGGAGTAATTCTGTTATACCCTTCACAGGGGTATTCATAATGCATGATTGTTAAGAACGACGCATACTAACCGATGTTGGTGTGAAGGGTATAACAGAATTATGCCGCTTTGGAAGACATAAAGATCTTATGCAACAAAAATATACCAATGTCACTAATAAGGATAGTATAAAATAAGGTGTCCTTCCA
Organism: Ophiura sarsii; assembly: GCA_035610835.1. Taxonomy (NCBI): domain Eukaryota; kingdom Metazoa; phylum Echinodermata; class Ophiuroidea; order Amphilepidida; family Ophiuridae; genus Ophiura; species Ophiura sarsii. Next base: position 45,217,730 of record CM069459.1, on the reverse strand, counting down.
ACAATGATGCATGGCTCTGAAACATGGTTAATAACAAAATATCTAGAAACCAAACTACAATCTGCTCAAAGAACAATGGAACAGCAAATGCTAAACATTTGCTGCGAGACAGCAGACCGGCATTGCAGACAATTTGAAGAGTCAATCAGAATGGAGATGGGCCGGGCATGTTGACAAAAGAAATTATAATAGATGAGAATGGGCAAAAGGAGAGGAAGACGGAGGAGGTGGAGAGATGATATAACATCATATATTGGCACGACATGGGCGAGAGTAGCTGTAAGGTTTGGGGGTGATCGTGAGGAGGGCTACATAGATAGATGTGGTTCGCCCTAAAAGACTCAAGTTAAAACATTTTGGCATCTAAAATAACGCCCATCGTTGGATTTCAAATAACCTACATCTTTTCATGTGGTGCAGTGACCTAGGTCAGGCTATGCAAATGATGCACAGTGAACAGTGCATCATATGTGGAGAGTGGTTTTAGTGTTAAAGTCATTGACCGTATTCGTTTCACACCATGTAGACGTATAATTTACAGTCATTATAAATTTGTATGAATGAAATAATAGACATTAATTTTCAGCTTCAGATTTTATTAGCAGGAAGCTGTAAAAGAACAGCCTTCAGGAGGCAACAAGAAAAGAGGGAAGATGAAGAAGACTGAAGAAGAATGATGATAAGGAAGAGTGTTCAAGAAAATCGAGATGTTTAAACTGTATAGAAGCCTGACAAGGTAAGGCACTCTTTTTGATATCAGGCCTAAACTTCAAACATGGCCTTTGTGATTAAGTTAAATTTTTCCCCCTGGCATAGGAGAGGACAGTCTGTCCATGTACGCATCATCGAAGATCTTGCTTGTTGTGTGTGGCGACCACTCAGTGGGTTCTGGTTCGTTCAGGAGTCCCACAAGGGACCGTCTTAGGCCCCCACCTATTTTTTTTAATTTATGAACGACCTCCCTAAAGCCAGTGATCGTTGGATTTCAAATTACCTATATTTTTTACATTTGGTGCACTGCATCATATGTGGAGAGTGGTTTCAGTGTTTTAGTCATTGACCGTATTCGTTTCACACCATGTAGACGTATAATTTACCGTCTAAATTGATTATCATTATAAATTTGTATGAATGAAATAATAGACATTCATTTTCAGCTTCAGATTTTATTAGCAGGAAGCTGTAAAAGAACAGATATTTACCTATATCTTTGTCTATGCTTGGTGGTTTCAGTGTTTTAGTCATTGACCGTATTCGTTTCACACCATGTAGACGTATAATTTACCGTCTAAATTGATTATCATTATAAATTTGTATGAATGAAATAATAGACATTAATTTTCAGCTTCAGATTTTATTAGCAGGAAGCTGTAAAAGAACAGATATTTACCTATATCTTTGTCTATGCTTGAAGATTCTTCACTCTCTTCTCTTGAATCTTGTTGGAGACTTGTTGAAGTGTCTTCAATATCTGCATGGTTTTGAAAATATAAGAATGCAATTGTATTACACCTGTTCCATCTTTGGTCAAAAGTTGTATTTTGATTGCTTCCTTTTGCTTATGTTGCTGGTGCCAATAAAGACGGCATTTCATGAAAAGGTTTCAATTGTTAATAGTACTAGGGCACCCGAGACCTACATGACATTCAAATTACATTTTTACTCCAGCCAGGAAATACGGTTTGGTCAGATTTTTGATACAATTATTTCAAATATCATTATTCAGGAAAATGTTACATTCAGGAAAATGTTGTAAATATCTAAGTTTCAAATGCCAAAAATTATTGGTTTATTAATGTCAATTTGTGATTAAGTTAAATTCTTTCCCCTGGCATAGGAAAGGACAGTCTGTCCACGTACGCATCATCGAAGATCTTGCTTGTTGTGTGTGGCGACCACCCAGTGGGTTCTGGTTCGTTCAGGAGTCCCACAAGGGACCGTCTTAGGCCCCACCTATTTTTTGTCTCGCCTGATGTAATCAGAAAGAGACTATGTTATCACTATTTCTGTCCGCCGTATGCCGTATGCCGTATGCCGTATGCCGTATGCCGTCCGCCGTGTGCTAAGAAATACCTTTGTGACGCGATATCTGGAGATCCGTAAGGCCTATCGTGATGGGACTTGGTGGAGGGAAGGGGGGTGGTGCGTTCTGTTGCTGATTGATTTTTCAAGGTCATCGGGGGTCATACAAGGTCATCGGGGTCAAATATGCTTAAAACTTTTGAGACGCGTTGTGACGCGATATCTAGAGATCCGTAAGGCCTATCTTGATGGGACTTGATGTCAGGGAAGGGGGTGGGGTGTTCTTTTGCTCATTAAATTTTCAAGGTCATTGGAGGTCATTCAAGGTCATCGGGGTCAAATATGGGGTCAAATAAGATCCGTAAGGCCGATCTTGATGGGATTTGGTGGAGGAAAGGGGGTGGTGTGTTTTTTTTTGCTGATTAAATTTTCAAGGTCATCGGAGGTCATTCAAGGTCATCGGGGGTCAAATATGGGGTCAAATAGATCAGTAAGGCCTATCTTGATGGGATTTGGTGGAGGGAAGGGGGATGGTGTGTTCTTTTTGCTGATTAAATTTTCAAGGTCACCAGAGGTCATAGGTCATTGGAGGTCATTCAAGGTCATCGGGGTCAAATATGGGGTCAAATAAGATCCGTAAGGCCGATCTTGATGGGATTTGGTGGAGGGAAGGGGGTGGTGTGTTCTTTTTGCTGATTAAATTTTCAAGGTCATCGGAGGTCATTCAAGGTCATCGGGGGTCAAATATGGGGTCAAATAGATCAGTAAGGCCTATCTTGATGGGATTTGGTGGAGGGAAGGGGGGTGGTGTGTTCTTTTTGCTGATTAAATTTTCAAGGTCACCAGAGGTCATCGGGGTCAAATATGGGGTCAAATAGATCAGTAAGGCCTATATTGATGAGATTTGGTGGAGGGAAGGGGAGTGGTGTGTTCTTTTTGCTGAATAAATTTTCAAGGTCATCAGAGGTCATTCAAGGTCATCGGGGGTCAAATAAGATCCATAAGGCCTATCTTGATTGGATTTGGTGGAGGGAAGGGATGGTGTGTTCTTTTTGTTCTTAATTTTTCGGGGTCATCAGGGGTCAAATATGGGGTCAAATAGATCAGTAAGGCCTATCTTGATGGGATTTGGTGGGCGGAAGAGGGATGGTGTGTTCTTTTTGTTGATTAATTTTTCGGGGTCATTGGGGGTCAAATATGGGGTCAAATAGATCAGTAAGGCCTATCTTGATGGGATTTGGTGGAGGGAAGGGGTGTGTTCTTTTTGTTGATTAATTTTTCGGGGTCATTGGGGTCAAATAGATCAGTAAGGCCTATCTTGATGGGATTTGGTGGACGGAAGAGGGATGGGGTGTTCTTTTTGTTGATTATTTTTTCGGGTCATCGGGGGTCAAATATGGGGTCAAATAGATCAGTAAGGCCTATCTTGATGGGATTTGGTGGACGGAAGAGGGATGGTGTGTTCTTTTTGTTGATTAATTTTTCGGGGTCATCGGGGGTCAAATATGGGGTCAAATAGATCAGTAAGGCCTATCTTGATGGGATTTGGTGGAGGGAAGGGGGGTGGTGTGTTCTTTTTGTTGATTAATTTTTCGGGGTCATTGGGGGTCAAATATGGGGTCAAATAGATCAGTAAGGCCTATCTTGATGGGATTTGGTGGAGGGAAGGGGGTGGTGTGTTCTTTTTGTTGATTAATTTTTCGGGGTCATCGGGGGTCAAATATGGGGTCAAATCGATCAGTAAGGCCTATCTTGATGGGATTTGGTGGAGGGAAGGGGGGTGGTGTGTTCTTTTTGTTGATTAATTTTTCGGGGTCATCGGGGGTCAAATATGGGGTCAAATAGATCAGTAAGGCCTATCTTGATGGGATTTGGTGGACGGAAGAGGGATGGGGTGTTCTTTTTGTTGATTAATTTTTCGGGGTCATTGGGGGTCAAATATGGGGTCAAATAGATCAGTAAGGCCTATCTTGATGGGATTTGGTGGAGGGAAGGGGTGTGTTCTTTTTGTTGATTAATTTTTCGGGGTCATTGGGGTCAAATAGATCAGTAAGGCCTATCTTGATGGGATTTGGTGGACGGAAGAGGGATGGGGTGTTCTTTTTGTTGATTATTTTTTCGGGTCATCGGGGGTCAAATATGGGGTCAAATAGATCAGTAAGGCCTATCTTGATGGGATTTGGTGGACGGAAGAGGGATGGTGTGTTCTTTTTGTTGATTAATTTTTCGGGGTCATCGGGGGTCAAATATGGGGTCAAATAGATCAGTAAGGCCTATCTTGATGGGATTTGGTGGAGGGAAGGGGGGTGGTGTGTTCTTTTTGTTGATTAATTTTTCGGGGTCATTGGGGGTCAAATATGGGGTCAAATAGATCAGTAAGGCCTATCTTGATGGGATTTGGTGGAGGGAAGGGGGTGGTGTGTTCTTTTTGTTGATTAATTTTTCGGGGTCATCGGGGGTCAAATATGGGGTCAAATCGATCAGTAAGGCCTATCTTGATGGGATTTGGTGGAGGGAAGGGGGGTGGTGTGTTCTTTTTGTTGATTAATTTTTCGGGGTCATCGGGGGTCAAATATGGGGTCAAATAGATCAGTAAGGCCTATCTTGATGGGATTTGGTGGACGGAAGAGGGATGGGGTGTTCTTTTTGTTGATTATTTTTTCGGGGTCATCGGGGGTCAAATAGATCAGTAAGGCCTATCTTGATGGGATTTGGTGGACGGAAGAGGAATGGTGTGTTCTTTTTGTTGATTAATTTTTCGGGGTCATCGGGGTCAAATATGGGGTCAAATAGATCAGTAAGGCCTATCTTGATGGGATTTGGTGGACGGAAGAGGGATGGGGTGTTCTTTTTGTTGATTATTTTTCGGGGTCATCGGGGGTCAAATATGGGGTCAAATAGATAAGTAAGGCCTATCTTGATGGGATTTGGTGGACGGAAGAGGGATGGTGTGTTCTTTTGTTGATTAATTTTTCGGGGTCATCGGGGTCAAATATGGGGTCAAATAGATCAGTAAGGCCTATCTTGATGGGCTTTGGTGGAGGGAAGGGGGGGGGGGGGGTTGTGTGTTCTTTTTGATGATTAATTTTTCGGGGTCATCGGGGGTCAAATATGGGGTCAAATAGATCAGTAAGGCCTATCTTGATGTGATTTGGTGTAGGGAAGGGGGTTGGTGTGTTCTTTTTGTTGATTAAATTTTTCAAGGTATTATATCCCTTGCATTAACTACAATGCACACCTCTGTGACAGTGCTACATTGTATCATATGTTTCATCATCATTTATTTCAAGTCACTTTTGATGAACAGGCGAGACGCGCCGTTCGAGAACCGCCTTGTTTAATTTATGAACGACCTCCCTAAAACCAGTGATCGTTGGATTTCAAATTACCTATATTTTTTACATTTGGTGCACTGCATCATATGTGGAGAGTGGTTTCAGTGTTTTAGTCATTGACCGTATTCGTTTCACACCATGTAGACGTATAATTTACCGTCTAAATTGATTATCATTATAAATTTGTATGAATGAAATAATAGACGTTAATTTTCAGCTTCAGATTTTATTAGCAGGAAGCTGTAAAAGAACAGATATTTACCTATATCTTCACTCTCTTCGCTTGAATCTGGTTGGAGACCTGTTGAAGTGTCAATATCTGCATGGTTTTGAAAATATAAGAATGCAATTGTATTACACCTGTTCCATCTTTGGTCAAAAGTTGTATTTTGATTTCTTCCTTTTGCTTATATGTTGCTGGTGCCATTAAAGACGGCATTTCATGAAAAGGTTTCAATTGTTAATAGTACTAGGGCACCCGAGACCTACATGACATTCAAATTACATTTTTACTCCAGCCAGGAAATACCGTTTGGTCAGATTTTTGATACAATTATTTCAAATATCATTAGTTTGTACTTTGTTGTTGATCCAAAATCATCGGTAAATCTGTAAGGCCAAATTAAATTAATTGTTTGTCTCAAAGCTCCCGCGCGCGTTAGTTTATTGATGCGCATTAGAAAAACAAAAATCTGAAAAAACTTCTTCTTTTTTTCTTTCTTTTTTTCAAACAAACAAAAAAAAATCCCAAAATGTCACCGATTTTTCAGATTTTCATTGATCAAATCATCTTAAATACAAAAGTTCAAAAGTTCACTTTTACAAGGATAGACATTCATTTTCAGCTTCAGATTTTATTACCAGGAAGCTGTAAAAGAACAGATATTTACCTATATCTTTGTCTATGCTTGGTGGTTTCAGTGTTTTAGTCATTGACCGTATTCGTTTCACACCATGTAGACGTATAATTTACCGTCTAAATTGATTATCATTATAAATTTGTATGAATGAAATAATAGACATTAATTTTCAGCTTCAGATTTTATTAGCAGGAAGCTGTAAAAGAACAGATATTTACCTATATCTTTGTCTATGCTTGAAGATTCTTCACTCTCTACTCTTGAATCTTGTTGGAGACTTGTTGAAGTGTCTTCAATATCTGCATGGTTTTGAAAATATAAGAATGCAATTGTATTACACCTGTTCCATCTTTGGTCAAAAGTTGTATTTTGATTGCTTCCTTTTGCTTATGTTGCTGGTGCCATTAAAGACGGCATTTCATGAAAAGGTTTCAATTGTTAATAGTACTAGGGCACCCGAGACCTACATGACATTCAAATTACATTTTTACTCCAGCCAGGAAATACGGTTTGGTCAGATTTTTGATACAATTATTTCAAATATCATTAGTTTGTACTTTGTTGTTGATCCAAAATCATCGGTAAATCTGTAAGGCCAAATTAAATTAATTGTTTGTCTCAAAGCTCCCGCGCGCGTTAGTTTATTGATGCGCATTAGAAAAACAAAAATCTGAAAAAACTTCTTCTTTTTTTCTTTCTTTTTTTCAAACAAAAAAAAAAAAATCCCAAAATGTCACCGATTTTTCAGATTTTCATTGATCAAATCATCTTAAATACAAAAGTTCAAAAGTTCACTTTTACAAGGATAGACATTCATTTTCAGCTTCAGATTTTATTACCAGGAAGCTGTAAAAGAACAGATATTTACCTATATCTTTGTCTATGCTTGGTGGTTTCAGTGTTTTAGTCATTGACCGTATTCGTTTCACACCATGTAGACGTATAATTTACCGTCTAAATTGATTATCATTATAAATTTGTATGAATGAAATAATAGACATTAATTTTCAGCTTCAGATTTTATTAGCAGGAAGCTGTAAAAGAACAGATATTTACCTATATCTTTGTCTATGCTTGAAGATTCTTCACTCTCTACTCTTGAATCTTGTTGGAGACTTGTTGAAGTGTCTTCAATATCTGCATGGTTTTGAAAATATAAGAATGCAATTGTATTACACCTGTTCCATCTTTGGTCAAAAGTTGTATTTTGATTGCTTCCTTTTGCTTATGTTGCTGGTGCCATTAAAGACGGCATTTCATGAAAAGGTTTCAATTGTTAATAGTACTAGGGCACCCGAGACCTACATGACATTCAAATTACATTTTTACTCCAGCCAGGAAATACGGTTTGGTCAGATTTTTGATACAATTATTTCAAATATCATTAGTTTGTACTTTGTTGTTGATCCAAAATCATTGGTAAATCTGTAATCATAAAAAAGTATTCATTATATTCTGGTAAATAGTGAAACATGCCAAAAAGTCAACGCACAGAGTCGTGTTGCTGCCTTCTCCCTGGTGACCCTGTTTCAGTTGACATCACATACTGGCATATTGTGATTTTACATCTTTTACACACATTCAGGAAAATGTTACATTCAGGAAAATGTTGTAAATATCTAAGTTTCAAATGCCAAAAATTATTGGTTTATTAATGTCAATTTGTGATTAAGTTAAATTCTTTCCCCTGGCATAGGAAAGGACAGTCTGTCCACGTACGCATCATCGAAGATCTTGCTTGTTGTGTGTGGCGACCACCCAGTGGGTTCTGGTTCGTTCAGGAGTCCCACAAGGGACCGTCTTAGGCCCCACCTATTTTTTTAATTTATGAACGACCTCCCTAAAACCAGTGATCGTTGGATTTCAAATTACCTATATTTTTTACATTTGGTGCACTGCATCATATGTGGAGAGTGGTTTCAGTGTTTTAGTCATTGACCGTATTCGTTTCACACCATGTAGACGTATAATTTACCGTCTAAATTGATTATCATTATAAATTTGTATGAATGAAATAATAGACGTTAATTTTCAGCTTCAGATTTTATTAGCAGGAAGCTGTAAAAGAACAGATATTTACCTATATCTTCACTCTCTTCGCTTGAATCTGGTTGGAGACCTGTTGAAGTGTCAATATCTGCATGGTTTTGAAAATATAAGAATGCAATTGTATTACACCTGTTCCATCTTTGGTCAAAAGTTGTATTTTGATTTCTTCCTTTTGCTTATATGTTGCTGGTGCCATTAAAGACGGCATTTCATGAAAAGGTTGCAATTGTTAATAGTACTAGGGCAACCTACATGACATTCAAATTACATTTTTACTCCAGCCAGGAAATACCATTTGGTCAGATTTTTGATACAATTATTTCAAATATCATTAGTTTGTACTTTGTTGTTGACCCAAAATCATTGGTAAATCTGTAATCATAAAAAAGTATTCATTATATTCTGGTAAATAGTGAAACATGCCAAGAAGTCAACGCACAGTGTCGTGTTGCTGCCTTCTCCCTGGTGACCCTGTAACAGCTGTTTCAGTTGACATCACATACTGGCATATTGTGATTTTACATCTTTTACACACATTCAGGAAAATGTTACATTCAGGAAAATGTTGTAAATATCTAAGTTTCAAATGCCAAAAATTATTGGTTTATTAATGTCAATTTGTGATTAAGTTAAATTCTTTCCCCTGGCATAGGAAAGGACAGTCTGTCCACGTACGCATCATTGAAGATCTTGCTTGTTGTGTGTGGCGACCACCCAGTGGGTTCTGGTTCGTTCAGGAGTCCCACAAGGGACCGTCTTAGGCCCCACCTATTTTTTTAATTTATGAACGACCTCCCTAAAACCAGTGATCGTTGGATTTCAAATTACCTATATTTTTTACATTTGGTGCACTGCATCATATGTGGAGAGTGGTTTCAGTGTTTTAGTCATTGACCGTATTCGTTTCACACCATGTAGACGTATAATTTACCGTCTAAATTGATTATCATTATAAATTTGTATGAATGAAATAATAGACGTTAATTTTCAGCTTCAGATTTTATTAGCAGGAAGCTGTAAAAGAACAGATATTTACCTATATCTTCACTCTCTTCTCTTGAATCTGGTTGGAGACCTGTTGAAGTGTCAATATCTGCATGGTTTTGAAAATATAAGAAAATATAATGCCAAAAATTATTGGTTTATTAATGTCAATTTGTGATTAAGTTAAATTCTTTCCCCTGGCATAGGAAAGGACAGTCTGTCCACGTACGCATCATCGAAGATCTTGCTTGTTGTGTGTGGCGACCACACTTATAAAACTCGCCCATTGCTTGTGTGGTGGATTTCGATCACGACAGGAGCATGCGCAGATGCGATTTTGTGTAAGTGGTCTGTGATTTTGTCAATATTATATTTTTACTGTGATTTGTCGATCTGCATTAAATGCAAAAAGTAACAACAAATACCGTTTGGTCAGATTTTTGATACAATTATTTCAAATATCATTAGTTTGTACTTACCTTGTTGATGATCTAATAACATCGGTAAATCTGTAATCATAAAAAAGTATTCATTATATTCTGGTAAATAGTGGAACATGCCAAGAAGTCAACGCACAGGGTCGTGTTGCAGCTGTTTCAGTTGACATCGCATACTGGCATATCGTGATTTTTCATCTTTTTACAAATTTAGGAAAATGTTGTAAATATCTTTAATCTAAGTTTCAAATGCCAAAAATTATTGGTTAATTAATGTCAACCATGTGACGTATTCTTGGATATACATGATCACTGGGTAAAAATCATGTTTGTGACATGGTTGACGTATCATCAGACATCAGAGTTTTGTTTTTACATACTGACGTATAGCACAAAAGCCTGGCTATTACAGACAGGACTGTTGCACACTGACCAGTTTGACATATCCGGATAGTTGTTGTGTTGTAGAATTTTGAGTATAGACCTTTTCAAAATCAGTCTGATCCGAAATCTTTAGAAACTGTTACGTCTGAAATCACATGGATTTTGCAATCACGTACAAGCATCAGTACAACTTCAATGTATAGTTAGTGACTTCCATTGGATTTGTGAACATTCATAAATATTATTGCCTGTAGATGTAATTTGTATAATTTGATTCGAAAAGATCTTTTCAGTTATTCAGTTATGGTAATAGTTGGTGTATAGTTGGTGTGAAGTGCCTGTATTGTAAATCTACTTACCATCCACCTCTATGTCGTGCAATGGCTTTTCTTTCCACTTTCCAACAAAACCGGCCTCTCTCGCCATAAGGATTCTTGCGACCTGTTTTTAAAAAAATGCAAACTCCATTACTTTGAAAACCTTGGAAGCATAGCATTTTTACATTTTGTCTTTCTATTGAGGGTTTGCGAGGAAAAACTTTGTTGTATGAAGACATGAAGAGAGTCCCCTCGCAGGCAAGCCTTGTGCTGGAAACTTCGACCCTGAGATTTACTTGCTTGCAGTGATCTACTATCGCAGTCGGTCTACAGCCGCTCACATGATGCACTCTGCATTGGTTGACAAGCATGGAATTCATTCCACTCTTAATTTCCAATAGGCGGGGGTGCGCCCAGTCATGCCGGTGAAGAAAACGCCCATTTGCCGGTGAAAACAAAGTGCAGATCGATCAATAAATGCCGAGTGGGCACTCTGTGTAGAAACTTTAACTGTGTGCACACTGCATCGAGTGCTTGTAGGGAATATTTTTTATTTTGAACGACTTGTTGCCAGGGAAAGTTGCTAAAAATAACCCAAGTCCCCCCCCCCCCCCCCCTTGTCTAATGCAAAGAGTCCTTATAGCTCAGCTTGTGGCTAACTGGCATTAATGGGTACTCTGAACTGGATTTCATTGTTTAGAACAAAATCCGGTTCAAACAGCCTGGCTTTTGAAGTCGTTCCTTAATGCAAGGAAGAAGCTTGTAAAAGGCTTGTAATCTTACCTTGGTTCTCACCAGCACCGATGTATTTAATTGGTAATAACCTTTGTGAGTTTCCATGTCGTGCCCCATGTGTTTGCACAAGGTGGACAACTCTTGTTGGTCCAAGTTCATGACCTAATTGGAAAAAGTACAAGAGCAGCACTGCATTATCATTCTTAAAGGGCAAGTACTACCTATTGATTGTAATGCCTTGCCCTTAGAGGCTTTCATTAATATAGATCAATTTAAATTTCCTGAAGATACTGCTGTGATTGACAGCCCTTGCATATTGCTTACGATTGTTCCATTTTTAGAAAAATAACTTTTAGTAAACATCGATTTAGAGATAGGGGCAGGCAGGGCACCTTTCGGCAACTTGATAAGGGGGCACGGCAACTGATGCCCTCGGTACGGCAACTGGAAAGGGCACCGACGGCCATTTGCCGCCGGTGCCGTCGGTCAATTCGAGGGGGCTGGCGATTGATAATTACAGATGATGATAGTTACTGATGATGATAGTATCTACTAATTAGTGGGTGACTCTAGCCATCAGCAGACAAGTCAGCTGATTCCATCTGTGTTGGCATGATTAGCAATATCCCAGTTAGGATCGATCGAGTCAAGTAAAACAACACATAAAAAGTGACATTCGGTGACTAACAAAGAAATATAGTCTCAGTCAATTTAGAAAGTTACCCCCTCGGTACTTCGCATGTTGTAGATGGATAAACTCCATAGGAAACTTGGTGTATGGTTTTAAACTCACCTGTGCGTATGTGGCCATGTACTGCCTCGCCTTTGTTGATCTTATCAGTTGTGGGCTAACCAAGCCTTCGCATTTTGAAACCACTTCCACCATGGCTAGTGTCCCTGCTATTGGTGCCTTTTCAGAGTTTGGCCGGTCAAACAGGTATATACTCTTATTGTTTCTATGTACGGAGTCACAGAGTACATCAATGCCAGCCTTGGCGTCTGCTGGAATGAGAATATACGCTTGCTGATTCTTCTTGCTTTTGCCGCCGACGATTACCATATCCATTCTGTGGAAGAGAACCATTGGAATAGTTATCATTAGGGAAATAATGCATTGCACAGATGGAACAGTCATTAATGCTTGCTACTGTCTGTTGCTGTGCTATTTCAGAAAGGAACTTTAACCTCTTAATTAGCCTTGAACATAGCATCATGTTCAGTTGTCTTTTGTTATGAGTCTTTATACCATATCTATGGATTAATGACATCAAAACGGCAACGTGCATGTAAGGTACTTCAGGTTGATTTTGTCGACTACTGCAGATTACATGCCTCCCCTTACATACACTTTGAATGTTACCTGGCTGACTGGTTCAAAATGATCACATAGGGGAAATTGACCAAAGGTTTTATGCTTGCGCGATTACGCGCCAGGAATCGGGCTGCCATCATCCTCTTTCCGGATTACATCGGACAACTTATTATAATGGAAGGAGAATGAATAGAAAAAGAGGACGGAGAAGAGAGAGAGAGAGAATGGGATTGATATTCTGGAAAAAGAAGTAAAAAAACGCACTACAAATTACCTATGGGCCACTATTTGATCATCTACGCTACATCCCATATGTACCATATCTTTGTTTTTCTTCTTCCAGTCTGGTCTGTCGAGGTAGGAATGAATCTGCAACTCGGATATTTCAGATATCCTCCTGAAGTTAAATATCACAAGACGCACTAATACAAATTTCTGCATTTCTTTGTATTGCTCTAGTGACAGCACATTGGTCTCCGTCAGCAGCTTGATGCGGTCTTTCAAAAAGCTAGACAGCTTCGTCATGTCGGTGCCAGTTGGAACTTCCTTTTCCTTGTTGAGTGTTTTGGCATGCAACAATCGGTTTATCAGTTTGGTGTACCTGGAGAAAAAAATCATTTTCATAAATCTTTTGTAAATATTATTATAAGCAGCATTACTACTACTACTACTATCATTAAATATATTTTTGTTCGGCACTTTACGTGGTAGTCTTTGGAGAGTGCAATGCCGTAATGTTCAGCATGGACGCACCTACATGTCAATATGACACCTTTGATCACGGACTGTATTATGGCCTACTGTGTTGCATGGCTGACTGGAACATTAAATCATCAGATCATGCACTTATTTCATTTATCTTATTTATAACCTACAATGCAACGCGCCATAGACCCTCATCTATCAATATGATTTTGTTGTAAAGGAGACCAAACTTCGACACAATAAACCACATGGGGTAAGACGAGAGCCTTGTGACAAGGTTCAAGACTATTTTTGCAAGAGTTGTCTACTTTGATATGCTACAGTTTGTACTTTGTATGTATGACTGGAAGCCAATAAAGGCAAATAGAAAAACAAGGCTTCGAGAGAGTGAAGATCTTGGCTTTGGACAGAAAGGAGTGGAACAGAAAATCTGAAGAGGCTGTGAACTGACGGACTATAATAGTCGGGGTGAGAAGGCGACAACTGACTCACTGGCCTGGGCCAATTAAACATTCCCCTGATATGTTTATACATTTTATAACTTGACCAGGGTCCAACATGAAGGGCTGATTTGGCCAAAGTGCTCTTGTATGTAGCTTACCTCGAATTCCATTCTGCTGTCATCAGCTTTCTTACTTTTTCCGTCTCCCTCAGCAGTTCCTCATCTTCCCTTCTAATTCCAATCGTATCTTTGACTGATAACAGCTTGTGTACCAAGATCGTTACTTTTCCTCCTTGTGTTAGCGGTTGACTTTTTGCTCCCACAATTACATCTTTGCAAGCTGCCAGAAGCACTTCATAATGTTTAGGTGTTAGGAGGCCAAACATGCTCAACTGTTCGAGCTTGGGGGACTGGCTCCTGGCCGCAATAAGAATCTTGCCAACCAACCTCACTTCTGCTCTTACCTGAGAAATAAATAAATAGGTAAATTTTATAATTGCAATTGTGACGTGATCAAGAGGAATGAGTCATGTCGGCCATATTCAAGTGTTTAACTTAACTGACTTGCCCATTTACAATGTTTTAATTTGACCCATACACTATTAACAAATCTTTTGTTGCAAGGATTCTTTGATGTCAAAAACAATGCAAAACAAAGGAATCTGTCATATCCTTTGCCTATAACTCAAAATCAATATTGCCGACATCCGACTCGTTCCCCTTGATCCTGTCACAATTGTATTTACAATGAATATTTGCATAATAACAACACTTCTTTGTGGCACCCTTCTGAACAGAATTAGAAGCTATAGGGCACCTATTTTTGCCAAATTAACCCATCACATAGACTAAACACTTCTAGGGTAAACTGGGGTAAAAACGCCAGTTTTTGAAGTTTTTGCCAAATATCTCGGAACAACTTGGAGAATCTTTGAAAAAGTTATGTGGTTTTATCCACTACACGTCTCATCTTTTTTGTGCAAATATTATTATTTTATTGTTATGGGGCCATTAATTTGACAGGCGTTTTTACCCCGGTAAAGATTTGCCTCTGGGTAAAAACGCCCACATCTTATTTTACTGATCTGATCACCATGGCAACCAAATAACAGTTATGATTTTCAAATGAGATGTATTTTTATAAAGACTTGGTTAGACAATACTTTGCCCTCAAATTAAATCTTTGTATATTGCTATTTGTGAAAATCTAAACAATATCATCACAACTTTGAATTTGTATCGTTCAATTTAATCAAAACCAACAACTTTTCACAGATGCCTTTTAAAATTGTTTCTATCCTTAAGTTTTGAGGACTTAACCTGGCTGTGCATAGTATACTTTTCTCAAAAGCCTGATATATCACAGAAACAGAATTTTGTCATTGAAAACATAAAAGCAGTTACTATATTGTTATCCCTTCACCCCAAATTGTTATCCCTTCACCCCCAAAGGTGGTGGAAGGTACGTTTTTTGCAGCTTCATTCAGTCCGTGTGTCATAATTCTAGGCGACACTTCTTTTTGCAAACCGCAAGGACGGTACTTGGTGGGGGTACCATTACCTATGAGTTTGAGCCGAGAAAATGTTAATTAGGCGCCCCTTTGCTTAATTTGTGTATCATGTCATAAGGAAATTAAAGTATACAAAACAACACACTGTAATTGATGTTTTGAAACCGGCCATAAAAGGTCTTTCAAGCACAGCCTCCCGACAACTATATTGTGGAGTCCCCTGCTTCCCCTTCCTTGGGGCCATCATAAGTCCATTATTAACCATGCACGTGAAAGGTGAAGGAAACTCACACATTAATCCCAAGTATAGGACATTGCACCCAAACAATAGCAATATTAACAGCATTCAAGAACCACAAAACTCTAGTTGGAAATTAACTCAAGTATTTTAGGAGATGCAGTGTATTTTGTATTGATCACACGAACATTGCTAACAGATTTAACTGAGGAGATTTTGTCAAAATTTTACAGAAATGGTCCCAAAATCAATACTTTGAATACCCACATTTTCCAGCAATATTTGAGATAATGTTTATGTATAGGGGACACCCGTTTTCAATTTTAGAATGTTTCTTAAATTGTTGCCAGGCCTAAGCAATCAGTTGAATAGATTACTTACTGTTTTTATTTCTTGTGCTTTTTTGATATTGTCAGGAGTCTCAGCCCATCCGTCGAGTCTTACAACTCCATATTGGTTAATTATGACGTCCTTTTCTGCAACCCTCTTTACAAGATCATTGTGCATAGAGCTCCATAGGTCCCTGCTGATTGCATCTGTTGAAATCAATAATAATGAACAGCTTATTATATTGTAACAAAATGCCATTTTCATTATGCCATCATGTATTCATAAATTCACCAAATGCAAGATTCATAAATTCACCAAATGCAAGATTCATAAATTAAGTCCTTTCCCTTCTGGACTGCTCCAAACAGCAGTACAATGCCCTCTTGAGTTAGAGGTGTTGACAGCAAATTTCATAGAATTACAGCGCACCTGTATATTCTAAATGGGAGAATCTGAAAAACTGATTTATCTGGGACATGTGACTTGAATGTCGAGGTATGTGAATTCAAGTTTCAATACAGAATTTATAGGTGTATTTGAATTGTGTCCTTCAAAAGGACTACACTATTTAAATTTGAGTCTCGATACAGAATTTAGAGGGTATTTAAATTTTGTCCATTTGCGCAAATGTGGCCATCCTAAAACCAAGTGGAGGTATATCATCCAGCGATGCAGATAATGCATGATGCTATCCAGTTTGAATGAGGGAAACAATTGAATCGAGTGTAATGGCCAAACTCAAAATGCATTGGCCAAACTCAAAATGCATTGGCCCTGTTCAAATAAAAATTGAATGTTATCAACTCATTTTGCTTGATCACAAATTATCTCAACAGATACAAGTTCTAGCAGTAGAAAACTTACCATGGTATAGGGTGCTGTTCAACAAAAACCGAGATTGCGTCAGTGCAGTTGTTTGGACAGTCGCAGCCACATTTTTCAGTTTGCGAGCCTTGCATCTCTTTTTCAAATGATAGCTGATTTCCTTTTTTGAGAGGAAAGCCTTGCATAGGTAACAAGGTATATACTGGTCGTTGGTTTTTGCCTTTCCTCTTCTTAGGACGATGAGAACCCCTTCTTTGTTCTTTAACACCTTGATGTTGTGCTCAAAATTGAAATTGTGCCTCAGCAGTTCCAGCGCATCTTTCCTTTCATTAGACTTTGCTGTGTGACAAATATAACACATTTACAACAATTGAAATAGCCATAATTTAAGAGGATAATTAAATTTTAAAGCCCTGTTCGTAGCAGACTTGATGTGACGCATCCTGACAAAAAGTACCTTGTTCCAATGCCAGTTATATACATTGGCACTTGGTTCATTACCACTTAGTCCAATCATCTAAATCCAAATTTATAGGAATAGTGATTTTAACCAATTTTGCCCTCGATCTCTTGAAAGGTTTGTGACTGTAGACTTGTATTGTAGGGTTTGTCACAAGGAACAAATATTTCGTCAAAATTGGTTGAAGTTGAATATTATACTTTCAATAGCCGCCATCTTGGATGTCCCTATAGTTTCACTCGACATTGTCCATTTTTTTACAATTTTGGTCACTGTGTATTATATTTGCTGGAATCGTGTGATTAACAGTGTTTTGTATTCTTACCTGGTAGGGCCAATATTTCTAACACTTTCGTTTCCGTGGCATGATCTTGCCTGAACAAATGTGTAGAGAACTTGACAGTGATCAGTTTGTCGCAGTATACGCAGAAGTTTTTCTTCTTTACTTTTTTCCCCTCGTTGTTCTTCAGTGATTGAAGATTGCCTGAAAATAGGAAGATAAACATGCTCAAAACCCCTTGTTTGTAATGAACACATTTTCGGGTACTGGGTATGGGTAATGCAGTGTCATAAGTACTGACGGCTTATTTGATCTCTAAAATGTTATTTATTATGGTGTTAAGCTTAAAAATGTGTTATTAAACATTCTTCTATCCCTTGTGGGCCAGGTAATGAATTGGATTAATTTTGAATATTTATTTCACTAGAAATAATAACTAGTCCTGCAGTGTCTTTGCAAAAACAAACCCTGCCGCTGCCCTTGTGACCCAGGCTTATCTCATTGACTCAATTAGTATTGTTAATGGTCATATGCCAATGCATGATTGTAAAGTTTTTAGTGAAAAATCAACATTTGAACCCCTTGACCCCAAGTTACGCCTTGCTGACCTCTGATAATAGGCTGGTGGATATGAATAGGTCAAGCCATTAATACATCATGTTTGGTGAATTTTGACCACTGTTACCCCAAATGACCTATTACTGACCTTGGACCCCATGACTTACAATACCATAGCATGTAATATGAAGTAGTAGCATTTTTGATGAATTTGGCCCCTGGTTGACCTTTGACCCTATGACTAGTATACAGGGGGAGTAGAATGTGTTCCTAGAATAAACAAAGGTAAACACAGCTGAAACTGTAGCTGACCTCATCTGAAATAGTCATTGGCTGAAAAGGATTTTTTTATTCCGGACTTGTCATTCTACTTGTAACTTACTTTTGTCTTCGTTTTCATGATGGGCGCTATCTTGCCGGGGACCATTTTCTCTGAAAGACAAGAAAGTGTGAACTGTGTTTAAATAATCAGTGCATTTGGCATTATGGGCTCGGGCGTGGACACAATGTGTTTTTTACGAGTAAAAATATATGGTGGGGGTGGGGGGGGGGGGGGGGGGGGGGGGATCAGTCTGTTTTTGTTATTTTTTGCCAATCTGCCCGCCACAAAATTGGCAAACCCTGTTTAGCCCCCTGCCAGAAAAAAATCTTGCGACACGCCAGTGGTTGGTTACAGAGACACAATTCACAAAGAAAGAATGTTTCTCTATAAGAGTGACAATGGAATAATAAATTTACATTTTTACAGCACAAAAAAGACAAACAGTTGTTTTTAAAGAAAATGTATTTTGTTTAATATGTTCAAAAGATTGACTTTGTGGAGTAGATAACTTTGCAATTCGACTTTCTGGCCACAGCAAGGCAGTGGCGTAGCTCAGGGGGGGGGGGGGGGGGGAATGCCCCCCCCCCCCCCCTGACGGAAAAAAACCATTTGTGCCCCCGCCCCCCCCCCCCCCCCCCCCCCAGCCCCTCTAAAAAAAATAGGAAAATAATGATAAAAGAGCGAGATTGGGGGGCGGTTGGTTATGTGTGGGTATATTCAGCCCAAATAGTCACATAAGGCAAAATAGTACATTTTTCCCAATAGTTAAAAAATCAAAACCTTTTCAAGTATCCACCGTGTACGTATGCATCCACAAATATTTTAGCAATTTGTTACAGTAATGTTTACATAAAGGGTGACCCAGAAAATGTTGAACCCACAAATCACAAACTTTAAAAAAATTTAAAAAAATTATAATAAATAAATATGGCATTCTGTTTTCAACAGTTATGTAAACAATTTATTCAGCTTTCTGGAGAACTTTAGATCATGTAAATTGGCCTTGCCAAAATAAAGATACACTTGATTGTGTGACAGGGGGTGTTTTCGCCTTTTTGTAAAAGTGAAAAAATTGTAACTTGGTTCAGATATGAAACTTTAATTCTGTTTTAAGTACGGTGAGTTAAGTAATCTTTTCTTTTGATCTGTATTTATCAAATTAACATTTTCAAATGAAGTCAAGGGGACAAGGCTCAAGATAAGCGGGCGCTGGGCGATTTTTACCCCTCAGTCCTTCTGCCACAGCGCCCGGTAATGCTGAAAAATAAATAACCGAGCGCTGATATTTTGTCCACACCAGCGCCCGTTGACTATCGGGAAGCTTGCCCAAGACATCAAATTTCGAGTTTACAATGCTGCCACGCTGGATTAATAAAAAGTTAGCTCCCGGTAGACTGAATGTAGCTCCCGGTTCTCAATAAATCACATGATCCGGGCTCTACTTTTAAAAAAAAGTAGCTCCCGGTAAAAAACTTATCTTGAGCCTTGCAAGGGGACTTCAGTTTTTGTTTTCAAAGTCTCTTATATAATAATAATATTGATTTACATAATAAATGAATATTGATGAGATACTGTACGGAAAGAAATGGTTTCAAACAAGCACTTGTTCTGCTCATGTAGAATGAAACCATTTTTTTGCACTTCACTTACACTACAAAACAACACTTCTTACAAAATTACACGTATTTTCAGTTTCGTGTGGCCTATTTTTATGATCTAAAATGTTTCAGAAAGTTAAATGTATGGTGCACATAGCTGGTGAACGAGTTATGCAATATTTTGTTATCTTAATGGTAAGAAGAAATATTGAATTTTGTGATTTTTGGGTTCAACATTTTCTGGGTCACCCTGTACGCTGGTGAGAGCCACCATCTTTGTTTGGAAAGGCACTTGAAGCTTGTCAGAACATTGACGTCATGTAACGTGGCCACAATGAGACCACTTTGATGCCGCAATGTTTAATTTTTTCCCCAAATTTTAACCAGTTTACTTTTCAATCGCACATGGTTTTCCGCTAGTGCGAATTCGACAGTGTTTACGATAAATGAGTTTAAAAAAGGGAACTTGATAAGCCTTCACCCAAAATGACTTTGCTAACCGCCCTGGGGGCTTACTAGGGAGAATACGGTATGCCCTAAATTAACATCATTTGCCTTGGGGTTTATATTGGTTTTTTAAATTGACCCATCGCCACATCAAAATGTGACTCGGTCGACATTTATTTCCAAGGTATTTTTTTACTTGATGGCTTTATATGCAAAATGCTCCCTTACGAGGTGACGCATCTTGTACAAAAGTTACCTGTTATTAATTAGGATGTGAATAGTTATTGTGAATTTTAAATAATCGTCATGGCGTGAATTTTATAAAACAACTCTTACTTTTTTACATGCCAAATTGCATATTAATCTGTAAATTTAAAATAAATGATCATTGTTTTTGTTTATGGGGAAGTGTTTATTGCCCCTGCTGTGATTTATGCTTACTGTCACTTAAAGGGGCATTGAGAGATACGCTTTGGAGTGTGATGAATTGTATGATATTTTGGATTTGGGCTATGTTGACGATTATCTCTACGTTATTTACTCATTTAGTATACACATGGAAAAAAGTATCGCACCACTTTTTTCTTCTTTGAAAAGTGCAAATGTGGCCTCGAATTTTGCCACCATGGTGTGATATTAAGGATAATTTGTTTGCGTAAGCTGTCCAACAAAATGTTGTGCAATAAAAGGGCCACATTTGAGTTTGTGACGTAATCGATGCAATGTTTTTTCAAGGCCAAGGGGAAAATGCATGATTTTGTCCAGAAACATTCATGAAACAAGTTTAGGTATAATGCACTTTTCAAAGAAAAAAAAGTGGTGCTATACTTTTTTCCATGTGTATATTTTGACCAATCTCTCAATGCCCCTTTAAAAAGCATAGAGAATTGCACTCAAACACATAATTCATTAGTTACATAAGGATTATATCATCCCTGCTATTAGGGTCATAATTATTTGGACCTCCCATGACCATTTCTGAACAGCAATTTTTTGATGGATTCTTGTTATTTGGGGCGATTCTTGTTATTTGGGGTATTTTAAACAAAATAAGCTCCTATGTCCCTCTCCAAAGTGAGGCCAAAATCCAAATTTTGAAAAAGTGAATATTTGGCATCTTCTGAACGCCTTGGTCGTTTGAAGTCATTAAGGTGTCATTTTTGACTAATTTCATTGTGAGAAATCCATTACATGCATTATTTTTCAAATCCAAGATGGCTGCCTTTGGCTGTACAAAAAATGCATTGAATTATACACTATATTGGGAATAACTTTTTAAAGTTAAATCTTCAAAATTCTCCTTAGAAATGGCAAAAATGACACGTTTTTATCCATAAAATCTTACTTTCGCTCAGAAAGGGATTAGATCATATGGCTGGAAAGGTCTCAATCTCATGACGGATTTGTTGAAGCCCTCTATACTATGTGTCCTAGTTGAATAGATAAGGCCAAATAAAAATAAAAACTAGTTTATCGTTCTAATTTTTGAATTAAAGGAGGATGAGGGCACTTTTTAAAAGTAAACAATGCAAAATCACCATTACCAGCGTGGTATTGCTTGATTGATTGCGAACTTGAAGAGGCATTTGTAAAATCTTTTTATTTCATGGTTCTAGGGGAGGGGGGGGGGGGTTAACACAAAACCTGATTTAAAATGCTCATTGGAGAAAAGCTGTTACCAAGATATCAGCTTTTTAAATATTTTTATAGTTATGGAAAGAATAAAGGGGAAAAAAGTTATAGAATTCCTGAAAAATGATGCGCGAGGGGATGAGAAACTGCTTTATTTTTTTACTTGACCTAAGGAAGTCTTTCCTATACTTTCAACAGAATTTATTTTGTCACGTTGATTTTTGGTGTGCACTAGTAAGCTAATGGGGAAATTGTGGCTTAACTTCAGCATCTCGTCTTCAAATTATTCAAAACAGGTCTGCTCGTATTATTTGTAGAGTAGCTTGGGATACACCTAGTCTTAAAGTTCTTAATAAACTTATATGGTTACCACTCGATAGTAGACAGACATACAACTGTAATATTTTGTCTTATAAAATACTCAATGAATTTGAATGATTTACTTTTGTATAATGACGTAATTAATTACAATTTAAGCAGAAGTAAGTTTTAATGCTATTATTCCTAAACCTAAAACAAATTATAAAAAACACAGTTTTTCTTATAGGGGTGCCATTGAATGGAACAAACTTGACAAAAATATACAAGTCTCCCCCAATATTAGTATATTTATCAACGGTCTTAAACGAATGCGTCAGTTGTAATTTTCTATATCTTAAAATTCAATTTTTGTAATCTTGTTTTATTACACTGTATACTATACGATTAAAGAAATGCGTTATATTATGTAATTTTAGAGTTATTATATAAAATGTTAATTATATTGACTTTATCACGGCCTCAGTGAAAAACGGCTGTAAAGTTGACCTATGTATCGTGAATAAATAAAGATTATGTATGTATGGAGTAAGGGAAATTCAGACCAACTAATTTTGAGAAGACCTTGTGTGTAATTTAAAAAGCAGAGCTTTTATATTATGTATATATTAACCGTGTACACTGGCATACCTTGATCATTTGGGTTATTAAAGTTAACTTAAGGTCGAATGTTTATGACCTGTTATTGTAGGTGGACTTTGTTATATTTTTGGTCACAAAATTAAGAGACTGTAAAAATCAACATCAATTAAACTCCGATTCCACTGTTTGTAGCTGTCGAGACCCAGCATGTTACAATTTGGTGGCAGTGGTGGGATATTCTTAATTTAATAGGCAATGTTTCATTTTCTCTAAATACTCCGAAATACTTGGGATTAAATTGGTGACTGTTTCAGTGCAAATTTAGGTAAACTGGAATACAGAGTTGGTAATACATTTAACATAAATATTCAGTCCTGATATACACTGTTGTACTGTGTACCTTAAGTAAAATAACGTTGAATATATTTGAATGTTATAAGGTGAACACTTCAAAATACTTGGGATTAAATTGGTGACTGTTTCAGTGCAAATTTAGGTAAACTGGAATACAGAGTTGGTAATACATTTAACATAAATATTCAGTCCTGATATAAACTGTTGTACTGTGTACCGTAAGTAAAATAACGTTGAATATATTTGAATGTTATAAGGTGAACACTTCAAAATACTTGGGATTAAATTGGTGACTGTTTCAGTGCAAATTTAGGTAAACTGGAATACAGAGTTGGTAATACATTTAACATAAATATTCAGTCCTGATATAAACTGTTGTACTGTGTACCTTAAGTAAAATAACGTTGAATATATTTGAATGTTATAAGGTGAACACTTCAAAATACTTGGGATTAAATTGGTGACTGTTTCAGTGCAAATTTAGGTAAACTGGAATACAGAGTTGGTAATACATTTAACATAAATATTCAGTCCTGATATAAACTGTTGTACTGTGTACCTTAAGTAAAATAACGTTGAATATATTTGAATGTTATAAGGTGAACACTTCAAAATACTTGGGATTAAATTGGTGACTGTTTCAGTGCAAATTTAGGTAAACTGGAATACAGAGTTGGTAATACATTTAACATAAATATTCAGTCCTGATATAAACTGTTGTACTGTGTACCTTAAGTAAAATAACGTTGAATATATTTGAATGTTATAAGGTGAACACTTCAAAATACTTGGGATTAAATTGGTGACTGTTTCAGTGCAAATTTAGGTAAACTGGAATACAGAGTTGGTAATACATTTAACATAAATATTCAGTCCTGATATAAACTGTTGTACTGTGTACCTTAAGTAAAATAACGTTGAATATATTTGAATGTTATAAGGTGAACACTTCAAAATACTTGGGATTAAATTGGTGACTGTTTCAGTGCAAATTTAGGTAAACTGGAATACAGAGTTGGTAATACATTTAACATAAATATTCAGTCCTGATATAAACTGTTGTACTGTGTACCTTAAGTAAAATAACGTTGAATATATTTGAATGTTATAAGGTGACCACCCTTTGCCCTATAATTGTTAAAGATTGTATGGGACTCGTGGTAAAGCAAAAGAACTTTGTGTATCTGTTAAGATGGACGGAGTTCTTGAGCCCCATACACCCAAAGGGGAAGAAGTGCCATCTAGTAAGCGGTCGAGGTTGCCGCCCCACGTGGACAATGAATGAGGGGGAAGTTGCAACTCCCTTCTAGTGATTTCTCCTCCTGCCTGATGTTTGGTATGGAGGTTGGGATTCCTCTAAATTTGGTTGTAGGGAGGCCCCCACGAACAGAGAGGGAAGTCCCGGAGGTGGAGTATGTACTTAAGATACGGGAGAAACTCCAAGTAGCTTTCGATATTGCCTGTGACGCCACTCTTGTCGCACAGCAGCGACAAGAGGTACTATGATAATTTAAAAGGGTGAGGTCAATCTTATAAAGTGGGGGATAGGGTGTGGATTTATCAGGCTAGAATTAAGGGATTTAGTCCATAGTTTCAGCACAGGTGGCAGGATCCTTGTAAAATAATTAGAAAAATATCCGTTGCCAAATATGTAATAAAGAGACAGCGAACCCGGCGCTCAGAAGTGGTACACTTCGACCGATTGAAGCCATGTCATGACAGGAACTTGGAGGATGAGACAGAACTGATTCAAGCTGAAAGGGTGAATTGTGACTTGCGCAAGGCAGGTGCGGAATTGAGCGTGTTTGCGTCTGATCCGAAGGACGACAACAACGACAAGTATGTGAAACCTGACCAAGCAGATGCGCAGAAGGAATCGGCGTCAAAGTTTCTTCTGGAGGAGCAAAAGCCTCAAGACGAAACCTTGGGAGAAAGTATGGACATCTATGTTCCAGATGAAATCCAAACTAGGGTGGATTCTGACCAGAAAGAACAAAACAAAACCGAACTGAAACGAACTGAACCTTTGCATATGGGTGTGCAAGGTTATCAAGAAAGAACACTGGGTGAAAAGCACCACCACCAATGTTCAACAACACGGAATCTGAGGGAGACCGACTATGGCGAACTCTAGTCATGAGACAATTTAGACACTCCCATTAGTAAGCAGACAGGGAAATCCTTCCCGAATCCAAAGGCCACCCCGATATTTGCAAGATTACGACCTTGGAATGTTAAGAGAGGCAGAGACCTCTTTTATTTTGGTTGAAATGTATCGAACTAATCATAGCTGCAGCTTTAAATATTCATGGTTAGAGGCAGCTACCTAAGCATAGAGTCGCTTGCCATACCAAATGAACTAATCCCAAGGCTACCAAACACTCATCGGTGGAATTTAAACGGAGACCAACAACGACGAACGCTACCTGATAAAGTCGGAGATGGCCACTCACGTTCTTTTCAGCGCCACACATTGCATGTCACAATGCGAATAGAACTATATAGACATATTTTGAATAAATGTGCACGCTCGCAGGAGCAAGGGACACATAAATATGAACATTTAGTTCAAAAGTGCACACGCGTAGTTAATGAGCAACAAGATCAGAAACATGGTGCAGCGAAAGACAGTCCGGACAGTTGAAAATATGTAATTTTTTCCCTTCAAGACTGCTCCAAACCAAACAGCAGTACAATGCCCTCATGAGTTTGCGGTGTTGTTGACAGCAAATTTCAAAGTATTGCAGCGCACCCGTTTTAATTTATTTGCATAGGCATTTATGACCAGGTGTATATTCTAAAGGGGTGAATCTGAAAAACAGATTTATCTGGGAGATGCAACTTGAATGTTGAGGTGTACAGAAGTCCAGGCAGGAGGAGAAATTGGGGTGAGAATCTCGACCGTATAATTGTTTTGGACTAGCGCGGATTCATGTTTGGTAGTGGAATGTCATTTGGAATTTCTTCAGGGGGGTGGGGGGATTGATTTAGAGCAGAGATAAATTTACTTGGTGACATTCCACTATGTAAACGGAATATGTGGCGGGTTTAAAACTGGATGGCATTTTCCCTGGGCTGATAAACTTTCCTGAAGTGGTCGCCCGTTTGTGCGGAGGGCTTGTTATTGAGGAATCGCAAAATTCTTTGTTTTTTGCTGGCTGTTTCAGCTGAATAGTTTGTCAGTTCGGGTGTAATTGCTACATGTGCTATGTAATTTTTTTTGCCAGAGTCGGATACTGTGTTTTCCCATGGACTTATCAGACTGATAAGTCTGGTTTATTCCCCCCCCCCCCCCACCCCCCCCCCCCCCCCCCCCCCCCCCACAATTGTAAGAATTAGCGACCATGTTGTCACGTTTTAGTCTGATACATTCACACAGACATGGGTAAGTTGTTCAGGTCCTTGACAGAGGAAAGGACATGACTTTAACCCTTGAGTACTTGGAGTTTGAGGTTTCAAATTGAAAAGTAAAATAACAATTCGGGGCGTTGGTTTGCCGGGGATTCATTAAGCCTTGTTGGTGCAATTCAAGCAAAAAGCGATTCGGAAACCTGTTTTGTAGGTTTGGTTCCGGTAGGCATTCTTGTTCAATAAAGATGGTACCAAGTGCGGGTTTTAAGTAGAGAAATTTGTGCGAATGTAAAAGATGAGAACTGGTTGTGTAGGGTCGCTCCTTTAAATTGTTTAACCAAGGTTGGTCACACACACCCACACGTCT
The DNA here is from genome assembly GCA_035610835.1 of Ophiura sarsii. Lineage (NCBI taxonomy): Eukaryota > Metazoa > Echinodermata > Ophiuroidea > Amphilepidida > Ophiuridae > Ophiura > Ophiura sarsii. The sequence continues at coordinate 45,190,975 of CM069459.1, read as the reverse complement.
CAGCGATAAAAAGTACAGGGTGACCCAGAAAATGTTGAACCCAAAAATCACACACTTAAAAAAAAAAAAATGAAAATGAAAATAATAAATATGGCATTCTGTTTTTGTTTTCAAAGTCTCTTATATAATAATAATATTGATTTGCATAATATATGAATATTGATGAGATACTGTACGGAAAGAAATGGTTTCAAACAGGCACTTGTTCTGCTCATGTAGCATGAAACCATTTTTTTGCACTTCACTTGCACTACAAAACAACACTTCTTACAAAATTACATGTATTTTAAGTTTCGTGTGGCCTATTTTTATGATCTAAAATGTTTCAGAAAGTTAGATGTATGGTGCACATAGCTGGTGAACGAGTTATGCAATATTTTGTTATTTTAATGGTAAAAAAATATTGAATTTTGTGATTTTTGGGTTCAACATTTTCTGGGTCACCCTGTATGAGAATTGGGGTACATTTGGTTAACATTTCTGGTTGGCAGACGGTCAACTATATACACATGTATGTAATCTATGGTAATATTTTTCAACCAAAGCGTTAGGTGGTTTGATGTGGTTGGGAAATTCAGACCAACTGTGTAATTTTGAGAAAACATCTCCTTGTGTGTTATTTATGCAAGAATCAATGTGCAGCTTGAACCTACCCTCAAGGTTAGCCAAAGATAAGACGCCTAATCTTTGCCTAGTAATATTTTTGGAGAGGTGAATCTTAAACTAATTTATACATTGGACATGTGAATCTTCACCTATATTTCAACTTCTCCCACATTACTATTGAACGAACATGGTGCACCAAGGTGAATCTTCACCCTACAAATTGCAGGATAGACCTAATCTTGACCTAATTATCCTGAAGAAAGGTGAATACAGGTGAATGCTTGAGGAGGGTAGGTTCAAGCTGCACATTGATCCCTGCATTAATGCAGAGCTTTTATATTATGTATTATAGTAAACCGTGTACACTGGCATTTACCTTGATAATTTGGGTTAATAATAAAGAAACTGAAAGGTCGAATGTTTATGAACTGTTATTGTAGGTGGACTTTTAATTATTAAATTTGGTCACCCCCGCTAATTTTTTTATTTATCCATCAAGGAAGACAAATCCACTGAGAAACATTGCTCTGCTCTCCACTGTCAGGGAATTGCTTCAAACGAACCTACTAATAAATGGACTATGGGCCGTGAAGCCAAAATGTCTGGGCAGAACATGAAATTATTACCAAAAGGTGGCAAATATATCCCTTAACACAAATTCACCTGATCCCACGTTCGTAGGTTGCACGTTATGATCCTAGACCTCGATTTAGGGTCAAAGGTCACATGTGTTTCAAAGGGAAGTCAAAAACTAAAGTTATCATGGTAAAAAAACTAAAAAATGAGCTATTGACTATAAAAAGTATATTATATTGTTGGGATAAGTGTTTTAAACAAACAAAAAGTCAATCACAACTTCGATCGTAGATCAATAGTTTTTGAACTGACCTTTTGAAAAGACAAGTTGGCCAAAATAGGCCATTTTGGTCACTTTTCGCAAAATTGGCACAAAATGACATGTATATATTTTCATCATACATAATAAAGTTTTTTTCTCGACATCTGCATCAACGACTGCATTGGTATTGGCAGTTCGGTGTGTAGAGGGCGGAATGGCAGGGAGGCAAAGTGTCCTACAGTGTTTAAGGGGGACTGCACCCCTGATAGATTTGACTATTTGAGCATTTTTATCAAAAAATAATAGCGCACTGATGACAAAAGTTATGAGGACAAGGAACGTCAAATAGATGAGGATGAGATTGTAATTTCCTCACTGAAATGCAACTTAACCACTTCTTTGCCAATCTGTCAACATTCTGAATCTTTAGCTGATCTTGACTCGGACTGAGCAAAATCTGTTTGAAATAGACGGTGTCGTGCATAGCCAGATCATTTTTATTGTCAGTTTTAATTGATTGAACAATTTATTACTGGTTTTACTTTCAGAGTGACAAGATCTGGTAAATGTTGGTGACACAGTTTTTCTAGGTGCCCAAATAAATTCAAAATATGGAAAAGAACCGGAATTTTCTTCCGCACATTTTGAAACCTCGTTTGTCACAATAGCAACAATATTGATGAAGCGGTCTTCATTTGAATACAAAGTGATGCAGTTTCCATTGTTGCACCTAGCCCTATACCCCATGAAATAAAGAATAAGTTCACATACGCATAAGGATGATAAGCAAGGTTTGTTTTGCTCGTGAGCTCTGTTTAATCAAAAGCACCGGAATATTCTCCCACATATTTTGACCTCATTTGCCACAATAGCACAATTATGGATGAAGCAGTCTCCATTTGAATACAAAAACTGCATCGAAGCAGTATTATCTTGTATTCAAATAAAGACTGCTTCATCAATATCGATGCTATTGTAACAAATGAGGTTTCAAAATGTGCGGAAGAAATTTCCGATTCTTTTCCATGTTTTAAATTTATTAAGGTTAATTTCTTTTCATGCAGAGTTTATCAAATCGTATATCATTATTTGATATACAGAGTGTATCAAAAAGAATGCAACACTTTTTTGTCGAGCTGTACGGTCACAGTAAAAGACAAATCACTCTAAAACTTTTATATTCTGTTACAATGATATCGAATATTTATTCGCCGAGATATTAAAGGTATAAGTAAAGAAGTGCAAAACACGTTTTACATCGTTCGTTCTAAAAACTTCGATTTTCCTGTCCGATTAGTGTTATGGGTTAACAGTTGAATAACTATGTAACCTTAATGTCTGGAATGGTTTATCTTAATTTCCTTTGTTTCAGTAAGGTGGTACATAAAATCATTGAATCATGTAATCTGATAATCATTCGACCATTTGAATACGTCAATTGCCCTTTTTAAGTTCTGAACCACCGATTGCTATGATCGGCACATGTCTATGGTACGTTCTTTCATAAATTAAAGTTCATAATCGATGCATCTTAAAACGAGGACAGCATTTTGAGGGTCGAGGAGCCCCATAATATCCCATTCCCATTCCCAACCAGGGATAGCACTAGATTCAAAATGTGAGAGGTCCCATGACATTTTTCAGGACCCCGTAGGACTTCAAAAAACAAATTTAAGGGGTCCCCAAGAAAATGAGGGGTCCTGAAGTTTGGGTATTTAAAAAAATTACTTTTTTTACGGGCAGTTTTAATGGATTTATATTGTGAGCAAAAGATGGATATGTAATTTACAGAATTTCTTAAGATTTCCATTTCCACACATCGTCAAATTTAAGGGGTCCCTTAAATTTTGACCGGGACCCGCAAGTCTTTCCAATTTGAAACCCGACGCGTCACTATTAGAAAGTGTAAGGTCTAGGACGCGTCAGAATGCGACCCCTGTTCACAACGGGCTAACAATGACTGATTCATACAAGACAATTACTACCTTCACTGGACTATTCCATTTGTTTATCTTTTGAATAATGTACCATACTGTTTTACTTATGACATTAACGAGAAAAAAAGGATTTGCAAACAGACTTTGTAATCTGGATTTTCAAGTTGTGTCATTAACTATCAAATCATTTATTGCCAGATTTAATAATATTGATATGATACTGTAATAGCCAGAAAATTGATACCTTTAACATAACATTTTCTTCTCAGAATGATGAGTTTGATTCCAATTATTTGAGTACAATGAGTTAAAGTGTCTTGCTAATATTCACCGGACAAGAAAATCGGGCATACAGGATAAACGATGTAAAACGTGTTTTGCACTTGTGTATCGTTGATATCTCAGCGAATCAATAATCAATATCACTGTCATTTGACTATGTGATAGCCAATAAGTACACCTAACAGAATATGTAAATTGTGATTTGTGATTTGCCGTAATCGGAGAGCTCGCGACAAAAAGTGTTGCGGTTTTTTTTTATACACCCTGTACACACTATCAATGTACCTGAAAAGTTCTTTTGTGCAGTTGCAGTTGATTATACTAGATTACTGTTTCACTTTAAGGCAGAATGATCTAATACTAATATACATGTATGTTGGTATAGAACATTAAAAAAACATTAATTTTCAATAAAGGTGGCATAAATGTGTCGTACATAATCATCATTATTAAAGTTTTGTGCACGATATATTTATTATTATTTGCAAGAAAAGTTTAATGATTATTGGCACTACATTTGATTATACTTAAATACTGAAATAATTTAGCAAACCAGACAAAAATGAAACGAACAATTACTAAACCAAAAATCTGTGACATTGTGTAAATAAACTGCCAATTTAATTATGATTTATGGAGACAAATAGTTTGGTTTCTATGGAAACATTTTATATTTTGAACTTTGTATGCCATTTAACATTTTGCTTATAGGCTATTGAATAACATCAAGTGAATTTTAGACGAACCGAAGACAAAGTATGCAATAATGACACAAAGCGGGTTGTACAATATTTTTTCCACAATATGACGAAATACCAAAATTGGTAAAAAATTGTTCAGAAAGAACTTATAGACAATGCAAATGCAACTTGTTTATCTTTCTAACAGTTAAATATGCGAAAAAGAAATAAATGTTACGTTGAAAACAAGTTGTCCGAATCCACACATAGTCTGCTATCTAAACACTACCTGTTCAATGTTTTCTAATAACTCACTTTATTATTTCCGTATACATTATTTTTCTGTTGTCAAGGACTGACCAAATTCTGTTTGAAATAGACACTGTCATGCAAAGCCAGATACTTTGACAGTCATTGTTATTGTCAGTTTTAATTGGTTGAACAATTTAGAACTGGTTTTACTTTCAGAGTGACAAGATCTGGTGACACAGTTTTTGATGAGAAAATGGATATGAACACCTTCATTTTGCATTTGTGTTGAAATATAAATGCAGTGTCAGTGTGTGATGTAATATCCAATCGTGCTATCATTATTTGATATACGCAAGATACCTGAAAAGTTCTATTGGGCAGTTGATTATAGATTACTGTTTTACTTCAAGACGGAATGATCTACAGGGTGTCTCAAAAAAATTAGGACTCTGTTTCATGACGGTGTAATTCTTATTATAATAATTGGACCGTGACCAATTTAGTCTGAATGTAAAGCCCAATTAGTTATTATGATATCCTGAAAATATAAGATCAATCCGATGCAAAATAAGAAAACTAGCGTACTTTGCGTAAACCATGTCATTTACTGGTTTGTACAATGGAATCTACATGTACAGACCAGTAAATAACATGATTAAAACGTATTGAAACGTAAACCATTGTCAACATAGTGAATAATCTATCAGTCAATAGCAAAGTTTAGTTTGGTAATCCATTTAATGCTGGCACAAATCAATACTTACTAAAAAAATCCGCAAAATAGATGCATGCATATTCTGTGCAAATTTTTGTTGTTGTTAAATTAAACAGTTCTCGAACCCACTGTGGATGGTTCATTGAGTTATAAGTCGAGCACTTTCATGTTACTCGACTGTTACTGTGTGAATTCCCATTGTACAAACCAGTAAATGACATAGTTTACACAAAGTACTCTAGTTTTCTTATTTTTCATCGGATTGATCTCATATTTTCAGGATATCATAATAATTAATTGGGCTTTACATTGAGACCAAATTGGTCATGGTCCAATGATTATAATTAGAATTACACCGTCATGAAACAGTCCTAATTTTTTTGAGACGCCCTGTATTACTATAAGTACAAGTATAATAAGTAATATATGAAGAGCTGTTGCAAAAGGGCCTACATCCACTTCCTACCTGTTACTCATGCTTTATTGAATGGATGGCTATTCATTATGTGGAATGTGGCTTGTATTGTTAGTGCCTCAATTGGCGTGCGTGGATGCACTAATCCAAGTCTTATGGAAACAGTAATAAACACAGCCATATAATATTTGATTAATTCCAAGGACTTGTCAATGCAAATTCACTAATGCAAAATGAGTAGCATGTGGGGTGGTCTGGTGGCCCTTTTGCAAAAAAGCTCTTCATATGTTGGTATAGAACATTAAAAAAACGTTATTTTTAAATAAAGGTTGCATAAATGTGGGCATAAATGTGTCCGTTTAAGAGCCTACATAATCATCATTTATTAAAGTTTTGTGCATGATATATTTTATTATTTGCACTAACAATTCTAAGAAAAGTTTAATAATGATTATGTGCACTTCATTTGATTGTAAAGGGTTCAACAAAAGAAAGTATACCACTTTGTTTATGTCATTTTGAGTAACTTTCAATTTGTTTTTGTCCAAACCGGCTAGATAGGCATTTAGATGAATCTTTTAGGCATAATTTGATACCAAATTTTCTCCCTAACAACAAAGATAAACCATGATTAGCACCATTTAAAGGAAAATATCCCATTTTCAAAAGTCTCATTTCCAATACACAGCACGAGAAGAAAGGGCCAATTGTTAACACACACATATGTCGTACTTATCCCGTACTGATCACCGCGCATATCGCTCAATGCGCGGGCTAATTCAAATGTAAACTGCATGGGTGAAGGATTTTAATGTAAAGGAATGTTATGGATGGGCAGAACATGGACAGATTAACCAAATCTTCTCGTGCTTGTGTATTGGAAATGAGACTTTTGAAAATGGGATATTTTCCTTTAAAGGTAGATGACCCGATCACATTCCGATTTTCAACTTGAAGTTTTATATTCTACATGAAAGGTCATCCTTAAAAAAGTCGTGTTCCAAAGTTTGAGTTGCATAGCTCTAATGGTTCTTATTTTAGACGCACAAGATGCTGTGAACTGTACCCATTGAGTAGTACACAAACTATATCGGTGGTTACCACCGTTCGCGGTAATTCGACGTTATTTCATTGATTTCTCCGTAATTATACCGATTTAGGCCGTCAAATTTCAGTATGATGATGAGAAAAATACGAGCTTTCATATGATATGAATATCTCCGTATGTTTGAAATAATTCTGTGTTACGAAAATGTGATCGGGTCATCTACCTTTAAATGGTGCTAATCATATGGTTTATCTTTGTTGTTAGGGGGCAAATTTGGTATCAAATTATGCCTAAAAGATTCATATAAATGCCTATCTAACCTGTTTGGTCAACAACAAATTAAAAATTACTAAAAATGACATAAACAAAGTGGTATACTTTCTTTTGTTGAACCCTTTACAATGATTCACTGAAATACTGAAATAATTGGCAAACCAGACAAAATAAACATGGAACAATCGCTAAACCAAAAATCTGTGACATTGTGTAAATAAACTATTTAATTATGATTTATAGAGACAAATCACCATGCTCATGTACGGACTCTCTGAACGCATCCTAAATGAGCACTGAAGTATTGCTCAGCGTGTGCAAAAACATGCCCTAAACAAGTATTTTGTCATTTTTAAAAAACTCTTTAAATGGTGGAAAAAAAATAGCGGTTAAACAAAACGACTTATGGAAAAAGGATTGGCTTACCGTAGTTTCGGATCTGCAGCATTAGACACATCGACCGCCTCCATGTTCACAGCTTGTCATACGATGATAACTTGTCAAAATCTGGTGATAATCCCAGTCTCACTCTGAGAAAGTAAAAGTGAGTTGGTATCCAGGGATTTACCCTTTTATACCAATACAATCTGGCACTATAAAACAACGCCTCGCGACTTCGGTGATTTATAGTATCACGATTGGATGTCAGCAATTTGGGACGCCCTCTTTGGTTTTGCGTGCATGGATCTATAGTGCAGTGACTTGCGTTATGTTTGATATACGTTCTAATGCATTGGGCGTGGCTAATACTTTAGTCATTTTGATTGGATCACGTAATATTTCTTTTACTACATTCAAAACGTGCTTGGCATATAATAATAATAATAATAATAATAAAAATGGATTTACTATAGCGCCCAATGCAAGGAGCCTCTGGGCGCTTCACATAACTATATTACAAAAAGAAAACAACATAATCAACCTAAAAACCATAACATAAAGGGTTCAACAAAAGAAAGTATACCACTTTGTTTATGTCATTTTGAGTAACATACAATTTTGTTTTGACCAAACAAGCTAGATAGGCATTTAGATGAATCTTTTAGGCATAATTTGATACCAAATTTGCCCCCTAACAACAAAGATAAACCATGATTAGCACCATTTAAAGAAAAATATCCCATTTTCAAAAGTCGCATTTCCAATACACAGCACGAGAAAAAAATACCAATATTGTTAACACACACAACATGCACAATGTCGTAAGACCCAACGCAATTTGCACCGTGCAATCGATAGCCCCGTCAATCCTTGCTAATACACACACCCCGAGAGACCCCAATTGGTCCTTTCATTGCAAACAAATAAGTTAATATTATTTTATTAAAACATCTTTATACATATATCGTTTACTAAATTGAACGCGTATAAGTGTGAAATTCGCCGGGAAAACCTATAGTTTATTTAAATATCTTTATTCCATTGGGCTGTTCAAGATGATAAGTTTAATATTCGCGATTACGTGTTAATTCACTACGAATTCAAAATGTAGGTTTCGCGTGGCCACCGTCGTCTGTGTAAATCTACAGCGCCCCCAAACCTATTTTATTTATTTATTTATTTGAACATACGCTTTTAAAACAGCGGCACCCGTCTACCCGACGGTGCGTTCATATACAGAAAATCACAAGATTAATACACAATTATATACACAAATTACAAAGTGTTACCATGAGATAGATACATTATATACAGACACAAAGTCAATCATACAAAATTGATCTGAAATCATGTCAGGCACACGTGGAAAATGGCACTATACATGTATATACATTCTCTCTCTTGTCTATATCATATTTAATATTGTACCTTGTATTTATGTATTTTACTCTTATTCTTTTGGATGCACCACCTTCGGGTGGGTGCCGCTGTTTTGAAAGTGTTTTCCGAATAAATAAATAAAAAATAAAAATAAACATGAACAAATATATTAAATTCAATCGTCATTGTTTGCGCATTTCGTCTCTAATCGTGCCTTCCATGCACGCTTGGAGAAGGACTTGCAAAAATTTGTCAAATACATGATAAAAGTCGTTAACATTGCTTATATTACAAAATGTGGTGTATGTACTACCTAGCATTAATTTATATTTTACATCAAGATCGCTAGAGATAAATAGCACCCATACATCAATACCATTTAAGTCAATTAGAGCCTTTTCTAGATTATTATATTCATTAGTTCTTATAGCATTATAGTGACATGCAAGTGAAAAGAAAGTGTTTTGTATCCTCAACACCATTATTACATAATTGACAGGTGCCATTATTATCAGGGGTCCATTTACTCACTTTGGACTCTAATGGTAGTGTATTTGAACGAATCTTGAATTTAAGACAAGCCCCATAAAAATCAATGTTATCTAACAAGTATGTCTCCATGCCTGGAGTGTACTTAATAATACTCAAATAATCTGTAAGAGAGGATTTGGATTTGACATCTTCTTCCCATTCAATGTTAGATATATTATTGATCGCGCGTTTATAACTGAATTGGCCCAATGAGGATTCAATGGAGCTCTACCAGACTTCGCTGAATCAATGATGTCAATTAGGTCACACTTGTGCAAAATATTATGAATACAATATAAGAATTTGTTAGCATTGTGTTAATAAGTAATTTTGGCCAGCGATGTTGCTCCATGTCAATAATTCGTGCGAAATATTTTGCTCTAAAGCCATCTTGAATTGTGGAAATTGGTGCCCATCCGAGTTCACCATAAAGTACAGCGCGAGGTGTGTTACGAGGGGCTTTCAAAATGTAACGTGCCATTTCAAGCTGAAGATTTTCAATTTTCTTTACATCTGCTTGACTACCAGGAAACCACACCGAACTTGCATAATTTATCGATGGAAGAGCTATTGTTTTCCATCTATGTTGACTAACAATTCCGTTAAACCTGGTTAAACATTGTTAAACGCGTTAAACATGTTAAACGCCTGTCACGGACGCATTCCGGACGATTACCATAATTTATTCAAATATGCAAAAGGTCCGTTTTCGCTACGTACGTTAGTATAGGACTTTCCTATCCCAAAATTAATAGAATCCCTGCTGCTACTAAAACTATTGGCACCAAGGAAATTAACTCAAGACATCGTAATTGGTGGGATAAAGATATTGATGAAAGCATTAAAAAAACGTAAAACGGCTTGTAAATCACATAGACAATGGACTAAAGGTGATAAGAGGGATCAAGTACAAGGGGATAATCTCTGGCATGTCTGGAGTGAATATGAAGTACATCGACACAGTTAAATCCCTTATTAAGGAAAAGATTATGGATAAACGTGTTAAGAGGTCTATTCAAATAGTTGAAGAGAAATCTTAATGGCATTGTGCATTGTCTCAAAGATCCTGGTTCAAATAAGATTATCTTTGACAGACAGAATGAATCAATCTTTCTTACAATATTGGAGAACTCTTGGTAAAATTAAATATAAACTTAAACGATAAGGAGGATTATAATTCAATAGAGGTAAAGAGATCAGTAGTTGATATTAGGGCATATACTCATAATACATGTACTATTGATATATAAGTGATATTGATCTCGACTTGAATATTATTAATAATGCTATAATGAATTATTTATTTATTTGAACATACGCTTTTAAAACAGCGGCACCCGTCTACCCGACGGTGCGTTCATATACAGAAAATCACAAGATTAATACACAATTATATACACAAATTACAAAGTTTTAGGCCAATTCCACGGTAACGGAAGGACAAGTGTAGCTAAAACACTTATAATATCCATTAAAAAATTCATCAAAATTGTCTTTCGTTTACGACTTATGCATATTAATGAGGGCGGTAACGGAAGGACGGTGAAATGGACAAGGGTTTTTCACTACCGCCATATATTGTGAAAACGCTCTGAAGTTTGTGAGTCAATGTTATTTTAATGTTATTTTATGAGATCCCTCTGGTTTTGGCAATACTGTGACACTGTTCATTTGAAAATTTGTCATTGCGTTTACTTAAAACATAGCCAAGCGTAATTAAAGATTCGGTAACGGAAAGACGGTAACGGAAGGACGTGTGAAATTCCCTATACATTTAGTACTAAAAGTGAACTACATAGTGATAATACAAATTACGGTTGATACAAGAAGCTGGAATGTGCAAAAAACACTGTTAATCACATGACTGAATACTAATACAATATTAGTATTTAGTACATGTATTCTAATTGGTAATTGAACTAATTGAAATCACTAATTAAAAGTACGACTAATTAAGGATTTGTGAAATACGTATTCTACATTTATACACATGAATCCTGGCGAAATTTCATGTTGTTTTTTATTCCAAATTTTATATGGATTTATAATCTAATAAAGGCAAGCAAACAATCGACCAAATATCTATTAATTATAACAGTTTGGGCATTTAAAACAATGCCACATAATAAGTTACTATCCAGACTGTTTAACTGTAGGTCTCCATATCAAAAAGTGGTGAAAATTGCCATTTATAGGCAGGCATTAGATCAGAGTAAACCAGGGAGCTTACTATAATGTGCAAGGTACTTAGTCTAAAATAGCTTAATATCATGATTGCTAATTAATATAATTTAAATCAATTAACAAAAGCAAGTAATTTAAGGGGGCTTTGGGGGCTCAAGCCCCCGGGTCCCCAGAGGGTAAAAAAAAGGGAGGGGAGAGGAGGAGAAGGGGTGGGAGGAGAGGAAGAGGGGAGGAGGGGAGGGGAGAAGAGGAGCCGGGGGGCACTGACATTTAAAAAAAGGTATAGATATAATAAAGGTATGTGCCGCGCTGAAGACCCCTTTTTCACTCTCTGCTGCTAGTTCTTATGAAACCCTTATGAAATATGGAGGGGAGGAAAAAGAGGCCAGGAGCTTTTATTAGTGTCTCTCACTTTTTCTCTACGTCTCTGAACCACCATGTGAGTGTTTTATAACGAAAGTAAATATTGATAAAGCAAGTAGAGTTTTAGGTCATCCAGGCAAGTTAAAACCCAACAACTCGGCCCTCTGAATCACCAGTGGCGTAACCAGGGAGACAGCCCCCCCCCCCCCCCCCCCCCCCCCCACATTTGCAAAAGAGTAAAAAATAAAAAGGATAAGGAGGAAGGGTAACGAGCATAGACAGTGCAAGCGGGGAGTGCTCCCGGATTGTCACGGTGGGGAAGATGCACCCCCCCCCCCCCAAAACAAAAAAAAAATCAATTTTTATGATTCCCCCATCATTGTCACGGTGGGGACGATGCCCCCCCCCCCCCCCCCCCCCCCAAGCCATTTTTTGCGCGAATTAGTTTCAATATTTAACTATTCAACACTTCAGCGGCTTCTGGCATTTTGCCTTCAAATCTGTCCTTCCGTTACCATAAAAGTAGCTAAAGTTAGTATATTTTTAAAAATTGAAGAGAGATTTAAAAAAAAAAAATACGCACAGCAAGTTTAGGTAGGCCTACAATATAAAACTATTCAATTCAGATTTGGTCTTTCCCCTTATAAATTAGAAATATTGAGGTATCCTGTTCGCAAAATAAGCAGTCAATTTCATTTAAAATAATTCAAATTGATACATACAAAATCAATTACATTTATAGAGATTCAAAGCTGTTCATACGCTGCCACGAATGAGCGGCCAAGTGGGTGAATATTGCAATCTATTTGGAAGTATTTTTATTGGACTTGTTTTATATTGTGATTCGAAAGTGGAACTCATGACACTGTTGGACTATTTCTTTCAGAAAATGTAATTTGTCAGAACAAAAAGGAAAACATACAGGCTGTCCCAAAATGAGTAGTACGAATCGATGCCAAAACTTCATTATATTTTCAATCATGAAAATCAATGATATGTCTATCATATACTATCATGGAAATCGAACTTATCAAACTATTAAAGATATACACGGTCCGATGTGTACGGGATGGGGATTTCACTCTTTTCAGCAAAGTGCAAACAAAATAACACTTTCCACGCAGCAATTATAGTTTTACCCTAGTATTATACAAAACTTATTTTTTAGAAACCTTTCCCCACTTTTAAAGTCAATCTTAAGAATCACTGAAGCAATACTAGGCAAGTGTGTATACTTATTTTAATGCACTTCTCATAATCATTCAAAATATGGTGACGGCATTAAATAATGTTGACATTATTTAAACATTACGGACTGTCGTCTGCAGGTGACTACCGTGTGGAAAGCGTTCAGATGTTTTGAAGTTATTCTCTCGTCTTAGGGATTGCTAGAATTCTAAAATTCTGGAGGCTGCTACTAAAACTATTGGCACAAGGTCACAGGTCACTAATAGGTATATCAAATAAGGTGGGATCGTTTCAAAAAAATCCTTAACATCGTGATACGTGCCTCTATTTTAAATAGAAGTTGTAAAAAAACATAACATTATTGGTATCATATTAAAGACAATTTATCCAGCTACCGAATAAAAATAGAATTAAAGCCACATGTTTAGCAACAGTGAAGTTATCAATCTAAACGTCGAGTGAGTTAAGGGTGGGATCGGTGGATGAGGCGCCCATAGGTTTCTACACAAAATAGTGGAAAACTAGAACTTTTCAGTTTCAGTTTCAGTTTCAGTTTCAGTTTATTTTCACCATAGAATATAATACATCATCAAGTAAATTATTACAAAAACAAAGGTGGGGAAAACCAAAAGGAGCACAGCTCGAATTATATTGATCACCCTGATAATTTATGATAAATAAATATGATAGTTTCTTAAAAGTACGACAAAGAAGACTCGACTACAAACAAGAGACAGGACAGGATATGACTGTGTAAACAAGACCGGACAGGACATGTGCAACTAAACACTAAAGTGTAGGCAGTAATGATGGCATCAGCTATAACATAATAATCTCATGTGGTACAATTTCTCATGGCTTGCGAAAATTCTTAATTAATTGATTATTGGTAATATGAAAGAAGATATAACTTAAACTTTCTTTTAAACACATATGGTGAATTGGCATTTTTAAACTCGCTATTCACTGAATTCCATAGCAGAGGGCCTTGTCTTCTAATCGTATGTCTGGCTAAATCATAGTTAAAATTAAAGGGACGATATAATGAAGAAATACGTGTTGGGTAGCTATGAATATGAACTTATGAAATTGATGCCATTTTAAAATTATACATAGGAAAGTGTTCAAACTTCTCATATGTGTTAATAACATGTGCCTGCTACTATGAATAATAATATTGAATTGTTATCTAGACATTCTCTACTAGAATATGATGTTCAATTCAGGGAGTGTTTTAATGTAAAAAACACACAGTTGTATTCATTTTATTGATTAAACAATGGCCAAATCGCAGTCTCTCTATTTCATTTGTGTGACTCTTGGTCCTTTTCTACCCGGGTAGTAAAACATTTAACTAAAAAAGCCAGAAGTGTTTCTTTACAGAATTGTTCATCGATTTATGAAAATTTTGCTAGTTATACCTATTTTGGACCACCCTGTATTTAAAATAAAAGGAACTTTAACGATATTCGTGTAGTTCATTTTGATAACCATTTTCTTTTAAATTAAATAGTCCATGCTAACTTAATTTCATAGAATATTATATACAAACCTACATTTTATGCATTATTTCATCATAATTTTAGACACCCTGTACTTTTCCTGTGAACATTTTGGGTAAGTGAATCTTAGCAAATTTGGTAGCACCTTCTGCGGTTGTTCTGATTTTGGTGACTATCTTCAGCTAAACCCTAATTGTACAAACTATCAAAATATTTTGTGAGGAGCAAAAACGATCAACTTTTTTATGTTCCACCCTATACAAATTTTACACACCCTGTATAATTTGATTCTTTTTTGCAAAAATGAAAAACCTTGAATCATAAGCTTTCCAACAATATAGTTTATGGGTCATTAAGTATGTAAAACTTAGGTTTTGTCCCGTTTAATCAGATTTGGTGCATTCCTCAACATTATTAGAAGTGAAACATTTTTTGGACCAGTTTGTGACTTCTGACCACCAAGGAAATTAACTCAAGACATCGTAATTGGTGGGATAAAGATATTGATGAAAGCATTAAAAAAACGTAAAACAGCTTGTAAATCACATAGACAATGGACTAAAGGTGATAAGAGGGATCAAGTACAAGGGGATAATCTCTGGCATGTCTGGAGTGAATATGAAGTACATCAACACAGTTAAATCCCTTATTAAGGAAAAGATTATGGATAAACGTGTTAAGAGGTCTATTCAAATAGTTGAAGAGAAATCTTAATGGCAATGTGCATTGTCTCAAAGATCCTGGTTCAAATAAGATTATCTTTGATAGACAGAATGAATCAATCTTTCTTACAATATTGGAGAACTCTTGGTAAAATGAAATATAGACTTAAACGATAAGGAGGATTATAATTCAATAGAGGTAAAGAGATCAGTAGTTGATATTAGGGCGTATACTCATAATACTATTGATTTATTAGTAATTTTATATGTATGTTTATATTTTTGACTCTCTTTTTGGTGGACGAGTAAACTCGGACACCATAGTTTTCAAATGAAAGGTCACGGGTCATTATTATTGTTTCAATTAGCTAGTGGTGACGTGAAACGTTACAATTATTGTATTTACTAATAATGTAAATTGTATTATACATAAAGGAAGAAGTATTGATAGGAAAACGAACTTTATCTGTGGTTTCAGGCAATTTGAGCTTTTTAATATGAGTCGGCAGTTCTACTGTACAGGGTGTCTCAAAAAAAACCGTGCACGTGTTTACCCAGCTTATTGACCGTGAAATTATAAAATTGGTGTAACAATTGTATACATAGTGATAGCCATAACGGTTAGCTTTCATATTCCGTTTATTTCATCTGATTTGGATTTATCAATCTTGAGATATGACCAATTAACTAAAGCTACCTAAAGTCGCCGTTGTGCCACTTTACAGTTTGCAATGAATAGAAAGGGTTACTCCGGAGAGAGGGGTTGTTACCACCGGGGTTACAACCCCCTAAAAAAATCCAATCCGAAATGCAGAGTAGGCTTATTTGGGTACCATGTTATAGCTAGAGGTTCCCTCTATCCATACATACTAAAACAAGTACAAACATCCCACGCATGACGTCACAATGACGTCACCAAACATAGCCGACCTCAAAATCCCGCCGTATTCGCTGGACAGTGAAATATCACAGAAATCTTCGCCAAAAAAGTTCTAAATAACGGAATTTCAACAGATTTTTTGCTTATAAGTGATGGAAATGGTGTTTCTAAACATAGGCCTATGCTAAAATATTTCAGGAACATACAATAAAAATATTTTTCAAAATGGCGATTTAATTTTTTTGTAAGGTGGCAACCACCCCCCTAAAATCGGACTTTGACGGCTTACCCTACCCCCGGGTAAGGTGGCAGCCTCAATTTGTTTTCGTCAAAATGAGGCAAGGGAATGTAAACGCGATCACCTAGACGCCCTAGGTCACTGTTTTTTGCGTTCTAGCGCAATCGGCGACCACCCTCCCTTAAGAGGACGAGGGTTGTAATGCTTATCTTAAGCATTCTTTCCGTAAAAGTGGCACAACTTCGATTTTAGTTGGCTTTAGTTAATTGATCATATCTCAGGATTGGCAAAACCAAATTAGATGAAATAAACGGCATATGAAAGCTAAGTGTTTGGTCTATCAATATGTATACAATTGTTACACCAAATTCTAGAAGTTCATGGTCAATAAGTTGGGTAAACACGTGCACGGGTTTTTTTTGAGACACCCTGTACAGTAGTTTGGTATAAAATGCTAAAATATAGAATTATCGCACTGAAAAATTCAAGATTGTCAGTGCGAAATTAGTATTTTAATGATATTTTATATTAAATGTGTCTATTACCGTAAATAAATGGCTTTAATGGACAATATTTAGTTTAAATATCACAATCACATTTTAATTTGCGATAACCCTGTAACGACACTATATCTAATTAAACAAGGTCTTCTAAAAAACTGGGTGGACAAGTGTCAAAAGGATGAGAAGACTTGATATTGGTTTTGTTGACTTTTGTGGAAGTCGGCAAGAGGATCACTAGTGTGTTGTTTCTGGAAGAAAATCACCGAGACGTTGTGTGAACGATATGTGGTAAAGTTTACTATGGGGAAAAAAAGAAGAAAAAAATATCATAATTTAAAATTTAATTTAAATTCCAATGTTTATTAATTACGAGAAAAACGTAATTTATGACAAATTCAAAAGTGCAACAAAATAACTTGGTTTTCCCGGGGCGCCAGGATAATTATTATTAATACTATAAATAGTCAATCGTTATGTAAAAATAAATCACGAACATCACATTCACAACACAACACAACAGCCGAATCAAAAACAACAAAAAATGTGATTAAATAAAGTGCTCACTCGTACCCCCAAAAAGAGTCTCGTTAATAAACAAACTAATGATATTGTAATTAATTAATATAATGGAACATCAAAAAGTACCAATGTTTATACAAAACAAGTTGTCTGAAAAGTGAAAGCAACGTATGCAACGCAAATGGTTTATCCACTCAATAGTTATGTAGGCCTACTGCTAAATCGAAATAAAACCATTTTATCCACAATTTTTTTTTTTAAATGATCTGTATTGAAAAAAAGAATATAAAATGTGCAAACTAGAGTGCTATTAATATTTATTTATTTATTTATTTATTTGGACATACACTTTTGAAACAGTGGCATGAGTCTTCTCGACTGATGCGTCCTTAAAACATATTACACAATATTATCACATGTATAAATAAAAAGGCAGAATATATACAAATATTTACATGATAACATAGAATCATACAAGTTGAATGCTACGTGCGGTCCATGCACGTTTTAAATAGGATTTGCAGAACACATCAAATATTTGGAGTACGGGTAAATCATCACATACAGTAAGAACATCATTTGAAAGACCTAGCATAAGACACATTTTAATAGTTAAATTACCAGATATAAATATTCTTCAAAACTCTTCTAAATTATGGAGTGATAGTTGATTTTCAAGTTTAAGGAATTCATCAACTCTGATATGATTTAACGCACTACAAATAAATAAGAAATGTCTAAGATCCTCATCCTCAGTATCTTTATCACATAATGGGCAGTAAATATTTACATCAGGTTTCCATGAATGAGCACGGCCATTGAGGGGTAAGGTATTGCACCGAGCTTTGAATTTCCTTGTTGCTCCATAAAAATATAATTTACATAATAAGTAATCATTCCAAACCAGGTTTGGTTTTGAATAATACATAGTCCTTTAATGATGATTTTGTCATAGCAGAATGTAGCCACTTGTTGTTAGAATTATCTATACTTAAGTTATTACAATTATTGATCCACAAGTGGCTATTATATAGATTATCTTTAAATATATGGCCCGTCCATATCACACTCTGCCATAGCAGTTTCAATATGAGCAAACCACTGCCATCTTAATTTGTTACAATTGCTCTTATAATACTTATCAATATATTATATAGAGTGCATAGCGTTAAAAACTAGATTCGGCCATCTGTTTGTTTGCATTTGCCGAAGTCTCAAAAAATATTTAATACGAAGTTTATTTTGGATTAATGCAATTGGTTGCCATCCTAAATCGCCTATCAAGCATTCAAGTGGAGTATTCCTGGGGGCTTTCAGTATTGATCTTGCCATTTGGTATTGTAATGATTGTATCCGTTTGGTATCATTAGCGCTTCCAGGAACCCAAATTGCTGAGGCATAGTTGATAGAGGAGAGTATCAGATATTTCCACAATAAATCTCCGTAATAAACTCTTTGAAAATTATCTTGACCATCTATAATGGATTTAACATACCCAATTAAACGATTACCCTTCTTTATAACATCATTAATATGATTGTGATCAGATAAATTCCTAGAAAAAGTCACACCAAGATATTTATAAGTGAATATCTGGACCCTTTTAGTTTAAAAAAGTGACAGTTGGTACGCTCAGGAACGTTTTTCTGGAGCTTTTTAGTGTTAAAATAGCATAAGTTTTTGCGCGCTTTGCGCGAATTGCTTTCAATGTTTATTCCACCTTTATAACAACGTTGCAACATGTTTCAAGAACGTTTTCTGGACCATTTTAGTTAGTAAACTAGACATTATTGCTCGTTTCGAGCCAATTGGTTTCATTTTTTTTTTTTTATTCAAGCTTAAACAAAATGGCTTTATGAACGTTTTTTAGGACCATTTTAGTGTTAAAATAACCAGTTTTTGCACAAATTAATTTCAATGTTTTATTATTCAAGCTTAACAAGATTGCTTCAGGAACGTTTTCAGGACCATTTCAGTGTAAAAATAACCAATTTTTGCGCGCTACGCGCGAATTAGTTGGAATGTTTTATTATTCAAGCTTAACAAGATAGTTTCAGGAACGGTTTTTTAACCTTTCTTTTTACAATAGCCATTTTATTACAAATATTTTGTTATTCAATTCGAACAAGATGGCTTCAGAAACGTTTTCTGGACCTTTTTATTGTTAAAATAGATATTTAGTTTCACTGATTATTTAATATTCAAGCTTAACAAGATAGCTTCAGAAAAGTTATTTATTTTAATAGCGAGAATATCCGATATTACGCTAATTTGGACTTAGAGTTGTTTTGAATTTATTGAAACTCTTTTATATGAAAGTAGGCGCTAATAAGATATTAGCGGCTAATCAGCTATTATCTTAATAGCGAGAATATCCGATATTACGCTAATTTGGACTTAGAGGTTTTTTTGAATTTATTGAAACTCTTTTATATGAAAGTAGGCGCTAATAAGATATTAGCGGCTAATCAGCTATTATCTTAATAGCGAGAATATCCGATATTACGCTAATTTGGACTTAGACTTTTTGGAATTTTTTTTTTTTTATTTTTATGAAAGTAGGCGCTAATAAGATATTAGCGGCTAATCAGCTATTATCTTAATAGCGACTGAATATCCGATATTACGCTAATTTGGACTTAGAGTTGTTTTGAATTTATTGAAACTCTTTTATATGAAAGTAGGCGCTAATAAGATATTAGTGGCTAATCAGCTATTATCTTAATAGCGAGAATATCCGATATTACGCTAATTTGGACTTAGACTTTTTGGAAATTTTTGAAACTCTTTATATGAAAGTAGGCGCTAATAAGATATTAGCGGCTAATCAGCTATTATCTTAATAGCGAGAATATCCGATATTACGCTAATTTGGACTTAGAGTTTTTTTGAATTTATTGAAACTCTTTTATATGAAAGTAGGCGCTAATAAGATATTAGCGGCTAATCAGCTATTATCTTAATAGCGAGAATATCCGATATTACGCTAATTTGGACTTAGACTTTTTGGAAATTTTTGAAACTCTTTTATATGAAAGTAGGCGCTAATAAGATATTAGCGGCTAATCAGCTATTATCTTAATAGCGAGAATATCCGATATTACGCTAATTTGGACTTAGAGTTGTTTTGAATTTATTGAAACTCTTTTATGAAAGTAGGCGCTATGATAAGATATTAGCGGCTAATCAGCTATTATCTTAATAGCGAGAATATCCGATATTACGCTAATTTGGACTTTTGGAATTTTTTTATTTTATTTTATGAAAGTAGGCGCTAATAAGATATTAGCGGCTAATCAGCTATTATCTTAATAGCGAGAATATCCGATAATACGCTAATTTGGACTTAGAGTTCTTTTGAATTTATTGAAACTCTTTTATATGAAAGTAGCGCTAATAATAAGATATTAGCGGCTAATCAGCTATTATCTTAATAGCGAGAATATCCGATATTACGCTAATTTGGACTTAGACTTTTTGGAAATTTTTGAAACTCTTTTATATGAAAGTAGGCGCTAATAAGATATTAGCGGCTAATCAGCTATTATCTTAATAGCGAGAATATCTGATATTACGCTAATTTGGACTTAGAGTTTTTTTGAATTTATTGAAACTCTTTTATATGAAAGTAGGCGCTAATAAGATATTAACGGCTAATCAGATTAGACTTTTTGGAAATTATTATTATTATTTTTTTATGAAAGTAGGCGCTTATAAGATATTAGCGGCTAATCAGCTATCATTTTTTAAGGCAAACATTTGTACCTAAATTCAGTCCCACAATGCATTTAGTGTGGCTCTTAATTTTGGCCAGCCTGTCACATGATACAGAAAATCGGTCCCACAATGCATTGAGTGTCGATCTAAAATTTATAGGCGGGGCCTTTAAAGAAAGACCCAAAATATATTTCCTTTATCGGTCCCTCAATGCAAATATCATTTATCATTTTTTTTAGGGCAGACATTTGTACCTAAATTCAATCCCACAATGCATTGAGTGTGGCTCTTAATTTAAAGAACGACCCACAGTATATTTTGGCCAGCCTGTCACATGATACGGAAATTCGGTCCCACAATGCATTTTTAAGAGGCAACCGCAGATCAATGTATACGGGGCTTATAACAATTTTGTCGTGGCCTTTCATTTTTGAGGGAAGACATTTGTACCTAAATCCAGTCCCAAAATGCATTGAGTGTGGTAGTTTTTTAAAGAACGACGCATAATCTATTTTAGCTGTCGGTCCCACAATGCAATATCAAGAGGCAGCCACATATATAATCTATTTTGAGCGATATACGACCCGTGGCCACACCTGACACATGATGCATTGAGTGTGGTAGTTTTTTAAAGAACGACGCATAATCTATTTCAGCTGTCGGTCCCACAATGTAATATCAAGAGGCAGCCATCTATTTTGAGCGATATACGACCCGTGGCCACACCTGACACATGATGCATTGAGTGTGGTAGTTTTTGTCTCGCCTGATGTAAT
Organism: Ophiura sarsii; assembly: GCA_035610835.1. Lineage (NCBI taxonomy): Eukaryota > Metazoa > Echinodermata > Ophiuroidea > Amphilepidida > Ophiuridae > Ophiura > Ophiura sarsii. The sequence goes on along the minus strand of CM069459.1, from coordinate 45,169,105 downwards.
CAGAAAGAGACTATGTTATCACTATTTCTGTCCGGCGTCTGGCGTATGCCGTCCGCCGTCCGCCGTCCGCCGTCCGCCGTCAGCCGTGTGCTAAGAAATACCTTTGTGACGCGATATCTGGAGATCCGTAAGGCCTATCGTGATGGGACTTGGTGGAGGGAAGGGGGGTGGTGCGTTCTGTTGCTGATTGATTTTTCAAGGTCATCGGGGGTCATACAAGGTCATCGGGGTCAAATATGCTTAAAACTTTTGAGACGTGTTGTGACGCGATATCTAGAGATCCGTAAGGCCTATCTTGATGGGACTTGATGTCAGGGAAGGGGGTGGGGTGTTCTTTTGCTGATTAGATTTTCAAGGTCATTGGAGGTCATTCAAGGTCATCGGGGTCAAATATGCGGTCAAATAAGATCCGTAAGGCCGATCTTGATGGGATTTGGTGGAGGGAAGGGGGTGGTGTGTTCTTTTTGCTAATTAAATTTTCAAGGTCATCGGAGGTCATTCAAGGTCATCGGGGGTCAAATATGGGGTCAAATAGATCAGTAAGGCCTATCTTGATGGGATTTGGTTAAGGGAAGGGGGGTGGTGTGTTCTTTTTGCTGATTAAATTTTCAAGGTCACCAGAGGTCATCGGGGTCAAATATGGGGTCAAATAGATCAGTAAGGCCTATATTGATGAGATTTGGTGGAGGGAAGGGGAGTGGTGTATTCTTTTTGCTGAATAAATTTTCAAGGTCATCAGAGGTCATTCAAGGTCATCGGGGGTCAAATAAGATCCATAAGGCCTATCTTGATTGGATTTGGTGGAGGGAAGGGGGATGGTGTGTTCTTTTTGTTCTTAATTTTTCGGGGTCATCAGGGGTCAAATATGGGGTCAAATAGATAAGTAAGGCCTATCTTGATGGGATTTGGTGGAGGGAAGGGGGGTGGTGTGTTCTTTTTGTTGATTAATTTTTCGGGGTCATTGGGGGTCAAATATGGGGTCAAATAGATCAGTAAGGCCTATCTTGATGGGATTTGGTGGAGGGAAGGGGGGTGGTGTGTTCTTTTTGTTGATTAATTTTTCGGGGTCATCGGGGGTCAAATATGGGGTCAAATAGATCAGTAAGGCCTATCTTGATGGGATTTGGTGGAGGGAAGGGGGGTGGTGTGTTCTTTTTGTTGATTAATTTTTCGGGGTCATCGGGGGTCAAATATGGGGTCAAATAGATCAGTAAGGCCTATCTTGATGGGATTTGGTGGACGGAAGAGGGATGGTGTGTTCTTTTTGTTGATTAATTTTTCGGGGTCATCGGGGGTCAAATATGGGGTCAAATAGATCAGTAAGGCCTATCTTGATGGGATTTGGTGGACGGAAGAGGGATGCGGTGTTCTTTTTGTTGATTATTTTTTCGGGGTCATCGGGGGTCAAATATGGGGTCAAATAGATCAGTAAGGCCTATCTTGATGGGATTTGGTGGACGGAAGAGGGATGGTGTGTTCTTTTTGTTGATTATTTTTTCGGGGTCATCGGGGGTCAAATATGGGGTCAAATAGATCAGTAAGGCCTATCTTGATGGGATTTGGTGGAGGGAAGGGGGGTGGTGTGTTCGTTTTGTTGATTAATTTTTCGGGGTCATCGGGGGTCAAATATGGGGTCAAATAGATCAGTAAGGCCTATCTTGATGGGATTTGGTGGAGGGAAGGGGGTGGTGTGTTCTTTTTGTTGATTAATTTTTCGGGGTCACCGGGGGTCAAATATGGGGTCAAATAGATCAGTAAGGCCTATCTTGATGGGATTTGGTGGACGGAAGAGGGATGGTGTGTTCTTTTTGTTGATTCATTTTTCGGGGTCACCGGGGGTCAAATATGGGGTCAAATAGATCAGTAAGGCCAATCTTGATGGGATTTGGTGGAGGGAAGGGGGGTGGTGTGTTCTTTTTGTTGATTAATTTTTCGGGGTCATCGGGGGTCAAATATGGGGTCAAATAGATCATTAAGGCCTATCTTGATGGGCTTTGGTGGAGGGAAGGGGGTGGTGTGTTCTTTTTGTTGATTAATTTTTCGGGGTCATCGGGGGTCAAATAGATCAGTAAGGCCTATCTTGATGGGATTTGGTGGACGGAAGAGGGATGGGGTGTTCTTTTTGTTGATTATTTTTTCGGGGTCATCGGGGGTCAAATATGGCGTCAAATAGATCAGTAGGGCCTATCTTGATGGGATTTGGTGGACGGAAGAGGGATGGGGTGTTCTTTTTGTTGATTAATTTTTCGGGGTCATCGGGGGTCAAATAGATCAGTAAGGCCTATCTTGATGGGATTTGGTGGACGGAAGAGGGATGGGGTGTTCTTTTTGTTGATTATTTTTTCGGAGTCATCGGGGGTCAAATATGGCGTCAAATAGATTAGTAGGGCCTATCTTGATGGGATTTGGTGGAGGGAAGGGGGGTGGTGTGTTCTTTTTGTTGATTAATTTTTCGGGGTCATCGGGGGTCAAATAGATCAGCAAGGCCTATCTTGATGGGATTTGGTGGACGGAAGAGGGATGGTGTTTTCTTTTTGTTGATTAATTTTTCGGGGTTATCGGGGTCAAATATGGGGTCAAATAGATCAGTAAGGCATATCTTGATGGGATTTGGTGGAGGGAAGGGGGGTGGTGTGTTCTTTTTGTTGATTAATTTTTCGGGGTCATCGGGGGTCAAATATGGGGTCAAATAGATCAGTAAGGCCTATCTTGATGGGATTTGGTGGAGGGAAGGGGGGTGGTGTGTTCTTTTTGTTGATTAATTTTTCGGGGTCATCCGGGTCAAATATGGGGTCAAATAGATCAGTAAGGCCTATCTTGATTGGATTTGGTGGAGGGAAGGGGGGTGGTGTATTCTTTTTGCTGATTACATTTTGAAGGTCATCGGAGGTCATTCAAGGTCATCTGGGGTCAAATAAGATCCGTAAGGCCTATCTTGATGGGATTTGGTGGACGGAAGAGGGATGGTGTGTTCTTTTTGCTGATTAAATTTTCAAGGTCATCAGAGGTCATCTGGGGTCTAATAAGATCTGTAAGGCCTATCTTGATGTGATTTGGTGTGTTCTTTTTGTTGATTAATTTTTCGAGGTCATCAGAGGTCATCTGGGGTCAAATAAGATCCGTAAGGCCTATCTTGATGTGATTTGGTGGAAGGAAGGGGGTTGGTGTGTTCTTTTTGCTGATTAAATTTTCAAGGTCATCAGAGGTCATCTGGGGTCTAATAAGATCTGTAAGGCCTATCTTGATGTGATTTGGTGTAGGGAAGGGGGTTGGTGTGTTCTTTTTGTTGATTAAATTTTTCAAGGTATTACATCCCTTGCATTAACTACAATGCATACCTCTGTGACAGTGCTACATTGTATCATATGTTTCATCATCATTTTTTTCAAGTCACTTTTGATGAACAGGCGAGACGCGCCGTTCGAGAACCGCCTTGTTTAAAGAACGACGCATAATCTATTTCAGCTGGCTCTCAATCTAAAGAACGACCCATAGTCTATTTTGGCCAACCTGTCACATGATACAGAAATTCGCTCCCACAATGCATTTTTAAGAGACAACCGCAGCAGAACAATGTATACGGGGCTTATCATTTTTGTAAGGAAGACATTTGTACCTAAATTCAGTCCCACAATGCATTGAGTGTGGTTATAATTTAAAGAACGACGCATATTGTATTTTAGCTGTCGGTCCCACAATGTGCGGAGCTTATAACAATTCGCCCCCACAATGCATTTTTAATTTTGACGGGGCTTTTAAATTTAGCTGGGTATTTTAAAGAACGACGCATAATATATATTAGCTATCGGATCGGGACAATATTAAGAGGCGGTCCCACAATGCATTTTTAAGAGGCAACCGCAGATCAATGTATACGGGGCTTATAACAATTTTGACGTGGCCTTTCATTTTTGAGGGAAGACATTTGTACCTAAATCCAGTCCCAAAATGCATTGAGTAGTGTGGTAGTTTTTTAAAGAACGACGCATAAATTATTTTAGCTGTCGGTCCCACAATGCAATATCAAGAGGCAACCATATCAGCATGTGATAGCAAACATTTACACATTTAGGTCTTTCTAGACATAAGTGTGTTGTGTTCTTTGTAAATTACATGTACCTATGCTGTTTATTTTAACAGTATCTGCAGTCTTGGTTTTTTTTTTAAATTATGGAAAATACACCATTTCAATGGTATTTTGGTATGAAACAGATGTTTGATTACAAAACATGCTTTTTCCTATTGGATCATCCCATTCCATTTCAATCGAATTTTTATTTATGTTAAGTCTATGGGGGTTAGACCCCTAGAGATCTATGAAAACACTTGTTCTATCAACCATTCAAAAAAATTCAGTATTAAAAAACTGAACAATCTCTGAAAATTGATGCTGCACCTACCTAGCCAACATGCCCAGCATCGCCCAGCTGGGGCCCACGTGGGCGATGCTGGGCGTTGCTGGGCGTTGCTGGGTTGTGCTGGGCACGGGTTTTTGCTGGGCTTGCCCAGCTGGGGCCCAGCTGGGTTGTGCTGGGTTGTGCTGGGCAAAATTTGTGTTGTGCTATGACGGGTTTTTGCTGGGCTTGCCCAGCTGGGGCCCGGCTGGGTTGTGCTGGGCAAAATTTGTGTTGTGCTATGACGGGTTTTTGCTGGGCTTGCCCAGCTGGGGCCCAGCCTAGCCTCGATGCCCTGTTTTCACTCAATTCAAAAGTACATAATGGCCTTGGATGAAGTTGGTGCCCCTTTCAAATTGCCGGCCCTTTTTCGTTTCTTCTCTTAAGGCCTGCTACAAATTAAATTATTTACAATGTTTATTTGGAATGTTTATACCTAGTTGAACATTAACTCTTTTTGTGTGGTTATTTTGGTTTTTATTGAATTCTAATATCTGTATATATATGTAAAATAAAAGTAAAACCATTTTGAGCAGTTAGTTGAGCACTACTGTTAGGGAAACGGCAACACTTTTTATGTTAAGTTTATAAGGGTTAGACCTATATTTCTATGAAAACACTTGAAAGTGACTGTTAGTTGATTAATACATAATTAGTCCATGGAATTGTTAGTTCTATCAACCATTTACATTTCAGTATTAAGAAACTGAACAATCTCTGAAAATTGATGCTCCACCTAGTAGCCTCAATGCCCTCAATTTCTGGCTGTTTTCACTCAATTCAAAAGTACATAATGGCCTTGGATGAAGTTGGCACCCCTTTCAAATTGCCTTAATTGCCTGCCCTTTTTGTGCCTGTTAGTTGATTAATACATAATTAGTCTATCAACCATTGACTTTTCAGTATTAGAAACTGAACAATCTCTGAAACTTGATTAAACATTTTTGTTGGACCATATGCCAGAAAGTGTGGAGGGATGGGCTACTAGAATCAAATAATAAGAGCCTAGTAAGGGCCCATGTAAATTAAGATTTTTTTCCTGATAAAATTTGCCTTCCAGATAGATGATCGCCATTTTATTTGGCCAAGATAATTGTTTACAACCCTTTCTTCTGAGAAAAACAACAACTTTGTAGTGATAAAAATTACGAAAATTTTGGAATGAAAACAACAAATTGCTGTATAACCCTAACTGTGCTACACCACATGGCAACAGATTTGTTCGGTCACACTACCCCTTCCTGGATTTGAACCACAGACCTCCAGCACCAGAGCCCATATACAAACCACTACATAAAGGCTGTCAGTCACATTCGGCCATTAAGGTGCGGGATTGTAAATTTTGGGTATTATCCTTGAGAATATCTAATAATTAGCCCCCCCCCCCCCCCCCCCCCCCCCCCCCGTCCAAAATGGTCTCACGGCTTTCCTAACAGTAGCAATTACTGTTCCAAAGGGTTTTACTTATATTTTACATATACAGATATTAGATGCAATAAAAACCAAAATTATCAAAAAATAAAGTAAATACAACCAGGGATAAACATTCCAAATAAATATGGTAAATCCTTTAATTTGTAATTGCAGTGAGATTGTTTGTTTCGACTCTTACAAGTGTTAAAAATAAATTGGGTTGTAAACATTGGACATGGATTGTTTTGAATTCTTTTATATACTTGAGGCATAGTATGTAATCTTTTCAAGTTGGCGCTCTCTATTCCTGATTATTTTTTAGAAAGTAAATGTTCTTGTAAATTTACATTTCTGATCATAAATATATTATGCGTTACAGAGCGATACGATTCATAATTACTTCAAACTCCTGGTTTTAGAGTGAATGTAGAGTGAAAAATAAGTTGTCATGCAGACCTGACAGTTTATTTTCACTCTTTAAACCATGATTTTGAAGTAGGAATCTAACCGCTCTGTAACTATAATTGAGGAATGCGTGTCAATAAATCTATTGGTATTGCCAAACAAGGGGTCCTACTATACAGCTAATTGTTAATAATGACCGTGTTGTCATCGTTATCATTATCTTCGGTAGATAGATAGTAAACCAATTTTAAAAGGATCCAAGTCTATTCTAATGGAAAATACTCATCATTCAACTACTGTGAAATGTGATCCATTCCCCGCCAGTGGCGTATCTGATGAGATCACTCTTCAGAGGGGGAAATGGTATCTTCCCGGTAGACTTTACCTTTACCAAGCTGATTGCCGCCACCCGAGTCCGACATTTGAACACGGGAAGTAGAGTGGTGGGGGGGGGGGGGGGGGGGGGGTCGTTACTTTGTGTGCTCAAAATCTACCCATCCGAATCATATTGGGGCCCTCGCTCCCTCCAACCACTACTGTATTTACAGAAAATAAGCCTTTCAGCCCGGTTGAGCTATATAATTCTACCCGGTCAAATCCGTCGAGGGAGGAGGACACACTGCTATAACGCTACTGTTACCCGCTCGCTTGACAGTTTACCCATCATGCCCATAGGCCTACAGACAATTCCTAGTCATTTTACAAACCATTAATTTTATTTTCCTGCTTCATCATTAAACATTCATGATTCATATGTTTAACGTTAGACCTATAATTCCGTTTCTTTTACAGTGGAACTGACATAACCGAGGGTCAAGTTCAAGTGACATGTTTCGGCCTTTTAGGGTATACACCACCAATGCACTATGGGATAGCACGTCCGGTAAAAGTTTATCACAGCAATAGTTCCTTTTTTCAGTACTGAATTGCGAGATTTTGATAGGTTTGTTTCAATTCTATTGATTACTTTTGGGTATTATACATATTTATGAGTGTGCAAATTAAAAATTTCAAAAAAAATCGCACTAATTTGAACATTTTAAAGTTTTAAACGACTGAAATCAGCGTAAGGTCCGTCCTGAGTTTTGGGGCGTAAATAGATGGCCGAAATCGCTACATCAAATTCATCGCAAAATATTGAAAAATCTAGTCCGACACTTAGGGGTATCCTTTTGATATGTTTTGCGGACAACCCTTTGGAATAATCTCTGTAAATGTCATGTAAGGATATATGGGATAACTCAAGTTAGAGCCGATTGTTTGACCCCTACTTTGTACGTAGCGTCTATGGGGAGCGCATTGGTGGTGTATACCCTTCAAGCTGCCGGGCTCCAATTGGCAACCATGGTAAAAAAAGACACTTGCGTAAACAATGACTTGCTTTTGGGCTTATTTCATTTGGATCTGGTCGACTTTGAAACAGGTACAGTATGCTATTTTTCTATTTACTGAATGCATTGTCATTTATAACACTGTTCGAATTCAGTTTGAGTAATGTAAAGTAAAACAGCCAGCCTAGTATAGTAGTGTAAGAATACTGTTTTAGAGTAGGCCTATTACATTTTAATTCATGATGCACGGTGTGCACAGTTTACAGACGGTCAAAGTTCATAAAGTTTGCACATTTTCCCGGTTTCAAAATGTCTGAGGAACAAGTTTTCTACCTCGCAGACAGACTTCGGGCTTTAGAAGCACGCAGCAAGCCGGTGGGTAACCATCTGATGTTTACTCCTAGGCCTGGAAAAGAGGGTTCTGCTATGTTGTATTCGTCAGATAATGGCAGGGGTTACGTGACGGTGAAACTATCTATTCCCGGCCTAAAACCGAAGTCTTTACTTGTCGCTAGAGCAGCCTACATTTGTCGGACGGCTAGGCTCGATTTATATCCAGGCAATGGAATGGATGACTGGCACGTCTCTCATACGTGTCATCAGCGTCTGTGCATCAACGCTGATCATCTGGTGTTGGAACCAGGGTTTGTCAACAAGGGAAGAAATAGTTGCTCTCCAACAGATGGATGCAGCCAGAACCACAGTGGATATCCACCCGGTGTTTTTGATCCTGCTGTGCCGGATCATTAAACTCTGCACAAACAAACGGTCTTTTTCAAGACCACCATTTTACAAAAGAGATAATCGGTCTGTTCATATCGAGTCAATCAGTGTAGTTTTTATGATAGAAATAATTAAGCTTATCATATTTTGTTTGTTTGTATTGTATTTTATGTTACAGGATAGGAGGCCTAAACCATCTGCCTGGGACTACCTCTACTACAGTAGGACAGAAGAAGCTCATCACCGAATCATGTGATTGCAGAAGGCCTACGCTTTCGTGTTTGATTTGATGATAACCTATTGATTTAAAAGCTAGGTTAAGATCAGATCAACCGTGTGCTTGTAGGACCACATCTTCATTCGTAGGGCTATTATATAGTGCACAGCCATCCAGGAACTTGATAGTATTCAACTCAGGTCAGAAAAACACACCAGCATACCAGACCAAACTGATTGGAAGTGACTGTAAATGCAGGAAGGATGCATGGGTATGTTTACATTAATTTTCAAGCAACATGTAGGCACACGACATAGACCTAGGCCTATTTGTTTGAAATAGGCCTATCTATTTGTTTAGACTTCCTTTGGTTCATAATCATAATATAATATCATATAATTTCTGTATATTTAAGTTAAATCTATCTACAAACAAAATAATAAGGAAATAGTCACTGTAATTCGATTTTCATAAGCATAAACATTGGTTCAATTTTATTCAGTATATACATTCATCAAAGTAATAATGTGGAGTATAAAAGGAGTGGCTTAAATCAACAGCTATGGCTATAATTATGTTCCATGTTAAGTAAAGGATTTTGAACACCACTTGTATGTCCGAAATCTTGCATCACCGCTCTATTTCTCTGTGCTCGTATTCTAGCTAGGCTTTTCTGCTTTTTGAATCTAGGACTTTTATTTCTTTTTGAGTGATAAATATATCGTTTGTGCTGGCTTTTCAGTGATTTAAAAGCTAAAGCTTTTTTGTTGTTCTCGACTCCGAGGTGTGTGTTCGCTTCTACCGTTGAACGTATAGGGCCTAGTGTCATTGAATGTACCGCGCTATGAACCCTCCCCTTAAATGTTCTTCTGAATGTAATAGATTTGGGGACACTTCGCTGAGTTGTTCTGTGAGAACATTCACATCTGTTCGTGGTCAGATTTTGACGCTGATTTTCAACTGCTCTTTGGCCTAGTTTTTTGTCCATGCATAACAAAATACTCGTTTCATCCTCTTTGGATAGTTTTACGAATTGAGCGTCGGGCAGGCACCTTGGTGGTCGGTCACTACGCGTACTGCGATGCAAACACGCCTTGCATTTTTTAATGCATGTCTCTCTGTCACCCTGTATACACGCCAAAATACCGTATTTGACTGCGGTACACTCTCTTTGAGTACATCCAATTTATTGCGCGTACGCCGAGATTTATTATACTGTTTATGTAAAGCCCGAAACTCCCATGTACAACGCTTGGATATGAAATCCAAAAGCCTGTCCTGTTTTTTTTTCCGTAATGCAACTGTATTAGTATCACGATAAACAGAAGTCAAAATGATTTTTCGCATGTTGCGCCGCAATGTTGCGGACGCGTGTTTAAAGCAGTCTTGGTTTCGGCATGTCTCGTGACCGTTTTCTTCCATGGCCAAATTGACCCCTCTAAACAATTGTCCCGGTCCTATGCCGTCTGTGACAATTTCTTGCGCAATGAGTCCACCAGATAAAAGCTCTTTTCCTAAATGATGGCCTAACGTAAACTCAGCATTGCATATAGGTTTTACAACTGGAAAATCACGTTGACAATTCACATTATGAATTCCCAAATACGATGAAGCACATGAACACAACTTGCTACACGTGCTGACACCCACTGGAATTTTGTCCAAACCTGCTTCACTACAAAACATTGGACTAAAACACTGAGTCCCTGCATTGTAGTTTGATCCCCGAGATGCATTATTATATGCTCCGTCAAGAGTGACAATTATTTTCCCTTCGTTTGAACCTGTGGACATTTTGATATCCTTTATCAGTTGTCGATTATCACTGAGTTGCTTTTTATTTAATTCTACGAAAGCATCTGCCACTTTCTTGCTGGTTTTTCGCATAGCTTCAAATGAAGGCGGTGCTATGTCGCATGCTGTGAGAATTTCGACAATAGTGGTAGGACCTATAGGGCGTTTGGTCATTGCTACTGCCATTTGCTTGTTTATCTTTGCACATCGTCGACCACGCCCTTTCCTAATTTCTTCTTCGTAAAATTTGTTAGTTTTCACTGTTTCAAAGTGACACAGGGGGCAAAATAACACGGCACTAAAACCCCAACCAAATTTAGAATTACGCTTTGGATGAATGATTACATCCCCTTGACATTCTGGATTTCTCATCAAATGTTGCCTAATTGCGTTGTTGAAATGGCGTTCAACAAGTCCAATGTTCAAAATGAAATTCCCTTTTATCAGGCCTATGTCTGCGTCTATGCTGGAACTGGTCTCTTCATCTTCAAGTCCGAATGGATCTTTCTTCTGGGGCCGCAGTCGTCCCGGTAAAATTAGGCTGTCGGTAGCTTCGCTCATTCGATACACATATAGCGTTAATCTGCTTCGTCTGGGCAGGTTAATGTCAATGCTGATTTCATCTTCTTGTTGATTTGGCGGAAGTTCACAAGAAGGTCCTAATATTGAAATAGAATAGAACAAGAAACATCCAATTAAATTAACATGATTTCGTGTTATGGCGTGGTGAAGTCCTAACTATATAGGTGGCATAGCTTTTTACCCCCCCCCCCCCGCCCATGATCGTAGATAGGTGGTATAGCTTTTGACCCCCCCCCCCCCCCCCCCCCCCCCCCCCCATCGTAGATAGGTGGTATAGCGTTTTACCTCTCTCCACCCATATCGTAGATAGATAGGTGGTATAGCTTTTTACCTCTCCCCACCCATATCGTAGATAGGTGGTATAGCTTTTTACCCCTCTCCATTCATGTCATGGATGAGTGGTATAACTTACTAAGCCTCCCCATCACCCTCATCTGCAGGCAAACCGTACCTTACTTAACTCTAGCATAATGAGACATTGCGTGGAAGAAGGTCTACCATGTTCACGATACTATAAGCATTGCTTTTTAGAGGAAAACACACCCTCTTAACACTTTCCACGCGGCACTCGTCTGACAGACGACAATCCAAAAGTTCACAAAATGTCTAAAAAATGACATATTGTATTGAATTTGAATACCCTATTTAAAATCACTATGAGAAATGAATTGAAAGAAGTACAAACATGCCTAGTCTTGGTTCTGTTATCCTTGAGGTAGACTTTGAAAATTGGAAAAGGTTTCCGAAAAAATCTGTCTTGTATATGGCATAACTAATTGCCGCGTGGATGTCTACGCATATACGCATATAGTCATAATACGTACACACTTGTATAGGTTCAATGCTCATTTTTCTTTTCTTTTTTCCAATTCCAAACTTGCCTCAGCTCTTCATATACTTGCAAAATGACAGTAGGCCTAGCAGAATTATAAAGGAGAAACCAGACGATTTTGTTTGCCCTATCTCTTTACGTGTAACGGTCGCCATTTTGGATTCCCACCATGGGGGGAAAATTGGAGGTACATGTATGTCGGTATTTTTCGGAACTGCACGGAAAAGAACGAATGCAGCATCGTGCGTGTACATTAGCCGTGACTTTATCCGCGTAAAACGCAATCGTCGCTTGTGTTTTCGCGCCGGGCTACTTCGCGCGTACCACTGCGTACTTTTCGTGAACGTCACACCGAAAACGCCATATTTGAACCAGGGTAAATACCGCGCTACACGGGCGGTGAGCAGTGGTCAATGATCATTTTGAAAGTTTATTTTCAATTATACCGCAGCAATATGAAATTAAAATGTTGACACGGTCCAAAGCCGCCAGAGAAACCGTCACTCAGGCTCATCGATTTACGCTTCGTAGTTCAAATCACTCTCCTCATAGTTGCGCTTTGATTATTTAAATATTGATGCTTTAGCATATTTTTCATATGTTTTAAACATTTTGCTTATTCATACCGTTCAAATAGGTTTCATGATTATCGTAATAACTCAAGTTGTATTAATCTCAAGCAGACCAAATAAGTGCCGCGCTCCCTTGAAGTCCATTTTTGTCAAAACATTGGTACTATTATGTTGAATTTTATTTAATGACGATAACTGTCTTTGGCTTAATCATGTTAAATTGTTAATATACATGCATAATAATAATCTTCAGTAAGGTAGCTATCATCGCTAGCTAAGGTTATTTTAAAGATATATTATAGCATATAACTAGCAAGCGCTGATCCAGGATTATATTTTGAGGGGGGGTGCACAATAATATTTGAATATTTGTTTTTTATGAATGCTAGATAGGTTTTTTTGTTATATGTAAGAAATAATTCGTATATACTGATATTTTCCTGATACTGATATTTTCCTGATTTAAGATGGTTGAACTTGTTATGCTGAAAAACAGGTTCCACAAATGGGTTGTTTGAAAAATAGGTTCCCCATTTACCCCCGGGTCGCGGGATAAGGCCCCTTGCAATTAAATGTGAGTTTACTGTTGCGTTTTTGAAAAGCAGGACGAGGTGACTATTTAATATTAATATTGTAATATTTTGGGGTAAAGTCACCTGATTTAATATTGTCGGTGTTGTTAACTATTATCCAAGGTACGAATACAATTCAAATGCTGTTAATTATGTCCTACCACCACCTACTACCTTGGCTTTGCATTTTGTTTCTTTTATAAAGGAGTCTACTCATATTTGCATCCCTATTTTGAATATTAATGAGATATTCGATCGATGTTTGTAAAAAAAAATCGTTACGCTAGCTCTGAGAATTTTAAAGATGGCAATCATAAACAAACCTAAAATATTACCCAGAATGCACTAGGAAACTCCAAAGAAGTTCGGCGGTTTTGATGTGACGTCATGCGCTGAAGCGATTGCGCAGCCTAATCAATTGCCGTGCCTACGACTATATGCTTCAAATGCACACATTTCAATACAAAGCGACAGTTGCAAGTTTCGTGCAGAGTTTTTTACTTCCCAGAAATGTTTTCCCAACCCGGAAGTATTGCAATGCAGCTCATCGGCTAATTTTATCGTCAGAAAAGTGTTAAAAAGCTTATGAAAAAGCTGTAAATAATGAAATAATTAAATATTTTTAAAATATTACATATATCACGCGGATGACTTTTGGACGCGCGCGGGCAACAGTAAACTCACATTTAATTGCAAGGGGCCTAACGGCAAATGGAAGATTGTTTTGAAAATAAATCGTTATCACGTTTTGAGGGGAGGAGGCCCAACATTTTTAGCTGAAGTTCTTTTTAACTATTTTCCATTCAAATTCTGAGTCTGAGGCCTTTTACTTTAAATGTCATGTTAATCACTTAACACTAGGAGAGATCATTTTGACACTTTCATGTACTTTCGTTTGGTAATGATATCATATAGGCCTAGTATTACAAATACAAAGAAAGAAAAAATATTGTTTTTTATAATATATTTGAATATTGGCAAAAGTGTAGCGCGTACGTGGCGGGAGAGTATGATAAATGTAGATAATATCATTATTATTTATTCGGCTTCTCATACATCACAGTAATTTCATAATAGTATTATCGCTGTACAAACGGTAGGCCTACCGCGAATATATGACCCCAGCAGAAAATAATACTATAGGCCTTTCTAAACTTATTTTGCGACACGCGACTTTTAGCTAATTTGTAAGTCGGCGTGCGACACAGTTGAAAAATAGCCAAATTGCGACACACGACATCTCGCGAAGACAAGCCGACAGCCGTTTTATTTTGTCAACCCATGACCATGTGACATGTAGACGGTAGACCCCTTTACTCGGGGAAAATATACCCTCCCCCACTCCATCCCACTCCTTCTCTTCTCCCTTTCTCTCTTTTTTAAATTGTAATGGGGTGGGGGGAGGGGGCGCGAGCCTAGGCCTGATCAGGGGGCATTAGACATGTAAGATATCACCAATTAAAACAAAATAAGACAGCGGCAATGTATACAGTTAGTGGCTAAGGCCTACACATCCAATCAGCAAGGAGTGCAGTGGATCAAGTCTTTCCGCCTTTGGAAATTCTAAATAAATATTTATTGTAGGCCTATTTGGGTTTGGTAGGACTCGAGATCTGAATGTATTTCATTCTCGTCTATACTTGTTTTGTTAACAACATGCATGAATGACATTATTTTGAACTTGGGATTTTTTGCGATTGATAATCGGGCGCGGGAATGGTTGTCTACAGTGTTTGAACACTTTCCACGCGGCTATTGGTTTAACCACTACAAAACAGATTTTTCAGAAACCTTTCCTTACTTTCATTTGTATCCCAAGGACAATTGAACAAATAATAGGCACGTTTGTACTTATTTGAATGCATTTCACATGTTATTCCAAATATGGAAAATGACATTCATTCAATAATGTTGACATTTTTAAAACATTTTATGCTATTTTAGATTGTCGTCTGCAGACGCCTGCCGCGTGGAAATTGTTAAAAGGGTTATAAAATGTTTAAGGTAAATGTAATATTAAGGGGCGGCCTAATCAACAATTTTAATGGGCTTTGTCATGAAACCTTTGGCCCGTTGTAACGTAAAATAGTCATTGCATTTTGGGATTGCATTTCGGTACATCTCGAATGTGTGTATGATATTTTTTTGTGTGCGCAGTTTGTCCTTGATTAGCTTTAACCCTGTTGTGTGTGGCGTTTTTCGTGTCTCCTACTGAAAGGATGGATGCTATATGGTCAGATCAAAGACAGTGACCGTCTTTGGTCAGATAGAGAGTGTTTAGTTGCGGACGCGCTCACCCTTCCGGCTGGGGTCTCCTGCGACGGCGCAAAATTCAATATTTTTACTAGAAAAACGTTTTCCATATCCAGACCCATAATGTATTTAGCAACTTGGGTCTTCATCCTGATCATGTAGGCCTATTTCGGTAAGATAAGCTTTAAAAAGGGACTTAACTTATCATTATCTTTGGTTACTGGACTAAAAGTTCGCTTCTTAATACTAATAGTCTTTCCCTCATAATTTCATTGGCCGCTTTTAAAGAACGACTCATCATGTACTTAGGACATATTTGTTCGTCATTATGGTCATGTTAAGAACGACATATTTGGTTACTGGACTAAAAAGTATATTCTTTATATCATAATCTCGTTGGCCGAACGACCCATCAGTATGGGCAACTTTGGCCGCTCTTTTATCATAATTTCCCTTGCTGCTTGTTTTTAGAAACTATTTCGGGTAGGCCTAATAATACTTTGGAGATAATTCACCATGTTGTATTGAATGACCCGAAATTCTTTTGTGTCCCTCTATACATTTATATACTAAAGTTCACATGGCAGCTAATCTGAAAACACGGTATTCTCTCTAAAGTTCACACTCATCATCACTGTAATATAAATTGTACGGTCCTGGGCCGCACAATGGTTTTTCAATCATTTGATAGCTTACTCGCTTGTATGAGATTCAGTAGTGACATAATGCAAGGTTAACTAAGACATGCGTAAGTATTAAACTTGGCCTATTGGCACCGTTGCAAGTTAATTTCCCGGTTTGCGTGCCTATCGTGCGTGCAGAAAACCGAAGTGAAGCGTCGGACCGTTGATCGCGCAACTCAATAAATCTCCGCGTTATTTTTGGCAGTAACTGCGTACGCGTTGGACCAAGGTTTGAAATACGCGGAAAGAATGGCACTTTCCGAATGCTCACGAGCATTTACGGAAAATACCGACATATCTCCAATTTGGTCCCCATAGTGGTTTCAAAATGGCGGCGGCATACTGGATCTCTATTTTTAAATCTATGGCCTAGACCTACATGTCTTAACAGCGAATTTGAAAACATTTTACTGTCTATATCAATGGCTTTCTTACCTGCACGATCACTTTGACTTTTCCCTTGTTGTCTGCGGTGGGATGGATTGTTGACGCTGGTGAAAAGGCCTAGTTGTTTTTTGCGTTTTCCTTTGTGCCTTATATAATGCTTCGTTGGCATGCTGCTACTTCGCCCCAGAGATAAGTATTTTACAGCTGCACCTTGCCTTGCTGTTAAAGTAAGCCACTCCTTTCCTGCTAGTTCCTGGTTGCGTTATCAACGTCGGTATATGTGGTGATCTTGAAGTCAAGACATTTTGTCTTTTTTTACAATTTTGCCTAGTTGTTTTTTGCGTTTTCCTTTGTGCCTTATATAATGCTTCGTTGGCATGCTGCTACTTCGCCCCAGAGATAAGTATTTTACAGCTGCACCTTGCCTTGCTGTTAAAGTAAGCCACTCCTTTCCTGCTAGTTCCTGGTTGCGTTATCAACGTCGGTATATGTGGTGCGGATCTTGAAGTCAAGTAAATCAATTATATACCCACCCCCCACCCGTACCCCTGGCACCCCGCTCGTTTCAAAACATGATCGTTGATCGTTCTTTTCGTTTGAATAACAATCTGTAAAACTATTCCATCGAAAATTAAATTAAATATTCAAATCCCACGCAAGCGTGCGCGCAAAAACCACAAACACGCTCGGGGTAAAGCTAATTACGCTGAAGTTGTCAATTTTACACAATGAAAATTGCATAAAGGTGTACATTTTAGAAGATCAAAATCACCAAATGTACAGAAATCATGTGAAAATCTATAGTGTGGTAAGCTGAATTTGTGCAAAACATGTCTGTAAATAATATTACATGAGTGATAAATGTGTATAAGAAGTTTATCTTGCGAATAAAGACAATTGCTACAATGCGTTGTTACGCGCAAGCACGCACTATCTGTCACTGAATTAAGGCGCAATTGCCACGCGTCTGTTTTGGCTTTTTTTACAATTTTGCGCGAGACACGTAACTTGACAGTTGCCGCATTTGATTCATATCTCAAAAAGTATTTGAGTAAATGCTACCAGATTTGGAACTAATATTCAGAAGAATATTCTCTACATTACCAGATAGGTGATAAACGCACTACGTGAAACAGTGTCTCTTCAAGGGTATACACCACCAATGCACTATGGGATAGCACGTCCGGTAAAAGTTTATCACAGCAATAGTTCCTTTTTTCAATACAAATTGCGAGATTTTGATAGGTTTGTTTCAATTCTATTGATTACTTTTGGGTATTATACATATTTATGAGTGTGCACATTAAAAATTTCAAAAAAAATCGCACTAATTTGAACATTTTAAAGTTTTAAACGACTGAAATCAGCGTAAGGTCCATCCTGAGTTTTGGGGCGTAAATAGATGGCCGAAATCGCTACATCAAATTCATCGCAAAATATTGAAAAATCTAGTCCGACACTTAGGGGTATCCTTTTGATATGTTTTGCGGACAACCCTTTGGAATAATCTCTGTAAATGTCATGTAAGGATATATGGGATAACTCAAGTTAGAGCCGATTGTTTGACCCCTACTTTGTACGTAGCGTCTATGGGGAGCGCATTGGTGGTCATCATCATCATCAGTTACGCATTTCGTCTTTGTTGACATGGCGCCCTCACTTATCAGTTAGTAAATGCCAGGTATATCTGTCACTGGCCAGTTCTGCTAGATTTTCTGCGTTTGTATAGTCAATATTTAGTTCTTGCAATTGTTTTTGGATCATTCTTATCCACGTCTGTTTTTGGTCTACCTTGTGGTCTTTTAACACTTCTTCCTATTTCTGCTAGGGACATCTTAGCTGGGGTTTTCTCTGGGAGTCTTAGGAGATGACCAAACCAGGTCATACGCCTAGTTCTTATTAAGTTGCTCCATCTGGTTTGACTCGTTCGTTGATATAACTCCTCATTAGTTACTTTGTCTTGCCAGCTTAATTTCATCATTCTACGTAATAACGATCTCTGGAACACGTCGATTTTGTGTTCAGCTTTCTTGTCCATTGTCCATAGTTCACAATTATAAAGGAAGATGCTGGTTATGAATGCGTTAAACGTTCTTAGTTTTAAGTTCGTTGATGTTGTTCTTGAATTCATGATAAATTTCAGTTTATTGTATGCCATCATAGCCAATTGTTTCCTTCTGCAAATATCTTCATTTGTGTCCAATAAGCTGCCGAGATACTTGCATTTCTTCCATGACTCGTTTCCGTTTCTTTTTATTGTGTATTCTTCTGTTTTGGTTTGGTTAATTTTGAGATTGCGTTTGCTGAGCTTGTCTGGTATTTCCGCTTTGATTTGTTCAATTTTATGATTGCTGTTAGCGACCCAACTGATATCATCTGCGTATTGCTGGTCTATGAGGAAATACGGATCAGTCTTCCTGCAGTAGGTATGATCTTTTAGATGAGGTGGCAGGAGATCTTCGGCTTCCGATATATTAGGTTTGGCGTATGTATGATCTAGGTCTACGTGTTTTTCTTGCTCCAGGGCTTTGGCCAAGTATAGAGTGAAGAGGATCGGGCTGAGGCAATCCCCCTGAGGGACCCCTATATTAGTTGTGAAATAGTCTCCGGTAGTTTTTCCGCATCTGACTTTCAGTCTTACATCTTTCAGGAGAATTGTTGTCAGATGCAGCTCATCTGTGTTGAGAATGCTCTGGAGATCTTCATATCTTATCAAATGCTTTGCTCATGTCAAGCATGATTATGTGAGTTTCGTAGCTCGAA
The DNA here is from genome assembly GCA_035610835.1 of Ophiura sarsii. Taxonomy (NCBI): domain Eukaryota; kingdom Metazoa; phylum Echinodermata; class Ophiuroidea; order Amphilepidida; family Ophiuridae; genus Ophiura; species Ophiura sarsii. The sequence continues at coordinate 45,150,184 of CM069459.1, read as the reverse complement.
GAAGTGATTGCTTTTTCAGCTAGAGTCTTGAATGTGAACACATTTTCTGTGGTTGATCTTCCAGCACGGTAGGCTGCTTGTGTAAGCGGAATGTTTTCATTCAGTCGGTCATCAATTCTTCTTAGTAGACACATTGCTAATATTTTCCTTAGTACAGAGAGTAAGATAATTGGTCGTAGATTTGATGGCGGACCTTGTTTTTTGCCCGGTTTGGGAAGTGGTACTAATATGCCATCTTTCATTTCTGAAGGAAATTGTCCTGTGCTGGCGATGTCATTAAGCAGTTCAGCTATAATTTCGTTTATTTCCGCTGGTCCATATTTAAGAAGTTCACTATTAATTTCGTCACATCCTGGACTTTTGTTGTTTTTCAGCGTGCTGATTGCTCCTTTGACTTCTTCCGCCGTAAATGGTGTTGTCATTTCTTTTGGTTCTAAGTCTGGTATGTTTTCAGCTTTGTCTGATACAAAGAGTGTTTTGAAGAATTCCGTTATTAATTTGACTTTGTCTTCTTCACTGGTTGCAGTTTCATTTAGTTCATTGTGCACTATGAGATTTTTCTTGGGCTCTATGATTTTTAGAGCTTTGATTGCTTTGAACATTTTGGTTGAGTCATTTTTGCAGTTTTCAAGCTCTTCCAGTTTCTCATTAATTTTGCTTGTTTCATTTTCCTTAACGAGTTTGTGGATTTGTTTTAGTGTCTTGTTTCTTTCTTTCTTCAGTTTTCTTCTTTGTTCCTTGTTGTCAGATGCGTTGATGTCAAGTCTTAGTTTTTGTTGCTTTTCAGACATGTTCTTTATTCGTGGATCGTCTATTCGTTTGTTGTTGTTTTTGTACCCTACCGCTTCTTCGGCAGCTTCTAGGCATGATTTCTTAATCTTGTTCCACTTGTCTTGAGGAGATTCTTCTTCGTCATCTTTACTTATTTCTTTAAGTTTGGTGGTTACTTTCCCTTGATACAGTTGTCTGAATTCTGGTTCTTTAAGTTTGTCGACGGCAAGTGTCTTCTTTGAAGGCTTTTTATTGATTTTGTGAAATTCAAAATTCAACTCAGCCATGACGAGTTTGTGATCTGTAGATGTTTCTGTTCCGCCATATGATCTGGAATTTTGAACAAATCTGCGGAAAGGGTTATTGATAATTATATAATCAATTTGATTCCTATACGGGTTTCTTCTTGGCATTGGTGGTGTATACCCTTTACTATAGACCATTTCAAATCCGAAAATGTACGATCGGTTCCGAATGTTTCCGATTAGCCGATGACCTGTCAGGAGCTGACGTCCGAATGGCCATGTGCCGGAGAAAAACAACGTGTTTTTCACCCGTCTGCCCGTGTGGTAGATTGCGCTGGTGTTGGTGATAGATTGTATCCCTCACAAAGTTGATGTTGCGGCATTTCAGTGACAAAAACGAGTGAGATGAAAGAGATTTGGGGTCATATTTTCATTTTTTACCGTCTGCTATACAAGTTGGAATTTGTCCGTCAGCGCCTTTGTTGATAAAAAAAAACCCAAAATAGTCTCGTTCCACGTTTTACTTCTCATGTGTGCACGCGTGTATGCGAACATAGTAAATCACTGAGGCGGACAACCAACTAGGACATTCTGTGAATGCGATCAACTGTTGCGAAGAACGCGCAACGCACCCGGTGACTCCACGTGACCTACGGTTTTTCCGAAGATTTCCGATCTCAATTTGAAATGGTCTATGACGAAATCACAATGTGTGACTTCAAAACATTCTACGCGCGTCCGCGCTCTCATCGTCGATTAACGCATGCGCTTTTATGCGTTAGGCTACAACCTGAGACTAAAATACCTAGGGGGGGGGGGGGGGGGGGGGGGGGGGTACCGCGCCATTTTGTCCCGAAGCAATGGTATGACGTCATATTTTTGTCGATTTTCAGAACTCTTGTATTGGATTTACGTGCAAAAAATATGCCCTTGGCATCATACTTTCCCGGGTGTGCAGTTCATTTTAAATTTCAGATGGTCTAAAATGGATGGTTTTCTAAACAATTCGAGAAAGAAAATCGAACTGCACACCTCAGGATTGCAAAAAAAGCATAAAACAAGTCAACTTTTTTGTGCCTTTGAACAGAGTGGCGGCCGGGATTGTAGAATTTAACACAGTGCATTAACCCATGACCCATGATATAAATAAATTATTTGCGTTAATTTCTTTCAATTAGCACGGTTAGTCTAGTGGAAAGATAGTCGCTTGAGGATCGAGAGGTTGTAGGTTCGAGTCCCATTAGGAGCACTTTTTGTTTTATATGCTGGATGTGCTTAGCACAGGCTTTCTCAACTAGATTTACTAATGCGCCATATTTTAGTAACCAACTTGTTGAAGCTCCACTTGGTCATATTTTTTTAGAATTTACAATGGAAAAATTCCCTTTATAACATTAATTTCAGAATATGTTAACATATGTAGGCAGCATAGTAACTAATACTTAGTATTACTCTTTTGAGGGCACATGCGCGCGTAGCGCGAGAAAAATTGCTGTATTTATACATCTGACCGTCATAGGCCTATGAAATCTGGCTATATCATGATATGATTTCTTTTTTAAAACAAATTGTAACCACTCTCGCGCCACTTAGGATGCCTTGATGCGCCACAAGTGGCGCGCGCGCCACCATTTGAGAATGCCTGGCTTAGCATCATCTGTATGCTTGCCCACGCGGACACCACACTGCTGGCGTTTACCGTATCAGGGTTACGCCATTTTTTTCTCGAAAATGTCAAAAAAAATTACCGTTCTTTTAAAAATAAGAATTATAATCAAATTACAAACACATTTTGTGCGAGAGCAACACACACATTTGGCAAAAATGGCACAATAAAAATCCGTTCGTTATAAATAAATGGACATAGTTAAATAATAAAACTATCACAATTACAGTCGTAAATCTCTGTGGCGTGCGTAGGTTGGCCATGTCGTAGCAATCGGAAATCACGGGTTCGAATTTTCCCATTATTTTTCTATTTTTTAAACTTGATGGTATATTAATGTAACATCATTGTTATGTCAATTTTTATCAATTATAAATGCCGCCCATGCGTTTATAGTTTTCTTTTTATTTATTTATCTATCATAAATGTATCCTTGATTTATTTAACTTTGTCTAAACAATTAAAATGCGTAAACAATCATATTATTGCTCGATATAGAGTGATTTAACTTGAGTTCAGTTTGATAATATGATAGCAAAACTTGTTGTAAAACCATTTTACCAGTGTGTCCAACAATTTCACACTTTGGTAATACATTTAGAGATGTCACTTTTAGCTTGTTATAGCTAGGCTCAATACAAGCAAGTTTGCGACCTCTATAATTTTAGGCTGGTAACACAATCCCACAGTGCATTTCGTTAAAACAGTGTACATTATTTTTCCACGATACGTATCACGTGATAACCACGATCGATTTCGCAAAATATTGCAAAATGGCGCGGTACCCCAGCCCCCCCCCCCCCCCCCCTATAAAATACCTAACGGTATTTTAGTCTCAGCTACAACGCCACCAGCGAGGTTACACTTCGCGAAATTTGTAAACGCACTTCCAAGTGCGCATGAAAAGGTATGGCTTCTTTTCATACTTGACTTCACGAAAAAGGTACGGTAGCCTATTTTAACACACATTTGAGGTAATTTTGATACCAAGAAACGAACGGTTTGTAATCAAACCGTTTGCACGAAGTAGGTGATGTATATGTTTCCCACAATATCTAAAGATCAGGATTTGAAATACGTGTATTTCCCCGTAAACCATGCATGATAAAACGGCGAATTGTCACTTTTCACCTTCGTCGGTTGATTTCTTTATGTTCATTTTTGAGTAAAAATACGATTTACGGACACGATAACTCAATACAAACTGCATCTGATGGACAGCTTGGACCTAAAACTATATAAATTAGTAAGACTGTTACGTTTCTTATTAAATAAGCATATTAAAACAAAAAACGTACTTGTTTAATAATGTTTAGGGCTTATTAATAAAATAAATACGGATATAGTTTTAATATTTCGTTGAGATCAAAACTGGGGCGTTAAAAATTTGATTTTTGAACATGATTTTATTACAAACCTTCACAAAATATAACAGTTTATGTGTGTATTTAATGGCCAGCAAATAAAAATTAAAAAAACATCCAGACATGGCATTGTTCATTAGTATAAACAAACATATTTATAGAAATGCTTCCCAATTTTGTAATTGCAAGCCCAATAATAATAATAATAATAATAATAATAATATAATTTATATAGCGCCTAATATCCATTTACAAAGAAATGTTCAATGGCGCTGTAGAGTCAAGTGCTATGCACTGTATGCTTTCGAGAAGAGATGAGTTTTTAGTTTCTTCTTAAAAATGTTGACATTCGGGGATGACTTAATGTCCAGTGGTAATGAGTTCCATAGAACAGGTGCAGCTGATGAAAAGCAACGGCGACCGTACGTAGCGAGTTTCCATCGTGGTACTTCAAGGAGTAGTTTGTTGTTGGAGCGAAGGTTGCGGCATGTACGTCGATAATGGACAAGATCTGCAAGATATTGTGGAGCAAGTCCGTTTAAGGCTTTATAAGTTAGGAGCAAGATCTTGAACTCAATTCTGGATGATATTGGCAGCCAATGAAGCTGCTTGAGTGCAGGAGTGATATGGTCGAACTTTTTTGTGCGGGTAATGATTCTAGCGGCCGTATTCTGTGCACGTTGAAGAAGATGAAGATGTGTATCTGGGATACCATACAACAAGGAATTACCATAGTCAAGTTTTGATGAAACAATAGCATGAACAATAGTAGAACATGACTCGTTAGTGAGGTACTTTCTAATATGACCAATTTTCCTGAGAAAGAAGTAAATTGAACGGCACGTAGACGAGACATGTTGATGGAAAGAGAAAGTTTCATCAAAAGTAACACCAATATTCCTGGCCTGTTTGGCAGGCGTAACTGCACAGGAGCCGATGTTGATAGAGTTGAAAGGCATTGGAGAGCGGTCAAACTTAGAGTGAATGTAAAGAACTTCTGTCTTAGAATCATTGAATTTCAGTTTGTTCTGCGTCATCCATTCCTTGATTTGAAGAACACCGCTCTGGATTGAGCTGATGGCTGATGCAGTATTAGACTTAGTGAATGAAAGATATAATTGGTTATCATCAGCATATTGGTGAAAGTTGAGGTTAAGGTGACGAATCAGATTTCCAAGAGGAGAAATGTAGATGGAAAACAGCAGTGGTCCTAAAACTGAGCCTTGAGGCACTCCGAAGTTTAGCAATTTTGATGATGAAGTGATACCTTTAACAGAAACGGACTGAAATCTACCAGTGAGGGACTCCTTTGATACCAAGGTTGGAAAGACGCTGGAGTAAAATACTGTGATCGATGGTATCGAAGGCTGCCGATAAATCTAGGAGGACTAACAAGACAACATTGCCGGAATCAAGGGATCTAGTAATGCTATTATGCACTGATAACAATGCTGTTTCCGTGCTGTGAAGTTTGCGGTAAGCTGATTGAAGAGGTTCCAACAAAGCATTCTGATTGAAATATTCGTTAAGCTGAGAGGCCACAACTTTCTCAAGAATCTTGGACGCAAAAGGAAGGTTGGAAATAGGGCGGAAATTTTTCAGGATTTCCGTGTCAAGCGAAGCTTTCTTGAGAAGTGGAGTAACAACAGCGGATTTGAGCGACTGAGTGACAACGCCAGATTTCAGCGAAAGGTTGATAATCCGTGTTAGAATGGTCAGTAACTTGTCCAGACATAGCTTGATAACAGATGTTGGCATCGGATCGACACAGCTAGACTTAGTCGGAGACTTTTTAACAAAAGATTCAATGTCATCTTCAGAAACAGGATGAAACACTGTGAGAGTTGCAGATGTTGAGATTTCAAATTGGTGGAAGTTAGTTGTGTGTTTTTCAGCATCAAGGCCAGAGCGAATGGTAGCAATTTTGTCATTGAAGTAATTGCTAAAGCGATTGCTCAGTTCAAGTTCAGAAGTATGTGATGGGAGAGCATTTATATTAGGGATTGATGATAGTGTTGAAACAATTTTAAACAGCGATTTCTGATCATGAGAGACTTGTGCAATGAGACCTGAGTAATAAGTTGTTTTTGTACTATTGATTAGCTTATTTACCGCGATACACGATTCCCGAAAGATTTGACGATGAATTTCAAGCTTGGTTTTACGCCATTGTTTTTCAGCAGAGCGTCTTGCTTTCTTGGCGACATCAATTTCAGGTGTGTACCACTTACACTCAGGACGTACAATGAATACGCGTTTTTTGAGGGGTGCATGCTTGTCGAGGAGTTTTCCAAGTTCGGTGTTGTAAATCTCAACTGCAGCATTCAGGTCAGATGGTGGGTTCTGCAAGTCAGTGATTTTATCAAGATCATTTAATAATTGATCAGTACAAATAGCAGATATGCGGCGATATACGACTTCCCGTTTAATCCTGGGAGGTTTGGGGAGACAAAGTTGAGCTACGACAGGAGTGTGATCAGATGATCTAAAACCATCCACATGAACTGATCTGACAAAATCGACGTCGTTTACAAGAATAAGATCCAGAGTATGTCCATTTTTATGAGTTGGTCAAACAAACATATTTATAGAAATGCTTCCCAATTTTGTAATTGCAAGCCCAATTATAAGCGCGGAGAATAAATGTTTCTAAATAACATTGGTCATTTGTTAGAAGGAGCCCCATGCCTCAAATTTAGAAGTTGACCCCGACCTCCGAACATACTCTTACATTTGATCACATGAATAAAAGGGCCTGCATGATCTTTTTTGAAAAATTATGCTATTGCGCGCGCGATTATCATATTCCCATGTATTCACATATCAAGGATATCGGTCTAAAATGTTACGGCCAAATTGAAAAAGTCACAAATACAGGGTGTCCCAAAAGTCTATGCACGACTTTGAAGCTTTGTATTTCACAAAATATAAGTCGTATTGAAAATATGAATACATATTTAGAAAGAGGAGATGTGGGAAATAATGTTGATACCAAATATTGGAGTAACATCTTTTTGTAATGCCACCCTAGAAGTAAAATATGTATTACTGCAAAAATGTAATTTTATACTTCGGAGGAATAAAGTTCATGAATCCATACCTATTGAGATTAACAAAAAGACGGGTGGAGTTGGTTACACGGAAAGTGATCCGTCAATTGTAATATTTAAAATGTTACATTACAGTGATCCCATCATAATAACAAACTATATATGTCCGCTGCTTTAATGTTTTGTTTGATCTGAATCTTGTATGGAAACTTGTTCAAGTCCTTACGCAAAATTCTGTGAACAGTTGATCTTTTAATCTTGTTTTCTGCGGAAAGTCGGCGAATAGGTCTCTTTGGACTTTTGGCTACTGCATGACTTATGATATCAATGTGACTTGTTGATCTACCAGTCTTTCTACCACATCGAGACAAATTATGCACAGTTCCTGTGTTCAAACATTTGTCCACCAACTTCAGAATGGATATTCTTCCTGGTGCGCGTTTCACTTTAAAATGTTTTCTGAGCTTTTGTTGAGTAGTTGAACTAAATTTGTTTCAGCGTAGAACCATATATACAATTTGTATTCGCTTATCTATGCTGTAAACCATCTTGAATGAAGACTTTGGCTGTGCAATGTTGTCTACTACGCCTATTTATGTTGTGAGTGACCGAGTTTGGTAATAACATTAATGTTGCAAGGTAAGCAGTGAACTGTGACTAATGCGCAACGTTGCTTTCATACCAGTGGCGGATCCAGGATTAAAATTTACGGGGGGCTGAAACCCAAAAAATCGTAAAAGGTCCCTGAAGTTTTTTGCCGTCAGCTCGTGAAATTCTGCTAAGTGGGTACAAGTGGCAAATATACCAACGGAACCTACCTGTCTCAGAAAGTGGTACACTGGCAAAAAGGGTATATTGTCAAATTTTACGGGGGGCGCGTACACGTTAAAGGTATATTGAAAAAATTTATGGGGGGCGCCCGCCCCCTCCGCCCGCCCCCCTGTATCCGCCACTGCATACTGTTAATGAATGCGCACCTGGTTTTAGCAACAATGTGTGGTAGGCCTACTTGGTTGGGTGGGTCTGGCACACGGCCAAACACTTTCAACCAGTTTTATAATGTTGTGGGTTCACCAATATGGTTATGTTTGGTATCAAATAATTTCCCAAATCTCGTCTATCAAAATATGGTTAAATTTATACCATATGATTTATATTTTATGAGATATGACTCTTCAAAAACGTGCATAGACTTTTGGGACACCCTGTATAAACACTTTTGACCCTTTTCTCCAATGATCTATTCAGATATGTTACCTGAAACAAAAATTAGTAACATTGCGATTAACTATAAATCACTGTCTCAACTTCCCTATAGATATGTTGTATGTATATTTATACACGGGGAGGGTGGGGCAACTGGTCCGGTTAAGCATATTTCATGATATAAAAGATTTTAAAGTTCGTGTAAATATTTTTGGAAATGCTATGAAAATATCACCCATGTAACTGTTTACATCACAAATAATCAATGTTAAAAAATTATCTTATGAAAAGTCCAATTACCACTAACTGAAAACTTTACTTGGCACGGACCAGTTACCCCATCAGTGGGGCAACTGGTCCTATGGGTTCCAACGGTTAGAATACACAGAAATCAGTAAATGACAACACGGAAACTAGGCAGCCTTTTCTTTACAAACACATTTCCATATTATTTAACATGTTAAAAGGATACATGTCTCATGAAACCCATGTTGTATACAGATTCCGTGGTTAACGTGCAAATAGCAGTATACTAATGGTGTACAAAGCAAGCGAGAATTTCTACTGCACATTTATTAGATAAAACGGTATGAACCTAGTTAAATGGTTACATGGTTGTGATATTCAGATGCCCCATACATTTGTCTATATAAACACCTTTCTTTAATGATTTTATTTAATTCATAAAATCATCTTGACATTTAGCCAACTTTTCATGTTTAAAGAAAGTTAGTCAATATGACAATGATGACCCAACGGTTAATATATACAAAAAACAGTGGATAAAATACATAAATCATGATATTTTGTCATTGCAAATACTACCTTTACAGACACCATTCAAAATATAATAAAGATAGGTAATTCATAATACCGAGGTTTAGCCTAGGATATGTAACCAAAAAAAGGGGTGTACCTAGACAAAATTGCAACATAAACCATTTTTGATGTAATTGTTTCAAAATGCTCTTCCGAACATTATATTAAAAATCGATAAAATCTGAAGTTGGGGAAAAAAATGCTAATTTGCATAACAATATATTTGTATATTTAGCCATATTAGTCGGGTATATACAGGGGTTACCGTGCAACCCCACCACCCAGGACTCCCCCAAACCAACTTTCTTGACTCTTTTCATGGTCCTAAAACATATTCAGGATGTTAACAAAAACAATTTCGTGTTATTCAAGATGGCGTCCAAAATGGCCGCCATAACTGGTCAAATTTCATAAAATGACATATAACAATCAAAATGCGTGGTGAAAGAAAAGTTTTAATAGTGGGATGTATGTATTAAGACAATAATACCCTGTATTTTTGCTTTGTTAACATACCTAAATCCAAGATGGCCACTAAAATGGCCGCCAAAATGATGGTCAAAATTCCATAAAATTACACAATATCAACCAAAATGTATGAAAAAATATAGTTGTAAAAATGGGATGTAAGTATTAGACCACTAGTAACTCATGTCAAGTATGTTTGCTTTGTTTACATACTTAACATAAAAAATGGCTGCCAGAACGGGTCCCAAAATGGCTGCAAAAATGTCAAATTCCATAAAATGGAATAATATCAACCAAAACGTACGATGAAAGTATAGTTTTAACAGTGGGATGTACGTTTCAGACCACTAGTAACTCATATCCAGTAGTATTTTCGCTTTGTAATGACATACCTTTAAATCAAGATGGCTGCCAAATTGGCCGTTGTAAAAATACTCTATAAGAGTATTATAATAATAATAATAATAATAATAATAATAATAATCAGTATTTATATAGCGCATTTTCCAAAGTGCTGAAAGCGCTGTAATTTGGAGCACATTCATATGTTATAAACTGCTAAGCTATTGCTTTTAGATAGGAGACCCACCTCTGTGATAATTTTGATTATATATGACTTTTCAAAATGGCTGCCAGATGGTTAAGTTGATGTTTAATTTTGTTTTTAAATATTGTAAATGCCTATACTAATATGACTATGTAATACTAATACCCCTTAATCTATGGGTCAGCATTCGCTATATTTCTATGATAAAGCCTAGGGGCTGTATATCTAGTTTAAGTATTTAAAAATATCCAATTGGTTGCAAAAGGTTAAAATAACTGAAAGCAGTATTAGTTTATTATTAGTGTTACATTAGAAATGACCAAATTATTATATATATATCTTTTAATCCGTCAAGTAAACGTATTTGTACATGACACGATGTGATTGAATGAATTTTGATAATGTAATGTTATTAAGATGGCCATCATAATGACAATATAATTAAAATTACCTCGAATGGACAATAAAACTACCTCCAAATGGTCAAATCAATTACCAAGGTGGCAACTACTGATCTTAATATGGTCAGAAATAGCTGATTCGACATCATCCAGTACTATAAACTAAATACCTGTATCTAAACTTTCCCAGCAGATCGATCAGTGAATTTATGGTGTTAATTATTGACTTGAAAAACCTACCTAATGGGGCCCTCACATGTATCCGTGTGAGCTGAGCGGCCCCTTACCGTGTGAAAAATGGGTGCGGACGGCGGCACATACGGTGGGCCGTTTCCCGTCCGTTGAACACGTTCAGAGGACTTTGCCGGCCACCGGAGTTTTGAACATGCTCAAAACTCCTGGCGGGTGAGTAAAAGCGGCGGCGAACGATGAAAGCCCGGTATGAAGACGGTATAAGAACGGCGCACCCGTTTCGCACCCGTTTCGCGCCCATTCGCAGGGCGGTGATGGAGTGGTGGACGTCGACCATCTTAGCGACGGACTGCGAATGGCCGCATGCAGCCTAGTAACCGTTCGCGGAACGGACTCTCAGCAGGCATGTTGCAACTATCTAAATGTAAAAGAGCTAAAACTCACTCTTTCGAGAGCTCTAGGATGAACAGCTCTTTTTATTGAGTGAAGTTCACTCCTAAAAGAGCGATTTTCACTCTCAAAAGAGTTAAAATCACTCTGAAAAAGTGGGAAATCACTCTTAAAAGAGTGACAAATCACTCTTAAAAGAGTGACAAATCACTCTTAAAAGAGTGACAACTCACTCTTAAAAGAGTGACAAATCACTCTTAAAAGAGTGACAAATCACTCTTAAAAGAGTGACAAATCACTCTTAAAAGAGTGACAAATCACTCTGAAAAGAGTGACAAATCACTCTGAAAAGAGTGAACTTCACTTCTTAAAAGAGCCGTCCCTCCTAAAGCTCTCGAAAGAGTGAGGTTTAGCTCTTTTACATTTAGAGAGTATTATAGATGTTGGTCGTACGAATTCCGGAATGCAAATGAAGCGGCGAGCTGAGCGCTCAGCTTAAAAAGGGCGGTTTGATGACGTAATCAAGACGGATTGGCTGGTACCCAGGCGTTCCGACCGCTGAGGACCCGGTATGGAGGTGGTATGCACACGGTGAAGACACGGTGAGAACGGTAAGCTAGAACTGTATGAGGCCGGTGATCCCGGGACAAGGCCGGTGAGAACTCGGGACAGACCCGGTGTAGAACGGTATGGACCGAGAACCCCGGTGAGGAGGTGTTATGCACCCGGTGAGAACGGTAAGCTAGAAATGTATGAGGACGGTGAGCCCGGTACACGGCCGGTGAGGACCCGGTAAAGACCCTGTATATAACGTTATGGACCCGGTGGCCACAACAAAAATTAATGCGCCCGTTGACATTTTTTAGTGATTGTTTGGACTCTGTTGTTTTTCTATTAGACGGTAAGGTGGCCGCCTACCATTACCGCCCTGCGAACGGGCGCGAAACGGGTGTGCTGTCTTTATACCGTCCTCAAACCGGGCTCTCACCGTTTGCCGCCGCTTTTGCTCACCCGGCAAGAGTTTTGAGCATGTTCAAAACTCCTGCCGGGTCCTGCCGGGCGCGGATGGACGTCAATGTCCCCGGCAACGTGTTCAACGGACGGGAAACGGCCCACCGTGTGATATCACCGTGTGCCGCCGTCTGCACCAATTTGTCACACGGTAATGAGCCGGCCAGCTCACACGGATACATGTGAGGGCAAATGTATTTTAAAGAGATTCCCGGAATGTGAGAGAAGCGGCGAGCTTGAGCGCTCAGCTTATACAGGGCAGTTTGATGACGTTATCAAGGCGGTTCGGTCGGTACCCAAGCGTTTCGGCCGGTGAGGACCTGGTGAGGAGGTGGTATGAGCCCGGTTCCAGGCCGATAAGGACCCGGTATAGAACAGTATACACCCGGTGACAAAAAAAATAAAAATGCGGCAGTAAAAAAGGAGAACTGTCACAGACCTTTTTAACATATTTACATGATAAACAACACTAACTTGAAACTACAGTGAAAGTTTCAAGTTCATAACATAATTCTTGGCAAAATAGTGCACAGGGAAAAAAGTGCTTCAATTTGTTAAGTTTGTGTTACACTCCTGACATGCCAATTTTCCTAGATACCTGTAATTCTATGGATCATAAAACCCTTGTCTTGTTTTAAAACAAAATATTTACATTGGCAAACATATAAAGCACCAAGAAAACTATAATACATACTAAATTTAGTCTTCTTTGACAATCATTGTACCAACTTATGTTAATTTTTCACACTGTTTTCTCATTAAGCAACAAAAGGTATATTTTAACACCAATACTACCAGCAGAAAATCAGTCTAAAAGACTTTTTAATGGAGCAAAATGTTATTTTGATAAACACACAAAGAATTTGGAGCAAATTATTCATATGTCAGTACAATACTGATATGTATTTATACTTTGGGCACCTAATGTTACACTCCTGACATACCAATATACTGACAAATACTCTCAGTTCTAAAGATCACAAGTTGTTGTCATTGCTTTAAAAGGAACTGTTTGGGTTTTTAAACATACAACACATTTACCACCAACAAAGTACACACATTTTATGGATATCACCCAACTTTGTCATCATTATTCATATTGAAAATCAGTTCAGATGTATCACTTTGGCAAACAAATATGCAGATTTTCAATTTTAAACCATTGTTAATCAAACCAAACATGTAAGTTGAGCATATATCTAATTCTTGACTATTTGGACCTTATCATACATGTCACTGCCAAGTCAATTTAGTATCAAGCAGCAGATAGTTATTTCTTTACCTTGTGTTACACTCCTGACATATGAATTGTACATGCCCATACATTAGAGTTTGAAGATCATTAGTTCACAGACTCTTTATACAGAATGAATTGAAGGTTGCTTCATATTTCAACAACTAATCTATTCAAATTAATAACTGTCAACTAGGTTCATGAGGGCATGGTACCCATGCCTCCATATAATTGAAATTCTACTTAACTACAAGGTAACATATTAAATGCGATCCAACAATAGCAAAAGTGAACTACATTGTAACTATATTAAAACTATAATCTTACTAGGGGGGGGGTCACAACATTGCTCTTTACATTCTTGCAAGTTACTGTACACAATTACTATATCAATATTGTCAATGTAATGTCTATAAACAGCCTTCTTCAAATTGATTTAAGGCCCATAGCACTACTATTTGGGACTTTGTTGTCAATATGAAAAGTGTTTGTACAAAGCAGATCTATATTTTGAGATTTATCTCCAGGGGGTCACACTCCTTTATAACAAGGTTGTGCTAAAATTAAAGTTTTAACTCACTTAATATCAATGTTTTGAAGATACCAAGTTTGGCAGATTTGTATAATTTCGAAGCTTGATATATTACCATTGTATTGGAAACAAAAAAAATCACCTAATTGTAAAGGCTACATGCCAGAAATAGTCAAATATAATGCAAATTTATTCAATTTTACTATAAACTGGTATTTGCCACAGACCCATCTGAATTTTGATTGAAAAAATGAATTCTACGTCAAAAAACACATTAAAAGGGTAATTTACACAGCTCAAATCTGTTAACTATCGCCATTATAAGGCTTTTACTATTTCATTATGCAAATTAGGCTAATTAAAAATGCGAAAATCTGAAAGGTGCATTTACCGAAGAATAAGCACTATTTTGACCTTAAAAATGAATTCTACACCCCAAAAAACCTTATATGGGTCAGGGATATGTTTCAATTCCCTGATTTTGTATGAAATTTAGCCTTCGCATATTTAATGAGCTGGACTTATTCAAATTTATTGGAGGAATGTTGGTTGACAGAGGCATTTTCGGACATTTTGGGGCTTTTTTGACATGCTCTCACACAAAAACACTGTAATTTCAACCTTTCATGTAAGCAGAAATGTAGAATATCCAAGTTATACTCCTAAAATAAGTTATTTCAGACTTGTAGGGTACCAAGACTTGATTTTATGACATTTTTAAAAATCAAAATCTGCAAAACTGCCAAAATTGGCCCTTTTTCGCAAGAAATTGGGTCATTTTCCGAAACACATTTTTGGTCACAACGCAAGAAATAATGCTCCGATTTTGACGATTTAAACAGTATTTTTCATTTCTGCACAAGTTTTAACCAAAGAAAACAGAATGCGGCCCCAAAAAGCATTTTGAAATTTTCCTTTGACCCCCCTAATCTTACACAAAAGCATGCTAATTGTATTTCTTTTCTAAGATGGTTTATCATCATTGAGGTTTATAAACTTAAGCAATTTGAAAAGTGTTACACTCCTGACATAGCAATAAGTCCTGCTGCAGATTTCCAAAAGTGTATCAAGGTATTTGTTGGTTTTACTCAAGTACAGTAACATTTCTCCTCAGTATCAAAATCATTTGAATATAATGACCAAAAACTGTCATATGAACTGTAATCAGTATTTCTCAAATTTAGATGCAGACTTCATCATTTGTTCACAACTTTTTCCTCAGTTCAGCTAGTACTTCAATATCAAGCTTCATTCTCAAGTATTTATTTATTTATTTATTTATATAAAAATTCAGAGGTATAGACCTTCCGGAATATTATCGCTTAAGCAATTTGAAAAGTGTTACACTCCTGACATAGCAATAAGTCCTGCTGCAGATTTCCAAAAGTGTATCAAGGTATTTGTTGGTTTTACTCAAGTACAATAAAATTTCTCCTCAGTATCAAAATCATTTGAATATAATGACCAAAAACTGTCATATGAACTGTATATTCCGGAAGGTCTATACCTCTGAATTTTTATACGCTCTACCGTTTACGGTATTGAGCACTCTATTCAAATGTCGTAGTCTAACCAGAAATGGTTGTCAATAATAATTATATTTATTTATATATTTATTTATTTGGTATTTATTCATTTAATATTCATTTATTTATTATTTATTTCTGTTCTTTTATAAGGTTGTGGATTAAGTGCAATTGTTTATTTTTTTTATTACTGTTCTCTTATAAGATAGTTCTTGTTAATGACAAACAACTAAAATTAGTAAGTACTAGAACATTGCAATATTTACCATTCAATTAAGGGAAGTGTCAACCCTATTATTTTGATGATCAACTTTTGCTTCTAAGTTTGAGAATATTGAATAAAAGTACATACAAGTATACATTTATAGAAAGGAAATTTGATAAGGAATCCGATGGTGATATCAATGTGATACCAAATAAACTACATTTTGAGAAATGAACCATAAAGCGATTTTTTTTTACCCCACATTTTTCAGACAGCATAACTATAAAATAAAAAATGGTAATTTGTTCTAATAAACATTTTTGTAAACTAGACAATTTTGGAAATATTGCTAAAAACATCGGAAAAGTGTAAAAGTCATGTTTTTTTGCATACATTTCGCTAGAAATGGATGCATATCTCGACTTTAAAATCCATAATCGAAAGAAGAAAAAAATTTGCCTCCTAGCGCTGAAAGTCCTCTACACAATGGTAGTAAAAGCTTACCTGATAGTGATAGTTTGATATTTTTTTACTTATGTTGTCTGAAAAATCGTAAAATTCCTTCAAATTTGAACTTCAAGAAAACATCGATTTAGTAAAAATATTGACATTTTCCACCATTTAAAGCTAAATGTTCACGGAATACACGGGCGTGTGACCTAAAAAGCGAGTATACTATTATGAACAATCAAAATAAACTATCAGATTCAATTTATATTGTCACAATAAGAAGAAATTGGAAGAAAACTGAAATTTAAATGATCGTAAGATTGGCCTTTGTTTACATTTTTAGACATTGTTTTGCGCTCTTTTGTTTTTCGCGTCTATGTCGCAGATATTAAGCGGCGCGTCTAGTATTACGCACGGGAAGTTTCAGCGCGCGACGCAATGATCGAACAGTTGTCGCAACATTTGAAAAGTGCGGAACTCCGCTTAAATTCCCGCCAAATAACCATGCGCCTTTTACTGGCTCAAACTTACCAAGACAGCAATTTAAAATCACCCAAAAAGAACAGGAAATAGTCGCTTCCGATTAGTAACTTATGATGGTAATGATAGAATACATATAAAAGTATAAAATAATAGAGAAATATGAAATTCAATTTTTGAAACAAGTGCCGGGTTGACACTGCCCTTAATGCTGTTCCTATGAATAGGCTTTATTATTTTTATTTCTAAAATCTGATTATCTTGCTAGGTATGCCTTTCTTATTCTCTTTCTTGTTGCTCTTTAAATACATGTCAGGAGTGTAACAACAATATATAACACACATCATGTTTTAAATAAGCATTGTACTTACATATTTTGAACTATGTTTTCATTAAACAATATTACATAATGCTGAAAAGTATATGGTATTGCTAGGACTAAAAATGTTTGAAAATATTTATGTATTATTGAAGGATAATGTAGGGTCTCTTAATGTCACGCATGTATGACAGGGCCTGTGATCAAGTTACAGTGTTATTGATTGTCATGATTTATATTGTAACAGTGATTAAATACTATTTTGATTTGATGTACTATTGATAATTTTGTCAGTATTTGCATTTAAGTGGTATTTAATGTCATGATAAATACATTACACATTGCGTGCAATGGTGTTACACTCCTGACAACCACCTTTATGCACTCTGAAACAGACACAAAGAACAAATCACATTTACCTTTATTACTAATGGTTTATTTACACCAGGTATGACATAAAATAAATACCATTGCTCAATTTCATCTGGATGAACAACTTTAAAAAATAGGATGAAAGTCAATGTTACACTCCTGACATTCATAGGGTGTCACATTTTATCTGCATACATCCAGTAATTAATGCAATCTACACTTGTCAATTTACCATTAAGTGAAAGGCAACACTGTACCCATTTGAAAAAGGGAAAGTAGAATTGGTAGCTTTTGTCAATCTTTCTTACATGACTGACTTTTTTGTAACATTTGAATTTGTCTCCCTTTTTAAAAAGTGCACACTTCATTGATAAACAAGACATTTTGAAGCACATAGAATAGCTGTATTTGACTTGAACTAAAACAAAATGAAACTGATGAGTACATATTATTACAAGATTCATTAGGAATCAGATTGAACAAGGTTTTAATTATTTATGGCTTACAGAAATTACATGTTCAATTTCAATGTCCCAAAAAAGTGTTACACTCCTGACTGTTTTTAGCATCATAAATGGACGTAACTTTTTTTCTGAAGGAGCTTCGGTAAACATTTTATGACACAAAAAAGCATGGTATCTAACACACATTTTAGAATAATTACCTTTTCTGTAAACCCCTTTATTTTAGTGATAGGTGCTAAAAAGTAAAAGGTACCATTTTTTTTGCACTCACCCTTATATAGATTGGTCTGAGTGGGTTCTCACAGGGTCCCATAGGTTATAGGATGCGACATAAATGGCATCTTGCTCACTTTAATGATAATAATTGACCTAATTTGGTCAACAATGGGTTGGTTGCAAACTCATTTTGGTCGACATACTGTGCAACCTTTCTCCACTGATTTTACCAAATCGCCATAAATATTAATTTTTGGTCGAAATTTTTAAGGGTAAATTGGTTTTTGTATCTCCCACTAGGTGAGAAATATTTGTCACTTTTCCCTACCAAATTCCAAGACCGCTCACATTACGCAAAATAATCGGGCTGAGCCCTTATATAGATTGGTCTGAGTGGGTTCTCACAGGGTCCCATAGGTTATAGGATGCGACATAAATGGCATCTTGCTCACTTTAATGATAATAATTGACCTAATTTGGTCAACAATGGGTTGGTTGCAAACTCATTTTGGTCGACATACTGTGCAACCTTTCTCCACTGATTTTACCAAATCGCCATAAATATTAATTTTTGGTCGAAATTTTTAAGGGTAAATTGGTTTTTGTATCTCCCACTAGGTGAGAAATATTTGTCACTTTTCCCTACCAAATTCCAAGACCGCTCACATTACGCAAAATAATCGGGCTGAGCCTCAGTGCTGTACACGGTTGGATGGTTTTTTTCAACATATCTTGCACAAATAAAACTATATTAATAAGAAAGAATCCTATTGTTAAAGGGATTGTTGTTAATACTGAAACGGAAATATTTCAAACAAAAGATAAAAGATAAAATTCTAACCTTATGTAGTACTAAAATGAGACCAATTTAATCAGATATTTTTGAATGGTCAGTACGAATAAGGTGAGATGTGTTAGGCTGGCTTTTCTCTTTGACTTTTCATGCTCAACCCTGCATATTATATCCAAGTAGGCCTCAATCGGCTGTGTTGGTCCAAAAGAAATCACCATTCAGATTTGGATCAGAATTATGCGATTAAACTACCTTTGACCTTTTTAAAAAGGCCATTTGACCCTTTTTTCAAATATCTACTGTAAGAAGAAACTTCAAATACAATGTATTGTGTCTGTAATTAACAGCTTGCCTAAAAGTAAAGGCTTGATGAAAGGGAAAAATAACTGTGATTTTGGTTGCATGTTGGACTCGCTATCACGGCTTGGTGCCGTTTCGGGTCCCATTTGGTTTAAGCTTTTGGCCCTTGTAATCAGGCCTATAGTATAATAAAAAATATATTATTGTGTAATTTTTTTAAATAGCCGGTTTGTCGTAAAATTGTAGTATATAGCCTAATAAAATTGCATGATTGGCATTTATAAGACAAATCATGAACAGTAATGTTAGTAGGACAGCTTTTTCTTACCCAAAATTAGTAATATAAAAATATATTAATATAACTACAGGGTGTCCCAAAAGTCTATGCACGTTTTTGAAGAGTCATATCTCATAAAATATAAATCATATGGTATCAATTTAACCGTGTTTTGATAGACGAGATTTGGGAAATTATTTTGATACCAAACACAATCCTATTGGTGAACCCACAACATTATAAAATTGGTTGAAAGTTTTTGGCCGTGTGAGACCTACCCATACCAAGAACCACACATTGTTGCTAAAACAGGTACGCATAAATTAACGGTATGAAAGCAACGTTGCGCATTAGTCACAGTTCACTGCTTACCTTGCAACATTAATGTTATTACCAAACTCGGTCACTCACAACATAAATAGGCGTAGTAGAAAACATTGCACAGCACAATTCTTCATTCAAGATGGTTTACAGCATCGATAAGCGAATACAAATTGTATGGTTCTACGCTGAAACAAATTCAATTCAACTTACTCAAAAAAAGTTCAGAAAACATTTTAAAGTGAAACGCGCACCAGGAAGAATATCCCTTCGTAAGTTGGTGGATACATTTTTGAACACAGGAACTGTGCATGATTTGTCTCGATGTGGTGGAAAAAAGACTGGTAGATCAACAAGTCACAGTGATGGCATTAGACATGCAGTAGCAAAAAGTCCAAAAAGATCTATTCGCTGTGTGATGTGTGTGTTCACTTTTCTGTTACGTTATTCAATTGTTTAGGTCTGTGCATTAGCACACGTCTCTGTATAAATCGAAAACATTTAAACTAGATTTCACTATAGAAACGAAAACTATGTCTGATATTATGATGGGATCACTGTAATGTAAAATTTTAAATATTACAATTGACGGATCACTTTCAGTGTAACCAACTCTACCCGTCATTGTTAATCTCAATAGGTATGGATTTATGAAATTTATTCCTCCGAAGTATAAAATTACATTTTTGCAGTTATACATATTTTACTTCTAGGGTGGCATTACAAACAGATGATACTCCAATGTTTGGTATCAAAATTATTTCCCACATCTCCTCTTTCTAAATATGTATTCATATTTTCAATACGACTTATATTTTGTGAAATACAAAGCTTCAAAGTCGTGCATAGACTTTTGGGACACCCTGTATGTCTGGAACCTTTTTCGTCGCTATTCTGTCAAAACCTTCTTTTCTGGCCATTCAGCATGTATAAAGTGAAATTGCCCAACGTTTATGCATAAGAAGTGTTGCTGTATACATGTTCAGGGGCAAGAGCACTCCGGAGGTTTTTACAGAGGTGTTAAAGTCCCTGAACATGGCTAAAAGCGAACTGCCCAAAGGTTATACATAGGAAGTATAACTGTATACACGCTGAAGGGCCGGATGGAGATATGAGGTTTTGACAGACCAGCAACGATCTTGGAGATACATGTATTTACTAAACTGCAACTGACCAATAATGACTTTCATCAAGTAATTTCATCTGGAATTCAGTGGAGATATTGATAGAATTTCATTGGAAACTTATCCTCCGTGATTTTGGATTGATACAGAGCTAGTACTCCTTGTTGGTTGTCTCATGAATGGCAACGAGGGGCCTATCAACTCTGTCATCGCTTAATCTTGACTAGAACTAGAAGACATCACCAAATATCAACCAAGGGTCAATCAAAAACCAATGAGGAGAACAACAGATTGTTTGTCAAAATCTGTATCAAAAAAGTCAGCAGAATTTGTTCCATTGGAATTTAAAAACACCCAACAAATTCTAATAAAAACAACTATTGGTAGAAACTTAAAATAACATGATGAAGTATGATTTGCTGTGTTATTTGAACTATTCTGTGTCCTAGTATTTTTCAAAGAACTTTAAATTATACCAATAACTTCGCATCTATAAATCATAATACAGGGTGTGATAGTGTTTGAATGATGTATAGCAAGGAGAGTATTTTGAGGGGGAAAAGATGCCATGAGGAGAGTATCGGGTCTACGGTACATATCGGTCAAGAGACTAATATAAAATCACACAGTCATGTTTTTTCCTGATGATCACCATTATTTGGCAGTATGTAATATATCTATAATGAGCACCAACAATAATTAATTTAGTAATATAAAGAGCATTTTCATATAAATCGAAAACAAATGGAAAAAAGTGTTAATAAAACGTGAGTGGTAAAACATCAAAGTGGTCCGTCCATCTTACAGTGGGCTCTCTCTTGCAATAAAGTCATATCTGTGTGAGCAGAACTGTTTTATTGGTAGGGAGCTTAAAAGCAGTTACAGCTTTTTATAACAACTCGGTACTACAGGGTGTAACAAAAAAATTAGGACACTTTTTAATGATGGTTTAAATCCTTGTTAAATCCTTGAAGCATGACCATTTTTTATTTTAATGTAAAGAACAACTGATACAGATAAAATCCTGAAAAGATGAGAAAAATCCATTATTAATTAAGGAAATTGTGACCTATTAGGCAAGGCAATCTATTTTGTAGTATGTACAATGGTCATTCACACAGTAACAGTAGATTAACATGAACATGCACACTATTAATGCCAATTCTACTTCTTATCATGCTAATGAACCATCTACAGTGGGTTCGAGAACTGTTTTAATTTGCACAGAATATGCATGCATCTGATTTGTGGATTAGGCCTATTTAGCCAGTATTGATTTGTGCCAGTATAACCAAGGCCTTGATTGAAAATGCTATTTTTTTATGAATAATTTATGAAAGTCCATTGAGAGCTCCATTTCAATCAAGGATGGACAAGATGGACAACACTCAAGATTTTCACCACACCGTATTGGACATGCTGCCACACAAAAGTTAGCGTTGGACATTTTGGTGCTAGTGTTCTTACTTCTACTCTTACAACTAACAATAAAAGGTGGAAATGTTCACGCATGGAAATGTTTGTGCTTCACACATTTTCAACATGTTTGCTTATTTTCGCAATTTTGAACTTCGTTACATAAACCTACATACGAAAGGAATATATATATATTTTTTAAATTTTTTTAGCGCTTGCTGATCTTAGTGCGAAAAGTGTGAAAATAAATGTAGCGCGAACATTTCCACTTTTACAGTAACTCAGATAATCTACTGGACATCTACGGCGCATCTTGTGAGAAATTGGCGAGTGATTATCTGTAAGTCAAAACATTGTATGTTTTTACGGCCCTTCAGCATGTATAAAGTGAAACTGCCCAACAGTTATGTATAGGAAGTGTTGCTTTATACATGTTCAGGGGCAAGAGCACTTACAAAGTGTTGACAAATGTGTTGTTGGCCCTTGAACATATTTAAAGCAGACTGCTCAAAGGTTATACATTATTATCACTCTCCCAATGTACACAATTTGTCAAATGAAATAATAATATGAAGAGAGATGTGATGTTGAAATGATATAAAATCTGAATTTCTCAATGATTTTTATAAAATAAATAACATGTGAACCGGGGAGGAAATAGGCCCTTTTCTACAAATAACCATGCTAAAAAATCAGCACGCTGTTCATCCGTACGATTTGATGCAATTTCAAAATCGTACGGCTCTTCCGTCTTGTTAGAACAATTATTGATTTGGCGTGTCACACGACGGATCACATGATTTACTGACCGTCACAGAAATGCAAACACTGGCCACACGATACATTCAGCAACAAGTTCAGGCAATGTCTGTGCCGCATTGTATAATAATAGCTCGTAGTGATGTCACACAAGGCTGACATACTCAAAATCATTTCATACCATTGTGTTGCGATGGCGTGGTTGTGATACATTGATAGTCCTCCAAACTGTACAGAATAATACTCACAGAGGTAATGTTTAGGGCATCAAAATAAAAGTATCTGTTTGCTGTACCCAGTCTGCTAAAATACTGAGCTAACTTCTATCAACCTCAACATTTACACATAGTGTAGTCTGGTACGGTTTGGATCGTGACATTTTTGATACAGCTCTGTAAATTGGCACACATACTCTTTGAAATATACCTAATCATGTTATAAGGGGTGCCAAAAAATCAGACTTTGTTATTGTGGTCACTGGCCACGCCCATTTTTTTAAATAATGAATACATTATGTTTAACATAAACTATATGTAAATATGTCGAGTGTGGTATCAAATTAAAGCTTACAATCTATACATGATACTCTGTGACTATATAATACCAATGATGTATGTAACATGAGACACGCCCCTTTTAAGGGTGTTTGAATATGATCAATATAAAGACTGCAATAACTGATATTAAATTGAAGCTTATCTGAATAAAGATAGGTAGTATAGGAATTCATACATATCTGTATTATACGAGGTCACAGACAGACCAATAACGAGTTTTTACATAAACCACGCCCACATTTTTCTCATAATAGGGCCTTTGTTAAATGCAAAAACACACACACATTTTCAACTTTACGAAATTCAGTGATATACGGTGTACATACTCTTTCTGAAAATACCAGTTTACGCATCGACCACACCTTTTAAAGCTTCAAAGCTATTTTTAAATGTCACATACCCCACCCCCCCCCCCCCCCCCCCCCCCCCCCCCCCCCCTGCACAGGGATGCATGCTATTCCAGCTCTTCGACACTTGCAGCTGCCGGAACAATATGGCTAGGACTTGCAGCCATACTTAAGTAGTTCTCGACAGGCCTTTGATGCATCAATGAGTGTCGTCCAGAGTGGCAGAATACTGACAAGTTGACACTTTTGAAATATGGAAGTTGAACAACCCTTTGTTCTTGGGAACTCTTAGAAAAACTCGAAAGTTTCCGGGCAGCTTGGTATGGCCTCCTACTTTTCTACGAATTAATTTCCTTTTCTTGCTATTTTTTCTCTGATATCTTTAGATCGCTCGAAAATAGGCAGTGAATTATTTTAGATTGTTTGATGAATGGATACATTCTTATCCACAATTACTCCCTTTACATACTCACGATACGTGGTGTTTTCGATATCCTCAATGTTACATAGAGTTGAAATAACATTCTCGTTGATAAAGTTCCGAATGTCTAGGCCAGAAGTTCCGAGCAATCATCAAGAAAAGGGTTACCCATATTAGTGATTGTTGAACTGAGACTATTGACCTGTTGTCGAAAGGCTTCCTGGGTAGACAGACCTTCTTCATGCTGGTTGAAAGTCAGGCTACATCTTCTGCATTATTAATAAGCTGGAACTCAAATTCTGAATACAACCTCATTTGCTCGGATCCAGCCACCATCCATCTTCTAAAGTCAGATGGATTTTTCGTAAGTCCCACTGCACCACCTGAACCTTTCATTGTGGCATTGTTTTGTCCATGAAGCTTGGTCCATTGGCACGAGAATTTGATCCTTGTCTTTGAAATTAACAAGAACTGCTTCATATCTTCCTCAATATTCAGTGATTTCATATCCCGTATGTGTATGGGAACCCATCGGGCATCGGAAAATAAGAACAAGGATCTCAAATTCAAGAAAGATATTCCAATATTGAAAGGTTGGACTCTTTTCAACCATTATCTGTTTCCATACTTCAATGTAGTACCATCTTGAGAATCGATGTGCTGCCAGGCATCTTGTTGTAGTTTTGCAAGATTGATGACCATGTCTGGTTCTAGTTAGGCGAGCTCCCTTAAGGAAGGAATCGGCAGTGCCAAAGGTTGCAACTCCTGCTTCGCACAAGGCAGTTGTCCAACCAGATCGAGTTATCTAGAAATTCCCCTATGGTATTCCATATACACCCATTTAAATATGTAGGCAACCAAAAATGAAGACATAGTGTTGCTATCCAAGGGTCTGCGGCCAGGTCCATTGAACAAAATTTGCCACGGCAACGTGGTTGATCAAATACTGTGACATGGAGTTGCCCTGGATTGATGAAGTTTGTGATTAGCATTTGCACTTTCATACCGTGTTTGACCATAGCGATTGTTGCAGCCTTCTCGTTGAACAACGGCAGAAGAACATTAATGGCAGGTGCGTCATCCAGCACCGACAGATGCTGATGCTGCATGGTATGCAGACCATGAGACGGAGTCAACTTTTTGAAGCTGTTTTTGCTTGATAACTTAATGGTCTGTTCGATCCATTTGGTCTCCTCGGCCTTTGCCATACATAGTTGATATTCCACTTCAGTTAGGGTTACCCTATAGCATTCTTAGGAACAGCTGTATTTGAAACTTTGCAAGACACTGCGGGCACAGTATATAAACTGTCAGACAGAGAGTATTTACTTGATGGAAGATCTGATTCTATCACAATGGGTTCCCTACATGTACCTGGTTTTTGAACGTGGTTTGAAATTGAAAGATACTAATTCCCTTGGCATGAAATGAGCCTTGAGCAGTAATGTGTAGATGTTGGGTCATAATCTGAATTAACAAGAGCTTCTGATGTGAATATATCAACAATTACAACGTACATTAATATATTAGATAAATACGCATTGTTAAATGTATTTACAAAAAGAAGGAAGATACTAGTGGTCGTCATGCGTCACATTTTTGATTAATTTGTGTTCGCATTAATCAACTTTAAAATGTTATAGCTCTTCAACCATAAGACGTAGATCGTTCATTTTTTCGCACAATGTTTATATAGTATCTGGATAAATATTTGAATGATCTCATTTATAATACTTTATTGGGTCAAGATAAATTTAAGGAAAACGCCGTTTCGGTGAAATAAATTTAATTTATTTTATGTTTTTTATGTTATTCGTATAGGAAATAAAGTATGTTAAATTCATGTAAACCTATAACCATGGGTACTGTGCGATAGAAAATGTTGTTAGCTTTAATATGAGACTATACACGACAAGATTGATGATTCTTATTGATTTATACAGACGAAAGATTGAAAGGGGGTAGATAGGAACTCAATTTTGACGTTTTCACGAAAATGACGTCATCGCATGGTCACAATTTTTGGCACCCCTTCCTAAATTGGGTGGTACATCCTAAATAATATACGTACCAATTTATAGAGCTGTATCAAAAATGTCACGATAAGGCCTTAAATCTACCGTACCAGACTACACTAACACAAGATCTACTCAATCTTCAGATGAAATTAGAAGTTTTTGCTTTAAAAATGATGACAGATCACCCAACTCCTTTTTACCGACTGGTTATACGAGAAACAGAAAATTTTACTTTTACACATGATTTTGACCCTGCATCCAGCAAAATAATTCAAACAGTCAACAATCTGGTGCATTCAGAGACTGCACCCAAGTCTATGGTCACAATAATAATGTAACATACAATACCCAACCACTAGTCTCCGTCCAATCCACTGTATTAGATTTGGCTGCGATTCCAAGCACAGACTTCTGTCCGTGTTATGATTATAGCCTTACACCGCGGGCAGACAGAGTATGTAAGTCAGTCAGTAGTCTTTTGCTGATATAAACTAGCCCTAAAGATATCTTTACCTTGATTTTTTCAAAAATCGAGGTTCTGTATCTCTGCCGTTTCTTTCTTCTTTCTTTCCTCAAACCGGGCCTTACACACAGTCTAGAAAATGCATCTCCTCCTACATCTTACATGCTACAATCACCAGACTTTGTCAGTAGAACCCCCCACCTAACCTTCATATAGGGTCTTCACAGTTTGGGGTCAAAGGTCACACAGGGGTCACTAGGGGTCAAAAGGTGATTTTCACTTAAAACGCATTTCCAATTTAGTGAAATGACCTAGGATCGTCAAAATTGGTCCACATATTCCTTTTGACCGTACGCATATACAAAAGAAAGGTTTTTAAAATTAAAAATCAGTTGGGGTCACTAGGGGTCAAAATGTAAATTTTCAATTCGATCACTTAAAATGCATCTTGTCTCAGAGGAAATGACTCATGACCTTCATAATTGGTCAAAAGATTCCTTGGGTCCATGCTCATATAGGGTCTTCAGCGATTAAAAGTGACATGTCATACGGGGTCACTAGGGGTCATTGAACTTTACAGAGGTAAAAGTTAAGACATGCTCCGATTCGGACCGGGTTTGTTGCATCTTGTTTGGTTTGATGAGCCAAGAAAATAAGTCAATCATATTGACCAGGTCAAAAGTCAAGAAGGGGTCACTAGGGGTCAAAATGTAAATTTTCAATTCGATCGCTTAAAATGCATCTTGTCTCAGAGGAAATGACTCATGACCTTCACAATTGGTCAAAAGAGTCCTTGGGTCTATGCACATATAGGGTGTTCAGCGATTTAAAGTGACATGTCATA